>CM060931.1:476930422-477645422 GCA_030765085.1 Allium cepa
ATAAGAGTTGATGAACTTTTCGGGTCGATACATATAGATGTTGCAATCGTAATTCTATAAATACCAAAATGGTTCCATGTACTTCGTCATATTCACCGATGAGTTATCGTCAACATGGACATGTGTATTTGATACACGTGCAGTATGTCTATGGTAAACTTATAGAATATAAAACAGAAGTTAATAAAATAACATACGATAGCAATGATTTGATTTAACCGAATGATGAGTATATTGCAAAATGTTCTGAACGTACATAAAATGAATAAAGATTCAATCTCAAATTTACTCCTCCATGTGGTACATAATGATGCATCGATATGGAGTAATCAAACTTTGTCGGACAATGTACGATTAATTGTGAGTGAAGTTGGGTTAGTTTCTTTCTATGAAGTAATGTACTTAAGGGTAGTACACAAGGTTAATATTATTTCATCCGAATAACAGTTTACAAAATTTTATAAGATAAGAGTTTATAAGAAATTCCAACATATCATAGGCCAAGGAGTTAGCAGGTTGTGCAAGTCGAAAGATTGCACATAATAATTGTTCATGAGGGATCTTGTATGAATCTCCCCAAAAAGATTTTGAAAAGACTGTCATTGGATGACATATTTATGTTTCGAACATAATTTTTATAAACTAATACCAAATCAATTTTATAAATAAATAAATTCATAAAATGTTTATGAATACCTATTCTATTGCACTGAGAAACAATTATTGTTTCAAGATATACCAACTTCAATGTGAAGAAATTTCTTTGTGGAATTACTGGTACTAAAATGGAATTGGATACGATCCATAGATAGAACAGATTATATGAGATGAAATGAAATTAACTAACCTAAATGAACACATAGCATTAGAATGTCTAATAAGTATTCTCGCACATTTAAGAGAAACTATAAGCTTCGTATTAATGTTGAAATATATAATCCTAGATTGTTTAATTAAACCTTTGAGGGTGTTGACTCTATATGGTATGATGTGCAAATCCAAAGGAATTCCAAGTAAGCTACCAAAATATAGACTTTTGTGGTCGTAACTGAAGGAATATGATCCATTGACCATGACGGTGTCTTTGTGAGTAGGAATAATACGGTGCAATTAAATTAGCAATGTTGATAAGAATAATATCGCAAAATTCAATTTTTGAAATAAGCGCAATAGATATATTCAACATGCTTAAGTCAATTTGGATTTACTCACAAAATTATCGCTTGATAAGTCCTAGTGTTTTAGTACATATGTATTAAAACAATAAATTCTAAGTAACGATTTAGAGTAAGCCATTTACACATATTAACGAAAATTGTCTCAAAGTCAGTGTGAGCGATATTGAGTTTGTGAGTCCTTGGATATGATCCAAGAAATGATACGAAAGTATCATTTTATAAGCATCAAGATTGAATATGTATTTTGATAGAAATATCAGATAGTTTGATTTTCAATCAAAGCGCAGAGGAAGCGTGTGTTCATTAGAAAGAATGTTAAAAGGTATGTTGATATTTCTAAACTATAAGTAAACAACAAGTTGTTGATTTTAAATATGTGCTTGTGCTAAAATAAGCCTTAATTGTTTTAATACTCAACATTGGATTAGTAAATGATGTCTTTTATAGTAAGTATAAAAGATGTCGGGAATGTCCCAAATGATATGCAAAGACGCCTTATTAAAATGTTTAATATGGAACATGTAAGATTGATTCATTTGCATTGGAAAAATAAATTATCATACATGTTGTGTTGTCTACGGTATCATGGTTTCTATATATTTGATACATGAAGCAAATATCAAATCCAAACTGATATCACTAAATGACCATTTGAAGTATTCTCATGTATTTATGACATACTAGAGAGTTATTTGCAGAAACAAAAGCTCTCTATGAAGGAGTGTTCAAACTAAAACTCCACAAGTCATACTGAGTGTAGTATCTCAATAATAAATTTAAGTTAAAAATGTTCCATATAAAAGACAGTGGCTTATTCAGTGAAAAAAGGCTACGTACATTGCCTTCAATATTGCCGCAAAAAAAATGTATATAAATTTATAAGTGCACAAATTTATAATTGAGCCGGTTCCAAATGTTGAGAATCTCGCAACATTGTTATATGATAACAATGTCTCGATATGGTCAGTAATAGAACTTAGAGCTCATTGGAGGTCGAGAGACATACTCCGAATTATTCCACATAATAAAGCAGTTTATCATCGTTAGAGAGAGTTGATTAACTGAAACATAATAGCATATCTGTTCACAAAGGGACTAACTCAGCTGGTTTTGAGAAACCGATTTGAGAAGTTGGAATAAGATTCTATAATTGACCCCAAGTGCGAGTGAGACATTGATAGAGTTAGGGGTATGCTCTAAGGGGCATTATACAATTTGTTGCGGATATCTGACTCGTTGAACAAACTTGTTCATAATAAAGGTGGTTTTTTCTATTATATACTTGATATAATGTGGTTATATTAATTAATTAATTTAACTAAAAGTATATTAAATAGAAATCCATAAATGGCATGTTTTGTGCTAGTAGTTACAAAGTGTTGCAACTATGAGTAATTTATCACAATAAAACGAACAGACCATTTTAAATGTCCCTAGTCAAGATGCATCGAGATTAGATATCGATGTATCCCTTGAGACTAGAGTATGTAACGCTTTCCAAACGATGGACAGTTATTACACATGACTACTGGGGGCATCTAAGGTTTATGTACTGATAGTTATTGGATAACCATAGAATGAATCACTAGACAGTTTTTAGTTGGTTAATATAATTAAGGTCAAATAAAAAATATCGATGTGATTTATTTACACAGTTCTCTCGACTTGAGAATACTATGGATGTGATGACCTGCAAATCCGTACTCCTTGAATATACACTAATCTCCATAGATTAATTCAAGACGAACAGAAATACGAATTCTCAATGTTTAAGAAAAAGAAAGAGAGAGAAGAAGAGAGAAAAGACAGGAAATAGAGAGAAAAGAAAATAGAAAATGAAAGAAAACAGCAGAACAATAACAGAATCTCACAATTCGCAGCGGAACAACATATAATAAATAAATGAATAATCTTTAAACAAAGAACTATATCAGTTATTACATTTCGTCACATTACATTACATCATATCATCAGAGTGTACAACCACAAACAACATCAAACGGCGGAAAAGAAATACTATATACCAATAATACGCCATTTCATCCAGCTTGCCTCCTGCAACTCCTGAATATCTAGAATATCCTGATAAACCTAACTCTTGACTGCCCGTGTGGAAATTGGTGGGCACCCAGAGTTTAGGAAGGAAAACAATAAACTCCGAGTCAGTCATGTGACCGGTGTGAGAACTCAAAACAGTTTATTTATCTTTAAAATCAAAATAGAAAAATATTTTTAAAGTCAATTCGCAATGCTTTTAAAAATGAGACTACCATAAGGCCTCCCGCACACACACACAATGCAAACACAGAATCGGAGGAGATTTCTCCTTATGATAGTCAAAGATGCTTGATACGCATTAAAAAGAACATTTGATATTATTACTAGTGCATAGTGTATAAAACAATTTCAAAAGTAGAATATAAATCTTTGCCAGCATAAGCATTCCGCACTTATGCCTACTATAGCTACCATCCAAACAGTGGGGCGCCACCATAAGTGAACGATAGGTTCTACAACTAAAACCGTACAAGTCTCGTATTGTTTCTTTGGATTTCCAATAAATGGTCAGGCCAAGGAACTTCCATTGCCACATGGAAACGCCTCTGGCGGGACGTCCCGAGAACTTAACCAGCTCTCTGCCAACACAAGGCCGGGTTACCTTTATCACTAGGTAACTACTACACGAGTATGTCATCCTCCGGTCCCATTGGACCTTTATCCGAGCGCTCGTCATCAACATCACACAATCATAAATAAAGTGCTTCAACATGAGTAAGTATTTGGGCTCCATACCATGATACCACCCTTTCCAGAAGGAAATGCACATACCCTAAAGGGAGCTACCCCTCATAACCTTGCCGCATCTTTCCTGTTTTGACCATTCCGGGGTGTGAGGCTCGACGAAGTCACGTCCACAAAAACATACTTTATACAAAAGCCATGCTTTGGGTCAACAAATGATCATAGAAATGATCACCAAGATAAACGATCAAACAAATGATCCTATCACAAATGATCAACACAAGGATCATTTCACAGCAACACTCAGCATGTCACATTACCAAATTGGGAATATATTGCTGATAACATTCAACTACATAACCTCTGAGCTCGTACGTCTCAGAGAAGGGTGTTAAGCTAAAAGAATAAATTCTCTGCCACCAACAGAAATATATTTGAAAGAAATCGGCTTTATATCTCCATTTGTAATGTCAGACATACAATCCATATAAGTCTGTTCCGGGCTCGAACAGAACCGAAGGCACTTACAAAGAAGTCCTTGCAATCCGGATATCCACAATCCTGATCGGATTTCCCATCACATATGGAGAACTCTATACCGTAGCTACTCGGTGCAGAGTCAATCGACAGGTCATCCTATCGCTCTCGCAAATACCCGGTCTTCAACATCGGTCATCAATGCTATCCATTACGTCGTATCACTATTCGGAATGGGTAATCCGAATAACGAGTGCAAAAATTTAAAAATAAGTGTAGCATTCAAATTCAATCAAATCACAACAAATACTTTTCAAAGGTAATTATTGATAGTCGGTTATTGAACTATCAATAGATATGCACACATCACCAGATTCCAAATAATTTTCCCAAATTATTTATTTCCCAAAATTATCTTTACAAGATATATAATTTCAATATCTCAAAAATAAATCAATATTTATTTTTTAACAAATTCTCCTTTTCATTTATAAATTCCATAATGAATTTATATTTCAAAATATCCATGCATATACGATTTCAATTATTCATTTCAATTTATCTTCAAAAAGATAAATTCTCAAAATGTTCACTATATATTGGAAAACATTTTCATACTTACTTATTCATAAGTAATTCAAAAAATTTATTTATTTTCAACCTTTGGAAAATATTCAATATACTTAAATCGAGATTAAGTACGTATTTCATGCTTTAAGGAAATCATTCTCTTAAACATATTTATTTGGGCCAAAACGAATGTTGTGTAAAACATCGTTACGACAACCCAAAATCACTAGTATAAGGATTCGAAATTAAAATAGATATATAAATCCCAATACTATACAAAACATTTCCTTTCGGAAATCATTTACTATAACAACAGTGTTATAGTCCACCATTTCCTTTTATTTCTCGAAAACGTCTATTTCAACAATAAATGTTGAAATCTATGGTTTCGAATCTTAACACATTTAAAACATCGTTAGGTCGTTTTAATTCTGTTTAAAACACCTAATCCAAAACATTTTCTTTAACATATTATTCACTATTCAAAAACGTGAATATATTACGTTAACAAATTTCATCCTTTTATTCATTTCATTTCAAAGGATTTTTCACTGTCTAAAAAGTGAATATAACTCCATAAATAAGTTATAACAATTTACTTATCAAAATAAGTCATTTTCGAATTTATAAAACAACGTTTATAAATTCCATTTCTATTTATTTTATAACAACTTCCTTTTATAAATCTCCTTTATTAACCTATCTCAATTCATATCTCAATGATATATTAAAAATTCATATTATAAGTTAAACACTTATAATTTATTCGTTTACAAAAAATCATTCTTTTAAACTTCATAATTTATAAATCTTATAACTTATAAGATTCATTTATTTATCAAAAATCCTTTCTTTAATAACCTTTACAAATTTTATAAATCTACTGCTTATAAAATTCCATTTATAACTTCACCGTTTATAATTCTATAAATTTCATTCGTTTATAAAATTCATTCACAATTCATTCTAACACTTATAAAAACTCGTTTTATAATTCAAATATTTTAATTTATAAATATCAATTTATAAATCTTTTATATAAATCACCATTATGATTTATTAAATAATCAAATTTCATAAATCCTAATTTTAAACTTTTTATAATAAATTCAGAAATCCTGATTTACACTATTTTATAACATTAAAATTTATACGTTTATTTATTTAAAATAAATCAATTCCAAAATATTTTATAAACGTATACTTTCAAAAATCACTTTAAAAACATTTTAAAATTCCAAAATTTGGTCCAATGATGCCACATACCAAATAGTCAATCACGACATCCAAATATCATATATCGATTTGATAATCAACAAATATCACAATATCTGTAAATAAATCAATACAGTTGAGGAATCCAGTTGGATCCCTCCAACCTGTTTCTGTGACGCCCCACCTCTATACCCACGCTAGCCAAGAACACTCCGGAGAAGTGTTGTCAACTAGCACGGAGAATAAGGCTGTTGAGGAGCGACCATCCATGTAATTGCTTATCACACGGTGGCTATAAATAATCTTCGGAAACAAACATAGAAATAATCATATCACAAATCAGTCACAGATATCCATATCACAAAGGCGGAAGAAGATATGAATATATAACTAACACATGAAAGTGTACATCAGAGTAGTGGTCAATAAGATCCACGATAATACAAAAGAATAGCAACACGTGCTATACAAAAGAATACAACTATGAGTCTATATCTCAAGTGTATACAACAAAAACTGCTAATCTAAACAGTTAGCCAAAAGTCAGAGTGATGAATCCCTGGGAAGAAGTCAAGCAGAAGCACCTGTAACATCTCGGTCTGATCCGAGTATTATTTAAGAAAATAATAAACGGATCAGTCTAGCTATAAATATCAGATGACATGATATAACATAAAAGATATGGCATAAACATAAACATCCATAACGACATACCGCTATAAGTATGTAAATAATGATCAACAGAAGATCAATCAATAAGAGATAATCAATATCACAAGAATCTTCTCAAAGATTCGAAGGGGGCATCATACCCTAAACTTGTACTCATAACAAGTCAATGACATAAATTCCAGAAATCAACACGAGAAATCCAGAAATCATAAAAAGGGAAAGAGGCCTATCACATGACGGTCCGAAGACCATGGGGAGCTACCCCACATGTGTGAGTGGAATCACACAGAATGAGGTCAAGACTAACCAAAAAGCAGAAAGGTATGTGTGAATGGAATCACACAAGTGGTGTCTAGTCTAACCTTGCAATGAAAGAGACATCGCGCAATTGCTAGTCTAATTCATAAAGCGATCATCAAGATCAACGAGAAGTGTCAATTACACTAAGCTAGTAAATATAGAAGTTTAGCTTCATGTCCCATAACCACTTGCTTAACTTAAATATTTACGAACAAACTGTAAATCTTCACTAATAAAATTGTCACAAGAGGTTCAATCGAACAAGTCCAAGAATTAACCGACGAAGTGAACGCAAGCGTTTCATACCACTTGTTTTACTAAGTCGTTTAATTAGATTTCTCATCCGAGTGAGGTAAAGGCTTGTATATACTAATAGATTGGAAAACGATTTAAGAAAAGAGCTTTGTTATTAAAAATAGAGTTGAAATTGTTTGTTAAAAGAGTTTTGATATTTACTACTAGTATTGAAACCTTTATATTATAAAGTGACAAAACACATAAGCAATTGTAGAAACAATCAGTCACAAAAATCGCATACGGAGATGTGAATAAAATCCAAGGAAATCAGCTCAATGTTTTCAGATAAGATCCCCTACGGAGGGGGGGTCCAGGGGGGGTGGCAACCCCCCAAGGTGGGGGTGCGGGGGCAACGCCACCGCTTACGGGGTTCGACCTAAGTGAAGACAAGCGGCCTACGACCTAAAGCAAAGTGAGGTCTAACGACCTAAGGGTTCACGCGGCCTAACACAATGGCCGAGCGACCTAACTGGAGTTAAGGGAGGCAAGCGACTTAAGGTCCAACGACCTACGACTCAAGCAAGCCGAGCGACCTAGTGTGGAGGGGTCGAGCGACTTAAGGAATGCGAACGACCTAAGGTCTAACGACCTACGACTTAACAGAGTCGAGCGACCTAAGGTCTAACGACCTACGACTTAACAGAGTCGAGCGACCTAAGGTCTAATGACCTACGACTTAACAGAGTCGAGCGACCTAAGGTAAATGGTCCAATGACCTAACTCGAACGACTTATCTGGAGCTTAGGTCGGAGACGACCTACGAGATAAACCAGGCCGACCTAGTGGACGAGCGACCTAAGGTAAATGGTCCAACGACCTAACTCGAACGACTTATCAGGAGCTTAGGTCGGAGACGACCTACGAGATAAACCAGGGCGAGCGACTTAACGTTTGCCTAGAGATTATAGGTCGGAAACGACCTAAGACTTAAAGCTTAACTCGCGAGCGACCTACGGCTTAAGGCCTAACTCGTGAGCGACCTACGACTTAAGGCTTAACTCGTGAGCGACCTAATTCCGAAGTGCCAATTCTTCCAGAACGACCTAAAGTTAACTCGTGAACGACTCACGACCCATGGACGAACGACTTAACTCCGAACGACCTAAAAATGGCCAGAACGACCTAAGTGCAGAAAATTCACCAAAACGCTAAAAATTGGAGTTTTTCGCCAATCCAATCCAAACCAAATGCTAACATGCATGCAAAAATGATAGGGAATCATTCCCAACAGTCCAATATAGTTATAGGCTAGAATTGTGAGATAAAAATCTCACCTTTGCACTAAAATTTATGAAGATGAAGCTTGAAAGCAAGGAGAAGCAATCCAAAGCTTGAATCCAATATCTTCTACTTGAATTTGGAGTTGAATGATGGAGTTGCAATTGAATTTGAGCTTGGAGTTTTAATTTCCCATTCTCTTCACCATTAATGCTAAAGCTTGAGTTAGTTAGGAAATTTATGAAGAGTGAGGAGAAGAGGGTTGGAACTTGGGCTTAATAGGCTAAACTAACCCAAAGTCCAAAGCGGGAAAAGTTAGTGAAATTTCACTAACTCCAAACCTATCGATGTTTATACTTAAAAAGTTGTAAACGACATTTCGAACTCAATGGAAGTGGTCTCGAGTCCTAATTTGACCGTTTGCAAAAAGTAGTTTTTCGGACCAAAATCCGATTAACGATTTAATATTTAAATAAAAATATTTAAATGTAAACTCGATAAATATGCGGGTTGTTACAGTTTCCCTGCATCCACAAACATTAGCACAATACCAATTTTGTTTCGGTACGAAATTATCGCGGTATATGGGATTTAAAATATTATCCGCTTAATAGACGGCGCAATAGGGTCTCATCCGCTATACAATGCGGGAAATCAATAACTGCAATATATACATATGCCAATATATATATATATATATTGCTATTATATATAATACCAATTTCACTATTTATGAAATATTCGCGGTATATGTTTTTAATAAATAACATCCGCTTACCAACGGCGCATAATGTCTATTTTAACAATCAATAGATACAATCATCATACAAACATGCATTCAAGTATTTTAAATCTAACTATCTAAAATAAAATCGAAACCGATTCGATTGAGTGAGAAGTTCTCACTTTGATTTCAATTTCGTTTTAGCGATTTATTTCGAATAAAATTAAACGGACGTTTAATTTTATCCGAAATTCTCACTAACTCTAAACGACTCCAATCCAATTCCATAGCGTAGTGCTCGTCCATACGATTCCAACGCAACTGGTTTCATGCGTTTTCGACCTCGTATGAAAAAGATATGAATTTTCAAAGATTACACGATTTATATTTACAAATTTTATAACATAATTAAAATTTTATAAACCTAAGCAATATTGGCCATTGGATCTCCTGCATCTTCATCAAGACCGCACGTCACCCCCCTTCATCTTCTAGTACGCACTCCTACAGTTGTAGCCGAACCCAAAATCCACTTTAAACCCTAATACAAGCGACATATACAAGCACCTCCAGGCCGATCAGGGAACGCCAATCGATAGCCCACCTCCCATACTACACTCGGCCGGAATCCCCTTATGCTCGGTTTTGTTTATGCCTCGTAATTCGTGCACGAAGTCGCAGCCTTCATGGGCGATTTGCCGTTGATTTGTTAATTTGTTTTAGATCATAGCCGTTCAGATTGAAGATCTCACGTAGCTCTACGTTTTTGTAGTTGGAAGTTGTTGATAATAATCAATGGATTGGAAGATAATTGAGGGAGAAGAAGAGAAGATTTCAGCCTTTGAAATTGTTAATGACGACCGGCTGCTTAGAGCTAGGGTTAGGGTTTAGAATTTTTTTTTTCTTGTGAGAATATGGGCTATTTATAGAGAATAAATGAACACTATTCATCCGGGTTTTCAAAACTCCGATTTACGCGCGGTGACCAGGTTTCTAGGGTTTACCCCGCGTTCCAGACACAATGGAACAGGTTTCGGAAGCTAATTCGGTCATCTGTGCGAGTTATGGTAACAAACGTTCAATTTGAACTAAACCGATTTAAATGATTTTCTAGGCGTTTTAATTTGTACCGGACAAACGGTAAATCCAATTGACACGAAATTTGAAACCTTGCAATAATATCACATTACGGATCTGATGAAACTAGTTTCGTCGAAATTCGAGACTTTTTGAAAAATGGCTATTTTAACTCGCCAAATTAATATTAAAACAATTTCGATGCGTTTCGAGCTGCTACAATCAAACGATAACTCCGATTGCTATGAAAATTGAAATACGGTAATAACTAACTATTACGGATCCAATGGAACTAGTTTCGTCCAGTTCTGAGACTGTTCAAAAATTGACTATTTTCACTAGTCGATTAAATATTAAAATATTTAATTTTCACAAATTAACTTTAAATTCAATTTTAAAAGTTCTAAAACATCATTCTAACTTCAATATGATAAAATAAAATTTTACAAATCATTTTCAATTATATTTAACCCAATTTTCAATTATTTCCATAATTTAACATATTAAATTATCGATTTAATTATTCAATTAAATCTAATTATTCAAATTAAAATTTATTGGACTTATAAATTCACTTATTAATATTTAAAATTAATTAAATATACAATTTTAAATTAATTAAAATTCTGGGTCGTTACAATCTTCCCCCCTTAAAAGAATTTCGTCCTCGAAATTAACAAGTAAGAAAAGTTACAGAATCTATTAACTTTCCCAAAATCCAAAGTTAAACTTCTTACAATAACTTTACTAAGTCTTCAAATCATACTTAGTTATCTTTTCAAAAACAACTACTATTGTTTAACTTTCAATTCCAAAATCAAAGTTAAAGTTTTCAAAATTTCCCAAATTTTCTCAAATTTTTTCTAATGCCTTAAATTTTCGGAAAAATTCGCCATAGTCTCCTTTGCGCGGCTCGATCCGAAAAAAAAATGATAGTATATACATCACAAATATACATCTCATCAAGTAATGAGGCATCCCGCAGGGAAAAAATTGTAAAAGTACGGTATGTAATCCGAGATATGTACCTTATATTTTATTAGCAAGCATATACGGCTAATATAGCGCGAAAGCGAGCTCCAAATGCGAAGCAAACGCGATCTGCACCTACTAATCACTCAACAAACAACATGAGAACATGCATGTAGACAATAGTATCAATATACAATATATAGCATCATAATAACTATATATGCCAACATAGCAAATGCAACAAAAGCAATATATTCAACCATCAACCAACTAGCATTCAACTAATTCATAACCAATAAATATTCATTCATATTCTCTTTAATATTCAATGAAATAGGTTTTCAATTTAATCACATTTGATTCATATACAGTGGATGTTCTTACTAACATATATTTTCAATTAGTTTATATTCACTAATTCATATTCAAGTTGGTTCACTTCCAAATCAAATTCAATTCTATTTAAGATTCACTTAACTTCCAATTGGATTCCAATTACTTTAACTTTCAATTTCATTAATTCTTAATGAATTATATACAATCAACTAACAACCATATAACAACCAATGTATATTAATTACAACCAAATTCCTTTGCTTTCAATTGGTTTAATTAAATTGATTTTCATTCAACTATTCAACTTCCAATAACCTAAGATTTTAGTGAATTACTCTTATATCCATTATTTCATATCAATTATCCATATTCAATTGATTAACATTCAATCCATTAATCCGATTCAATTACAAAAGTTGAATTTCATTTATATAACTTAAGTTCACATTTATCACTTCACTTTATTATTTTACTTTGATACCAATATCAACTTCATTCAACATCTCTTAAGTTATATTCATTTTATAAACATCACTTTGTTTTTACTTAACTTAAATTCCCACTTATAAGTCAATTCAGATTCCAATTTCTAAAGTAAATTTCCATTTAACTTTAAATTCATTTTTATTTACAACTCATATTCATAAATATATTCATATAGTTTCACTTCTTATATATATAAGTTTATTTCACAATTGTAAATTACTTTAATTATAATTCAATTCTTATAATTCTTTTTGCTTATACAATTATTATTTTACTTAGATTATTCAAACAACTAAACAATCAACTTATATACACTTTAATAATTCTAAAAAAAATTATTTCTTTATATGCAAAATATAATCAAGGTAAAATTATTTCATTTACCCAATTTTAAAACAATACTGTGTCGAATTGTTCTATTCAAGTGTTTAGAGATCCCTATCAACAATGTTAATTACTCGTATTAACCAGAATCTATATACCACTCAACAAATCAATCATCACAATATAAACAATTTTATATTCACTAACAAATACGCTCTCATATCTATTATTACACTCAAACTCATTCTAGAGTACTATTGACTCTATCTCTAATGAGTAATACCCAACAGAACCATGGTTGTCGCTTAACCATAAGCTCTGATACCACCTGTGACGACCCGCAAATCCGTACTCCTTGAATATACACTAATCTCCATAGATTA
This sequence comes from Allium cepa, assembly GCA_030765085.1. Classification (NCBI taxonomy): domain Eukaryota; kingdom Viridiplantae; phylum Streptophyta; class Magnoliopsida; order Asparagales; family Amaryllidaceae; genus Allium; species Allium cepa. Next base: position 476,943,394 of record CM060931.1, read on the forward strand.
ATTCAAGATGAACAGAAATACGAATTCTCAATGTTTAAGAAAAAGAAAGAGAGAGAAGAAGAGAGAAAAGACAGGAAATAGAGAGAAAAGAAAATAGAAAATGAAAGAAAACAGCAGAACAATAACAGAATCTCACAATTCGCAGCGGAACAACATATAATAAATAAATGAATAATCTTTAAACAAAGAACTATATCAGTTATTACATTTCATCACATTACATTACATCATATCATCAGAGTGTACAACCACAAACAACATCAAACAACGGAAAAGAAATACTATATACTAATAATAAGCCATTTAATCCAGCTTGCCTCCTGCAACTCCTGAATATCTAGAATATCCTGATAAACATAACTCTTGACTGCCCGTGTGGAAATTGGTGGGCACCCAGAGTTTAGGAAGGAAAACAATAAACTCTGAGTCAGTCATGTGACTGGTGTGAGAACTCAAAACAGTTTATTTATCTATAAAATCAAAATAGAAAAATATTTTTAAAGTCAATTCGCAATGCTTTTAAAAATGAGACTACCATAAGGCCTCCCGCACACACACACAATGCAAACGCAGAATCGGAGGAGATTTCTCCTTATGATTGTCAAAGATGCTTGATATGCATTAAAAAGAACATTTGATATTATTACTAGTGCATAGTGTATAAAACAATTTCGAAAGTAGAATATAAATCTTAGCCAGCATAGGCATTCCACACTTATGCCTACTATAGCTACCATCCAAACAGTGGGGCGCCACCATAAGTGAATGATAGGTTCTACAACTAAAACCGTACAAGTCTCGTATTGTTTCTTTGGATTTCCAACAAATGGTCAGGCCAAGGAACTTCCCATTGCCACATGGAAACGCCTCTGGCGGGACGTCCCGAGAACTTAACCAGCTCTCTGCCAACACAAGGCCGGGTTACCTTTATCACTAGGTAACTACTACACGAATATGTCATCCCCCGGTCCCTTTGGACCTTTATCCGAGCGCTCGTCATCAACATCACACAATCATAAATAAAGTGTTTCAACATGAGTAAGTATCTGGGCTCCATACCATGATACCACCCTTTCCAGAAGGAAATGCACATACACTAAAGGGAGCTACCCCTCATAACCTTGCCGCATCTTTCCTGTTTTGGCCATTCCGGGGTGTGAGGCTCGATGAAGTCACGTCCACAAAAACATACTTTATACAAAAGCCATGCTTTGGGTCAACAAATGATCATAGAAATGATCACCAAGATAAACGATCAAACAAATGATCCTATCACAAATGATCAACACAATGATCATTTCACAGCAACACTCAGCATGTCACATTACCAAATTGGGAATATATTGCTGATAACATTCAACTACATAACCTCTGAGCTCGTACGTCTCAGAGAAGGGTGTTAAGCTAAAAGAATAAATTCTCCTCCACCAACAGAAATATATTTGAAAGAAATCGGCTTTATATCTCAATTTGTAATGTCAGACATACAATCCATACAAGTCTGTTCCGGGCTCGAACAGAACCGAAGGCACTTACAAAGAAGTCCTTGCAATCCGGATATCCACAATCCTGATCGGATTTCCCATCACATATGGAGAACTCTATACCTTAGCTACTCGGTGCAGAGTCAATCGACAGGTCATCCTATCGCTCTCGCAAATACCCGGTCTTCAACGCCGGTCATCAATGCTATCCATTACGTCGTATCACTATTCGGAATGGGTAATCCGAATAACGAGCGCAAAAATTTAAAAATAAGTGTAGCATTCAAATTCAAGCAAATCACAACAAATACCTTTCAAAGGTAATTATTGATAGTCGGTTATTGAACTATCAATAGATATGCACACATCACCAGATTCCAAATAATTTTCTCAAATTATTTATTTCCCAAAATTATCTTTACAAGATATATAATTTCAATATCTCAAAAATAAATCAATATTTATTTTTTAACAAATTCTCCTTTTCATTTATAAATTCCATAATGAATTTATATTTCAAAATATCCATGCATATACGATTTCAATTATTCATTTCAATTTATCTTCAAAAAGATAAATTCTCAAAATATTCACTATATATCGGAAAACATTTCCATACTTACTTATTCATAAGTAATTCACAAATTTTATTTATTTTCAACCTTTGAAAAATATTCAATATACTTAAATCGAGATTAAGTACATATTTCATGCTTTAAGGAAATCATTCTCTTAAACATATTTATTTGGGCCAAAACGAATGTTGCGTAAAACATCGTTACGACAACCCAAAATCACTAGTATAGGGATTCGAAATTAAAATAGATATATAAATCCCAATACTATACAAAACATTTCCTTTCGGAAATCATTTACTATAACAACAGTGTTATAGTCCACCATTTCCTTTTATTTCTCGAAAACGTCTATTTCAACAATAAATGTTGAAATCTATGGTTTCGAATCTTAACACATTTAAAACATCGTTAGGTCGTTTTAATTCTGTTTAAAACACCTAATCCAAAACATTTTCTTTAACATATTATTCACTATTCAAAAACGTGAATATATTACGTTAACAAATTTCATCCTTTTATTCATTTCATTTCAAAGGATTTTTCACTGTCTAAAAAGTGAATATAACTCCATAAATAAGTTATAACAATTTACTTATCAAAATAAGTCATTTTCGAATTTATAAAACAACGTTTATAAATTCCATTTCTATTTATTTTATAACAACTTCCTTTTATAAATCTCCTTTATTAACCTATCTCAATTCATATCTCAATGGTATACTAAAAATTCATATTATAAGTTCAACACTTATAATTTATTCGTTTACAAAAAATCGTTCTTTTAAACTTCCTAATTTATAAATCTTATAACTTATAAGATTCATTTATTTATCAAAAATCCTTTCTTTAATAACCTTTACAAATTTTATAAACCTACTGCTTATAAAATTCCATTTATAACTTCACCGTTTATAATTCTATAAATTTCATTCGTTTATAAAATTCATTCACAATTCATTCTAACACTTATAAAAACTCGTTTTATAATTCAAATATTTTAATTTATAAATATCAATTTATAAATCTTTTATATAAATCACCATTATGATTTATTAAATAATCAAATTTCATAAATCCTAATTTTAAACTTTTTATAATAAATTCAGAAATCCTGATTTACACTATTTTATAACATTAAAATTTATACGTTTATTTATTTAAAATAAATCAATTCCAAAATATTTTATAAACGTATACTTTCAAAAATCCTTTAAAAACATTTTAAAATTCCAAAATTTGGTCCAATGATGCTACATACCAAATAGTCAATCACGACATCCAAATATCATATATCGATATGATAATCAACAAATATCACAATATCTGTAAATAAATCAATACAGTTAAGGAATCCAGTTGGATCCCTCCAACCTGTTTCCCTGCATCCACAAACATTAGCACAATGCCAATTTCGTTCCAGTACGAAATTATCGCGGTATATGGGATTTAAAATATTATCCGCTTAATAGACGGCGCAATAGGGTCTCATCCGCTATACAATGCGGGAAATCAATAACTGCAATATATACTTATGCCAATATATATATATATATATTGCTATTATATATAATACCAATTTCACTATTTATGAAATATTCGCGGTATATGTTTTTAATAAATAACATCCGCTTACTAACGGCGCATAATGTCTATTTTAACAATCAATAGATACAATCATCATTCAAACATGCATTCAAGTATTTTAAATCTAACTATCTAAAATAAAATCGAAACCGATTCGATTGAGTGAGAAGTTCTCACTTTGATTTCAATTTCGTTTTAGGGATTTATTTCGAATAAAATTAAACGGACGTTTAATTTTACCCGAAATTCTCACTAACTCCAAACGACTCCAATCCAATTCCATAGCGTAGTGCTCGTCCATACGATTCCAACGCAACTGGTTTCGCGCGTTTTCGACCTCGTATGAAAAAGATATGAATTTTCAAAGATTACACGATTTATATTTACAAATTTTATAACATAATTAAAATTTTATAAACCTAAGCAATATTGGCCATTGGATCTCCTGCATCTTCATCAAGACCGCACGTCCCCCCCTTCATCTTCTCGTATGCACTCCTACAGTTGTAGCCGAACCCAAAATCCACTTTAAACCCTAATACACGCGACATATACAAGCACCTCCTGGCCGATCAGGGAACGCCAATCGATAGCCCACCTCCCATACTACACTCGGCCGGAATCCCCTTATGCTCGGTTCTGTTTATGCCTCGTAATTCGTGCATGAAGTCGCAGCCTTCATGGGCGATTTGCCGTTGATTTGTTAATTTGTTTTAGATCATAGCCGTTCAGATTGAAGATCTCACGTAGCTCTACGTTTTTGTAGTTGGAAGTTGTTGATAATAATCAATGGATTGGAAGATAATTGAGGGAGAAGAAGAGAAGATTTCAGCCTTTGAAATTGTTAATGGCGGCCGGCTGCTTAGAGCTAGGGTTAGGGTTTAGATTTTTTTTTTCTTGTGAGAATATGGGCTATTTATAGAGAATAAATGAACACTATTCATCCGGGTTTTCAAAACTCCGATTTACGCGCGGTGACCAGATTTCTAGGGTTTACCCCGCGTTCCGGACACAATGGAACAGGTTTCGAAAGCTAATTCGGTCATCTGTGCGAGTTATGGCAATAAACGTTCAATTTGAATTAAACCGATTTAAATGATTTTCTAGGCGTTTTAATTTGTACCGGACAAATGGTAAATCCAATTGACACGAAATTTGAACCCTTACAATAATATCACATTACGGATCCGACGAAAGTGGTTTCGTCGAAATCCGAGACTTTTTGAAAAATGGCTATTTTAAGTCGCCAAATTAATATTAAAACAATTTCGATGCGTTTCGAGCTGCTACAATCAAATGATAATTCCGATTGCTACGAAAATTGAAATCCGGTAATAACTAACTATTACTGATCCAATGGAACTGGTTTCGTCCAATTCTGAGACTGTTCAAAAATTGACTATTTTCACTAGTCGATTAAATATTAAAATATTCAATTTTCATAAATTAACTTTAAATTCAATTTTAAAAGTTCTAAAACATCATTCTAACTTCAATATGATAAAATAAAATTTTACAAATCATTTTCAATCATATTTAACCCAATTTTCAATTATTTCCATAATTTAACATATTAAATTATCGATTTAATTATTCAATTAAATCCAATTATTCAAATTAAAATTTATTCGACTTATAAATTCACTTATTAATATTCAAAATTAATTAAATATACAATTTTAAATTAATTAAAATTCTGGGTCGTTACAATGGATCTTCAGTATGAAAGCTCCTCTTTGATAATGGTCAAATCATGACATGGCATTCCATCTAGTGACTATAGTTGGGTCGAGTGGAAGTATTGAAAGTGAAGCACTATTCAAGAGAGGATTCGTCTCCTCAGTTATACGATCATGGTCAGCTCAAGTCAACTCAAAGTCTCTGGTTATAGCATTTTGGTTAATAATGATTGTTTTTACTGAACCAAGGACTTTGTAATTGGACTACAAAGTTGAATGTAAACGATACTGGAATTATGACCATTACCGAATCTCTTAACTCCTGATACGATATAGTTTTGACCAAGAGAATTGGTGTAAATGATTGTCACTGTTAGATACCACTTATAATAAGTAAAATTTGATTTTACCGAAAATACCTGTAAGCGGTTAATTCAGCCAAACTTTCATACCACCTGCTACGTAACGTGTGAACATTAATATTTGATTTGTTCAATACTAAAATGGTCACTTACGTGCTTATTTGGTTGAGACCATGTATTGCACTTTATGAGTTTTGAACTCTAAAAGTAATAAAAGACTGGATATTTTATCCATATACAATCATTTATAAATGTCATATGGTGAACGGTCGTAGTTCGTAACGTACGATACTTCAATAAATATAGTTCATTGGAAATAGGCCAATAAACAGTATTTTTGAGATCATGCATTCAACTTGATGGATTACAAAAGTGATCATATTGTGTTAATGTAACACAAGACCAAAAATTACAACGTAGATCTAAGAACTCAATCACTGAAATGTCATTTTTATTGGTTTACGTAAAGTGCAACATATTTGATGTCCTTGAATGTAAGGATAATCAAATGTGCTTTTGTAAAGAGTTTGTTATAATATTATAGTAAGGTTTTCTTTTGAATAATTTGACCATTTAAAGAAAAACGAATGTATAAGAATATATGTAATTTAATGTACAATTGGGATGAAGAGAAGAATAGCCACTTCTGCTTCATAGAGAAACATTGGAAACGAGAATTATAATAATAAATGATACTTAATATTGGAATAAGCAATATGATTTCTATTTTGAAATGTATTTTCATATAGAATTTTTTTTCTATGAGATTTATTTCTTTGAGCTCAAGATATTTGATCAATAAACTCTCCAACGTAAATAGTTGTAGTATATGAAATAAACAATTGTATTAAGTGAATGACGGACCTCCGAATTTAGTATGTTGTTGTATTAATCGTGGAAAATAGTAGGAGCATACCATATAGCACTTATTAATTGCATTATACTATGAAAATAGTTTTCGTAAAACTTACTATACATTATTTATGAAATAATGATTATTTTTCAGTATCGACTGAAAAAAATAGACATAGCATTATAAATATTCTTCATGAAATAAAACTATAATTGGTAATTTTTTTATAACAAAAGCGATGCGTTGGAATATACAAAAGTATCTAATATTATTTATAGTTGTTTTGGAATTATAGACTAAGCCGTAGTTTTGAGAAATAATTTTTTGCATGATTTTGAATCATATGATACTTGTTAAATATATCCCAAACAATAAAGGGCTATGAGCCTATTTAGTAGGAGTATCATAAGAGTTAATGAACTCTTCGGGTCGATACATATAGATGTTGCAATCGTAATTCTATAAATACCAATATGGTTCCATGTACTTCGTCATATTCACCGATGAGTTATCGTCAACATGGACATGTGTATTTGATACACGTGCAGTATGTCTATGGTAAACTTATAGAATATAAAACAGAAGTTAATGAAATAACATACGATAGCAATGATTTGATTTAACCGAATGAGTGAGTATATTGGAAAATGTTCTGAACGTACCTAAAATGAATAAAGATTCAATCTCAAATTTACTCCTCCATGTGGTACATAATGATGCATTGATATGGAGTAATCAAACTTTGTCGGACAATGTACGATTAATTGTGAGTGAAGTTGGGTTAGTTTCTTTCTATGAAGTAATGTACTTAAGGGTAGTACACAAGGTTAATATTATTTCATCCGAATAACAGTTTACAAAATTTTATAAGATAAGAGTTTATAAGAAATTCCAACATATCATAGGCCAAGGAGTTAGCAGGTTGTGCAAGTCGAAAGATTGCACATAATAATTGTTCATGAGGGATCTTGTATGAATCTCCCCAAAAAGATTTTGAAAAGACTGTCATTGAATGACATATTTATGTTTCGAACATAATTTTTGTAAACTAAAACCAAATCAATTTTATAAATAAATAAATTCATAAAATGTTTATGAATACCTATTCTATTGCACTGAGAAACAATTATTGTTTCAAGATATACCAACTTCAATGTGAAGAAATTTCTTTGAGGAATTACTGGTAGTAAAATGGAATTGGATACGATCCATAGATAGAACAGATTATATAAGATGAAATGAAATTAACTAACCTAAACGAACACATAGCATTAGAATGTCTAATAAGTATTCTCGCACATCTAAGAGAAACTATAAGCTTCGTATTAATGTCGAAATATATAATCCTAGATTGTTTAATTAAACCATTGAGAGTGTTGACTCTATATGGTATGATGTGCAAATCCAAAGGAATTCCAAGTAAGCTACCAAAATATAGATTTTTGTGGTCGTAACTGAAGGGATATGATCCATTGACCACGACTGTGTCTTTATGAGTAGGAATAATACGGTGCAATTAAATGAGCAATGTTGATAAGAATAATATCACAAAATTCAATTTTTGAAATGAGCGCAATAGATATATTCAACATGTTTAAGTCAATTTGGATTTACTCACAAAATTATCGCTTGATAAATCCTAGTGTTTTAGTACATATGTATTAAAACAGTAAATTCTAAGTAACGGTTTAGAGTAAGCCATTTACACATATTAACGAAAAATGTCTCAAAGTCAGTGTGAGCGATATTGAGTTTGTGAGTCTTTGGATATGATCCAAGAAATGATACGAAAGTATCATTTTATAAGCATCAAGATTGAATATGTATTTTGATAGAAATATCAAATAGTTTGATTTTCAATCAAAGCGCAGAGGAAGCGTGTGTTCATTAGAAAGAATGTTAAAAGGTATGTTGATATTTCTAAAATATAAGTAAACAACACGTTGTTGATTTTAAATATGTGCTTGTGTTAAAATTAGCCTTAATTGTTTTAATACTCAACATTGGATTAGTAAATGATGTCTTTTATAGTAAGTATAAAAGATGTCGGGAATGTCCCAAATGATATGCAAAGACGCCTTATTAAGATGTTTAATATGGAACATGTAAGATTGATTCATTTGCATTTGAAAAATAAATTATCATACATGTTGTGTTGTCTACGGTATCATGGTTTTTATATATTTGATACATGAAACAAATATCAAATCCAAATTGATATCACTAAATGACCATTTGAAGTATTCTCATGTATTTATGACATACTAGAGAGTTATTTGCAGAAACAAAAGCTCTCTATAAAGGAGTGTTCAAACTAAAACTCCACAAGTCATACTGAGTGTAGTATCTCAATAATAAATTTAAGTTAAGAATTTTTAAGTTAAAAATGTTCCATATAAAAGACAGTGGATTATTCAGTGAAAAAAGGCTGCGTACATTGCCTTCAATATTGCTGCAAAAAAATGTATATAAATTTATAAGTGCACAAATTTATAATTGAGCCGGTTCCAAATGTTGAGAATCTCGTAACATTGTTATATGATAACAATGTCTCGATATGGTCAGTAATAGAACTTAGAGCTCATTGGAGGTCGAGAGACATACTCCGAATTATTCCACATAATAAAGCAGTTTATCATCGTTAGAGAGAGTTGATTAACTGAAACATAATAGCATATCTGTTTACAAAGGGACTAACTCAGCTGGTTTTGAGAAACCGATTTGAGAAATTGGAATAAGATTCTATAATTGACCCCAAGTGCGAGTGAGACATTGATAGAGTTAGGTGTATGCTCTAAGGGGCATTATACAATTTGTTGCAGATATCTGACTCGTTGAACAAACTTGTTCATAATAAAGGTGTTTTTTTCTATTATATACTTGATATAATGTGGTTATATTAATTAATTAATTTAACTAAAAGTATATTAAATAGAAATCCATAAATGGCATGTTTTGTGCTAGTAGTTACAAAGTGTTGCAACTATGAGTAATTTATCACAATAAAACGAACAGACCATTTTAAATGTCCCTAGTCAAGATGCATCGAAATTAGATATCGATGTATCTGTTGAGACTAGAGTATGTAACGCTCTCCAAACGTTGGACAATTATTACACATGACTATTGGGGGCACCTAAGGGTTACGTACTGATAGTTATTGGATAACCATAGAATGAATCACTAGACAGTTTTTAGTTGGTTAATATAACTAAGTTTAAATAAAAAATATCGATGTGACTTATTTACACAGTTCTCTCGACTTGAGAATACTATGGATCTTCAGTATGAAAGCTCCTCTTTGATTATGGTCAAATCATGACATGGCATTCCATCTAGTGACTATAGTTGGGTGAGTGGAAGTATTGGAAGTGAAGCACTATTCAAGAGAGGATTCGTCTCCTCAGTTATACGATCATGGTCAGCTCAAATCAACTCAAAGTCAAAGTCTCTGGTTATAGCATTTTGGTTAATAATGATTGTTTTTATTGAACCAAGGACTTTGTAATTGGACTACAAAGTTGAATGTGAACGATACTAGAATTATGACCATTACCGAATCTCTTAACTCCTAATATGAAATAGTTTTGACCAGGAGAATTGGTATAAATGATTGTCACTGTTAGATACCACTTATAGTAAGTAAAATTTGATTTTACCGAAAAGACCTGTAAGCGGTTAATTCAGCCAAACTGTCACACCACCTGCTACGTAACGTGTGAACATTAATATTTGATTTGTTCAATACTAATCGCCGACTGAATTCACACCTCTGAGTCGCACAACCGCATTTGTGATTTCTCTTAAAACCACAAAATTCAATTAGTTTGTAAAATGTTGCAAACTATTTAAATTAATTAATATTATTGTTAATTTATTTGATGTTTTGAATGTTGTTGGTAATTATTTTAATTCATTTATAAAAGTTATATTTTCATATATCGATATGTGATATCAGTAAAAATTTAAACATTTTTAAATAATAAAATATTACATAAATTTTTTTTTGTTTTATTTGAAAAGCTGCATATTTGGAATGTGCTTGGATCAACCATTATGGTAAGAAGAAGAAATCAATTAATGAGATTAGTTGAAATTTAAAAAGAGGATATATAGGAGGAAGTTCTAATAGAAGAATAGGAAAAGATTACGTTAATTCGATTAAAAACAAAACCTCCTCATTTTTGAAAGTATAGAAATAGAAAGTGACTTTCATTTTTTGTTCTTCTCTTCCTCTTCTCTATCATTCATCCAGGCTGAAACTTCATTCGAAAGAAAAAAAACATCAAAACAAATTCAAATCAATATCAAACTAAATTAAAAAGGGTGGTTCATTCTTCTCTTGCAAAGTGGGATGTTAATTTTTGAAGTCCGAGGAGAAGCTACAATGTGATGAATGGCAAGGTTAATCGAATTTTAGAGAGTGATCAATCAGATCAAGGTATTCTTCTATCATTTAAGGTGTTCCTGCATGCTTCATCCTAAGGTAATATATGTGCGTATAATTTAATATTTACTTGTTTATTGTATTATTATCATTCTGATCTATGTTTATTTATCATTTCTTTTTATGTATGTTGATGATAAATCGACATGACTGGATCTCACATTATTTTGATAAATTATCTTCATTCTCTGTGTTGTTTGGATCTGTAATTTCTTATCACAAATTTACGCATGCCTACTTTGTTCAAATTTCTTTTATTTTACTGTTCATAGTTATGAAATTAAAAAATAAATTTTTTGTAAAACTGTTACAATCCTTGTTAAAACAAAAGTGGATACCTTGATTTAATATTAATGAATGGGCTTTAGTTTAAATTTTAATTATTTATATTTTTCTATACTTAAATTTTTGTGTAAAGTTTGATGTATTGTTTCATTCATAAATTAAAAATTAATGAAAAAATTTTAACTTTAAAACCAAAAACCTTTTGTACAAATGCATGTACGCAAATACCATATGCTACATTGTTTGCAAATATATGCTTTTAGATACAAGTTATTGAATTTTAATTATTAGTTATATGTAATATAAATATTTTGTTTAAATCAAATTTGTACAAAGATTATGAGCGATAATGTAACCTTTTTTTGGTTAAACCTTTTCTCAATTGGGGATTTTTTCTATTAATGTTAATTTAGGATTTCAAATTATTTAAAATAACCAATAGGATTTCACTTTGTATGAATGTATGCATCCATAATTATTATGAATGTGGCATATATTTCATCAACAAAATTTAGACAACAAAGACATGTGTATACTTGGTTGATAAGTAATTAGTGTCATTTAATATATTAATTGTTACAACTAGATGGTAAAAGAAATATAAGTTGTTCCTCTTTTCATATTCTGTCATATCCATGTGTAGGTTTAATTGATAACTAATAAATGTAATTTAAAATATTATTTGTCACGGTTAAATGATGAAAAAAATGATAGGTTACCATCCTTTCATATTCTGTCATATCTTCCTTTTATTTACTGAATATAGTAACAGAGGGAAACAAATAATTTCCTTCTCTTAATTTATTTTTACATGTTTCATTTATGCATATATACACCACTTATACACCGTACTTGTACTTGACATAAATGAACGTATTTGATGCATTCATCATATCACATACTTTTGTATACTTAAAGTTCCTTAAATTACCATATTGAATAAAATATTGATTTTATTTAAAAGAAAATTTAGATAAGATCTAAATGCATTTAGACTACGCCCGTTAATGATTTAAAATGGTAAATTTTTTAAATTCACCATTTCGTCATGTGCTGGCTGGCCCAGTTCTAACAATGGTATTAGAGCATAATAGCCTATGCGGTCTAAATTAGTAATGTTAAGACTAACTAATTAAGCTTGCCCGCTAAGTATGGTGCCTAGAAAGGTAATGTTTAGGATTGGAATTGGGTAATCAAGTACCATGTCTTACCTGATTACCAACTTAGCCTAAAAGGTGGAGTAAGCCCAAAGCTTATCCCTAACAGAAATGTCTTGGGTTAATTTTTAAAATAGTTTTTAAAATTAAGAAAAGATTTTAAATTTAAAAGTTAAATTTAAAATAAAACATGTTTATTATAAAAGGTTATAACATAATTTTCAAAATGTTTGAAAATGTATCGAATAGTTCAAAATGTTTAAGACCATGTAAATATTAATTTCAAATATAGAATTATTAATATAAATTAATATTTATATGCATGCATTATGTATGTTGATATATGTTGTGTTATTTTAAAGTGTTCAAAATAACATAATCATACATGTATGTATATAAGATGAAATTTTAAAATTAATATAAGTTAATTAAAATTGTTTGATTAATAAAGTAGTTAAAGGTTGGTCAATTAATTAATAATATGCATATATAAGAGATACATGTGTCTTACTATAACGGTTATAGTAGATATGTCCAACATAAAAGTTGTATTGGAATACTAATTTAAAATTAATTAAATAAGATTTAATTAATAAAATGTTATACATAAGATTATTGTATAAGTAATTAAAATATAAAAGTTATATAATAACGAAACTTATATACTATGAGTGCATAAACTAGAGGTGAAACGTTAAAGAAACTCAAATTGGCTTAAGGAATAAATAAATATGCAAATGTACGTATACTGAGATTTTTGATGCGTCTGATAACTTGAGTCAGGGGTATTTAATACGAAACATTATTCCATAAGTCAATATCACTCAATATAATATGCTAAAGATTATGAATCTTCAATATAATGTTGTCATCTACCATATATATATATATATATTAATAAATTACTTGCATACTCCTTTGTTAGGGATCTATTTATAGATTGAATTAATATTTGGGTTGCAATTTCACACTCGTTATATTTACATAAATGTCATTGGGTTTGATTCATTATATTTGTCTTTGGATTGTAAGTAACATTTTAGACACTATGGAATAGATCCCCAAGCCTAATTCCAACTCTTGTATGACTTAATATTTTTCCTTTATGTAACGTTACAAATTTACCACACTAGCACATAATTGGCTGGACGTCTCGCCATATTTTCTTTGGTTGTGATATTTGATGATGGAAATAATGTTATTTCCCTCGTCCCTCCTTAATAACCGAAGCAATTGTAAAAAATAAAAATAAATAGAATAGCACTTCGCTTCAGTCACCGCTTACAATCAAAGCAATGGATAGAAACAAACTGACTTTTTGCTTTTGACTCAAGCAAATAAATAAATGCAAATTAGCTTTTTTTGCTTCAGTCCACATGCAGCTTTGTACAGTGTGCTAACTTGAATTAATTTGAATTTAGAACTATTTTGAACGATGAAGTATATACCTCCATAGTTTTTAAAACTAGATCGGATCATGATTAAATCACGGCCCAGTATGGAAGTATGGATTCAAACCGTAAGCACAAACCACAGGCGAACCGTGAGAATCGATCAAGTTGAAAAACCAATCATCATCACTTAATGCTGAAAATTTGATTGAAATATATACATGTTCATTATCAAGACTACAAATTTTATACATTGTCCAGATAGCTCAATCCGAGGCTTGACATCCAATCCGTTTCCGTATGATTTTTTATTTAGAAAAGAAATTAGAACAAAAAATATTGTACGAAAAAATGTCCAACAAAAAATATTCAAAATTGTTCAAACATTGTACATCCATTAGTTATCTGCCTCATACCATAATCGAACTTTAAAACTTATCCAGCCCCTATCCATCATACAGTCCATGCGCAGGCTTGGAGGCAACTGAAAAGAATCGATGGATGTGACATATTTATACTGGCGGGAGGGGAAGTCTTTACTTGGAGCTGGCGATGTGGGACATAACTATGTATTTGAAACATATACACTAGATCAACAACGACAGAATTGTTTTGTAAATTTACTACAAGCAGGCCATTGTTTCAAACACTTGAACCACTGTTCAATGCATTTTCGAACATCACTGTTGTGTAACGTTATGTAACTTTACATGAAGTATCGAAGGAAATGATCTGCTAACTAGTGTATGTATTTTCATCAACTGACGACCAGTTGTCTAATGCATTGCTAACTAATGTATTTATTTTTATCGAAAATGATCTGCTAACTAGTGTATATATCGAAAATGATCTGCTAACTAGTGTATATACTTGTAGTATATTTTAGACAATAGTGATGTTCAAAAATGATCTTTGATGTAAATCCTTAACACTTAAACCATACATATTAAAACTAAAAAAAGTTGCAGATAATTCGCAGATTGAATATCTGCGATAGCATCCTTCCCTAAAAGAACAAATGAGAAAGATTCATTTTAAGAAATAAAAATCACAATGCTAGAAGTATCATACCGATCAAGTTGATACAAATGGTCACCATTGCAGCCAAACAAATTGCAAATCCAGCGATTCGCTGTAACCACAGAATCACTCGGTGCCTTACACATTGAAGCTAAAATTTAGATATTACATTCGATCACAATAAAATTTCAAAACAAAGATAAAAACGAACAACTCTTTTTATACTTCAAGTACTGCCGAGACTTATACGATTTCATATACTACATATTTTTCCTTTATCCCACCTCAAAAATTTCATCTCTGACTTCTTCTTTTATAAAAATAAAGGGTTTCTTTATATGAGCGTGATGAATAAAACGAATTGGCAATCCTCTACACTAGTCTCTTCTGTAATCAACAGCTAGGATTTAATCCTGATGATCCAGTGGATGTCAGTTAGTGGGTTTATAATCCCACATTGCAAAATTAAACAAAACAATGCAAATTATCATATATAAAATACTACTGACTTCACAGTTGCATCATCTTCTCACTCTTATAATCAGCAAATCCATAAACTGCCCTAAAATGGATACAAGGAGAACTGATGGCGGTTGATCGTCTGAGCAGCCAACAAATAATATAATGTCGACAGCAAAGGTATTTTACACTGTACACAAAAATATTTGCTGCTTTTGACTTGGAATGAATATATGTTGGATTTTGCCTTTATTTTATCCGCTTTTAATATATGCTGTGAGTCATCAGGAATAACTGTGCAAGTTGGTTGAATGATTCTTTCATTTAACTAACTAGAACTAGTAGTCAAAACGATGAACAGTCAAGTGAATCAAGAAAGGCATGGAAAACAAACTTTTATGAAACCATTTCTAGATACAAAGTTGAATGCAATCCTATGCATATGTACTAGAACGCCATTGGCCCACATAAACTCTGCACTGTGTAAAACCATCTCAGTTTTAACTGAACTTGCTGATGCCTTTGCATTCCCCTTCCCTCCTCATCCGCAAAAGATGTCAAAATATGTTTCCATATAGTTTCAATCAGATTTTATGCACTACACCGTATCAGCCATTTTGTAGTAGCTATTTTTTCTGAATTTTGTATTGCATTTAACCAAGCATTTTTTGTAGCTATGTAAATAAGACAAAGTAGCGAGGATGAATTTGTAATTTACCTTTTCTCTATACAGCGATGACCCATCGCTAGGCCTCGTTAGGTTCGACCACTGTACGATCTGGTTGAATATTGTTGTAGCAAATTAAGGTTCTTCTAGTTTTTAACATGTGAGATATATAACTTGAGTCAAAAGATGTAGTTTACTCCCATGTTACTGAAAGTACATAGTTATTTTGATAGCTATTCACATACTAAGGTTCATTAAACGTGAATGAATGTACTGTAATGTTCACAGATTTGTCCGTGACATGAAATTGTAACAACGCCTAAAATGACGTGATAGAGATGCTTGTGGGTTTGTTATCAGAAGGAATTTGTGCTGAACCTCATGTTTGAAAGTTGCTTTTCTCTATATATATATTTGTATTTTTCCAGTAAGATAATAGGCCTCCTTGTTGGTCTAATTATGGATAGGCTATCAAAAACAGTGATTAACTGAAAATTTGGGAAAGGATATTTCGTCTTTATTTTTTACTCCATGCACGGCTTAATTTTTTCTTTTTTCTTTTTCATTTTAGTTCATTGCATTTGAATGATATGTTTTGTTCTCTCCTGCGTTGCTTTGTTTTATTTTTATTCCGACCAACTCTCATCTGCTCTGGTCCTTCTTTTCTCTAATGTCACTGCAGCCATTTGCGTTGTCAACCAAGTTACTGTAAACAAAAATTTAACAACGCAGTTTACATTTGAGTTACCAAAGAAATTGTTGGTCGTTTAATTAACTGAAGAGTGTGTGTTCTTTCTCCTCTCCAAATCCACCGCCTCTCCAAAATTCCAATCACTTCACCGTACTCCTACCTCCAACTTCACCATCACTACAAAAATTAATTATGTTAGAGAAAAATTTGTCTTTAATTAAAAACCGACTAATGACCGAAAAATTCAATTCTTAATTTATAAAACTACAGACTGAATATTGGTCTTTAATCCGATTGTAAAAATTGAAACCATTTACATACTGAATTTCAGTCACTGTTCAGTATTTAAGTAAATGCATATCTACTAGTCAGATTTTATTTGTTTATTTTCGAATCCAATGGCCAGATTTGATGATCAGCGTCGTAATCTGCAGTTCTGTGGTGCCATATATATTATAATAAATAATTTATTTAATACCATTTCAAATCGCCCACTTTCCTAAATTTAAGCCTCAACTACTTCACGTATTAATTTCTTTCTCCACCCCTTTCCTCCCCGTTCAGTAAGCTTACCTCCTCTGAGAACAAAGCAATTCTTAAATACTTCATCTTTATCTAATTCTTATTTATATCTTTCTTTCATTCAACGGACGTTTTTCAAAATTAATTTTCAATTCTCTCTCTTTTTGCGGAAGCTCTCAATCACA
This sequence comes from Allium cepa, assembly GCA_030765085.1. NCBI lineage: Eukaryota > Viridiplantae > Streptophyta > Magnoliopsida > Asparagales > Amaryllidaceae > Allium > Allium cepa. Next base: position 476,960,758 of record CM060931.1, read on the forward strand.
AAACTCCTTCATATCCTCCTTCCTCAAGGTCCAACATGTAGAACCCAGCTTACTGCAATTCAAAAGGTTGGACTTTTGAGTCCATCTCGATGTAATAGTTATGGTTTCTAGACTCCGAAAAGAATTGGTGTATTGCCTTGGGAAGAATGATTTGGTAAATGAATTTGGAATTTTGCTTATGAAGGATTTGCCCTATTTGAAAATATTAGAGTTGAAATCAACGTGGCAGTGATAGAATAATTCGAGTTGGAATGAATGATTTTGAAGTAAAAAACGTGTTAGTAGTAGGTGCTGGTATTGAAATGGTTGAATAGTAGTCAAGATCTTTGTTCACGTTATGCTATGAATTGGCCTAACATTAAATCAAACTCATAGAAAGCTTCATTTCCTATGCTACTTGTAGCGTTCAGTTCATTGGCTGTCATCTTAGTTGGTCATCTGTACAATTTTTTTGTTTGTCACAATAGAGATATGATTAGATATCATTTGCAAACAATATGAGTACTTATTTTTACTATATTTGTTTGGTTTATGAAAAGATATATTGTTACTATAGTATACTGTTTCATGGATTTTGCATTATAGAGAGTTAACTTATCAATTTGCTTGATTGTTGTTAATATCGTGCATTTTATTGATGTCATGGTGTTAACGTATTATATATTGGATTGTAATATATATTAACATATACACATATTGGAATGCGTTGTATATTTTATATTAGAATGTAATGTACATACATATATTGGAATGTGTTATATATTGTATATTAGAATGAAATATATATATATATATATATATATATATATATATATATATATATATATATATATTTGAGACTGATTTAATGTAGTATTTCTGTCTCTAAAATTCAGTCTCTAACAATATTTAAGACTAACCTACAGTCTTTATGATTTGAAACTGAAAATTCGTTCTCAAGTTTATTTTGAGACTTGGAATTTAGTGACTGAAATTTTGATCTTTGTTCAGTTTTTAAATGTTAATTAAAGATTGTATTGTTTAAATAAAAATTGAAATTTACAGTTTTTAATTCACGTTTTTTTGTAGTGCATACTCCTAAATTCAACTTCACCATCCTCCTAAATCGGTTTTTTCGCCAAATCAAACGCCATTGCCCATAATTCTTTCCATGCGACCGCCGGTAGCAAGTGGCCCACTCCTACTCTCGCAGCGACACGACCGCTCAAATACGACCATCAGCTCAACCGCTCGAACCATGCACGACCGCTCGACTTCTTAGCTGTATACCAGCCCCATTTCCCCGGTCTTATTTTTCCGTCTTCATATACAGATCGTCAATCAGGTAAAATCATTGATTTCTCCTTCATTTGCCCTTTTCGACTGCCTTAAAACTGCTCCATTTACTTACGGCTTCGTGCTTCCACTCCCATTTCTTTTATGTAATACGAAGATGTATAAGTTGCAAATCTAATGCCTACTGTATAATTCCGATTACCATAAATGATTATATACACCAAATCGATGCTTTCTATATGAATAAATGAAAAAATACAATTCTAAGTTGTTATATGGAAAAAGAAGGGATGTTGCTGGCTTCAAGCACAGACGTATATGACAATATGTTTCAGTGAAACATTTGTAAAAATATTATATGGGAGCACATGCTAGATGGGAAATGGAAATAGGCCCTATGTTGTACAACCATTTCATCTATAAAACCTACATAACCATAATAGTTACCAACCATAATGGTGAAAACCAATCGATGAACTTTCGTTATTATTCAGTATATTGTACAATAACATGATAAAATGTAATTCTCAAACATCTCTCAAGTTTTCTGCATAGTTTCTTTAGAATACTACGGAAGATGGTAACATATTTTTACAATTTTTTAAAAAAGGAAATTTTTTTGTTACAATTTTCGCTTTTTTTAACGTTGGTGAACAAACTTGAAAGTTTTCAAAATACTTCTGTGCAATTTTCCTATACTTTTTTTTAGTTCTTCCTAAAAAATATTTTTCACGAATATAACTGTTTTTTTTTTTAAATTTACTTTCAAACAAATTTGATTATTTTGAAAAGGAACTTTTTGACAGATTTTAAACATTGCTTTGAAATAAAATTTTGAAATCATTTTGTTTTCCAAAAAAAATGTTTGAACTTCTTTGAAGACGAAAAAAATCAGTGTCTTTCATATCTTAATGACCTGCTCAAACAATACAATAAATCGGTTTTGGATTATGGCTTACCTCACGATACTCTTAATTATTCTACTGACTACAGTAACTCATACATTATTTTACAAGAAAAATCTACAGAATAGAGATATGATTAGATATCATTTGCAAACAATATGAGTACTTATTTTTACTATGTTTGTTTGGTCTATGAAAAGATATATTGTTACTATAGTATACTGTTTCATGGATTTTGCATCATAGAGAGTTAACTTATCAATTTGCTTGATTGTTGTTGATATCGTGCATTTTATTGGTGTCATGGTGTTAGCGTATTATATATTGGATTGTAATATATATTAACATATACACATATTGGAATGCGTTGTATATTTTATCTTACAATGTAATGTACATACATATATTGGAATGTGTTATATATTGTATATTAGAATGTAATATATATATATATATATATATATATTTGAGACTGATTTAATGTAGTATTTCTGTCTCTAAAATTCAGTCTCTAACAATATTTAAGACTGACCTACAGTCTTTATGATTTGAAACTGAAAATTCAGTCTCAAGTTTATTTTGAGACTTGGAATTTAGTGACTGAAATTTTGGTATTTGTTCAGTTTTTAAATGTCAATTAAAGACTGTATTGTTTAAATAAAAACTGAAATTTGCAGTTCTTAATTCACGTTTTCTTTTGTAGTGCATACTCCTAAATTCAACTTCACCATCCTCCTAAATCGGTTTTTTCGCCAAATCAAACGCCATCGCCAATAATTCTTTCCATGCGACCGTCGGCAGCAAGTGGCGCACTCCTACTCTCGCAGTGACACGACCGCTCAAATACGACCATCAGCTCAACCGCTCGAACCATGCACGACCGCTCGACTTCTTAGCTGTATACCGGCCCCATTTCCCCGGTCTTATTTTTCCGTCTTCATATACAGATCGTCAATCAGGTAAAATCATTGATTTCTCCTTCATTTGCCCTTTTCGACTTCCTTAAAACTGCTCCATTTACTTACTGCTTCGTGCTTCCACTCCCATTTCTTTTATGTAATACGAAGATGTATAAGTTGCAAATCTAATGCTTGCTGTATAATTCTGATTACCGTAAATGCTTATATACACCAAATCGATGCTTTACATATGAATAAATGAAAACATACAAATCTAAGTTATTATATGGAAAAAGAAGGGATGTTGCTGGCTTCAACGCATAGACGTATATGACAATATGTTTCAGTGAAACATTTGTAAAAATATTATATGGGAATACATGCTAGATGGGAAATGGAAATAGGCTCTATGATGTACAACCATTTCATCTATAAAACCTACAAAACCATAATAGTTACCAACCATAACGGTGAAAACCGATCGATGAACTTTCGTTATTATTCAGTTTATTGTATAAAAACAGGATAAAATGTAATTCTCAAACATCTCCTAAGTTTTCTGCACAGTTTCTTTAGAATACTACGGATGATGGTAACATATTTTTACAATTTTTTGAAAAAGGAAAATTTTTTGTTACAATTTTCGTTTTTTTACTGTTGGTGAACAAACTTGAAAGTTTTCAAAATACTTCTGTGCAATTTTCCTATACTTTCTTTAGTTCTTCCTAAAAATATTTTTCACAAATATAACTGTTTTTTTTTTAAATTTACTTTCAAACAAATTTGATTATTTTGAAAAGGAACTTTTTGACAGATTTTAAACATTGCTTTGAAATAAAATTTTGAAATCATTTTGTTTTCCTAAAAAAACGTTTGAACTTCTTTGAAGATGAAAAAAATCAGTGTCTTTCATATCTTAATGACCTGCTCAAACAATACAATAAATCGGTTTTGGATTATGGCTTACCTCACGATACTCTTAATTATTCTACTGACTACAGTAACTCATACATTATTTTACAAGAAAAATCTACAGAATAGAGATATGATTAGATATCGTTTGCAAACAATATGAGTACTTATTTTTACTATGTTTGTTTGGTTTATGAAAAGATATATTGTTACTATAATATACTGTTTCATGGATTTTGCATTATAGAGAGTTAACTTATCAATTTGCTCGATTGTTGTTGATATCGTCCATTTTATTGGTGTCATGGTGTTAACGTATTATATATTGGATTGTAATATATATTAACATATACACATATTGGAATGCGTTGTTTATTTTATATTAGAATGTAATGTACATACATATATTGGAATGTGTTATATACTGTATATTAGAATGTAATATATATATATATATATATATATATATATATATATATATATATATATATATATATTTGAGACGGATTTAATGTAGTATTTCCGTCTCTAAAATTCAGTCTCTAACAATATTTAAGACTGACTTACAGTCTTTATGATTTGAAACTGAAAATTCAGTCTCAAGTTTATTTTGAGACTTGGAATTTAGTGACTGAAATTTTGGTCTTTGTTCAGTTTTTAAATGTCAATTAAAGACTGTATTGTTTAAATAAAAACTGAAATTTGCAGTTTTTAATTCACGTTTTTTTTGTAGTGCATACTCCTAAATTCAACTTCACCGTCCTCCTAAATCGGTTTTTTCGCCAAATCAAACGCCATCCCCCATAATTCTTTCCATGCGACCGCCGGCAGCAAGTGGCCCACTCCTACTCTCGTAGCGACACGACCGCTCAAATACGACCATTAGCTCAACCGCTCGAACCATGCACGACCGCTCGACTTCTTAGCTGTATACCGGCCCTATTTCCCCGGTCTTATTTTTCCGTCTTCATATACAGATCGTCAATCAGGTAAAATCATCGATTTCTACTTCATTTTCCCTTTTCGACTGCCTTAAAACTGCTCCATTTACTTACTGCTTCGTGCTTCCACTCCCATTTCTTTTATGTAATACGAAGATGTATAAGTTGCGAATCTAATGCTTACTATATAATTCTGATTACCATAAATGCTTATGTACACCAAATCGGTGCTTTCTATATGAATAAATGAAAACATACAAATCTAAGTTATTATATGGAAAAAGAAGGGATGTTGCTGGCTTCAACGCATAGACGTATATGACAATATGTTTCAGTGAAACATTTGTAAAAATATTATATGGGAACACATGCTAGATGGGAAATGGAAATAGGCCCTACGATGTACAACCATTTCATCTATAAAACCTACAAAACCATAATAGTTACCAACCATAATGGTGAAAACCGATCGATCAACTTTCGTTATTATTCAGTTTATTGTATAAAAACATGATAAAATGTAATTCTCAAACATCCCCCAAGTTTTCTGCACAGTTTCTTTAGAATACTACGGATGATGGTAACATATTTTTACAATTTTTTGAAAAAGGAATTTTTTTGTTACAATTTTCGTTTTTTTACTGTTGGTGAACAAACTTGAAAGTTTTCAAAATACTTCTGTGCAATTTTCCTATACTTTTTTTAATTCTTCCTAAAAAATATTTTTCACAAATATAACTGTTTTTTTTTTAAATTTACTTTCAAACAAATTTGATTATTTTGAAAAGGAACATTTTGACAGATTTTATAGATTGCTTTGAAATAAAATTTTGAAATCATTTTGTTTTCCTAAAAAAAATGTTTGAACTTCTTTGAAGACGAAAAAAATCAGTGTCTTTCTTATCTTAATGACCTACTCAAACAATACAATAAATCGGTTTTGGATTATGGCTTACCTCACGATACTCTTAATTATTCTACTGACAACAGTAACTCATACATTATTTTACAAGAAAAATCTACAGAATAGAGATATGATTAGATGTCATTTGCAAACAATATGAGTACTTATTTTTACTATGTTTGTTTGGTGTATGAAAAGATATATTGTTACTATAGTATACTGTTTCATGGATTTTGCATTGTAGAGAGTTAACTTATCAATTTGCTCGATTGTTGTTGATATCGTGCATTTTATTGGTGTCATGGTGTTAACGTATTATATATTGGATTGTAATATATATTAACATATACACATATTGGAATGCATTGTATATTTTATATTAGAATGTAATGTACATACATATATTGGAATGTGTTATATATTGTATATTAGAATGATTTAATGTAGTATTTCTGTGTCTAAAATTCAGTCTCTAACAATATTAAAGGCTGACCTACAGTCTTTATGATTTGAAACTGGAAAATCAGTCTCAAGTTTATTTTGAGACTTGGAATTTAGTGACTGAAATTTTGGTCTTTGTTCAGTTTTTAAATGTCAATTAAAGACTGTATTGTTTAAATAAAAACTAAAATTTGCAGTTTTTAATTCACGTTTTTTTTTGTAGTGCATACTCCTAAATTCAACTTCGCCATCCTCCTAAATCGGTTTTTTCGCCAAATCAAACGCCATCGCCCATAATTCTTTCCATGCGACCACCGACAGCAAGTGGCCCACTCCTACTCTCGCAGCGACACGACCGCTCAAATACGACCATCAGCTCAACCGCTCGAACCATACACGATCGCTCGACTTCTTAGTTGTATACCAGCCACATTTCCCCAGTCTTATTTTTTCGTCTTCATATACAGATCGTCAATCAGGTAAAATCATTGATTTCTCCTTCATTTGCCCTTTTCGACTGCCTTAAAACTGCTCCATTTACTTACTGCTTCGTGCTTCCCCTTCCATTTCTTTTATGTAATATGAAGATGTATAAGTTGCGAATCTAATGCCTACTGTATAATTCTGATTACCATATATGCTTATATACACACCAAATCGGTGCTTTCTATATGAATAAATGAAAACATACAAATCTAAGTTATTATATGGCAAAAGAAGGGATGTTGCTGGCTTCAACGCATAGACGTATATGACAATATCTTTCAGTGAAACATTTGTAAAAATATTATATGGGAAGACATGCTAGATGGGAAATGGAAATAGGCCCTATGATGTACAACCATTTCATCTATAAAACCTGCAAAACCATAATAGTTACCAACCATAACGGTGAAAACCGATCGATGAACTTTCGTTATTATTCAGTTTATTGTATAAAAACATGATAAAATGTAATTCTCAAACATCTCCCAAGTTTTTTGCACAGTTTCTTTATAATAGTACGGGTGATGGTAACATGTTTTTACAAATTTTTGAAAAAGGAAATTTTTTTGTTACAATTTTCGTTTTTTTACTGTTGGTGAACAAACTTGAAAGTTTTCAAAATACTTTTGTGCAATTTTCCTATAGTTTTTTTAGTTCTTCCTAAAAAATATTTTTCACAAATATAACTGTTTTTTTTTAAATTTACTTTCAAACAAATTTGATTATTTTGAAAAGGATCTTTTTGACAGATTTTAAACATTGCTTTGAAATAAAATTTTGAAATCATTTTGTTTTCCTAAAAAAAATGTTTGAACTTCTTTGAAGACGAAAAAAATCAGTGTCTTTCATATCTTAATGACCTACTCAAACAATACAATAAATCGGTTTTGGATTATGGCTTACCTCACGATACTCTTAATTATTCTACTGACTACAGTAACTCATACATTATTTTACAAGAAAAATCTACAGAAATACCACTACAAGATATAGAATCCATAAATAACTTTAATTTACGATAAAAGGACGCATTTGATATGATAATAAATTTAATAAACTTTAGAAAAAATTCAATTTACTTCATAGACGGTCTGGGTGGAACTGGAAAGACATATTTATATCATGCATTTTTGGCTCAATCAAGGAGTCTGAAACTCATTACAATTGTAGTTGCCACATCCGAAATTGTTTCTGTAGCTTTACCCGATGGTCGAACTGCACACTCTTGATTTAAAATAGCAATACATGTTGATTCCTTCTTCACCTGTTATATTCCTAAATAATCTGATGCTGCTAAATTATTATGTGAATCAACTTTTATACTATGGGATGAAATAACAATGGCCCATCGTCATGAATTTGAGGCATTGGACAGAACGTTAAGAGATCTAACCAACACCAATAAACCATTTGGTGCTAAAGTTGTCATTTTAGGAGGTGAGTTCTGTCAAGTTTTGCCCATCGTTATGAAAGGTACTAGGGCTCAAAAAGTTGATGCATGCATAGTACGATCATACTTATAGTCGTATGTTCATGTCATCCACTTAACAAAAAATATGCGTGCTAGAAATGATCATTCATATGCTGATTTTCTTTTACGTATTGGAAATGGGGAGGCACCCTATGTGCAAGATGACATGATCAAACTCCTAGATGACATTGTTACAAACTGGAGTAACACAAACTCCATGCATTCTTCTACATACACACACATGCATATGTATACATATTTATACATATATGTATATGTATGTGTATCATGTGTCTCTTTGTATATACTGTTATTATACCTATCGTAATTTTTATTCCTCTTGCAAACTGAACAATGTGATAGGACTGTTGGGTGTTTTCTTGTAGGTCGTTCGCAGTGGTGCTCCTACTGCATGCATTGAATTGAGGTAGTTGGCTTACTTTATTTACTCCATCAATTTTCGACGAAAAATTGAAATAATATGGAGGTTGGACAAAAAAATGAAATTCATATATTAAATATTTTTTCCACAATAGACATGGAATAGAGTTTTCTTCGTGATCGACCAATTTTACACAAGTTTTTCTTGCGCATGTTTTGGAAAATAGCGATGTTCAAAAATGATCTTTGATGTATATCCTTAACACTTAAACCATACATATTAAAACTTAAAAAGGTTACAAAGAAAGTTATAGATAATTCGCAGATTGAATATCTGCGATAGCATCCTTCCCTAAAAGAACAAATGAGAAAGATTCATGTTAAAAAAATAAAAATCACAATGCTAGGAGTATCATACCGATCAAGTTAATACAAATGGTCACCATTGAAGCCAAACAAATTGCAAATCCAGCAATTCCGTGCTATCATAGAATCACTCAGTGCCTTACAAATTGAAGCTAAAATTGAGATATTATATTCGATCACTGTAAAATTTCAAAACAAAGATAAAAATGTACAACTCTTTTTATAATTCAAGTACTGCGGACACTTGTAGGATTTCATGTACTACACATCTTCCTTTATCCCTCCCTAGAAATTTCATCACTGTCTTCTTTTATCTTCTTTTTTCTCATCAGCACATATGTTGAATTCCAGTATTTACATGTAGTGGACTTGTATGATTCTTAATATGAATTATTGCATATCACGTATGGAAAATATGTGGATACTTCAGTAACTTATGTGCTTTCTTTAGAAGAACATGCATATGCTCTTGGTGATATTTATAAGCGTCTTGCTTGCGCTACCTAGAAATTTCAGCTTATACTAAAAGCACTCAAAAAGCACTAAGGACACTATTTTTGTTAAGCGATCAAGATGCTCTTTCTTCTCGATTAGCACTTCTCAAGTATTTTATTTTACGACTTCAAATTTAAAAAAGGTAAATATAGAGGGTTCCTTTATATAAATTATCATATATAAAATATTGATAACTTCACACTTGTATCACCTTTCTCACTCTAAATATTCCTAATTCCATAAACTGCTCGGTACAGGGAGAACTGCTGGCGATAGATCCTCCCAACGGCCAAGAAATAAAGCCGATGGCACATGTACTTTAGATTGTTCAAGTCGATTGAATGATTCTTTTATTTAACCAACTATAACTAGTAGCCATAACGATGAACAGTCAAGTGAATCAAAATACACTTTCATGAAATCATTTCTAGATACATATTTTGGGAGAGTACGGTGAAGTCAATTTATTGCAGTTGATTTTATTTTAAAATTTTAAAGTTAATGCAACTAAATTTAAACTTTAAAGTTAATTTGATTAATTTTAGCTTAAATTTAAATAGTATTGCCAAATAATTATAACCATGGTTCACTCATCTTTGGATATAAATCAATAGAAAGAAAATAATTTTTAAACTATGTGCATCTCTACAGTTCACTCATCTGATTTTTATTTTTCCCTTCCAAGACTAGATCTTAGGTTAATGATTCTAAATAAAGTGATATAAAAAAAGAATTTTATGATAATATTATTGAGAAAATAATGTATTTTTTCAATTTTATTACGTAATTTAGAATTGAATTAAATATATTGAAAATTTGAATAAAAAAATTATTCCATACTAGTATTTCGCAACATCTAAAAATAGTTGTAGTTGATTCTATTACAACATCTAAAAATAATTATTGTCGATTCTATTACAACGTTTTTTGCAAGATCAAGAGAATGTTGTGAAATCCACCAAACCTACTACAACTTTGTAGCTAAAAATAAGGTATTTTTGTTGTAATGGTATAAAACTAACATTATGTGCAACCACTATTCGAAAATTGCTATTTGTAGAACGATCTCATTGACATAACATTTATAACTCGATATATAAGTAATTTTTAAAACAACAATAACATATATCTTACCAGTGATAGAAGATTGATGATTGCTCATTCTCATGTCAGACAATTTAGGGACAAAAGAATGATTCTTATCAACCGCAATCAACACGTTGCTAGGCTTCAAATTTCCATGTATAATATTGTTCTTATGCAAGCGTTCTAAGCAATCTACCATATTCCTATGTAACAAAAAGGAAAAAGAATAAGGATTTATTTAACTAGGACAAGTGAAATTATGGTAAACAATGAATACTATATGATAAAATTTATTCATATTTAATGTTTTAAGTTTTTCCGAATAAATCAATATCATAGTGAATTAAAAGAAAATAATCGGTTAAAAATGTCAATTGAATACGAAGCAAACATATTAACTTATTATCAATTTATAAAACACCCTTAAACATGATATTTTTGTCAATGTTTACTTTAACAGTTTGGCAAAAGAATCATGCGAACTTATCGTTACCCAAAATTAAAATACTAAGAGGTGTTAGTTGAAGAAATTATATATAGAGAAATAAAATCTCCGAAGTCAAGTTTGATGCGACCTAATAATAGGTTAAATGATCGAATTATAATTTCTTATGGAAAATTTATAACCAACATATCATAATTTAAAACATGGTAAATGAAGTAAAATATAAACAAATAATTGTATGATACTTACTTGATAAATTCTATAAGTTTTCTCGATGGGTCTTCATTAGCTTCCCATAAATGAAGAAATACTGTGTACTACTGCTAGAATTCTACGACTCTTCAATAAAAGCTTTAGGTCATATCCACACTTTTCAAATACCATATATCCGAAATGTTTATCTATTTCTTAACTGTAAAACCGAAAGATCTTTTCGTCCTTTACATTTAATAGACATTGGACCACATCATCTGTAATGGAATCATGCGTATATAGAACACATTTAACTGCTACTGCAGTTTTGTTGTAAGTTCCATTGCAAAGTATTGTTCCATTGCTGTCTATCGTAATTATAGATGATGGTGAGTAGCTAAGTCTATCATTAACTCTCTCGTCCACAGTTTCATCATCCAATCGAGAACTAATTGTAACTTCACTTTATGTTTGAGACGAACTATCCTTTTTAACGAGATGCAAAAAGATCCAATCTTTCCATTGCAAACTATTTTGCCTTGTATATTTCGATTGAGCAATCTTTAAGATATTTTATCTTGTAAACTCACTCACATGATACGAGTTTCACATCTCTTGGATTTGGTACCAGATCCAAGTTTAATTTTGCTTAAGCGCATCAATCTCTTCTTTCATCGCTATCATCCACTTAGAATTTTGTAATGCTTCTCCGAATGCCTCTGATTTTTTATATACTTTTTGTCTTCAAATATTGTACCATTCGCATATTTAGGATTTGTTTTTTGTGTGCTCGGTGATCTTTAAAGATGAGATTGCAGATTTGATTCTTCTATTTCATTAGGTCCATCTTCTTTTGGTTGTTGATACACGTCGGTTTGCGATTCACTGTTTTCTCAACGTTATTTCCATTTGAATCTTATGTTCATTTGAACTTGAATGAAGTTGAGCAATATGCTCCTTTACTTTTGTTGAAGCTTGTCCTCAGAGTTCTCTCGAGTTGGGTAATGCCTTGTTCTCTGAGAGGAAAACTAAGAAGATGCTCAATCAAACACCACATTTCATGAAGTGCACCACATTTCACCTATTAGATCACATCTCCATCCCTTTCTTTCGCTATCATATCCCATAAAAATACATCTTATATACTGTTAGAACAAATTATGGTTGAAAACAAAATGTACTGTTAAGATGATTACCAACTTAAATTTTATATTGTTATGATTTAATTAACGCAAAAATTCTACTGGAAAGCGAGCTGCTTGGTTGTGCAAAGTTAAATAGGAAAATTAATGTATTGACAGGCGTAGTTGGTGTGGCTTCGTTTTTTAGCATCTTTTTGATTATGCTAATACGCATCAAGTTAATGTATTGACAGGCGTAGTAGCAGTTAAGTGTGTTCTACATACGCATGATTCCATTACATATGATGTGGTCCAACGTCTATTAAATGTAAATGATGAAAAGATCGTTCGGTTTTACAGTTATGAAAGAGATAAACATTTCAGATATATGATATTTAAAAAGTGTGGCTATAACCTAAAAGCTTTTATTGAAGAGTCATCGAATTCTAGCAATAGTACACAGAATTTCTTATTTGTAGGAAGCTAATGGAGAACCATCGAGAAATCTTATAGAATTTATCAACTAAGGATCATACAATTATTCATTTATATTTTACTTCATTTACCATGTTCTAAATTATGAAATGTAGGTTATAAATTTTCCATAAGAAATTATAATTTGGTCTTTTAACCTATTATTAGGTCGCATCATACTTGGCATCGGAGATTATATTTCTCTATATATAATTCCTTCAACTAACATCTCTTAGTATGTTAATTTTTGGGTAGCGATAACTTCGCATGATTCTTTTACCAAACTGTTAAAATAAACATTGACAAAAATATCATGTTTAAGGGTGTTTTATAAATTGATAATAAGTTAATATGTTGGCTTGGTATTCAATTGACATTTTAACCAATTATTTTCTTTTAATTCACTACGATATTGATTTATTCGGAAAAACTAAAAACATTAAATATGAATAAATTTTATCATATAGTATTCGTGGTTTACCATAATTTCACTTGTCCTAGTTAAATAAGTCCTTATTCTTTTTCCTTTTTGTAACATAGGAATATGGTAGATTGCTTAGACCGCTTGCATAGGAACAATATTATATATGGAAATTTAAAGCCTAGCAACGTGTTGATTGCGGTTGATAAGGATCATTCTTTTGTCCCTAAATTTTCTGAAATGAGAATGAGCAATCCTCAATCTTCTATCACTGGTAAGATATATGTTATTGTTGTTTTTAAAATTACTTATATATCGAGTTATAAATGTTATGTCAATGAGATCGTTCGACAAATAGAAAATTTCGTATAGTGGTTGCACATAGTGTTAGTTTTATACCATTACAACAAAAATACCTTATTTTTAATTGCAAAGTTGTAGTAGGTTTGGTGGATTTCACAACATTCTCTTGATCTTGCAAAAAACGTTGTAATAGAATCGACAGTAATTATTTTTAGATGTTGTAATAGAATCAACTACAACTATTTTTAGATGTTGCGAAATACTAGTATGGAATGATTTTTTTATTCAAATTTTCAATATATTTAATTCAATTTTAAATTACGTAATAAAATTGAAAAAATACATTATTTTGTCAATAATATTATCATAAAATGCTTTTTTATATCGCTTTATTTAGAATCATTAACCAAAGATCTAGTCTTGGAAGGAAAAAATAAAAATCAGATGAGTGAACTATAGAGATGCACAAAGTTAAAAATTATTTTCTTTCTATTGATTTATATCCAAAGATGAGTGAACCATGGTTATAATTATTTGGCATTACTATTTAAATTTAAGCTAAAATTGATCAAATTAACTTTAAAGTTTAAATTAAGTTGCATTAACTTTAAAAGTTTAAAATAAAATCAACTACAAAATAAAGTTTAAATTAATTAAAATCAACATCAATGTCAAAGTTAAGACTAATTTGGCAATGTTGTTAAACTAATTTTAACTATAAATCGAGGATAAAAGAAAACATCACCTCTCGGGCTATAGGTCGTGTTTGGTGAAAGGGGGCTATGGCTAAAGTGTTTAGGTGGTGGCAGTGATGAAGGATCGCGGTAGTCTTTTTTTATGTTCGAACATTCTGAAAGCTCTAGAATTAATGTCGACTATAGTCGACTTTGACTAGCGATTAGAGAAAACGGTTTCAAGTGGGTTTACAACATTTTTCAGGCAAAAACTTTTGAAAAAGATTATGACACAAAATTTAGAAAAAAATTGTTGAATAATACTATTTACTACTTAATGTAAAGAAATGTTGTAAAAAAAATAACCTTTTTTTTACAACGTTTCTCAATCAAATGTTGTTACAGTCTTATTTTTGCACCATTGTTCAAACTTTGTAAGTTTTAGCTTTTTACAACGTTTGAATATTTAAAATTGTGAGAAGGTAGTTTACAAAGTTTATTTTAAAAATATTGCTACCTGAAGTTGTAAAAGGCTTTTTCTTTCATTTTTTTTTAAAACATTGTAAATTTAAAGTTGCAATATGGTTTTTTTTGTCGTGATGTACATATATATCCATTTGGAAAGTTCGATTATCATGTATTTTGAGACATATAGAAATATTAACTTTAATTTTTAGATGATGTTACATTACGTCATTTTTGTATATCGTAGTATATTAAAAGATATCATAGTTATGCTAAAAGATATCGCAGCTAATTGTATATATTTTTGTTGTAGATTACGAAACTTCGGGTTGGAAAGCCCGCGAGCTTAATTTGAACGGTCGATATGAGACATCAGTTGACATGTTTAGTTTAGGATGTTTGATTTTCTTTTGTGTTATGAAAGGAAATCATCCATTTGGAGAACCTAGGGCAAGAGATGCTAATATCGAGAATAACAGCCCTATGCTATTCAATATTATTGGTATGCCCGAAGTTCGCGATCTTGTTTCAAAGTTGCTTCATCACAACCCACACGAAAGGTAAGCAGCTATTTTATAAAAATTTTAAAAAACACGATAACGTTGTCAATCTTTATTTTCTTGGAAACAAGTACTTAAAAACAAGAAGAAAAGGCTACTCTAATGGTTTTGACAACATTTAAAAGCCACTGAATGCTCTAATAGTTAATCTACTCGTTTTGGTCTTGCTTCTCTTACATCAAACTACAGTTTTCCATAATAAAATGCAAATCATGACAACTTTCATTTCAACTATTTTAGATTGCATAGCCAACATGAAGCCATTTTCGAAATGAATGGTTAAATGTAAGACTTTTTAGAACACCTCAAATAGCTGAATAAGAGTTATGCCAAGTAGTTTGATATAATTATTTCCATAAAGTGCAGTTCATGAAGAAAAAGTGAACAAAGAGCTTGAATTGAAATAAAAAATTGTTTGTAGTACCTAATCTTATTTAGCTCGTTTAAATTGTTCTGCAATATTGAATCAGGCCATATTATTTTCAATACTATTGATCATACAATACACTGATAAAACAATATATAGCTAACATACACCAGTCTGTCCAATCTGATCTTATTCAAACTTCCTAGGTTAAATGTATGGCAGACATCGAAGCATCCTTTCTTTTGGATATCACGAGACGAAATGGACTTCATTGCTCTTGTTAGTGATATTATTGTTAGAAATGCAGATTACGGATCTTAAGACTAGGATTAACACTAGAGGGGGTGAATAGTGTTTATAAAGAATTACTAAATATTTTTGAGTTTATGTTAATTTAGACATAGATGTATGCAATATACAGACACAGAAACAAACACAGATGCAAAAATAAAATAAAAGCAGTGAAGGAAAGAACACACCACATTTTATACTGGTTCGGAGTTACCCTACATCCAGTCTCGCAATACAGGTACAGATTTCCTTTCAAAAGCAATCTTTACAATTACACCCTCGATTTCAAGGCTACGAGGTACACCCTCCATAATCACAATCCTCTAGGCAGAGGTACTTGATTTTCAGGGCAACAAGTTCACCCAATTGATTTCCCAAGGCTACAATAACACCTCATCTCGCTTGATTGATTTTCAAGGCTATAATCACACCTTTTTTCGCTTAATAGATTACAAAGAAGTCTATAACTCTGAATAGCACTGAGAATCTTTTTGAGATAGTGATAGAGAATCAAACAAGAAGTAATCGAGTTTGATTCAATGTTGATTTCGGCAGAGTAATGGTAAGAATATGTATTAAGAAATGTGGAAGAAGAAGAAGAGTGAAAAACCAGAAAATCTGGTATAAAATTCGTTGAAACTAACCCCTATTTATAGAAGAACAACAACCATGTCCATTCATGACGGGTTATGGCGAATAGACACTTCTTTTGAAATTTAAATTTTGAACTCAACTGGCACCATGTCGACATGGTCACCATGACTATAGTTAAACTTTATAAATATACTTGACTATAGTTAAAATTCATAAGTAAATATAGAGAATAATATATGTAGAATTTAACTATAATTTTATATTTAAATCTAAGTATAAATATTTAAAAGTTAAATATATTATATTAAAATATAGTTTAAATTCAGGAGTAACCCGACTTTGAAATTAAAGATGATTTTGAGGCTAAAATTATTTAAAATCAGGATAGAGGTTTTTGAATCTTTAAAAGGAAAGGTTTGAAATCATTTTTAAAACAAGATAATTTTGTAAAATCAGTTGAATAAAAATTCACGGATACAAAACAATATTCCACTAGATATTTCGTAGGTTCCATCCTGCTTAGGGTTTCATCCCTTTAATGGGCTTGAAGTGGATTCCATTCCATGAATAAATTGGATTTTAAGAAGCCAGTGCTTTTCTAGGAGTTTTAACAAAATTCCTAATAAAAATACTTATGCTTGAAGTCTTGAACTCTCGATAATCTTGATACTCATGAGTCTTCAATCTTGATATCTTGAATCTCTGAACTGTACAGTCTTCATTATTGGTACCTGCATGGTTAAATCCTGCATATACATACATACATACATATATATATATATATATATCTAAACTTACAATGTTAGTATTTATATTTTATAATCTATTCTAAGGTTGTTGTCATCATAACAATTATCTCACAGACTAACAATTATCACATCTGAAAGAGCAAATGGTCCACTTTATAGATTACTGGAACGCGTGGCACCAAAGGTCTTTCATCGGAGTTGGTTAGGAATGATTAGTCAAGATATTGTGAATTATCATCAAGGGCATAGAAGGTACAATCATTTAAGCCTAAATGATTTATTAAGGCTAATGAGAAACTCAAGATCTCATTTTCAGGATTTGGTAAAATGCGTAGATGTAAGTTATTTTCTAAAACAACTACTGATTTATTGTATACTTGTTTTAGTCTCTTTTGCAAGAGTAGTATTTTTATTTTTAATATATATTTTTAGCTTTGCCAAATTGTTGGAAGTCCAAACTCTGAAGACCTCTACGAGTATTATTTTAAGGCCTATCGGTCTCTTCTTATTGAAGTTTACAACGTAATTTGCCGAAACCATCCATATAATGCTGATCCAGAATTCCAACGGCTTATTGAGGTTTGGTAAGAATTTCTACATACATTAAGAATTTTCTTTATTTATATTGTTTCTTCACAATAACTAAGAAAATTCAAATGCACACTCTCTCCCTCTCTCTCTCTTATATCATATCTTTTTTTTTTGTAAGGCAACAAGCAATTCATTTGTATTTTGCATCAATTTCAGATGTATATGTGGGTGCTCTGTGCTACCATTTCTGAACACCGTTAGCTTTGGGCTTTTTGTGCATGATCCCTTTCTAGATTCGAGTCAGAAGACTAATCATAGAAATTTTTGCCAATTAATTAATCCACAATCAGAAATATAATTTTACATATGTAATTTGATATAATGGCTGTGTAAGGAATTGAATTCAGGTTTTCAAAAACTGGTATTCATTTGTTAATGTCAATGTTAAGTTGTTCCTTGTTAAAGTTTTAGTTTTATATGGTGATTAAACAAGGAACTCAGATTTATAGTTTTCTCTTCCTTGCATTGTTAATGTTCCTTACTGAGGTTTGAGTTATAGTTCAACAAGTTGGTAATCTAGCTTATTGGATTCACCAAAGAAAGCATGAACAGTAGTGTTGGAAATCTTCTAAATTCATCGAGTATGTTAACTCGTCGAACTTTTACATTGTTTTTTTCTTCTTTCTTGATATTTATTTCTTGGGCTAGAAGTACATGTAGAATTCATCGCCTATGTGAAAAAATGTCTCGTATGGAAAGCCAAAAGGCAAAATCAAGTGTTTAACAGTAGTAAATATGGTGACTTTTATTTTTGATTCCTTGAGCCTCAAAATTAATCTTGCTGGACCATGAATATGATTGACGATTGTGTTTCCATGTTTGTTAATGTCAAATTTAACATGGACAAAAATAGAGGAGGAAACGCTATCTTGAAACTTACACATCAAGAGCTATCTGGTTAAAGCCACGTTGAAGATCCTTTAAAGCGTTTAGTGCCTTTGGTCCTCCACTTTTGCAAATCAACGCTCTTACATTGCAATTTTGCTTAAAGTCCTACTATTTACCGATAAGCTCATCCCCTTAGGCAATTTCAGTATAAAACATATGATTTTATCTTTTCGCTAGACCCGCCAAATGGGTCGGGTCGGGTGAAGATGGCTCGGATCAAAATTGACCTGACTCATTTTAAGACCCAACCCGTTTAATACATTTGCTTAAAGGGTCAATATGACCCAACCCGTTTAAAAGACTTCAAAAAGTAAAAAATAAAAAATAAAAAACAAAAAACATCCAATACTTAATAAAAACCACATGCATAAAACATAAAATTGCACATAAACTACATGAACTGGTACATAAATGTTTGTTTAACCCAAAACACTGTTGCATAACATGAAATTTGCACTAAATATCATAATACAACACCAAATAACACAGACTGCAACAAATAACACTGAAACTGAATCAAATAAGTTTTAAATATGCATATATAAAACTAAGACAATAAAAAAAGTAATTCAATTAAAAATTGTGACATTTCCAAGAACGGCGGGATTCTTTTTACAACACGTTGATCTTGACACTTTCTTCAGCCTAATTCCAATCAGACCTGCATTGTAAAATAGCAAAACAAGTGAGACAACACTTATATTTGAAATTACATGGAAATACTACTGCAATATCTAAAGTTCAGATATACAGCCTGAATTAGGTTCATATATATACATACATACATACATACATACATACATAGATATATATATATATATATATATATATATATATATATATATTAGCCTGAATTGGGTTCAGCTGCAAAAAGAAATGCATATTCAGGTAAGTGAGTTTCAAGTGCAAAATTGTGAACATGAATTGGGTTCTATATGGTAGGCTTTGAGATATTGATATTATATATATATATATATATATATTAGCCTGATACATATATGAATTTGTCAAAAAGTTTCTTGATTTGCATTAAAACAGAAGATGCATAAATCAACGATTACACTTGCATTGAATTGTATTGAATTGTTTGTAAACAATGTTATCATAGCAGACAAAGTTGTATTCGTTTAATCGAAATTTAGACAAAAGTGCATTTTGATCAGAAAATTCTAGTTGTTAATAAAATGTGGAAATTGTACATAGGCCAAAGGCATGCATAATACATCATTCAGAAATATTTTACTGCAGAAAAAGAAACAAAAGAACGAGAAAAAAAATCTAAAATGCTATGAAATATGTGAACATGCATGTTGTTTATATATAAGCTAATAACTGGAAGTGTAATATCTAGCAAGAGAGTCAGTCACCTGAAACTTCAATACGAACCCACATCAACCCCTTTTTCCTTCAAGAATTCCTTAGCTTCTACTATGTCTTGCAATACAAATATAAAGTGAATCCATCTCAGCATATAAACAACATCTTCCTAAAAATATAAATTTACTTTAACACCCGCGTTAATGATCTAAATGCATTTAGACTTCATAAGCCCGTTAATGATCCAAAATTGTAAAATTTTTGAAACTCACCAATTTCTTCCACTACGGGCTGGCCTAATTCTAATAACGATATCAGAGCTTAATAGCTTATACGGTCTAAATTAGTAATATTAGGGCTAACTAATTAAGCTTTCCCACTAAGTGCGGTGTCTAGAAAGTAATGTCTAAGATTGGAACTAGATAATCAAGTATCCTGTCCTACCTGGTTACCCGTCTGGCCTGAAAGGTGGAGTAAGCCCAAAGGTTAACCTTAACAGAAAAGGCCCGATATAATTTGGTCATGGGCTAATTTTTAAAATAGTTTTGAAAATTAAGAAAATATTTTAAATTTAAAAGTTAAATTTAAAATAAAACATGTTTATTATAAAAGGTTATAATATAATATAAATTTTCAAAAATGTTTGAAAATGTATCGAATATTTCAAAATGTTTGAAACTATGTAAATATTAATTCCGAAATTTAAAATTACTAATAAGATTAATAAAATAAATAAATTAAACGAGTTAATTAATTAATATTTATATGCATGTATTATGTTTTTTGATATATGTTATGTTATTTTAAAGTGTTTAAGATAACATAAGCATACATGTGTGTGTGCGTGTGTGTGTCTAAGATAAATTTTTGAAATTAATATAATTTAATTGAAATTTTTTAATTATAAAAGTAATTAAAGTTTACTTAATTAACCAAAAATATGCACATATATGAAATATACATGTCTTACGATAAAGGTTACAGTAGATATAATGGAATAGTACTTTAAAATTAATTAAATAATTAATTAATTGAAATTAATTAAATAAGATTTAATTAATAAAATGTTATACATAAGATTATTGTTTACTTTAATTAAAATATAAAAGTTATATAATAATGAAACTTATATAATATGAATGTATAAACTAAAGGTGGAACACTAAAGAAACCCAAATAGACTTAAGGAATAAATACATATGTAAATATACGTACACTGTGATTTCTGATGTGTTTGATACTTGAATCATAAGGGTATTTCATAAAAATACATTATTCCATAAGCTAATATAACTCAATATAATATACTAAAGATTATGAATCTTCAATATAATGTTGTCCGGGCGGAGCGCTCGTTATCCTTACTGTTCTCTCTGTTGGGGCCCCCTCCCATTGCTCTAGCCATAAGCTATGGCAGCTACAGCTCGCACCCACTCTGGCCCTCCCTGCGAGGCTAGAGTGAGCTCAACGGTATGTATGTGTATATATATATATATATATATATATATATATATATTAATGAATTGCTTGCATACTCCTTAGTTATTGAGCAAACTCAAGCTAGAGATGTTATATGTATTATTATTAATATATTGAATGGGCGGGGAAAGATTACTACATGTATTCGTGGAGCAAACTCAAGGTCAAAATGAGATTAGGACAAGGAAAAATAGGTTTGAAGTTGTATGTGATACAACCGATAATGAGTTATCCATCGTTTGTGGGGCTATGATTTGTTGAGCAAACTCAAGGTCAGAATACCAAGACAGACGAGTCCTAACACCCACTATTAAAGTCGAAAGACTTCTATGTTTCATTTTAGGGTTTGGAGAAACATAAAAGACTAGTGGGAGTCTAATTAGAAAAATGAAATAGTAACATTTAACCATTCCAATATTGTAAGAACATATGCTAAATAATGTTATAATTATCTATAACAATAAATTTATGCATTTAATATGATAGATAAAATGTTTATCAATTAACATATACAAATGAACTGAATTGAAAGTTGACAGATAGAAATATAATACCCATTATTAAATGTCTATTGCATGTTAACATTTTCTATACCCATGCAAGTGTCTAATTTGACAACTACTTAAGACATTCGTAAAATGGTCACTTACGTGCTTATTTGGTTGAGACCATGTATTGCACTTTATGAGTTTCGAACTCTAAAAGTAATAAAAGACTATGGATATTTTATCCATATACAATCATTTATAAATGTTATATGGTGAACGGTCGTAGTTTGTAATGTACGATACTTCAATAAATATAGTTCGTTGGAAATAGGCCAATAAACAGTATTTTTGAGATCATGCATTCAACTTGATGGATTACAAAAGGGATCATATTGTGTTAATGTAACACAAGACCAAAAATTACAACGTAGATCCAAGAAATCAATCACTGAAATGTCATTTTGATTGGTTTACGTAAAGTGCAACATATTTGATGTCCTTAAATGTTAGGATAATCGAATGTGCTTTTGTAAAGAGTTTATTATAATATTATAGTAAGGTTTTCTTTTGAATAATTTGGCCATTTAAAGAAAAACGAATGTATAAGAATATATTTAATTTAAGGTACAATTGGGATGAAGAGAATGAATAGCCACTTCTGCTTTATAGAGAAACATTGGAAACGAAAATTATAATAATAATTGATACTTAATATTGGAATAAGAAATATGATTTCTATTTTGAAATGTATTTTCATATAGAAAATTGTTATCTATGAGATTTATTTCTTTAAGCTCAAGATATTTGATCAATAAACTCTCCACTGTAAATAGTTGTAGTATATGAAATAAACAAATTGTATTAAGTGAATGACGGACCTTCGAATTTAGTATGCCATTGTATTAATGGTGGAAATAGTAGGAGCATACCATATAGCACTTATTAATTGCATTATACTATGAAAATAGTTTTCGTAAAACTTACTATACGTTATTTATGAAATAATGATTATTTTTCAGTATCGACAGAAAAAAATAGACATATCATATTTCAATATGAATATTATGAATATTCTTCATGAAATAAAATTATAATTGGTAATTTTTTTATAACAAAAGCGATGCGTTGGAATATACAAAAGTACCTAATATTATTTATAGTTGTTTTTGTAATTATAGACTAAGCTGTAGTTTTGAGAAATAATTTTTTGCATGATTTTGAATCATATGATACTTGTTAAATATATCCCAAACAATAAAGGGTTATGCACCTATTTAGTGGGAGTATCATAAGAGTTGATGAACTCTTCGGGTCGATACATATAGATGTTGAAATCGTAATTCTATAAATACCAAAATGGTTCCATGTATTTCGTCATATTCACCGACGAGTTATCGTCAACATGGACATGTGTATTTGATATACGTGCAGTATGTCTATGGTAAACTTATAAAATATAAAACAGAAGTTAATAAAATAACATACGATAGCAATGATTTGATTTAACCGAATGAGTGAGTACATTGGAAAATGTTCTGAACGTACCTAAAATGAATAAAGATTCAATCTCAAATTTACTCCTCCATGTGGTACATAATGATGCATCGATATGGAGTAATCAAACTTTGTCGGACAACGTACGATTAATTGTGAGTGAAGTTGAGTTAGTTTCTTTCTATGAAGTAATGTACTTAAGGGTAGTACACAAGGTTAATATTATTTCATCTAAATAACAGTTTACAAAATTTTATAAGATAAGAGTTTATAAGAAATTCCAACATATCATAGGCCAAGGAGTTAGCAGGTTGTGCGAGTCGAAAGATTGCACATAATAATTGTTCATGAGGGATCTTGTATGAATCTCCCTAAAAAGATTTTGAAAAGACTGTCATTGGATGACTTATTTATATTTCGAGCATAATTTTTGTAAACTAAAACCAAATCAATTTTATAAATAAATAAATTCATAAAATGTGTATGAATACCTATTCTACTGCACTGAGAAACAATTATTGTTTCATGATATACCAACTTCAATGTGAAGAAATTTCTTTGAGGAATTACTGGTAGTAAAATGGAATTGGATATGATCCACAGATAGAACTGATTATATGAGATGAAATGAAATTAACTAACCTAAACGAACACATAGCATTAGAATGTCTAATAAGTATTCTCGCACATCTAAGAGAAACTATAAGCTTCGTATTAATGTTGAAATATATAATCCTAGATTGTTCAATTAAACCATTGAGAGTGTTGACTCTATATGGTATGATGTGCAAATCCAAAGGAATTCCAAGTAAGCTACCAAAATATAGATTTTTGTCGTCGTAACTGAAGGGATATGATCCATTGACCACGACTGTGTCTTTGTGAGGAGGAATAATACGGTGCAATTAAATGAGCAATGTTGATAAGAATAATATCGCAAAATTCAATTTTTGAAATAAGCGCAATAGATATATTCAACATGTTTAAGTCAATTTGGATTTACTCACAAAATTATCGCTTGATAAGTCCTAGTGTTTTAGTACATACGTATTAAAATAGTAAATTCTAAGTAACGATTTAGAGTAAACCATTTACACATATTAACGAAAAATGTCTCAAAGTCAGTGTGAGCGATATTGAGTTTGTGAGTCTTTGGATATGATCCAAGAAATAATACGAAAGTATCATTTTATAAGCATCAAGATTGAATATGTATTTTGATAGAAATATCAGATAGTTTGATTTTCAATCAAAGTGCAGAGGAAGCGTGTGTTCATTAGAAAGAACGTTAAAAGGTATGTTGATATTTCTAAACTATAAATAAACAACAAGTTGTTGATTTTAAATAGGTACTTGTGCTAAAATCATCCTTAATTGTTTTAATACTCAACATTGGATTAGTAAATGATGTCTTTTATAGTAAGTATAAAAATGTCGGGAATGTCCCAAATGATCTGCAAAGACGCCTTATTAAGATGTTTAATATGGAACATGTAAGATTGATTCATTTGCATTGGAAAAATAAATTATCATACATGTTGTGTTGTCTACGGTATCATGGTTTTTATATATTTGATAAATGAAGCAAATATTAAATCCAAATTGATATCACTAAATGACCATTTGAAGTATTCTCATGTATTTATGAAACACTAGAGAGTTATTTGCAGAAACAAAAGCTCTCTATGAAGGAGTGTTCAAACTAGAACTCCACAAGTCATACTGAGTGTAGGATGTCAATAATAAATTTAAGTTAAGAATTTTTAAGTTAAAAATGTTCCATATAAAAGACAGTGGCTTATTCAATGAAAAAAGGCTACGTACATTGCCTTCAATATTGCCGCAAAAAAATATGTATATAAATTTATAAGTGCACAAATTTATAATTGAGCCGGTTCCAAATGTTGAGAATCTCGTAACATTGTTATATCATAACAATGTCGATATGGTCAGTAATAGAACTTAGAGCTCATTGGAGGTCGAGAGACATACTCCGAATTATTCCACATAATAAAACAGTTTATCTCTGTGTTGTTTGGATCTGTAATTTCTTATCACAAATTTACGCATGCCTACTTTGTTCAAATTTCTTTTATTTTACTGTACATAGTTATGAAATTAAAAAATAAATTTTTTGTAAAACTGTTACAATCCTTGTTAAAACAAAAGTGGATAACTTGATTTAATATTAATGAATGGGCTTTAGTGCAAATTTTAATTATTTATATTTTTCTATACTTAAATTTTTGTGTAAAGTTCGATGTATTGTTTCATTCATAAATTAAAAATTTAACGAAAATTTTTTAACTTTAAAACCAAAAACCTTTTGTACAAATGCATATACGCATATACCATATGCTACATTGTTTGCAAATATATGCTTTTAGATACAAGTTACTGAATTTTAATTTTTAGTTATATGTAATATAAATATTTTGTTTAAATCAAATTTGTACAAAGATTATGAGCGATCATGTAACCTTTTTTTGGTTAAACCTTTTCTCAATTGGGGATTTTTTCTATTAATGTTAATTTAGGATTTCAAATTAATTAAAATAACGAATAGGATTTCACTTTGTATGAATGTATGCATCCATAATTATTATGAATGTGTGCATATATTTCATTAACAAAATTTAGACAACAAAGACATGTGTATACTTGGTTGATAAGTAATCAATGTCATTTAATATATTAATTGTTACAGCTAAATGGTAAAAGAAATATAAGTTGTTCTTCTTTTCATATTCTATCATATCCATGTGTAGGTTTAATTGATAAGTAATAAATGTAATTTAAAATATTAATTGTCACGGTTAAATGATGAAAAAAAAATGATAGGTTATTCTCCTTTCATATTCTGTCATATCTTCCCTTTATTTACTGAATATAGTAACAGAGGGAAACAAATAATTTCCTTCTCTTAATTTATTTTTACATGTTTCATTTATGCATATATACACCACTTATACACCGTACTTATACTTGACATAAATGAATGTATTTGATACATTCATCATATCACATACTTTTGTATATTTAAAGTTCCTTAAATTACCATATTGAATAAAATATTGATTTTATTTAAAAGAAAATTTAGATAAGATCTAAATGCATTTAGACTACGCCCGTTAATGATTTAAAATGGTAAATTTTTTAAATTCACCATTTCGTCATGTGCTGGCAGGCCCAGTTCTAACAATGGTATTAGAGCATAATAGCCAATGCGGTCTAAATTTATAATGTTAAGACTAACTAATTAAGCTTGCCCGCTAAGTATGGTGCATAGAAAGGTAATGTCTAGGATTGGAATTGGGTAATCAAGTACCATGTCCTACCTGATTACCAACTTAGCCTAAAAGGTGGAGTAAGCCCAAAGCTTATCCCTAACAGAAAGATCTTGGGTTAATTTTCAAAATAGTTTTTAAAATTAAGAAAAGATTTTAAATTTAAAAGTTAAATTTAAAATAAAACATGTTTATTATAAAAGGTTATAACATAATTTTCAAAATGTTTGAAAATGTATCGAATAGTTCAAAATATTTAAGACCATGTAAATATTAATTTCGAAACATAGAATTATTAATATAAATTAATATTTATATGCATGCATTATGTATGTCGATATATGTTATATTATTTTAAAGTGTTTAAAATAACATAATCATACATGTATGTATATAAGATGAAATTTTAAAATTAATATAAGTTAATTAAAATTGTTTGATTAATAAAGTAGTTAAAGGTTGGTTAATTAATTAATAATATGCATATATATAAGATATATATGTCTTACTATAATGGTTATAGTAGATATGTCCAACATAAAAGTTGTATTGGAATACTAATTTAAAATTAATTAAATAAAATTTAATTAATAAAATGTTATACATAAAATTATTGTATAAGTAATTAAAATATAAAAGTTATATAATAACGAAACTTATATAATATGAGTGCATAAACTAGAGGTGGAACGTTAAAGAAACCCAAATAGGCTTAAGGAACAAATACATATGCAAATGTACGTATACTGTGATTTTTGATGCGTCTGACACTTGAGTCAGGGGTATTTAATACGAAACATTATTCCATAAGTCAATATCACTCAATATAATATACTAAAAATTATGAATCTTCAATATAATATTGTCCTCTACCATATATATATTAATAAATTACTTGCATACTCCTTAGTTAGGGATCTATTTATAGATTGAATTAATATTTGGGCTGCAATTTCACACTCGTTATATTTACATAAATGTCATTGGGTTTGATTCATTATATATGTCTTTGGATTGTAAGTAACATTTTAGGCACTATGGAATAGATCCCCAAGCCTAATTCCAACTCTTGTATAACTTAATATTTTCCCTTTATGTAACATTACAAATTTACCACACTAGCACATAATTGGCTGGACATCTCGCCATATTTTCTTTGGTTGTGATATTTGATGATGGAAATAGTGTTATTTCCCTCGTCCCTCCTTAATAACCGAAGCAATTGTAAAAAAATAAAATAGAATAGCACTTCGCTTCAGTCACTGCTTAAAATCAAAGCAATGCATAGAAACAAACTGACTTTTTGCTTCTGACTGAAGCAAATAAGTAAATGCAAATTAGCTTTTTTGCTTCAGTCCACAAGCAGCTTTGTTCAGTGTGCTAACTTGAATTAATTTGAATTCAGAATTATTTTGAACTATGAAGTATGTACCTCCGTAGTTTTTAAAACTAGATAAATCAAGGACCAGTATGGAAGTATGGATTCGAACCGTAAGCACAAACCACAGGCGAACCGTGAGAATCGATCAAGTTGAAAAACCGATCATCACTTAATGCTGAAAATTTGATTGAAATATATACATGTTCATTATCAAGACTACAAATTTTATACATTGTCCAGCTGGCTCAATCCGAGGCTAGACATCCAATCCGCGTCCGTATGATTTTTTATTTAGAAAACAAATTAGAACAAAAAATATTTTACGAAAAAATGTCCGGCAAAAAATATTCAATCCTTTTCTATTGTTCGAACATTGTCCATCCATTAGTTATCTGCCTCGTGCCAAAATCTAACTTAAAACTTATCCAGCCCCTATCCATTAAACAGTCCATGCGCATGCTTGGAGGCAATTGAAGAGAATCGACGGATGTGACATATTTATATTGGCGGGAGGGGAAGTCTTTACTTGGAGCTGGCGATGTGGGATATAACTATGCATTTGAAACATATACACTAGATCAACAATGGCAGAATTGTTTTGTAAATTTACTACAAGCAGGCCATTGTTTCAAACAGAAAACTCCTTCATATCCTCCTTCCTCAAGGTCCAACATGTAGAACCCAGCATACTGCAATTCAAACGGTTGGACTTTTGAGTCCATCTCGATGTAATATATATGGTTTCGAGACTCCGAAAAGAATTGGTGTATTGCCTTGGGAAGAATGATTTGGTAAATGAATTTGGAATTTTGCTATTGAAGGATTTGCCCTATTTGAAAATATTAGAGTTGAAATCAATGTGGCAGTGGTAGAATAATTCGAGTTGGAATGAATGATTTTGAAGTAAAGAACGTGTTAGTAGTAGGTGCTGGTATTGAAATGGTTGAATAGTAGTCAAGATCTTTGTTCACGTAATGCTATGAATTGGCCTAACATTAAATCAAACTCATAGAAAGCTTCATTTCATGTGTTACTTGTAGCGTTCAGTTCATTACCTGTCATCTTGGTTGGTCATCTGTACAATTTTTTTGTTTATCACGATAGAGATATGATTAGATATCATTTGCAAACAATATGAGTACTTGTTTTTACTATGTTTGTTTGGTTTATGAAAAGATATATTGTTACTATAGTATACTGTATCATGGATTTTGCATTATAGAGAGTTAACTTATCAATTTGCTTGATTGTTGTTGATATCGTGCATTTTATTGGTGTTATGGTGTTAACGTATTATATATTGGATTGTAATATATATTAACATATACACATATTGGAATGCGTTGTATATTTTATATTAGAATATAATGTACATACATATATTGCAATGTGTTATATATTGTATATTAGAATGTAATATATATATATATATATATATACATATATTGGAGACTGATTTAATGTAGTATTTCTGTCTCTAAAATTCAGTCTCTAACAATATTTAAGACTGACCTACAGTCTTTATGATTTGAAACTGAAATTTCAGTCTCAAGTTTATGTTTAGACTTGGAATTTAGTGACTGAAATTTTGGGTCTTTGTTCAGTTTTTAAATGTCAATTAAAGACTGTATTGTTTAAATAAAAACTGAAATTTGCAGTTTTTAATTCATGTTTTTTTTGTAGTGCATACTCCTAAATTCAACTTCACCATCCTCCTAAATCGGTTTTTTCGCCAAATCAAACGGCATCGCCCATAATTCTTTCCATGCGACCGCCGGCAGCAAGTGGCCCACTTCTACTCTCGCAGCAACACGACCGCTTAAATAAGGCTATCAGCTCAACCGCTCGAACCATGCACGACCGCTCGACTTCTTAGCTGTATACCAGCCACATTACGCCGGTCTTATTTTTCCGTCTTCATATACAGATCGTCAATCAGGTAAAATCATTGATTTCACCTTCATTTGCCCTTTTCGACTGTCTTAAAACTGCTCCATTTACTTACTGCTTCGTGCTTCCACTCCCATTTCTTTTATGTAATACGAAGATGTATAAGTTGCAAATCTAATGCCTACTGTATAATTCTAATTACCATAAATGCTTATATACACCAAATCGATGATTTCTATATGAATAAATGAAAACATACAAATCTAAGTTATTATATGGAAAAAGAAGGGATGTTGCTGGCTTCAACGCATAGACGTATATGACAATATGTTTCAGTGAATCATTTGTAAAAATATTATATGGGAACACATGCTAGATGGGAAATGGAAACAGGCCCTATGATGTACAACCATGTCATCTATAAAACCTACAAAACCATAATAGTTACCAACCACAACGGTGAAAACCGATCGATGAACTTTCGTTATTATTCAGTTTATTGTATAAAAACATGATAAAATGTAATTCTCAAACATCTCCCAAGTTTTCTACACAGTTTCTTTAGAATACTACGGATGATGGTAACATATTTTTACATTTTTTTTAAAAAGGAATTTTTTTTTTTTTTTACAATTTTCGTTTTTGTTACTGTTGGTGACTAAACATGAAAGTTTTCAAAATACTTCTGTGCAATTTTCTTATACTTTTTTTTAGTTCTTCCTAAAAAATATTTTTCACAAATATAACTGTTTTTTTTTAAAATTTACTTTCAAACAAATTTGATTATTTTGAAAAGGAACTTTTGACAGATTTTAAACATTGCTTTTGAAATAAAATTTTGAAATCATTTTGTTTTCCTAAAAAAACGTTTGAACTTCTTTGAAGACGAAAAAAATCAGTGTCTTTCATATCTTAATGACCTACTCAAACAATACAATAAATCGGTTTTGGATTATGGCTTACCTCACGATACTCTTAATTATTCTACTGACTACAATAACACATACATTATTTTATAAGAAAAATCTACAGAATAGAGATATGATTAGATATCATTTGCAAACAATATGAGTACTTATTTTTACTATGTTTGTTTGCTTTATGAAAAGATATATTGTTACTATAGTATGCTGTTTCATGGATTTTGCATTATAGAGAGTTAACTTATCAATTTGCTTGATTGTTGCTGATATCGTGCATTTTATAGGTGTCATGGTGTAACAACCATGGTATTGGAGATTACTGATGATATTAAATTATAATGATAGTTATAATTTAATATGGTAAATAGAATGTAATGAAGAAATAAATATGGTTTAAATTGTGTATTTCAAATAAACAATACGTATGGAGTTAAATATGAGGTTTAAAATTCATTGTTTGGTATTTTGGTTAAATATAATGGAAAATATTGGAATTTAGGTAAATTTGAATTAATAAATTTACCAAGTGATGTATTTCGACATTTAATTGTCGAAATAAATGAAAATTGATGGAAATAAAGTTTTAAAATCTTTATTTTGAGGTATTGGAGTGAAATTAGTCATTTACTATATTTTATTTAGTCAATGTGATAATATTGATAATTATTGTCAATATTAGCCTTTTATTAAATATAAAAGGAAAAATATGAAGAAAACATGTCTTTTAATAAAATAAAAGATGAAATATTGGGCAAAAATATTATTTTGTGGTTTTAAAAGTGTTAGAATGATCTATTAAAATTTATTTGGCTAAGAGAATAAATTTTGATCAAGTTATACTTTAAAAATAGTGTTTTTACATTAAAATTATGCAAATTGTAAAATACTATTAAAATGGGGATTTACTGTTAAAAATTATATTTTTATTGTTAAAATAAATTTCATTTTGTCACATTTACTATTTTATTTCAAAACAAATTAGTGTATGCATTTTATTTGGCTTGAAAATGAAGTGTTATATGGATATAGTGTTAAATTAAGAGGAAACATGTATACAACTTTCTTTCTTTTTTGCTAATGTTTTATTTGGGCTTAAAGGGTTTGGATGAGATTCAAAGCCCATTCTCTAGACCTTTCTGGTGAGGAAAAAAAAAAGTTGTACGTAATTTGCATCTTCTTCTTCTAAAACCTTCTTACCGTAAAAACAGTGGTTTCCTCAAACTAAATCAAATTTCCACTTAATTTGCTTCAAAAATTCAACGAGAAATCACCTAAATAAGAAGAGAAAGGTAATCTCCAACCTTTTAGATCCTTTAATCCATCTAAAGTTTGGATTTCTATTTAATATAATTTTATTTTGATTGAATTCCTTTCTGCATGTTCCTATTTTGCAATCTATAGGGTCTTGAAGGCCATTTTCTAGCTAAATCCAACAATTTGCTGCTGAAACCATTGCTAAATCAGGTGGTAAGAAAGGTAAGGGTTTCTTACAGCAAGCTAAAGAGAAAAAAAATCAATTTTTGATATCAATTTGTTGATGGAATTGCCCTATTTATCTACTTTGTTTTCTGTTTTGCTGGCTGAAAAAGCTCTATGTTCAAAAATTCGTTTCTTCTACAATTTGCATTATTTGAGTCTGAATTTTTCACATGTTTCAGTACTTGGATTGAGCAGTGTTACAGAAAATTTTCAATGAATTTGGAGTTGTGTTGGTTTGGAAAATTTGTGCTTGAAATTGGCCAAAAACTGATCTCTGATTTCTGGCCGAAAATAGGTCATATTAGAAAAATCATATTTTTTTCAATTCTTAGCAAATTAATCTCTGTTTTTGATATGTTGTTGTAGTCGGGGTACTCTGTACTTCTGGAAATTTTCATTTAATTTTGATTTATCTTGCTATAGGAAACTATTGCTTGAAATTAGTCAAAAACTGACCTCTGTGTATTGGCCGAAAATAGGTCATATTAGAAAAATCATATCTTTTTTAATTCATTGCAAATTAATCTTAGATTTTGATATGTAGTTGTAGTCGGGGTACTGTACATTTCTGGAAGTTTTCATTTAATTTTGTATTATTTTGCTATATGAAACTATTGCTTGAAATTGGTCAAAAACTGACCTCTGTGTATTGGCCGAAAATAGGTCATATTAGAAAAATCATATCTTTTCCAATTCTTAGAAAATTAATCTCAGTTTTTGTTATGTTGCAGAAGATTAGTTGCGCAATGTTTTTGAAAATTTTCATAAAATTATGAGCAGTTTTGTTATAGATAATCCTTATTTCAAAACATCCAAAAATCTTGTTTTTTGTGCTTGTAGAAAAAAGCTATGTTTGAAAAATCATAACTCTTTCATTTTGCAGTGAATTACTCCAGATTTTGGATATGTTATAGTCCTACTATCATAATATATCATAGTAAAATTTGGCTGAAATCTGAGTTTTTTGGCACCCTAAATTACTATCCAAAGTTAGCCAAAAACTAAGTTGTTTGGTAGATTGTTCTCTTGCTTCTATTTGCGCTTTCGTTAGCTGTTTCACTGCAAATTTCGATGATTTTAAATATTGTTTAATAAGTTTATTGATGAATGTTTAGTATTATTATCCGATAATGAATTAGCTTGATTTTGAAAATTTGTAGAATTTAAATTTTATTTAAGTTCTATTTTAATCTAAATATCGATAAATATCGGTATTTGAAGAATTCGATGGTTTTAATTGATTTTGGTTTTGAATAAGTTTCTAAAAGTTATTTATAAATTATGGTTAATTAAATAAATGCTTTCAAAACATTTTAAAGGGTTTTTAAGCAATTATTCATTTTTTTAAAAAGTATTTTATTTATAGATAATCTATTTGATAAATAGATTTTTCCTTTTAAAACTTACTTAAAAAATTTCGAAAAATTGTTTAAAAATCCCGTTTTCTCTATAAAATGTTTCTAGATATATTATAGCCTAGTTAGACGATTTTCGACATATGAGAATGAGAATTAAACGATTTGGCAAAAATACGTGCTATGGGACATGTGTTTTCGCCTCATCGCTTAATATGGATTTTTACTGTCGAATCGGCTTTGAAGTACTGTTTTATGATATTTTTACCTGCCGAGGACATGAGGCGGGGTTGTTATGACGAATTGATGATGGTTGTGATGTCTAAGATGGACTTTTACTTTTCGATGAAATGAGACAAGTTTTGATGTCACTTTAAACTCATCAAAGTATGAGACACGATGAGTTGGATGCTTTACACTCGCCAATGAGACGAGGCGGTGAATGGTTGATTTGGATTTTTATGATGTTTTCTAATGTGGCATCAACTGAAGATTAGTAAACCAATAGGTGCGAATGTATGGTATGGGACGTACATTAACACTCATTGGGTTCCTATTCGAGATGTTGTGACACATTCAAGATGTTATTAGTACTACAAACCGAGTATAAGATTGGAATCATTACGATTTTCTTGATGTCATTACTAGATTCCAATCATCATGATGTTTTGCTCGGATTTTATGATTTGGGTGTCATCGCGATATTCGACTATAGTCAATCAAGATGATCACGATGCTAAGATGTTAATGACCCCAAGTCATCACGATGTATGGTACCAAATAATAGTAGTACTAGTCAAGATGAAAAGCACGTGCAATTTTCTATTAAGTTTTCTATGTTCGATTTCACCTTTTTGTGATGCGTTATTTGAATATGGCTTTGAGTATGATATGGGCTACATTCATATTATTCTATATGGTGATTTTGATAATGATTTCTTTTAACTCTTAATGAGTTCTTATGATAGATAATGATGATTTGATGTTTTTATTATATGGTTTTCATCCCTTATCCACTTTACTTAGAGATGTCCTTAAGAGAAACCATATGCATGTTACTTATTGAATTTCTTTGAAATAGATAGATGAATCCTCGATATCCCCTTTCTTATAAATGATATGATGAATAACATGTCGTTCCGTTGGCAACAACAGAGCGATTCTCACCATTCCGCTTATTATTGAGATCCTTACTACTGATAAGTTTAGCTTGCCTGACCCGTGTGTTTTTCACTCGGGTCAGCCGAGTTGCAGGTTAGATTGGATTGCTTCACTTCTTTGGTCAGCTTGATAGTTTTGGTTGGACTTATCATTTTGGCTTGGATGTCGTTTTGAGTCGTCTGCTTTTATGGGTCTTATTGTATATTATTCTGTGGGATGGGT
Organism: Allium cepa; assembly: GCA_030765085.1. NCBI lineage: Eukaryota > Viridiplantae > Streptophyta > Magnoliopsida > Asparagales > Amaryllidaceae > Allium > Allium cepa. The sequence goes on from CM060931.1 coordinate 476,995,931, forward strand.
GTATATGTGATTTAGTAGTCCATGCTACTTATATATGATGTATTATTATGGAGATGTATGGTGATGTATGTATTTATATATATATACTCTGATCTGGGTTTGCTGTTCTGTGACTGATGTTTTCTATCTGCATGTATATTACATTATTTCTGAAATGGTCTGAATCCAGCATAGTGTGCATTAGTTATGGACTAAGTGTGTCTACCACTTATGAGGTAATAAAAAAAATCAAGACATAATTGACATGCTTAGCTCTTAACTAACGTATTACTATGATGGTCGCCCTTAACCAGCCCTATTCTCTGCATTAGTAGACAGGATTACTTAGTAATTCTCTTTACTAATGTAGGTCTCGGGGTGGGGTGTCACAGCTTGGTATCAGAGCATTGTTTCAGAATATAATGTAATATATACAGAACAGCATACGAGATACCATATATCAGATATAATACATCCATATACATCATCCCTTAATCATGATCGGTTTCACCTTGACCTTGCGTTGCCCCTTTCCTTGTTTTGATTCGTGTCCCTTTTTAATTCTTTTTGGATAGATAGAAAGGAATATATCTAGGAATGTTAATTATATTCTGTAGCATTCCATAATAGAGTTTGATGTCATCTTATCTTATAAATAATCTTATTTAGGATTATTCTATTCCTATTTTTGTCGATACGAGTGAGTTCGTATCGATGGAGCTAATTGATTTCTTTGAGCATTCTTGTTGCATTCCTTTGAGAGTTGTGAATCCTATTAAAGGGAACCACAACGATTGGATCGTTGTGAGCATTCTGAGATTTTTATTTTTGATGTTGCTTTTGCGAGTATTTGTTTGTTACTCAAAATCTTGAGATGCATTTGATTTGAGATGGATTGACTTATTTGATATTAAGTCCAATCCTTTGTTTTATAGATCCTATTGTATATTTAGATTTCCTATTTTGATTGATGCATTATTTCTGTCATTTTGGAATGTTAATGACCATTCCAAAGCTTCTGAATTCACTCTTGAGTATCGAGATGTTGATGACATATCTCGAATTCCAGTCAAGATGACCTTGTTGAGTTTTGATCAGTCTGTTTGGGTTTGATATCCAATCGGCCAATTGAGTTTTAAATTAACCTTATTCCTAGCTATTAGCCTTCGGCTATCCTTCTACGAGGACTTCCACTAAGGAATGGGTGAGTTTCTTGATTGTTCGAGCTTGATTGAGTTTATTATTCAGTTTCTTTGAGTTATCCTTTTGGAATACTCAATCGGTGTTATCCTTTGTAGCATTACTTTGTTTGAAGTAATGATTTGTTGTTTGTATTCTTCTTCTCCTTCGAGAAGAATATCTTGCTTATCTTGTGTCTTGGTAATTTCTGTGAGCGGCTTGTCATCTTGTAGGAGTTGGCGAACACTCCATTTCCTTCTGTTGATTTTGAGAATCGAGTATTCTAGGAATATCTCAATGCATTCTCTTAATGTTCTTTCGTTTGAGTTTTGAAGCTATATAAATATGAGTTTTAAAGAGAAATTTGAGCATTGAGATACATAAAAAAAAATCAAAGAATATTTTGAGAATATATTTTATAAGAGTAATATTACTTTTATAGAAATAATTTAAGAGTGTTGGGTTGTCCATCAAGTAGTTAAGAGTTCTTGTCGATACGCCTGATCAATGTTATCGATAGGAATCTCCTAAATGCTATGATGAGGCAATCAGACACGATGGTTTGTGATTTAAAAAAAATGATATTTTGAAAGTAATATTTGAGATTAAATATAAAATTTATTTTTGAATGGTAATTGCAGCCATTGATTTTAGAGATGAGTAATAGAGTGGCGAGGCAGTTTTGATCGTTCGATCAACTCTGCAGCCAACAGATATATTTATTTATTAGAGACTCAATGGCAAGGCAATTCCATTTATTTGTTTTTTTAAATTATAAAGATGAGGATATAAATGAGATTATATTATTTTATTTTATTTGTCGTGCTTTATTGGAAGTCTATTTTGAGATTTTAGAATTATATTATATACATTGGATGTTTAAGAGAAGATTATAAGAGAATTTGAAGATTGTTTCCTTAAAACTATTTAAGTGGTTTAATAGAAAGAGTAAAGAGAATTTAAACTCGTAATTTATTTTGAGGAATATTATTATGGATTTACAAATTTCTTTGGAAATTAATTTTGAAGTAAGAGAAGAAATTTGGACTTTTAATTTGAGTTTTAAAATCACTTACTAAGTAGTATAGTAAAGAGTTTGAAAATTTTCAAATGTTGGAAATTGAGATTTAAAATTTAAATGATGCTGAGATTTAAAAATTCTAAATATCTTGAATTAAAAGTTAATTCGAGCCTATTTCCTTGTTTCTTGAGTATATTCTGTCTTTGAGCTATTATTAACGACGTGCATTTTTCACAGTCGTTCGAGTGGGTGGCCTTGTGTGAAGCCATCCTGTGATCTATCAATCTTGTATATTGTGTTTATCTTGTTATGAGGATGTTCTTTCTGTATTATTATGCGGAAAATTTTGTTGATGATCTTCTTTATTATTTAGAATTCGGGTTTGAGTGGGTTTGATCCCGACCCTATTCATAGAGTTTTGAGCAATCAATCATTTTCGATTGATTATTTGTTGAGCATCCTATTGAGTTTTGATTCATGACGGGAGATCTTCGAAATTCTTTCGAGTTGCTTGGAAAATTCGATGGTTTGCTAATCACTATATTAGCATATGATAGGCCATTGAATTAACCAAGTGAGTTTTTCCTTGTTTCTTTCTACCATTCTACATTGAGAAGAATGAATGATTTGGAAATTGAGTTTGTTTTTCTCCTTCGATGATTGTATCTTTAGTGTTGTTTACAGCCTTTTCCTCTAGAAATTGCGAAGACGCAATTTTGTTAAGGAGGAGAGTCTGTAACAACCATGGTATTGGAGATTACTGATGATATTAAATTATAATGATAGTTATAATTTAATATGGTAAATAGAATGTAATGAAGAAATAAATATGGTTTAAATTGTGTATTTCAAATAAACAATACGTATGGAGTTAAATATGGGGTTTAAAATTCATTGTTTGGTATTTTGGTTAAATATAATGGAAAATATTGGAATTTAGGTAAATTTGAATTAATAAATTTACCAAATGATGTATTTCGACATTTAATTGTCGAAATAAATGAAAATTGATGGAAATAAAGTTTTAAAAACTTTATTTTGAGGTATTGGAGTGAAATTAGTCGTTTACTATATTTTAATTAGTCAATGTGATAATATTGATAATTATTGTCAATATTAGCATTTTATTAAATATAAAAGGAAAAATATGAAGAAAACATGTCTTTTAATAAAATAAAAGATGAAATATTGGGCAAAAATATTATTTTGTGGTTTTAAAAATGTTAGAATGATCTATTAAAATTTATTTGGCTAAGAGAATAAATTTTGATCAAGTTATACTTTAAAAATAGTGTTTTTACATTAAAATTATGCAAATTGTAAAATACTGTTAAAATGGGGATTTACTGTTAAAAATTATATTTTTATTGTTAAAATAAATGTCATTTTGTCACATTTACTATTTTATTTCAAAACAAATTAGTGTATGCAATTTATTTGGCTTGAAAATGAAGTGTTATATGGATATAGTGTTAAATTAAGAGGAAACATGTATACAACTTTCTTTCTTTTTTGCTAATGTTTTATTTGGGCTTAAAGGGTTTGGATGGGATCCAAAGCCCATTCTCTAGACCTTTCTGGTGAGGAAAAGCAAAAAAAAAAAAGTTGTACGTAATTTGCATCTTCTTCTTCCTAAAACCTTCTTACCGTAAAAACAGTGGTTTCCTCAAACTAAATCAAATTTCCACTCAATTTGCTGCAAAAATTCAAAGAGAAATCACCTAAATAAGAAGAGAAAGGTAATCTCCAACCTTTTAGATCCTTTAATCCATCTAAAGTTTGGATTTCTATTTAATATAATTTTATTTTGATTGAATTCCATTCTGCATGTTCCTATTTTGCAATCTACAGGGTCTTAAAGGCCATTTTCTAGCTAAATCCAACAATTTGCTGCTGAAACCATTGCTAAATCAAGTGGTAAGAAAGGTAAGTGTTTCTTACAGCAAGCTAAAGAAAAAAAAAATCAATTTTTGATATCAATTTGTTGATGGAATTGCTCTATTTATCTACTTTGTTTTCTGTTTTGCTGGCTGAAAAAGCCCTATGTTCAAAAATTCGTTTCTTCTACAATTTACATTATTTGAGTCTGAATTTTGCACATGTTTTAGTACTTGGATTGAGCAGTGTTACAGGAAATTTTCAATGAATTTGGAGTTGTTTTGGTTTGGAAAATTTGTGCTTGAAATTGGCCAAAAACTGATCTCTGATTTCTGGCCGAAAATAGGTCATATTAGAAAAATCATATCTTTTTCAATTCTTAGCAAATTAATCTCTGTTTTTGATACGTTGTTGTAGTCGGGGTACTCTATACTTCTGGAAATTTTCATTTAATTTTGATTTATCTTGCTATAGGAAACTATTGCTTGAAATTGGTCAAAAACTGACCTCTGTGTATTGGTCGAAAATATGTCATATTAGAAAAATCATATCTTTTTTAATTCATTGCAAATTAATCTCAGATTTTGTTATGTTGTTGTAGTCGGGGTACTGTACATTTCTGGAAGTTTTCATTTAATTTTGTCTTATTTTGCTATAGGAAACTATTGCTTGAAATTAGTCAAAAACTGACCTCTGTGTATTGGCCGAAAATAGGTCATATTAGAAAAATCATATCCTTTTCAATTCTTAGCAAATAATCTCAGTTTTTGATATGTTGCAGAAGATTAGTTGCGCAATGTTTATTAAAATTTTCAAAAAATTATGAGCAGTTTTGTTATAGATAATCCTTATTTCAAAACATCCAAAAATCTTGTTTTTTGTGCTTGTAGAAAAGAGCTATGTTTGAAAAATCATAACTCTTTCATTTTGCAGTGAATTACTCCAAATTTTGGATATATTATAGTACTCCTGTCATAATATAACATAGTAAAATTTGGCGGAAATCTGAGTTGTTTTGGCACCCCAAATTACTATCCAAAGTTAGCCAAAAACTAAGTTGTTTGGTAGATTGTTCTCTTGCTTCTATTTGCGCTTTCGTTAGCTGTTTCACTGCAAATTTCGATGATTTTAATTTTTTTTTGAATAAGTTTAATGATGAATGTTTAGTATTATTATCCTATAATGAATTACCTTGATTTTGGAAATTTGTAGAATTTAAATTTTATTTAAATTCTATTTTAATCTAAATATCGATAAATATCGGTATTTGAAGAATTCGATGGTTTTAATTGATTTTGGTTTTGAATAAGTTTCTGAAAATTATTAATAAATTATGGTTAATTAAATAAATGCTTTCAAAACATTTTAAACGGTTTTTAAGCAATTATTCATTTTTTTAAAAGTATTTTATTTATAGATAATCTATTTGATAAATAGATTTTTCCTTTTAAAACTTACTTAAAAAATTTCTAAAAATTGTTTAAAAATCCCGTTTTCTCTATAAAATGTTTCTAGATATATTATAGCCTAGTTAGACGATTTTCGACATATGAGAATGAGAATTAAACGATTTGGCAAAAATACGTGCTATGGGACATGTGTTTTCGCCTCATCGCTTAATATCGGACTTTTACTGTCGAATCGGCTTTGAAGTACTGTTTTATGATATTTTTACCTGCTGAGGACATGAGGCAGGGTTGTTATGATGAATTGATGATGGTTGTGATGTTTAAGATGGACTTTTACTTGTCGATGGAATGAGACAAGTTTTGATGTCACTTTAAACTCATCAAAGTATGAGACACGATGAGTTGGATGCTTTACACTCGCCAATGAGACGAGGCGGTGTATGGTTGATTTTGATTTTTATGACTTTTTTCTAATGTGGCATCGACTGAAGATTAGTAAACCAATAGGTGCGAATGTATGGTATGAGACGTACATTAACACTCATTGGGTTCCTATTCGAGATGTTGTGACACATTCAAGATGTTATTAGTACTACAAACCGAGTATAAGATTGGAATCATTACGATGTTCTTGATGTCATTACTAGATTCCAATCATCATGATGTTTTGCTCGGATTTTATGATTTGGGTGTCATCGCGATATTCGACTATAGTCAATCAAGATGATCACGATGCTAAGATGTTAATGACCCCAAGTCATCACGATGTATGGTACCAAATAATAGTAGTACTAGTCAAGATGAAAAGCACGTGTAATTTTCTATGAAGTTTTCTATGTTCAATTTCACCTTTTTGTGATGCGTTATTTGAATATGGCCTTGAGTATGATATGGGCTACATTCATATTATTCTATATGGTGATTTTGATAATGATTTCTTTTAACTCTTAATGAGTTCTTAGATAATGATGATTTGATGTTTCTTTATGAAGTTATTATATGGTTTTCATCCCTTATCCACTTTACTTAGAGATGTCCTTAAGAGAAACCATATGTATGTTACTTATTGAATTTCTTTGAAATAGATAGATGAATCCTCGATATCCCCTTTCTTATAAATGATATGATGAATACCATGTCGTTCCGTTGGCAACAACGGAGTGATTCTCACCATTCCGCTTATTATTGAGATCCTTACTACTGATAAGTTTAGCTTGCCTGACCCATGTGTTTTTCACTCGGGTCAGACCGAGTTGCAGGTTAGATTGGATTGCTTCACTTCTTTGGTTAGCTTGATAGTTTTGGTTGGACTTATCATTTTGGCTTGGATGTCATTTTGAGTCGTTTTCTTTTATGGGTCTTATTGTATATTATTCTGTGGGATGGGTGTATATGTGATTTAGTAGTCCATGCTACTTATATATGATGTATTATTATGGAGATGTATGGAGATGTATGTATTTATATATATATACTCTGATCTGGGTTTGCTGTTCTGTGACTGATGTTTTCTATCTGCATGTATATTACATTATTTCTGAAACGGTCTGAATCCACCATAGTGTGCATTAGTTATGGGCTAAGCGTGTCTACCACTTATGAGGTAATAAAAAAAATCAAGACATAATTGACATGCTTAGCTCTTAACTAACGTATTACTATGATGGTCGCCCTTAACCAGCCCTATTCTCTGCATTAGTAGACAGGATTACTTAGTAATTCTCTTTACTAATGTAGGTCTCGGGGTGGGGCGTCACACATGGTGTTAGCATATTATATATTGGATTGTAATATATATTAACATATACACATATTGGAATGCGTTGTATATTTTATATTAGAATGTAATGTACATACATATATTGGAATGTGTTATATATTGTATATTAGAATGTAATATATATATATATATATATATTTGAGACTGATTTAATGTAGTATTTCTGTCTCTAAAATTCAGTCTCTAACAATATTTAAGACTGACCTACAGTCTTTATGATTTGAAACTGAAAATTCAGTCTCAAGTTTATTTTGAGACTTGGAATTTAGTGACTGCAATTTTGGTCTTTGTTCAGTTTTTAAATGTCAATTAAAGACTATATTGTCTAAATAAAAACTGAAATTTGCAGTTTTTAATTCACGTTTTTTTTGTAGTGCGTACTCCTAAATTCAACTTCACCATCCTCCTAAATTGGTTTTTTCGCCAAATCAAACGCCATCGCCCATAATTCTTTCCATGCGACTGCCGACAGCAAGTGGCCCACTCCTACTCTTGCAGCGACACGACCACTCAAATACGACCATCAACTCAACCGCTCGAACCATGCACGACCGCTCGACTTCTTAGTTGTATACCAGCCACATTTCCCTGGTCTTATTTTTCCGTCTTCATATACAGATTGTCAATCAGGTAAAATCATTGATTTCTCCTTCATTTGCCCTTTTCGACTGCCTTAAAACTGCTCCATTTACTTACTGCTTCGTGCTTCCACACCCATTTCTTTTATGTAATATGAAGATGTATAAGTTGCAAATCTAATGCCTATTGTATAATTCTGATTACCATAAATGCTTATATACACCAAATCGGTGCTTTCTATATGAATGAATGAAAACATACAAATCTAAGTTATTATATGGAAAAGAAGGGATGTTGCTGGCTTCAACGCATAGACGTATATGACAATATGTTTCAGTGAAACATTTGTAAAAATATTATATGGGAACACATGCTAGATGGGAAATGGAAATAGGCGCTATGATGTACAACCATTTCATCTATAAAACCTGCAAAACCATAATAGTTACCAACCATAACGGTGAAAACTAATCGATGAACTTTCGTTATTATTCAATTTATTGTATAAAAACATGATAAAATGTAATTCTCAAACATCTCCCAAGTTTTCTACACAGTTTCTTTAGAATACTACGGATGATGGTAACATATTTTTACAATTTTTGGAAAAGGAAATTTTTTTGTTACAATTTTCGTTTTTTTTACTGTTGGTGAACAAACTTGAAAGTTTTCAAAACACTTCTGTGCAATTTTCCTATACTTTTTTTTAGTTCTTCCTAAAAAATATTTTTCACAAATATAACTGTTTTTTTTTAAATATTTTCTTTCAAACAAATTTGATTATTTTGAAAAGGATCTTTTTGACAGATTTTAAACATTGCTTTGAAATAAAATTTTGAAATCTTTTTGTTTTCTATAAAAAATGTTTGAACTTCTTTGAAGACGAAAAAAATCAGTGTCTTTCATATCTTAACGACCTACTCAAACAATACAATAAATCGGTTTTGGATTATGGCTTACCGCACTATACTCTTAATTATTCTACTGGCTACAGTAACTCATACATTATTTTACAAGAAAAATCTATAGAAATACCACTACAAGATATAGAATCCATAAATAACTTTAATTTACGATAAAAGGAGGCATTCGATATGATAATAAATTTAATAAACTTTAGAAAAAATTCAATTTACTTCATAGACGGTCTGGGTGGAACTGGAAAAACATATTTATATCATGCATTTTTGGCTCAATCAAGGAGTCTGAGACTCATTGCAATTGTAGTTGCCACATCCGGAATTGTTTCTATAGCTTTACCTGGTGGTCGAACTGCACGCTCTTGATTTAAAATACCAATACATGTTGATTCCATCTTCACCTGTTATATTCCTAAATAATCTGATGCTGCTAAATTATTATGCGAATCAACTTTTATACTATGGGATGAAATAACAATGGCCCATCGTCATGCATTTGAGGCATTGGACAGAACGTTAAGAGATCTAACTAACACATATAAACCATTTGGTGGTAAAGTTGTCATTTTAGGAGGTGAGTTCTGTCAAGTTTTGCCCATCGTTATGAAAGGTACTAGGGCTCAAAAAGCTGATGCATGCATAGTACGATCATACTTATGGTCGTATGTTCATGTCATCCACTTAACAAAAAATATGCATGCTAGAAATGATCATTCATATGCTGATTTTCTTTTACGTATTGGAAATGGGGAGGCACCCTATGTGCAAGATGACATGATCAAACTCCTAGATGACATTGTTACAAACTGGAGTAACACAAACTCCATGCGTTCTTCTACATACACACACATGCATATGTACACATATTTATACATATATGTATATGTATGTGTATCATGTGTCTCTTTGTATATACTGTTATTATACCTATCATAATTTTTATTCCTCTTGCAAACTGAACGTTGTGATAGGACTGTTGGGTGTTTTCTTGTAGGTCGTTCGCGGTAGTGCTCCTACTGCATGCATTGAATTGAGGTAGTTGGCTTACTTTATTTACTCCATCAATTTTCAACGAAAAATTGAAATAATATGGAGGTTGGACAAAAAATGGAAATTCATATATTAAATATTTTTTCCTCAATAGACATGGAATAGAGTTTTCTTCGTGATCGACCAGTTTTACACAAGTTTTTCTTGCGCGCGTTTTAGAAAACAGTGATGTTCAAAAATGATGTTTGACGTATATCCTTACCACTTAAACCATACATATTAAAATTTAAAAAAGTTACAAAGAAAGTTACAGATAATTCGCAGATTGAATATCTGCGATAGCATCCTTCCCTAAAAGAATAAATGAGAAAGATTCATATTAAAAAAATAAAAATCACAATGTTAGGAGTATCATACCGATCAAGTTAATACAAATGGTCACCATTGAAGCCAAACAAATTGCAAATCCAGCAATTCCCTGCTATCATAGAATTACTCAGTGCCTTACACATTGAAGCTAAAATTGAGATATTATATTCGATCACAGTAAAATTTCAAAACAAAGATAAAAATGTACAACTCTTTTTATAATTCAAGTACTGCGGACACTTGTACGATTTCATGTAGTACAAATCTTCCTTTATCCCTCCCTAGAAATTTCATCACTGTCTTCTTCTTTTATCTTCTTTTTTCTCATCAGCACATATGTTGAATTCCAGTATTTACATGTAGTGGACTTGTATAATTCTTAATATGAATTATTGCATACCACGTATGGAAAATATGTGGATACTTCAATAACTTATGTGCTTGCTTTAGAAGAACATGCATATGCTCTTGGTGATATTTATAAGCGTCTTGCATGCGCTACCTAGAATTTTCCGCTTATACTAAAAGCACTCAAAAAGCACTAAGCACACTATTTTTGTTAAGCGATCAAGATGCTCTTTCTTCTCGATTAGCACTTCTTAAGTATTTTATTTTATGAATTCAAATTTAAAAAGGGTAAATATAGAGGGTTCCTTTACATCAATTTGATGAATAAAATAAGTTGACAATCCTATACACTAGTCTCTTCTATAATCAACAGCTAGGATTTAATCCTGTTGATCCAATGGATGCCAGTTAGTGGGTTTATAATCCCACATTGCAAAATTGAACGAAGCAATGCAAATTATCATATATAAAATATTGCTAACTTCACACTTGTATCACCTTTCTCACTCTAAATATTCCCAATTCCATAAACTGCTCGGTATAGGGAGAACTGATGGCGATAGATCGTACCAGCAGCCAACAAATAAAGCCGATGGCACATGTACTTTAGTTTGTTTAAGTCGATTGAACTATTCTTTTATTTAACCAACTATAACTAGTAGCCATAACGATGAACAGTCAAGTGAATCAAAATACACTTTCATGAAATCATTTCTAGATACATATTTTGGAAGAGTACGGTGAAGTCAATTTAATTTTGCAGTTGATTTTATTTTAAACTTTTAAAGTTAATGCAACTTAATTTAAACTTTAAAGTTAATTTGATTAATTTTATCTTAAATTTAAATAGTATTGCCAATAATTATAACCATGGTTCACTCATCTTTGGATATAAATCAATAGAATGAAAATAATTTTTAAACTATGTGCATCTCTATAGTTCACTCATCTGATTTTTATTTTTCCCTTCCAAGACTAGATCTTCGGTTAATGATTCGAAATAAAGTGATATAAAAAAAGAATTTTATGATAATATTATTGAGAAAATAATGTATGTTTTAATTTTATTACGTAATTTAGAACTGAATTAAATATAATGAAAATTTAAATAAAAAAATCATTCCATACTAGTATTTCGCAACATCTAAAAATAGTTGTAGTTGATTCTATTACAACATCTGAAAATAATTATTGTCGATTCTATTACAACGTTTTTTGCAAGATCAAGAGAATGTTGTGAAATCCACCAAACCTACAACAACTTTGTAGCTAAAAATTAGATATTTTTGTTGTAATGGTATAAAACTAACATTATGTGCAACCACTATTCGAAATTTGCTATTTGTAGAACGATCTCATTGACATAACATTTATAACTCGATATATAAGTAATTTTTAAAACAACAATAACATATATCTTACCAGTGATAGAAGATTGACGATTGCTCATTCTCATGTCAGACAATTTAGGGACAAAAGAATGATCCTTATCAACCGCAATCAACATGTTGCTAGGCTTCAAATTTCCATGTATAATATTGTTCCTATGCAAGCGTTCTAAGCAATCTACCATATTCCTATGTAACAAAAAGGAAAAAGAATAAGGATTTATTTAACTAGGACAAGTGAAATTATGGTAAACAATGAATACTATATGATAAAATTTATTCATATTTAATGTTTTTAGTTTTTCCGAATAAATAAATATCATAGTGAATTAAAAGAAAATAATCGGTTAAAAATGTCAATTGAATACCAAGCAAACATATTAACTTATTATCAATTTATAAAACACCCTTAAACACGATATTTTTGTCATTGTTTACTTTAACGGTTTGGCAAAAGAATCATGCGAACTTATCGTTACCCAAAAATTAAAATACTAAGAGATGTTAGTTGAAGAAATTATATATAGAGAAATAAAATCTCCGAAGTCAAGTATGATGCGACCTAATAATAGGTTAAATGATCGAATTATAATTTTCTTATGGAAAATTTATAACCAACATATCATAATTTAAAACATGGTAAATGAAGTAAAATATAAACAAATAATTGTATGATACTTACTTGATAAATTCTTTAAGTTTTCTCGATGGGTCTCCATTAGCTTCCCAGAAATGAAGAAATTCTGTGTACTACTGCTAGAATTCGATGACTCTTCGATAAAAGCTTTTAGGTTATATCCACACTTTTCAAATACCATATATCCGAAATGTTTATCTCTTTCTTAACTGTAAAACTGAAAGATCTTTTCATCATTTACATTTAATAGACGTTGGACCACATCATCTGTAATGGAATCATGCGTATATAGAACACACTTAACTGCTACTGCAGTTTTGTTGTAAGTTCCATGGCAAACTATTGTTCCATTGCTGCCTATCCAAATTATAGATGATGGTGAGTAGCTAAGTCTATCATTAACGCTCTCGTCCACAATTTCATCATCCAACCGAGAACTAATTGTAACTTCACTTTATTTTTGAGACAAACTATCTTTTTTAACGAGATGCAAAAAAGATCCAAGTCTTTCCTTATACATTAGCACAATCAAAAAGATGCTAAAAAACGAAGCCACACCAACTACGCCTGTCAATACATTAATTTTCCTATCTAACTTTGCACAACCAAGCAGCTTGCTTTCTAGTAGAATTTTTGCGTTAATTAAATCATAACAATACAAAATTTAAGTTGGTAATCATCTTAACAGTACATTTTGTTTTCAACCACAATTTGTTCTAACAGTATATAAGATGTATTTTTATGGGATATGATAGCGAAAGAAAGGGATGGAGATGTGATCTAATAGGTGAAATGTGGTGCACTTCATGAAATGTGGTGTTTGATTAAGCATCTTCTTAGTTTTCCTCTCAGTGAACAAGGCATAACCCAACTCATGAGAACTCTGAGGACAAGCTTCAACAAAAGTAAAGGAGCATATTGCTCAACTTCAACAAAGAGCTTGAATTGAAATAAAAAATTGTTTGTAGTACCTAATCTTATTTAGCTCGTTTAAATTGTTCTACCATATTGAATCAGGCCATATTATTTTCAATACTATTGATCATACAATGCACTGATAAAACAATATATAGCTAACATACAACAGTCTATCCAATCTGATCTTATTCAAACTTCCTAGGTTAAATGTATGGCAGACATCGAAGCATCCTTTCTTTTGGATATCACGAGACGAAATGGACTTCATTGCTCTTGTTAGTGATATTATTGTTAGAAATGCAGATTACGGATCTTAAGGCTAGGATTAACACTAGAGAGGGTGAATAGTGTTTATAAAGAATTACTAAATCTTTTTGAGTTTATGTTAATTTGGACACAGATGTATGCAGTATACAGACACAGAAACAAACACAGATGTAGAAATAAAATAAAAGCAGTGAAGGAAAGAACACACCATATTTTATATTGGTTCGGAGTTACCCTACATCCATTCCACAACACAAGTACAGATTTCCTTTCAAAAGCAATCTTTACAATTACACCCTCGATTTCAAGGCTACGAGATACACCCTCCATAATCACAATCCTCCGGGCAGAGGTAATTGATTTTCAGGGCAATAAGTTCACCCAATTGATTTCCCAAGGCTACAATAACACCTTATCTCGCTTGATTGATTTTCAAGGCCATAATCACACCTTTTTTCGCTTAATAGATAACAAAGAAGTCTATAACTCTGAATAGCACTGAGAATCTTTTTGAGATAGTGATAGAGAATGAAACTAGAAGTAATCGAGTTTGATTCAATGTTGATTTCGGAAGAGTAATAGTAAGAATATGTATTAAGAAATGTGGAAAAAGAAGAAGAGCGAAAAACCAGAAAATCTGATATAAAATTCGTTGAAACTAACCCCTATTTATAGAAGAACAACAACCATGTCCATTCGTGAAGGGTTATGGCGAATAGACACTTCTTTTGAAATTTAAATTTTGAACTCAACTGGCACCATGTCGACATGGTCACCATGAGTATGTCGACATCCCAAAGTAATTTCTGATGATTTGATTTTCTTTGGAAATAACCTTTATCTTATATTAAAACTATTTTAAACTTTATAAATATACTTGACTATAATTAAAATTCATAAGTAAATATAGAGAATATTATATATAGAATTTAACTATAATTTTATATTTAAATCCAAGTATAAATATTTAAAAGTTAAATATATTATATTAAAATATAGTTTAAAATCAGGAGTAATCTGACTTTGAAATTGAAGATGATTTTGAGGCTAAAATTATTTAAAATCAGGATAGAGGTTTTTAAATCTTTAAAAGGAAAGTTTTGAAATCATTTTTAAAACAAGATAATTTTGTAAAATCAGTTGAATAAAAATTAGCGGATACAAAACAATGTTCCACTAGATTTTTCGTAAGTTCCATCCTACTTAGGGTTCCATCCCTTTAACGGGCTTGAAGTGGATTCCATTCCACGATTAAATTGGATTTTAAGATGCCAGTGCTTTTCTAGGAGTTTTAACAAAATTCCTAATAAAAATACTTATGCTTGAAGTCTTGAACTCTTGATAATCTGGATACTTTTGAGTCTTCAATCTTGATATCTTGAATCTCTGAACTGTACAGTCTTCATTATTGGTACCTACATGGTTAAATCCTGCATATACATATATATATATCTAAACTTACAATGTTAGTATTTATATTTTATAATCTAGTCTAAGGTTGTTGTCATCAAAACCATCATCTCACGGACTAACAATTATCACACCTGAAAGAGCAAATGGTCCACTTTATAGATTACTGGAACGCGTGGCATCAAAGGTCTTTCATCGGAGTTGGTTAGGAATGATTAGTCAAGATATTGTGAATTATCATCAAGGGCATAGAAGGTACAATCATTTAAGCCTAAATGATTTATTAAGGCTAATGAGAAACTCAAGATCTCATTTTCAGGATTTGTTAAAATGCGTAGATGTAAGTTATTTTCTAAAACAACTGCTGATTTGTTGTATACTTGTTTTAGTCTCTTTTGCAAGAGTAGTATTTTTATTTTTAAAAAAATATTTTTAGCTTTGCCAAATTGTTGGAAGTCCAACCTATGAAGACCTCTACGAGTATTATTTTAAGGCCTATCGGTCTCTTCTTATTGAAGTTTACAACGTAATTTGCCGAAACCAATCATATAATGCTGATCCAGAATTCCAACGGCTTATTGAGGTTTGGTAAGAATTTCTACATACATTAAGAATTTTCTTTATTTATATTGTTTCTTCACAATAACTAAGAAAATTCAAATGCACACTCTCTCCCCCTCTCTCTCTCTCTTATATCATATCTTTTTTGATTTGTAAGGCAACAAGCAATTCATTTGTATTTTGCATCAATTTCAGATGTATATGTGGGTGCTCTGTGCTACCATTTCTGAACACCGTTAGCTTTGGGCTTTTTGTGCATGATCCCTTTCTAGATTCGAGTCAAAAGACTAATCATAGAAATTTTTGCCAATTAATTAATCCACAATCAGAAATATAATTTTACATATGTAATTTGATATAATGGCTGTGTAAGGAATTGAATTCAAGTTTTAAAAAAACAGGTATTCATTTGTTAATGTCAATGTTAAGTTGTTCCTTGTTAAAGTTTGAGTTTTATATGGTGATTAAACAAGGAACTCGGATTTATAGTTTTCTCCTCCTTGCATTGTTAATGTTCCTTACTGAGGTTTGAGTTATAGTTCAACAAGTTGGTATTCTAGCTTATTGGATTTACCAAAGAAAGCATGAACAGTAGTGTTGGAAATCTTCTTCATCAAGTATGTTAACTCGTCGAACTTTTACATTGTTTTTTCTTCTTTCTTGATATTTATTTCTTGAGCTAGAAGGACATGCAGAATTCATCGCATATGTAAAAAAATGTCTCGTATGGAAAGCCAAAAGGCAAAATCAAGTGTTTAACAGTAGTAAATATGGTGACTTTTATTTTCGATTCCTTGAGCCTCAAAATTAATCTTGCTGGGCCATGAATATGATTGACGATTGTGTTTCCATGTTTGTCAATGTGAAATTTAACATGGACAAAAAAAGAGGAGGAAACGCTATCTTGAAACTTACCCATCAAGAGCTATCTGGTTAAAGCCACGTTGAAGATCCTTTAAAGCGTTTAGTGCCTTGGGTCCTCCACTTTTGCAAATCAACGCTCTTACATTGCAATTTTGCTTGAAATCCTACTATTTACCGATAAGCTCATCCCCTTTGGCAATTTCAGTATAAAACATATGATTTTATCTTTTCGCTAAACCCGCCAAATGGGTAGGGTCGGATGATGATGGATCGGATCAAAATTGACCCGACTCATTTTAAGACCCAACCCGTTTAATACATTTACTAAAAGGTCAATATGACCCAACCCGTTTCATATATGGGTCAACCCGTTTAAAAAACTTCAAAAAGTAAAAAATAAAAAATAAAAAACAAAAAACAAAAAACATCCAATACTTAATAAAAACCACATGCATAAAATATAAAATTGCACATAAACTACATGAACTGGTACATATATGCTTGTTTAACCCAAAACAATGTTGCATAACATGAAATTTGCACTAAATATCGTAAAACAACACCAAATAACACAGATTGCAACAAATAACACTGAAACCGAATCAAATAAGTTTTAAGTATGCATATATAAAACTAAGACAATAAAAAAAGTAATTCAATTAAAAACTGTGACATTTCCAAGAATGGCGGGATTCTTTTTACAACACGTTGATCTTGACACTTTGTTCAGCCTAATTCCAATCAGACCTGCATTGTAAAATATTTGAAATTAGATGGAACTACTACTACAATATCTAAAGTTTAGATATACAGCCTGAATTAGGTTCATATACATATATATAGACACACACACACACACACACACACACACACACACACACACAGATATATATATATATATATATATATATATATATATATATATATATATTAGCCTGAATTGGGTTCAGCTACAAAAAGAAATACTTATTCAGGTAAGTGAGTTTCAAGTGCAAAATTGTGAACATGAATTGGGTTCTATATGGTAAGCTTTGAGATACTGATATTTTAGATATATATATATATATATATATATATATATTAGCCTGATACATATATGAATTTGTCAAAAAGTTTCTTGATGTGCATTAAAACAGAAGATGCATAAATCAACGAAGACACTTGCATTGAATTGTATTGGATTGTTTATAAACAATGTTATCATAGCAGACAAAGTTGTATTCGTTTAATCGAAATTTAGACAAAAGTGTATTTTGATCGGAAAATTCTAGTTGTTAATAAAATGTGGAAATTGTACATAGGCCAAAGGCATGCATGATACATCATTCAGAAAAATTTTACTGCAGAAAAAGAAACAAAAGAACGAGAGAGAAAATCTAAAATGCTATGAAATATGTGAACATGCATGTTGTTTAATAGCTTATATGGTCTAAATTAGTAATATTAGAGCTAACTAATTAAGCTTTCCCACTAAGTGCGGTGTCTAGAAAGTAATGTCTAAGATTGGAACTAGATAATCAAGTATCATGTCCTACCTGGTTACCAGTCTGGCCTGAAAGGTGGAGTAAGCCCAAAGGTTAACCATAACAGAAAAGGCCCGATATAATTGGGTCATGGGCTAATTTTTAAAATAGTTTTGAAAATTAAGAAAATATTTTAAATTTAAAATTTAAATTTAAAATAAAACATGTTTATTATAAAAGGTTAGAATATAACATAAATTTTCAAAAATGTTTGAAAATGTATCGAATATTTCAAAATGTTTAAAACTATGTAAATATTAATTTCGAAATTTAAAATTACTAATAAGATTAATAAAATAAATTAATTAAATGAGTTAATTAATTAATATTTGTATGCATGTATTATGTTTTTTGATATATGTTATGTTATTTTAAAGTGTTTAAGATAACATAAGCATACATGTGTGTGTGTGTATATAAGATAAATTTTTGAAATTGATATAATTTAATTGAAATTGTTTAATTATTAAAGTAATTAAAGTTTAGTTAATTAACAAAAAATATGCACATATATGAAATATACATGTCTTACGATAAAGTTTACAGTAGATATAATGGAATACTACTTTAAAATTAATTAAATAATTAATTAATTAAAATTAATTAAATAAGATTTAATTAATAAAATGTTATACATAAGATTATTGTTTAAGTTAATTAAAATATAAAAGTTATATAATAATGAAACTTATATAATATGAGTGTATAAACTAAAGGTGGAACACTAAAGAAACCAAAATAGACTTAAGGAATAAATACATATGTAAATATACGTACACTGTGATTTCTGATGTGTTTGATACTTGAATCATAAGGGTATTTCATAAAAATATATTATTCCATAAGTTAATATAACTCAATATAATATACTAAAGATTATGAATCTTCAATATAATGTTGTCCACCACTATATATATATATATATATTAATAATTGCTTGCATACTCCTTAGTTATTGAGCAAACTCAAGCTAAAGATGTTATATGTATTATTATTATATTGAATAGGCGGGGAAAGATTACTACATGTATTCGTTGAGCAAACTCAAGGTCAAAATGAGATTAGGACAAGGAAAAATAGGTTAGAAGTTGTATGTGATACAACCGATAATGAGTTATCCATCGTTTGTGGGGCTATGATTTGTTGAGCAAACTCAAGGTCAGAATACCAAGACAGACGAGTCCTAACACCCACTATTAAAGTCGAAAGACTTCTATGTTTCATTTTAGGGTTTGGGGAAACATAAAAGACTAGTGGGAGTCTGATTAGAAAAATAAAATAGTAACATTTAACCATTCCAATATTGTAAGAACATATGCTAAATAATGTTATAATTATCTATAACGATAAATTTATGCATTTAATATGATAGACAAAATGTTTATCAATTAACATATACAAATGAACTAAATTGAAAGTTGACAGATAGAAATGTAATACCCATTATTAAATGTCTATTGCATGTTAACATTTTCTATATCCATGCAAGTGTCTAATTTGACAACTACTTAATACATTCGTAAAATGGTCACTTACGTGCTTATTTGGTTGAGACCATGTATTGCACTTTATGAGTTTCAAACTCTAAAAGTAAGAAAATACTATGGATTTTTTATCCATATATAATCATTTATAAATGTTATATGGTGAACGGTCGTAGTTCGTAATGCACGATACTCCAATAAATATAGTTCGTTGGAAATAGGCCAATAAACAGTATTTTTGAGATCATGCATTCAACTTGATGGATTACAAAAGGGATCATATTGTGTTAATGTAACACAAGACCAAAAATTACAACGTAGATCTAAGAACTCAATCACTGAAATGTCATTTTGATTGGTTTACGTAAAGTGCAACATATTTGATGTCCTTAAATGTTAGGATAATCGAATGTGCTTTTGTAAAGAGTTTGTTATAATATTATAGTAAGGTTTTCTTTTGAATAATTTGACCATTTAAAGAAAAACGAATGTATAAGAATATATTTAATTTAAGGTACAATTGGGATGAAGAGAATGAATAGCCACTTCTTCTTCATAAAGAAACATTGGAAACGAGAATTATAATAATAATTGATACTTAATATTGGAGTAAGAAATATGATTTCTATTTTGAAATGTATTTTCATATAGAAAATTGTTTTCTGTGAGATTTATTTCTTTGAGCTCAAGATATTTGATCAATAAACTCTCCACTGTAAATAGTTGTCGTATATGAAATAAACATATTGTATTAAGTGAATGACGGACCTTCGAATTTAGTATGCTATTGTATTAATGGTGAAATAGTAGGAGCATACCATATAGCACTTATTAATTGCATTATACTACAAAAATAGTTTTCGTAAAACTTACTATACGTTATTTATGAAATAATGATTATTTTTCAGTATCGACAGAAAAAAATAGACATAGCATATTTCAATATGAATATTATGAATATTCTTCATGAAATAAAACTATAATTGGTAATTTTTTTATAACAAAAGCGATGCGTTGGAATATACAAATGTACCTAATATTATTTATAGTTGTTTTGGAATTATAGACTAAGCCGTAGTTTTGAGAAATAATTTTTTGCATGATTTTGAATCATATGATACTTGTTAAATATATCCCAAACAATAAAGGGCTATGCACCTATTTAGTGGGAGTATCATAAGAGTTGATGAACTCTTCGGGTCGATACATATAGATGTTGCAATGGTAATTCTATAAATACCAAAATGGTTCCATGTACTTCGTCATATTCACCGATGAGTTATCGTCAACATGGACATGTGTATTTGATACACGTGCAGTATGTCCATGGTAAACTCATATAATATAAAACAGAAGTTAATAAAATATCATACGATTGCAATGATTTGATTTAACCGAATGAGTGAGTATATTGGAAAATGTTTTGAACCTACCTAAAATGAATAAAGATTCACTCTCAAATTTACTCCTCCACGTGGTACATAATGATGCATCGATATGGAGTAATCAAACTTTGTCGGACAATGTACGATTAATTGTGAGTGAAGTTGAGTTAGTTTCTTTCTATGAAGTAATGTACTTAAGGGTAGTACACAAGGTTAATATTATTTCATCTGAATAACAGTTTACAAAATTTTATAAGATAAGAGTTTATAAGAAATTTCAACATATCATAGGCCAAGGAGTTAGCAGGCTGTGCGAGTCGAAAGATTGCACATAATAATTGTTCATGAGGGATCTTATATGAATCTCCCCAAAAAGATTTTGAAAAGACTGTCATTTGATGACATATTTATGTTTCGAACATAATTTTTGTAAAATAAAACCAAATCAATTTTATAAATAAATAAATTCATAAAATGTTTATGAATACCTATTCTATTGCACTGAGAAACAATTATCGTTTCAAGATATACCAACTTCAATGTGAAGAAATTTCTTTGAGGAATTACTGGTAGTAAAATGAAATTGGATATGATCCACAGATAGAAATGATTATATGTGACGCCCCACCTCTATACCCACGCTAGCCAAAAACACTACGGTGTAGTGCTGTCAACTAGGACGGAGAATAAGGCTGTTGAGGAGCGACCATCCATGTGATTTATTATCACACGGTGGCTATAAATAATCTTCAGAAACAAACATAGAAATAAGCATAACACAAATCAGTCACAGACATCCATATCACAAAGGCGGAAGAAGATATGAATATATAACTAACACATGAAAGTGTACATCAGAGTAGTGGTCAAAAAGATCCACAATAATACAAAAGAATAGCAACACGTGCTATACAAAAGAATACAACTATGAGTCTATATCTCAAGTGTAAACGACAAAAACTGCTAATCTAAATGGTCAGCCAAAAGTCAGAGTAGTAAATCCCGGGGGAGAAGTCAAGCAGAAGCACCTGTAACATCTCGGTCTGACCCGAGTATTATTTATAGGAAAATAATAAACGGATCAGTCTAGCTATAAATATTGGATAACATGATATAAACAATAGATATGGCAAGAACATATAGTAACCATAAGGACATACTATGATAAGCATGTAAATGAAGATCATCAAGAGATCAAACAATATCAAAAGAATCTTCTAAAAGATCCAAATTCACCTAAACATAATAGCTGGAGAATCATAACAATGAAAGTCATGAAAATAGGTGAAGTACAAATTCTAGAAGACTACACAAGAAATCCAGAAATCACAATATAGGAGCATGAAAACTCACAAAATGGGAGTATGAAAACTCACCTACACATGTAACACAAAGCGAGACGCTATCTCATGGTTGCAAGCCATTAATTTTGACACACGAATGGCCCAAAGACCGTGGGGCGCTACCCCACATATGTGATGGCGAAACATCACACAAATGCGATGGCGAAACATCACAAGAGCGGGGTCTAGTCTCCCTCGCAGACAAAGAGACATCGCACAGTTGCTAGTCTAAAACACAAAAATGATCGTCATGATCATCAAGAAGTGTCAATTACACTAAGTTAGTAAATATAAAAGTTTAGTTTCATGTCCCATAACCACTTGCTTAACTCAAATATTTACGAACAAACTGTAGATCTTCACTAGAAAATTGTCACAAGAGGTTCAATCGAACAAGTCTAAGAGTTAACCGACGAAGCAAACGCAAGCGTTTCATATTACTAAGTTGTTTAATTCAATTTCTCATACGAGTGAGGTAAAGGTTTGTATATACCAGTAGATTGGAAAATGGTTTAAGAAAAGAGCTTTGTTATTGAAAATAGAGTTGAAATCATTTTGTTGAAAGAGTTTTGATATTTACTACTAGTATTGAAACCTTCGTATTTTAAAGTGACAAATCATAGAAGTGATTGTAGAAACAATCAATCATAAAAATTCACATACGAAGACGTGAATAAAATCCAAATGAACCGATAAAGAATCCATCGAAATAGATATTCAAAAATCCATAAAATCAACCGAGAAGCTAAAGATAGTTTGTCTCGAAGAATGGTCAACTCAGCATCTCAACAAAGCAAGTTCTGTTGAATGTTTTTCAGATAAGATCCCCTACGGAGGGGGGTCCAGGGGGGTGGCAATCCCCCAAGGTGGGGGTGTGGGGGCAACGCCCCCGCTACGGGGTTCGACCTGCCCGGTCAGGTCACGGGGGTCCAGGGAGCAGCGCCCCCGACAGGGTGCGGGGCAGCGCCCTGACCAAAACGGTATGATCTAGTGAAGACCAAAGGGAGGATAGGATCGAGCGACCTAATGGGGTACGCGACCTAATGGAACAAAGGGGCAAAAGTCACACGACCTAACGGTTTATAGGTCTAACGACCTAACAGGTTAGAGGTCATATGGCATAGTGGGTTAACGGTCTAACGACCTACGGGTTATAGGTCCAACGACCTAACAGTATATAGGTCAGGCGACCTAACAGTGTTGCGACCTAAAAATGGAAGGCAAGGCTGAGCGACCTATCAAAGTAAAGAGGCACGCGACCTATCGGAGAAAAAGGGCACACGACCTATCAGTGTTACGACCTAAAGGAATAAACAAATAGGCCAAGCGACTTAAAGAACCAAGGCCACACGAGTTAAGGCCTAATGACCTAACCCCGAACGACCTAAGAACGAAGCGAGCGACCTAACTCCGAATGACCTACCGACCTATCTTCGAACGTCCTAACGACCTAAGGCCTAACGACCTACGACCAAGCGACTTAACGAAGAGGTAGTGAGCGACCTATGGTCATAAACGAGGTCGAGCGACCTATAGAGGCATAGGGTGCATGTAACGGTCCTGAATTTTGAACAATTTAATTTGTGAATATTTAATTTATTTTAAATATTTAAATGATGATTTGACGTGAATTTCAAATTATCAGCATAAATTGGCGATTAAATTTTAGAATTTAATCTAGTGAAAAGTTGAATAGAATTTGAATTTAGCTTTGAAATTGAATATTGAATTGGTATTTAAAATTTGAATAAATGACTAGGAATAATAATTTGGATTTGAGAATTATTATTTATGTAAATTTATAAATCGATGTTTAGTTATAAATAACATTTTTCTTTAACTAAAATAAAATAGATTAAAATTTTTGTCAATAACGAAATAAATAAATACAACTAGTGGAAATTTTAACAACATCGTTTTTGCAAAGCAAAGAAAATAAACAAAACTAATTGAATTTAAATTGAAAAAGAAAGAAAGAGAAAAAGATAAAAAGTAAATAAAAAAGATAAATAAAATAAAATAATAAGTATACACGGCCTTACTTTGTTCAGTTGTAAACACGCCTAAACCTACGCCTTCAAACACGCTAAAATCACGTCTTCCCTATTCTTTTATACCCGATACCTCCTTTTCCCCTTTTCTCTTTCGAAACCCTTCCTCCATCATTTCATACGATAGAAAAAAAAAGAAACAGAAAATAATGGCGGCCACGAATCTTCGCTCGTCCTCCTCTTCGTCGTTCAACAATTAGGGCTTCTTGCGGCTTCAATTTGCTCGATCAAATCTTCGTTTGCCTTCACAAAGTTAGGGCTTTTCAAAATAAGGGGCTTCGGCAATCGGCTTCGACCCAAATTCGTGCTCTTCGTTTCGAAGCAAGGTGAGTAATTAACGTTACTCACATCTAATTCGAAGTGGTTTCGATTTCGTCGGTTTATTTGTCTTGATGTTTCTGCTCGATTTTCCTAATTATGGCATCAAAGATTGCTTCTTTTGCTTAATTTTCACCTGGTAGGTTTCAAATTTAATTTCTTTGGATTGTTTTTTCATGATTGACCGTTTGTATAATTCAGAACACTGGTTTAGTCCTGTATTGCTTCATGCTTTGTTTTTTTTCTTTTTCTTTTCAAAGGTGCTGTCAAGTTGAAACTTTTGCTGGCTATTCAGTTATAAAATATGTAGAAATATATTTAAGTTATGGGACCTTTGGAATATTGCTAGAATCATTTGTTTGGAAAATTTTGATTTCCTGTATATCCTATTTCTAATTCATATCAAACTTTGGGTTTCTGTCAGTTTAACTTGAATTCTTCTGCTATTTAGCTTGGACTGGAAGAATCTGATTTTCACCAGTTTACTGTTGAGAAACTTAAACGTTGCCTATATGATTAACTTCTATTATTAGCCAAGAGGTTGATTATCAATGATCTATTGTTTGTCTGTCATATGCTCTCAACTGTGCACTATAATTTTACACAACCTTGGAAATCAGTTACACTTATCTGTGCACGTAATGACCATGTTACTAAAATTGGTTCATCCTTCTCTGTTGCTTGGAACATGGTAATGCAATTTAATTCATGTGTTCTTCTTTTGGGAATTTAATTCATGCGTCTTCCATCTCCTATCTCCCTATGCTCGGTTCTGTGTATATACATCAGGATGTATGTCCTTTATTTGTTTTATGAATTGAAAATTTGTCACCCAACTTGTTTTTGCCTTGATGTGGTACATTTTCTAGTGCCTTGACCTGACAACCCATGCCTTGTCCATTTGCCCTGGAAATTGGTCACGTCCTAGGCCTATAATTTTTTTTTTCTGTGCGTCCTTGCTTGCTCAAGTTAGATGGCTATTCTTTAATAACTTGTATGATTTATCAATTTGTGTGTGCAGTCTTTTAAAATATGTTTCATTATTTTAATAGCTGGTTGCCTTATTATATTTTGTTATTTTAGAATTGAAGTCCTAATTAGTTTGATAGCTAATATACTCACATTTTTCTGAATTCAGGTTTTATGAAAAAAAGATATGCATACATATAGTTTCATAATTTTACATGCTCTAGTTCATCCAGTCACTTTTCGCAATTTATATGCATAGCACTATATATTTGTGTGTGTTGCTTAAAGGTTCTCAATGGAGTAAGGATGTGCTAAAAATGTTTTTTTTTTTTGAAAATATCATAGCCTTACTACTTCAAACCTATGCTTTTGAGAATATATTAATAAAAGAAAGTGTCAGTTTTCTTGCATATACATATTCAAGCTGTAGCCCAAGGCATTAAATGGTTTCGTCCCATCTGGTTAGTAGCTTTGAAAGGAGTGAACACCTATTAATATAGTTTATTATTTTAAGTTTGCACAGTTCTGTAGTTTTGTTAGTTGCCTTCTTTGCTTTTGCATTATACCCTTTGTCACTTCTTATGCATGGAAATAACTTAACAATGTTTCCTTATTTTTATAAAAAGTGTCAGTTACTAATATATTTATAAAGAGCCAAGCAAATTAACACGATCGGTACTATATGTATTAAAAAGGTGTCAGGTTGTGATCTTGAAATAGGATACATTTCGCAACTTATATTGTAAATATTTAGTAAAGTTATATTATAACCCAGTTGCCTTTGTTAACCATGCTACATGCTGCTGCCTATATTTGCATCCTCTGTTGCCTTGTACATGCTGAGTTGTCACTCGAGCCTGTTTTATGTTAACAGTACTTTGATCTTGTTTTGTGTGTTGTGGTGCCATGTCTTTGGTGCCCTCACCTTCTTTCAGCTATTTTCATGTAGTTGTACCTCCTGCCTTTGCGCACTGGGTCATTCGAGCCTTCGCGCTTCGTGTACTCGTGGCGGCTGCAGATCTTGGTTGCAGTTTGCCTTTGTGCACTAATATTGACTGCCCTATTTAATTTGGGAACTTTTATGTTGTTTTGAGTTCTATGTGCAGTCCTACCTTGTATTTACAGTGTTTGTTGCATCGTGATCTTGTGGTGGCTGCGTTATTGATGCAGTTCGCCCTTGTATTCATTAGTGACTGCAGTTTCATTTTTATGGAAATTTTGCACTTGTTGAAATGTGCAGTAATAAGTTGTTTGGAAACCTGTTTTATTTCACAAGTTGTTGTGGCGAGGCAGCGCACGCGTGCGTGCACTGCAGCCACGCAGTATCGACATTTTGAATCGATATTTGAACCTTCATTGATTTTGGTTCGTTGACTTTTTGAGTACGTCATCACGATAGTGGCAAGGCAGTGCACGCAAGCGTGAACTGCAGCCACACGATATTGATTTTTATTGATATCCTATTTTGTTTTGATTTATGATCTTTTGCATATTTCATTACGGTAGTGGCGAGGCAGTGCACGCAAGCGTGAACTGCAGCCATGGAGTTGACATTTTAAATGTGGCGAGGCCGTACGCGAGTGTGTGTACTGCAGCCCTACCAAATTTAATGTTTAAATTGATGTTTTCTTTTTGATGAAAATTATTTTATGTTGCCAATTCAATATATTTTGAACCGATTTTGATGATTTTGTTGTTAATTGCCGTTTAGGCAAATTTTGGTTGTTTTCTAAATTATCTTCATCAATAATCATTCATCTATCTCATTGATAATCTGAATCTACTGATTTGATGTTTAACACTGTTAAGTGTTATATTTACCGTTATCCGATTTCTTGTTTAAGGATCGGATAGGTAAATTTATATTTGACTGTCGTCTAATTGTTGTTTGATTATTATTGCTTCTATGCACTAATAACTGAGTTTGAATTAGACTGACCTGTGTATTATTTTCTTTTGAATATAATACTCGGGTCAGACCGAGTATTTTTACAGCTTGAAGATTTTCAGGCCGCGAAGTTAGAGAGAGAGGGGAAAGCACTCCACTAAAGTTTTTTCTGGAAAATTTTTCTTGTACTCAATAATAAAAGATATATTCCGCTGTATAAAATTTAATGCATTGTACAAACTCTGACATATGTAAGAAAAATTATTTATGAGAAATATATGATTGTTCTGTGATTATGTGGCTGATTCTGTTTAAACTCTATAAACTGAACAACAATCCGTCATTTTGAACGTTTCTAGTTGGTTTAATTACCGACTGGGGGCGGTCAGGGCGGCGGGTCGTTACAAAAGTGGTATCAGAGCTTTGGTTTACTCAAAGCTCGGTTTATGATGTTTAATATGAATAGTTACTAGAACCACTTTAAAGAAAGTGTTTTCAAATCTAAAGAAGTATAAAATTGTTTTCTTTAAAATGAAAGGTATTTTGAAAGTTAGAATTATTTTGAAAATTCCCCTCTCTAAATTTAAGTGCGATAGTTTCTTTTCGGTAAGAACTCCTTAGATTTGAGTTTCAATCATTTGAAAATCCATTATCAAATTGTTGAGATTTATGGAAAAATGAAATATAAGTTAAGTGAATAAATGAATTGGTTTGAATTGGTTTAAATTGGTTAAATCGAATATTGTGAATATCTCCGAAATAACTGTGAAATAAAATGATATATTGATTTGGTTATAACCAAGAGAATTATTGAATTATAACTTGGAAATTTGATTTTGAATTCTTTTGAGAAATTGATTTCAAACGTTGTGAAGAACGAGTTAATAAATAAATGGATTATAAGTATTTAACTTATAATATGAACTTTTGGTATATAACTGAGTTATATAAATTGAATTGAATTGAATTAATAAAAAGATTGTAAATCGAAGTTTTATAACTAGAAAAGGAATTTATGAAGATTGTTTATAAATTCGAAATCAATTGAATTTGATAAGTAAATTGTTGTAGCTTATTAAAGGAGTTATATTCACGATTTTGGACAGTGGATAACCCTTTAAAAATAAAAATAAGTTGAAGAAATGATGAAATTAGTTGACAAAGTATATTCACGATTTTGGACAGTGAATATATTATTGAATAAAACAGATATGTTTTAGGTAAAATGATTGAATAATCCAACCTCTGCTAATAAGAATTGCAAATATTGATAGGAAACTTCGAAAACACCTTGTTAATTATAATGGCGAAAACCGAAGCACAAAATGCAGCACGCCGTGAACAAAGAGCAATTGCTCGTAGAGAAGCAGAAGCGACACGTGCGGAAATTGAAAGGAGATTCAGTGAAAGGCAAGCACCTGGTCCATATGATGAGGTTATTTGCTATCGATGTCATAAAAAGGGACATTATGCCATTAAGTGCCGAAAGAGAAGAAAGAAAAGGAATGTGGATGTCCGATTCGCTCGTCCTGAGATTGTGTGTTTTAAATGTCGGGAGAAAGGGCATTTTCTTAGTCATTGCCCTAAAGTGAAAAGGAAAAAGTGCGTACTCGATTTACCCGTCGATAGATTAACAATCTGCTACCATTGTTGTCAGACTGGACATATAGCCAGAAACTGCACCGAAAGACAGCAGGGAAAGCAAGCTATAGCCCGACCAGCTAGAGCGAAAAGTGCTAAGGTGATAGATAAGGATGGAAACATCTCATATTTTTGCAATAACTGTAAGGATTGGGGACATGTGGATTTTGAATGTGTTAATTCTCCTTTAACACAACATGAAATAGTGTCATCCAAAGATGAATGTTTGGCAAAGATGCATACTACCGGACAAGAAGTCGATAGTCCTTAATTATTCTGTATCTTAAACCAACCAATATATTTTGTAATACTATCTTTTGTAATCCAAAATCTTCTGTGTACGTCTTTTAAAAGTATTAAGCTATGTAAAATTTTGTACGGAGAAAATATTTTAATGAAATAGCATCTTGGGAAGGAAATTTAATTGTTGATTTAACTGAATGAATCAAACTAAGTTTGATGTAAAGTTTATATTTCAAGTTTAAAACTATTGCCTAAAATAGTTAATATGGAAATATAGATCTAATGGAACCAATTCGATGAATAATTTACTAAAGAACTAGTTGACTATTTTGGAAATAGAAAGTAAATGCAAAGTTCAAATAGAATTTAAATTTCAAGTTTGATGTTTGTCAATATGAAAATCCATAATAGATTTGATAAATTCAGTGATGAATTTGAATTTAAACGTGCGAAAAATTAAATTAAGTGAAAAACTTAATATTGAAAAGTTGAAATCGGTTTAAAATTTATATTGTGAAAAGTATGAAGAATTCAAACTATGAATTAAGTTGAAGTTGAAAAAGTTAATAGTTTTAAAGATGTTTTAAAATGCATTAACTATCGAATACATAGATTTCAACATTCAATTGTTGAAATAGACATTTTCGAGAAAAATAAGGAAATGGTGGACTATAACACTGTTGTTATAGTAAATGGTTTTCGGAAGGAAATGTTGTTTATAGTATTGGGATTTATATATCTATTTTAAATCCGAATCCCTATACTAGTGATTTTGAGTTGTCGTAACAATGTTTTACGCAACATTCGTTTTAACTCAAATAAATGGGTTTAAAAGAATGATTTCCTTAAAGAATGGAATATATACTTAATTTTGATTCAAGTATATCGAATATTTTCCAAGAGTTGAAAATAAATGGATTTGTGAATTACTTATTATTTAATAAGTATGGAAATGTTTTCCAATATGAAATGAAAGGTTTGAAAATTTATCTTTTAAAGATAAATTGAAAAATGAATATTTGAAATTGGTTTCAAATGGTTAAGTGTGAAAATTATATATCTTGTAAAGATATTATTTTGAGAAATGTGAACAATTAGTTCAACTTGGAAATTTTTCAAAAAAAAAGATTGAATCTTGAGTTAAATTGAGTTTAACTTCGACATCAAAAACAATATAAGTTGAGCTTTGAAATTTGGATAGTCGATTGGGATTGTATGTCTAACATTGTGAATTGATGACATAGCATTTGATCTCTATTAAATATATATATGTGGTGGCGGAGAATTTATTCTTTTAGCTTAACACCCTTCTCTGAGACATACGAGCTTAGAGGTTATATATCGATAGACATCAATTATGTGTTGAGAATTGACGATGTAACGTGAAATCCAAATCGAATGTGAAGTCGATAATAAATTGGATTATGAATGTGAATTAGGTTTGAGATAACCTTAAATTTTCAAATCGATTTAGAGGAAAATTTTAAATGCAATGGAAAATTTTGGAATCCTCTATTTGTTATGAATGTGAATTGAGTTTTCGTAACTTATATATGTGAATATAATAATTCGAAAACCATCAGTTTGGAAAGTCATTATTATGAAAAGTCCTGTGTAGGTTTACATAGGTATGATATGTACGAAATGTGAAATGAAGTACTATATGTATATGACATATGTTTTCTAAAAACTGAGGATATGGAAATGTACCTTCCATTTATTATTTGTGAAGGTGATTGGAACTCGGTGGAGTGTCCATTGGAAATCGTAGCTACGTAGAATTTCCATTAGTGGAATGTCCATTGGGACTGACTGGGATCCCCCACGATGGATCATCGTGTTTGGGATTAGGTGAATTGATGCTGGCGTAATTCGTGGGGCGTGATGCCTACAGTTACAAGCGATTCCACTGGGATAGTGGCGCAACCGCCGTGTAAACTACGATCTAGAAACCGAAGCGTAATTCGAGGGGCGAGATGCCTACGGCCACGAGCGATTCTACTGGGATAGTAGCGTAACCGCCGTGTGGACCGCGATCTAAGGCGAAAACCATGGCAAAATTCAAGAGAGATGAGAAATCTAAGGTTACAAGCGATTCTACTGGGATAGTAGCGTAACCGCCGGGTAAACTGTGATCCATGGGGGAACGTGCTTTCCATATCCATTTTTAAAAGAATTTTTAAAAAGTATTTTCGCTGGGAGTTGAAGCAAGTATATTTAGTACTTGGAGATTTTTAGTCTTGCGCCTGGCCAGCGTATGCCTAATGTCTGTGAGAACGACGATGTACTTGTTAAACTTCGAGTTAGCAAGTATTTTCAAACTTTGAATAGAAAATCAATAATCTGAAATTAGAATTACATAATTCTAACTTAATGAATTAAGGAAGAAGATCTTTACAATATCTTGAAAGCACACAGCTTTAGAAAAGATGTAATATGCAAATATTTAGCATGAAAGGTTTCAAGTTTAAAAATCTGAGTTTTGTAAGTCAAAAATTTGGTAAAAAGACTTTTGTGTCTTGATTATTGAAATCGATGAACAAAACTAGTGAGATAAAATAAATGGAATGAATCCTATATTTATTTGCGAGTTTGAAACTTGGTAAAATTGTGTAGGATATAAATATCGGTGAGATTTTAGCAATCGCTTTTCCTAACTTATAATTTCGGGACGAAATTCTTTTAAGTAGGGGAGATTGTAACGGTCCTGAATTCTGAACAATTTAATTTGTGAATATTTAATTTATTTTAAATATTTAAATGATGATTTGACGTGAATTTCAAATTATCAGCATAAATTGGCGATTAAATTTTAGAATTTAATCTAGTGAAAAGTTGAATAGAATTTGAATTTAGCTTTGAAATTGAATATTGAATTGGTATGTAAAATTTGAACAAATGACTAGGAATAATAATTTGGATTTGAGAATTATTATTTATGTAAATTTATAAATCGATGTTTAGTTGTAAATAACATTTTTCTTTAACTAAAATAAATAACATTTGCATATTTCATTACGGTAGTGGCGAGGCAGTGCACGCAAGCGTGAACTGCAGCCACGGAGTTGACATTTTAAATGTGGCGAGGCCGTACGCGAGTGTGTGTACTGCAGCCCTACCAAATTTAATGTTTAAATTAATGTTTTCTTTTTGATGAAAATTATTTTATGTTGCCAATTCAATATATTTTGAACCGATTTTGATGATTTTGTTGTTAATTGCCGTTTAGGCAAATTTTGTTTTGTTTTCTAAATTATCTTCATCAATAATCCCTTCATCTATCTCATTGATAATCTGAATCTACTGATTTGATGTTTAACACTGTTAAGTGTTATATTTACCGTTATCCGATTTCTTGTTTAAGGATCGAATAGGTAAATTTATATTTGACTGTCGTCTAATTGTTGTTTGATTATTATTGCTTCTATGCATTAATAACTGAGTTTGAATTAGACTGACCTGTGTATTATTTTCTTTTGAATATAATACTCGGGTCAGACCGAGTATTTTTACAGCTTGAAGATTTTCAGGCCGCGAAGTTAGAGAGAGAGGGGAAAGCACTCCACTAAAGTTTTTTCTGGAAAATTTTTCTTGTACTCAATAATAAAAGATATATTCCGCTGTATAAAATTTAATGCATTGTACAAACTCTGATATATGTAAGAAAAATTATTTATGAGAAATATATGATTGTTCTGTGATTCTGTGGCTGATTCTGTTTAAACTCTATAAACTGAACAACAATTCGTCATTTTGAACATTTCTAGTTGGTTTAATTACCGACTGGGGGCGGTCAGGGCGGCGGGTCGTTACAGTGCAGCGACCTAAAACGTCGCGACCTAGAGACCTAAAACGCCGCGACCTAGGGACCCAAGGAATTCAAAGCCACACGACCTAAAGGGGTAAGGGCCGAGCGACCTAAAATATAAAGAGTCCAGCGACCTAGAACCACACGACCTACGACCTAAGGAGCTTGCGACCCACGACCTAAATTCCAACGACCCACGACCTAATTCCGAAGCGCCGAGCGACCTAACATTATAGGCCATTTTAGGTCGAAAACGAGCTATTTGAAGGCCGAGACTTTTCCAGCGAACGACCTAGCAAAGGCAGAGCAACCTAAGTGCGGTTTTTCACCAAGAACACTAAAATTTGGGGTTTTTCGCCAATCCAATCCAAACCAAATGCAAATGTACATGCAAACATGATAGGGATTCATTTCCAACAGTCCAAGATAGTTATAGGCTAGATTTGTGAGATAAAAATCTCACCTTTTCACCAAAATGGATGAAGATGAAGCTTGAAATGCTATGCAAGGATCAACCACTAGCTTGAATCAATGTCTTCACTTGAGTTTTGGAGTTGATGTTGGATTAGCAATGAAGACTTAGCTTTTGGATTTTTAATTTCTCTTTCCACTCACCATTAATGCAAAAGCTTGAGTTGGTAGGAATTTATGAAGAGTGAAGAGAATGAGGGGGTTGGGCTTGAGTTATAATGGCTAAGCTAACCCAAAATTCAAAGCGGGAAAAGTTAGTGAAATTTCACTAACTCCCAACCTATCAATGTTTACACTTAGAAAAGTTGTAAACGGCATTTCGAACTCAATGGAAGTGGTCTCGAGTCCTAATTTGACCGTTTGCAAAAAATAGCTTTTCGGACCAATATCCGATTAACGACAAAATATTTAAATAAAATATTTAAATATAAAATCGATAAATATGCGGGTTGTTACATTATATGAGATGAAATGAAATTAACTAACCTAAACGAACACATAGCATTAGAATGTCTAATAAGTATTCTCGCACATCTAAGAGAAACTATAAGCTTCGTATTAATGTTGAAATATATAATCTTAGATTGTTTACTTAAACCATTGAGGGTGTTGACTCTATATGGTATGATGTGCAAATCCAAAGGAATTCCAAGTAAGCTACCAAAATATAGATTTTTGTGGTCGTAACTGAAGGGATATGATCCATTGACCACGACTGTGTCTTTGTGAGTAGGAATAATACGGTGCAATTAAATGAGCAATGCTGATAAGAATAATATCGCAAAATTCAATTTTTGAAATAAGCGCAATAGATATATTCAACATGTTTAAGTCAATTTGGATTTACTCACAAAATTATCGCTTGATAAGTCCTAGTGTTTTAGTACATATGTATTAAAACGGTAAATTCTAAGTAACGATTTAGAGTAAGCCATTTACACATATTAACGAAAAATGTCTCAAAGTCAGTGTGAGCGATATTGAGTTTGTGAGTCTTTGGATATGATCCAACAAATGATACGAAAGTATCATTTTATAAGCATCAAGATTGAATATGTATTTTGATAGAAATATCAGATAGTTTGATTTTCAATCAAAGTGCAGAGGAAGCGTGTGTTCATTAGAAAGAACGTTAAAATGTATGTTGATATTTCTAAACTATAAGTAAACAACAAGTTGTTGATTTTAAATATGTACTTGTGCTAAAATCAGCCTTAATTGTTTTAATACTCAACATTGGATTAGTAAATGATGTCTTTTATAGTAAGTATAAAAGATGTCGGGAATGTCCCAAATGATATGCAAAGACGCCTTATTAAAATGTTTAATATGGAACATGTAAGATTGATTCATTTGCATTGGAAAAATAAATTATCATACATGTTGTGTTGTCTACGGTATCATGGTTTTTATATATTTGATACATGAAGCAAATATCAAATCCAAATTGATATCACTAAATGACCATTTGAAGTATTCTCATGTATTTATGAAATACTAGAGAGTTATTTGCAGAAACAAAAGCTCTCTATGAAGGAGTGTTCAAACTAAAACTCCACAAGTCATACTGAGTGTAGTATCTCAATAATAAATTTAAGTTAAGAATTTTTAAGTTAAAAATGTTCTATATAAAAGACAGTGGTTTATTCACTGAAAAAAGGCTACGTACATTGCCTTCAATATTGCCGCAAAAAAATGTATATAAATTTATAAGTGCACAAATTTATAATTGAGCCGGTTCCAAATGTTGAGAATCTCGTAACATTGTTATATGATAACAATGTCTCGATATGGTCAGTAATAGAACTTAGAGCTCATTGGAGGTCGAGAGACATACTCCGAATTATTCCACATAATAAAGCAGTTTATCATCGTTAGAGAGAGTTGATTAACTGAAACATAATAGCATATCTGTTCACAAAGGGACTAACTCAGCTGGTTTTGAGAAACCGATATGAGAAGTTGGAATAAGATTCTATAATTGACCCCAAGTGCGAGTGAGACATTGATAGAGTTAGGGGTATGCTCTAAGGGGCATTATACAATTTGTTGCAGATATCTGACTCGTCGAACAAACTTGTTCATAATAAAGGTGTTTTTTTCTGTTATATATTTGATATAATGTGGTTATATTAATTAATTAATTTAACTAAAAGTATATTAAATAGAAATCCATAAATGGCATGTTTTGTGCTAGTAGTTACAAAGTGTTGCAACTATGAGTAATTTATCACAATAAAACGAACAGACCATTTTAAATGTCCCTAGTCAAGATGCATCGAGATTAGATATCGATGTATCCGTTGAGACTAGAGTATGTAACGCTCTGCAAACGTTGGACTGTTATTACACATGACTACCGGGGGCATCTAAGGGTTACGTATTGATAGTTATTGGATAACCATAGAATGAATCACTAGACAATTTTTAGTTGGTTAATATAACTAAGGTCAAATAAAAAATATCGATGTGACTTATTTACACAGTTCTCTCGACTTGAGAATACTATGGATCTTCAGTATGAAAGCTCCTCTTTGATTATGGTCAAATCATGACATGGCATTCCATCTAGTGACTATAGTTGGGTCGAGTGGAAGTATTGAAAGTGAAGTACTATTCAAGAGAGGATTCGTCTCCTCAGTTATACGATCATGGTCAGCTCAAGTCAACTCAAAGTCTCCGATTATAGCATTTTGGTTAATAATGATTGTTTTTACTGAACCAAGGACTTTGTAATTGGACTACAAAGTTGAATGTGAACGATACTGGAATTATGACCATTACCGAATCTCTTAACTCCTAATATGATATAGTTTTGACCAAGAGAATTGGTGTAAATGATTGTCACTGTTAGATACCACTTATAATAAGTAAAATTTGATTTTACCGAAAAGACCTGTAAGCGGTTAATTCAGCCAAACTGTCATATCACCTGCTATCTAACGTGTGAACATTAATATTTGATTTGTTCAATACTAATCGTCGACTGAATTCACACCTCTGAGTCGCACAATCGCATTTGTGATTTCTCTTAAAACCACAAATTAAATTAGTTTGTAAAATGTTGCAAACTTTTAAATTAATTAATATTATTGTTAATTTATTCAATGTTTTGAATGTTGTTGGTAATTATTTTAATTCATTTATAAAAGTTATATTTGCATATATCGATATGCGAAATCGGTAAAATTTTAAACATTTTTAAATAATAAAATATTACATAAAAGTTTTTTTGTTTTATTTGAAAAGTTGCATATTTGGAATGTGCTTGGATCAACCATTATGGTAAGAAGAAGAAATAAATTAATGAGATTAGTTGAAATTTAAAAAGAGGAGATATAGGAGGAAGTTCTAATAGAAGAATAGGAAAAGATTATGTTAATTCGATTAAAAACGAAACCTCCTCATTTTTGAAAGTATAGAGAATAGAAAGTGACTTTCATTTTTTGTTCTCCTTCTCTTCCTCTTCTCTATCATTCATCCATGGCTGAAACTTCATTCGAAAGAAAAAAACATCAAAACAAATTCAAATCAATATCAAACTAAATTAAAAAGGGTGGTTCATTCTTCTCTTGTAAAGTGGGATGTTAATTTTTGAAGTCTGAGGAGAAGCTACAATGTGATGAAGGGCAAGGTTAATCAAATTTAGAGAGTGATCAATCAGATCAAGGTATTCTTCTATCATTTAAGGTGTTTCTACATGCTTCATCCTAAGGCAAATATATGTGCGTATAATTTGATATTTACTTGTTTATTGTATTATTATCATTCTGATCTATGTTTATTTATCATTTCTTTTTATGTATGTTGATGATAA
Source organism: Allium cepa (assembly GCA_030765085.1). NCBI lineage: Eukaryota > Viridiplantae > Streptophyta > Magnoliopsida > Asparagales > Amaryllidaceae > Allium > Allium cepa. Next base: position 477,033,369 of record CM060931.1, read on the forward strand.
ATCGACATGTCTGGATCTCACGTTATTTTGATAAATTATCTTTATTCTCTGTGTTGTTTGAATCTGTAATTTCTTATCACAAATTTACGCATGCCTACTTTGTTCAAATTTCTTTTATTTTACTGTACATAGTTATGAAATTAAAAAACAATTTTTTTGTAAAACTGTTACAATCCTTGTTAAAACAAAAGTGGATACCTTGATTTAATATTAATGAATGGGCTTTAGTGCAAATTTTAATTATTTATATTTTTCTATACTTAAATTTTTGTGTAAAGTTTGATGTATTGTTTCATTCATAAATTAAAAATTTAATGAAAAACTTTTAACTTTAAAACCAAAAACCTTTTGTACAAATGCATATACGTATATACCATATGCTACATTGTTTGCAAATATATGCTTTTAGATACAAGTTATTGAATTTTAATTATTAGTTATATGTAATATAAATATTTTGTTTAAATCAAATCTGTACAAAGATTATGAGCGATCATGTAACCTTTTTTTGGTTAAACCTTTTCTCGATTGGGGATTTTTTCTATTAATGTTAATTTAGGATTTCAAATTATTTAAAATAACCAATATGATTTCACTTTGTATGAATGTATGCATCCATAATTATTATGAATGTGTGCATATATTTCATTAACAAAATTTAGACAACAAAGACAAGTGTATACTTGGTTGATAAGTAATCAGTGTCATTTAATATATTAATTGTTACAACTAAATAATAAAAGAAATATAAGTTGTTCCTCTTTTCATATTCTATCATATCCATGTGTAGGTTTAATTGGTAAGTAATAAATGTAATTTAAAATATTAATCGTCACGGTTAAATGATGAAAAAATGATAGGTTACTCTCCTTTCATATTGTGTCATATCTTCCCTTTATTTACTGAATATAGTAACAGAGGGAAACAAATAATTTTATATCTTTGGATTGTAAGTAACATTTTAGACACTATGGAATAGATCCGCAAGCCTAATTCCAACTCTTGTGTAACTTAATATTTTCCCTTTATGTAACATTACAAATTTACCACACTAGCACATAATTGGCTGGACGTCTCGCCATATTTTCTTTGGTTGTGATATTTGATGATGGAAATAGTGTTATTTCCCTCGTCCCTCCTTAACCGAAGCAATTGTAAAAAAAAAAAAATAGAATGGCACTTCGCTTTAGTCACCGCTTACAATCAAAGCAAGTATGGATTCGAACCGTAAGCACAAGCCACAGGCGAACCGTGAGAATCGATCAAGTTGAACCGTGAGAATCGATCAAGTTGAAAAACCGATCATCACTTGATGCTGAAAATTTGATTGAAATATATACATGTTCATTATCAAGACTACAAATTTTATACATTATGATTTTTTATTTAGAAAACAAATTAGAACAAAAGGCAAAAATTATTCAATATTTTTCTATTGTTCGAAATTGTCCATCCATTAGTCATCTGCCTCATACCAAAATCGAACTTAAAACTTATCCAGCCCCTACCCATTAAACAGTCCATGCGCATGCTCGGAGGCAATTGAAGAGAATCGATGGATGTGACATATTTATATTGGCGGGAGGGGAAGTCTTTACTTGGAGCTGGCGATGTGGGATATAACTATGCATTTGAAACATACACACTAGATCAACAATGACAGAATTGTTTTGTAAATTTACTACAAGCAGGCCATTGTTTCAAACACTTAAACCACTGTTTCATCACTGACTTCTTCTTTTATATGAGCGTGATGAATAAAACGAGTTGGCAATCCTCTACACTAGTCTCTTCTGTAATCAACAGCTAGGATTTAATCCTGATGATCCAGTGGATGTCAGTTAGTGGGTTTATAATCCCACATTGCAAAATTAAACAAAACAATGCAAATTATCATATATAAAATACTACTGACTTCACAGTTGCATCATCTTCTCACTCTTATAATCAGCAAATCCATAAACTGCCCTAAAATGGATACAAGGAGAACTGATGGCGGTTGATCGTCTGAGCAGCCAACAAATAATATAATGTCGACAGCAAAGGTATTTTACACTGTACACAAAAATATTTGCTGCTTTTGACTTGGAATGAATATATGTTGGATTTTGCCTTTATTTTATCCGCTTTTAATATATGCTGTGAGTCATCAGGAATAACTGTGCAAGTTGGTTGAATGATTCTTTCATTTAACTAACTAGAACTAGTAGTCAAAACGATGAACAGTCAAGTGAATCAAGAAAGGCATGGAAAACAAACTTTTATGAAACCATTTCTAGATACAAAGTTGAATGCAATCCTATGCATATGTACTAGAACGCCATTGGCCCACATAAACTCTGCACTGTGTAAAACCATCTCAGTTTTAACTGAACTTGCTGATGCCTTTGCATTCCCCTTCCCTCCTCATCCGCAAAAGATGTCAAAATATGTTTCCATATAGTTTCAATCAGATTTTATGCACTACACCGTATCAGCCATTTTGTAGTAGCTATTTTTTCTGAATTTTGTATTGCATTTAACCAAGCATTTTTTGTAGCTATCACTACAAGGGGAGGGGGGATTTCCGACGGCTGAAAACCGTCGGCGGCCGTCGGAAGCCGTCGGCGGCCGTCGGAAAAAGCCGTCGGAAATGAAGGCGTCGGGGAGCAGTATTTCCGACGGCTACCGACGGGTGATGCCGTATACATTATCGACGGTTTCCGGCGGTTTCCGGCGGTTTCCGACGGCTTCCGACGGCCGTCGGAAACCGTCGGAAACCGTCGGAAATCAGGCCAATAAGCCGTCGGAACCCGTCGGAAACCGCCGGAAAATTTCGACCAATAAGCCGTCGAGAGCCGTCGGAAGCCGTCGGAAACCTGTTGTTTTTTTTTAAAATCTGCTGCAAATAGAGCCTTCCAACCACATTTCTCTTCCAAACACTACAATATCAATACTGCACAATCAAATAAACAATAATCCAACCAAACATGCAAACCAATACTCCAAAATATTCAATAGACACAGAAATAAACTAAATTAGAATAAAAATAAAATACAAAATATACATAACATTCCAACATTAACAATAATACTAACAATAACTGTTCTAATCATGCATATCCTGATACAGCTACAGAACCAAGTGTATTATACATAATTATACATATCAACAATTAATTGTTCCTTCTACCAAATCATTGTAAACTAAAACTAAACATACCTGCACGAACGAATTAGAAAGCAATGAATCAATCTGCCCCAGATCCAGAGCCAGCCGATGAAGGGAAGCGGCCACCAAACTGCTGCATGTACTCAAATAACTGTGCCGTCTGCATGGCCTGTTGGCGGTTCTGCTCCTCCAACTGCTGAACTCTAGTCTGTAATTCTTCTATACTTGCTAGCTCGCTCTGAGGTCTACTCCGCCGTCTCCTACTCTGACTACTGGACTGCAATAATTGAAAAATAAATAAAATCAAAGTTTATTGTTTTGAAAAGGTAAGAATATCATATTTTAAGTATTTTAAGAAAAATTAAATTATTTACCGCTAAATTGCCAAATCCGTATCGTCGACCATGCTCTGGTGGACTCATAACGGACTCAAAAATAATGTCCTCTTCATCGGTCGTCAGCTGCTCTCGACCCGTATCAGAAAGGAGTTTCTGTCGCTGCTCCATAAACATCTCCTGCATTGACAAATTAATAATATCATATCTTATTTCATAATAATTTGACAACTAAAACAATTACTAATACTGAATAAAATGAAATATGCTTACATGGCTTTTACTGGATTTATCGTCCTGCCATGTGTACGAAACAGTCCCGTCTGGATTAACATGCTCAACAGCATGCGTACGGGTGAACACGTCCATATAGCTGACAGGACCATGTGCCTCGGCTTCCTGAAGTTGATTGTTACATACAATTATTATACATTTAAAATCATATAGCATAAACTATTTACATTTATTATTCAGTAATTAAATTTACCAACTCCTGCCGATACTGCTGAAACGACTTCGATCCTCCGCGATGAGTAACGGGATTCTTATTTCTATTTGCAGAGTTTCTATCTGACTCTGCCTGTACATTCAAAATTTGATACATTATTTTTCAATCACGTTAAATTAATAATTGAAAAAAAATTAGTATACTTGCCTTCGCCTCGTCCGTCTCCCAGTAGCTCAACCAAGCTTGCCACACGCTCTCCCCCATCCACCGTGGTCTCTTCCCGGATTTCTTAACCTCAGATATCGTGTCTCTGTAGTTCTTTCGCATCTTCCTCATCCAGTATGCTCGTGCCAGCTGCATATCATCTGTCTGGATGTCTATCTCAGCCTGTGTTAAAAAAAGATTACACTTTAAACGATAAACGGTAGAAAAACGACAAAAACGAATTAAAAATGGAAAACATAAAAATTACACATACTAGGACATCCTGCCATATGCACTCTATGATGTGCGGAGGGATGGTATCCCACTTTGGCCAGCACGCACTCATCCTACTACGATATGCTGCTCTGGAGACGTCCAACACTACCTTAGTGGGTAGTAGCTCGAACCCCCTGTTTTTAAGTACGATACAGATAAGTACATACGTATAGTATAGAAAAAATAAGATGATGAATAAGATTTAATTTTTACCCATCTGCTTTGGGGGCTAACGTAACAACTGGACGGTGTGGCGCTTGCGATGGGCCACTGCCATCGCCTCCTGAAGAACGGGAAGAGCTCCTCCCTCTATGTGACATAATGATAAACCTGTGACGTTTACACATCATTATATAAGAGAATAAAAACATGATAATGAAATATATTTCATATGAACATGACATCAATGGTATAAATTGCTTAATTATAATGACTGAAATGTAAATAGACATGTAAGTTTGTTATACCTGATTCATGATGGGTGTACTCTTCCTACGATAAGCAGAGTTCATTGCATTTTTAATAAAAATTGCTAAATAAATGACAAATTGAAATAACATAAAACAATAGTAAACGGATTTAGTTTCATAGTTACATCAATTTCATAATACATCAAGAATTCAACATAGTTACATCAATTGCAAAAAAACAGATTCAAATTTATATCAGTCATCATCGTCTTCTGATTCAGATTCGGTCTCGTTTTCGACGATATTTTCCTCTGCACTGTCAAACGCTTCTACCAAAACATTTGATTCATCGATCAAAGGACCAAAATCTGTATGATCGTCTGTAATTATTATTTCGTTATTTTGCTCAAGATCTGCCTGATAAGCTTGTTCGTCCGGAATATTCTTCCCATCGAATGTGAATCTGGCCTTTGTTTTAAAAACTGCAGACCAATCTGCTTTATCTCTTTTTAGAGACGGATAAGGAGCGTAATAAACTTGCAATGCTTGTTTGGCTAGTACAAAAGGATCATACTTGTGATAGTGCGATGTATGCTTTATTTCGATAAGATTATAATCCTTATGCACATTAATTCCAGAACCTGGAACATTGCTAAACCAATTGCATCTAAATAGAAACACCTCCTCCGCGGGTCTTGAGAAATATGTCAGTTGCAAAATTTGTGTTAGAACGCCATAAAAATCATTTAAATGGTTTTCTGGATCGTCACTACCTTTAACAAATACACCAGTATTATTTGTTAATTTTTCTGCACCGTATTCTTTAGTGTTAAATTTGTATCCATTGACGAAATATATTGGATATGTCTTGACCACTCTTTTTGGTCCCATTGCAAGATGTTTCAACCCTTCGTCAACAACACAATTTTTCGGCTCATAAACGTAATTTGAAAACCAACGGGAAAATTCTTTACTGAGATCTCCGTTCGGATGTTCCCGTTCATAAACACTGTTTATATAAACAAATTATTACATTAGGTTATACACGCGCATGCATTACAGAAAAGAATAAAACAAAAATTATTATTTCAGATTACCTAACAAACGGTGCAACCTCGGCACAATTTAGAAGAATATAAGTGTGTGCTACACGAAACATATATTGTAATAATGGGCCAGGAACGACAACAGTAAGAAACATATATTGCGTTTTCATGCACATCCATGGAGGTAAATTATACGGTGTGACGATAATGGGCCAGGATGAATATTTAGAACCAAATTGAGAAAATGGAGAAAAACCGTCCGTACATAATCCTAATCTAACATTTCGACTCTCCGCTGCAAAATTTGGATACGTTTTATCGAAATGCTTCCATGCTTCTCCATCGGCCGGATGTGTCAACGTACCCTCTTCCTCCGTTCTCACGCTATGCCACCTCATATTAGACGCAGTTACAGAAGATGCGTATAATCTTTGAAGTCTTGGAGTTATGGGTAAGCAGTGCATACGCTTGTACGGAACTTCCTTACCCTTCTTTTTTCTTGGTTTGTATCTCTCCTGGTTACAAACTTTACAATTTCTAAGGTTTGCGTCTTCTTTCCAAAACAACATGCATCCTTTTAAACATGTATCTATTTTCTGATACGGTAAACCAAAAGCCGACATAAGTTTTTTAACTTCGTAGTGATTTTCACACATTAGATTATCGGGCGGCATATGTCTTTTTGCAGCTTGTACAACAGCCGTAAACCCAGCTTCAGTGATGTTGTATTTTGACTTCATCGCAATGTATTCTGCGATTACTGACAGCTGCGTGCCGCTTTTACAACCATCCCAAATAGGTTTTTTAGCTGCATCTAGTAAATCATAAATTTTCTTAGCTTCAATATTTGGTTCTTCAACATTTACATCATCGTCGTCAACTTCAACCATAGGAAACATTGATCGTGCTGCATCTTCGACCATATTTTCTATACGGGTCGTTGAAACTATTTCGTTAACGACACTTTCAGACTCTACAGAAGTATTTGCTACAACTTCTCCATGCCGATCCCAAACATAATATTCGGGTGTGAAACCGTGTTGGCACAAATGAACTTTCACAATATCTGGTAACAAAAACTTCAAATGTCTACACCTACTACACGGACAACGAATTTCTGGATCGTTTCCGTTATTACTTAAGGCGAATTCAACAAACACGTTTATACCGTTATAAAAATCTTCTTTTATTGAGCCCCTCATTCCTTTTCTTTGGTACATCCATCTCCTTCGATCAACAAAATAATCAATCATTTTTCCTATTTGACAAAATGAGAAGTTCAAAATTTAATATTTATTTTGAAGAATACACATTCGAAAAAGATTATTTTCATGTTCGTATAATATTTTGAATTTAAAGAACAACTTCACAAATTTAAAAATATTTTCAAATAGGGCACATTTCATTTTTTAACGTACGTAACGATTAAAAATATATAATTTTTTTTCATTGGTCAGACATCCTACCTCCCATTACAAACACAGTAAGCATTTACATTTCGTATATTACTTCGTCCCAAACGATTCAATAAAATTTCGGCAGCATTTCCCTTTTGTTCCCTGCATTGTACACAAATGCGTGTACGCAGGAAACAAAAAAGAAAAGTTAGGGCGAAATTTTATGAACCGTTTGAGACGAAGTAGTATACAAAATGTAAATTCTTACTGTGTTCATAACTTGTCCAATACAGGGACAAATCCGACAAACATTGTACCAGATGAATATAAATGGTCGTTTTTCGAAAAAAACGACTATTTATACAACGATCATGTACAACACTCGTCAGACGGGGCCAAAAACTCTCTAAGGGACATTTGTCGGTTAACATGCGCGCATTTTACTCAAAAATACAGTTTTACTCACTGTTCACATTTATATATTAATTTCACACATTTATTCGACGTATTACGCATCAACTTAGGGCTGGTTTAACATTTTGTCATTTTTCAATACACACAATTATAATTTAGAGTAATGCATTTTTTTTGTGTCATAAGTAAAAACGTGCACAATATAATACTCCTAGTTCATTCAATCATTTTATCTTATTCCAAATAACGTATACAATCGTCGAATCAAGGCATACACAACAAAATACATATACATGAACATGCACAAATTATACGTGTTTATCACAATTTCACGATAAAAGATGAAATTGGTATACCATGTGATGCTATAAACCGTTATTACGCTAGTGGAAACAATTGCAATCATTAATTCGCCCTAATTTATCAATTTATGCAAATCTATAATTAGGGTAAAAACTGAATTTTTCATAAAAATAAGAGATTATACCTGAGATTAAGAGTACTGAAGCTTGATTAGAGTGCGTTGGAAGATCCGGAAGCTAAAAATTAGGGATTGGAAGCTTAGGGGTTGAATTTGGGGGGTTTTTTGGGTTTTTTTCGTATGAAATGGAGGAGGAAGAAAGGGCTCGGCTGGCTGGTATAATCGCAAATTTGCGACGGCTTCCGACGGCCGCCGACGGCCCGTCGAAAGCCGTCGGAAAATGGCCGTCGGAAGCCGTCGGTCTTGGCTGTCGGTATTCTGCCTTTTTCTTGTAGTGTATGTAAATAAGACAAAGTAGCGAGGATGAATTTGTAATTTACCTTTTCTCTATACAGCGATGACCCATCGCTAGGCCTCGTTAGGTTCGACCACTGTACGATCTGGTTGAATATTGTTGTAGCAAATTAAGGTTCTTCTAGTTTTTAACATGTGAGATATATAACTTGAGTCAAAAGATGTAGTTTACTCCCATGTTACTGAAAGTACATAGTTATTTTGATAGCTATTCACATATTAAGGTTCATTAAACGTGAATGAATGTACTGTAATGTTCACAGATTTGTCCGTGACATGAAATTGTAACAACGCCTAAAATGACGTGATAGAGATGCTTGTGGGTTTGTTGTCAGAAGGAATTTATGCTGAACCTCATGTTTGAAAGTTGCTTTTCTATATATATATATATATGTTTGTATTTTTCCAGTAAGATAATAGGCCTCCTTGTTGGTCTAATTATGGATAGGCTATCAAAAACAGTGATTAACTGAAAATTTGGGCAAGGATATTTCGTCTTTATTTTTTACTCCATGCACGGCTTAATTTTTTCTTTTTTCTTTTTCATTTTAGTTCATTGCATTTGAATGATATGTTTTGTTCTCTCCTGCGTTGCTTTGTTTTATTTTTATTCCGACCAACTCTCATCTGCTCTGGTCCACCTTTTCTCGAATGTCACTGCAGCCATTTGCGTCGTCAACCAAGTCACTGTAAACAAAAATTTAAGAACGCAGTTTACATTTGAGTTACCAAAGAAATTGTTGGTCATTTAATTAACTGAAGAGTGTGTGTTCTTTCTCCTCTCCATACCTTTACAAACCCTCTTCCAAATCCACCGCCTCTTCAAAATTCCAATCGCTTCACCGTACTCCTACCTCCAACTTCACCATCACTACAAAAATTAATCATGTTAGAGACTGTAAATTAAGAACTGAAAAATCTCTGTCTTTAATTAAAAACCGACTAGTGACCGAAAAATTCAGTTCTTAATTTATAAAACTTCAGACTGAATATTGGTCTTTAATCCGATTGTAGAAATTGAAACCATTTACATACTGCATTTCAGTCACTGTTCAGTATTTAAGTAAATGCATATCTAGTGGTCAGATTTTATTTGTTTATTTTCGAATCCAATGGCCAGATTTGATGATCAGCGTCGTAATCTGCAGTTCTGTGGTGCCATATATATTATAATAAATAATTTATTTAATACCATTTCAAATCGCCCACTTTCCTAAATTTAAGCCTCAACTACTTCACGTATTTATTTCTTTCTCCACCCCTTTCCTCCCCGTTCAGTAAGCTTACCTCCTCTGAGAACAAAGCAATTCTTTAATACTTCATCTTTATCTAATTCTTATTTATATCTTTCTTTCATTCAACGGACATTCTTCAAAATTAATTTTCAATTCTTTCTCTTTTTGCGGAAGCTCTCAATCAGAAAACTCCTTCATATCCTCCTTCCTCAAGGTCCAACATGTAGAACCCAGCTTACTGCAATTCAAAAGGTTGGACTTTTGAGTCCATCTCGATGTAATAGTTATGGTTTCGAGACTCCGAAAAGAATTGGTGTATTGCCTTGGGAAGAATGATTTGGTAAATGAATTTGGAATTTTGCTTATGAAGGATTTGCTCTATTTGAAAATATTAGAGTTGAAATCAATGTGGCAGTGATAAAATAATTCGAGTTGAAATGAATGATTTTGAAGTAAAGAACGCGTTTGTAGTAGGTGCTGGTATTGAAATGGTTGAATAGTAGTCAAGATCTTTGTTCACGTTATGCTATGAATTGGCCTAACATTAAATCAAACTCATAGAAAGCTTCATTTCCTGTGTTACTTGTAGCGTTCAGTTCATTGGCTGTCATCTTAGTTGGTCATATGTACAATTTTTTTGTTTATCACAATAGAGATATGATTAGATATCATTTGCAAACAATACGAGTACTTATTTTTACTATGTTTGTTTGGTTTATGAAAAGATATATTGTTACTATAGTATACTGTTTCATGGATTTTGCATTATAGAGAGTTAACTTATCAATTTTCTTGATTGTTGTTGATATCGTGCATTTTATTGGTGTCATGGTGTTAACGTATTATATATTGGGTTGTAATATATATTAACATATACACATATTGGAATGCGTTGTATATTTTATATTAGAATGTAATGTACATACATATATTGGAATGTGTTATATATTGTATATTAGAATGTAATATATATATATATATATATATATATATATATATATATATAAGACTGATTTAATGTAGTATTTCTGTCTCTAAAATTCAGTCTCTAACGATATTTAAGACTGACCTACAGTCTTTATGATTTGAAACTGAAAATTCAGTCTCAAGTTTATTTTGAGACTTGGAATTTAGTGATTGAAATTTTGGCCTTTGTTCAGTTTTTAAATGTCAATTAAAGACTGTATTGTTTAAATAAAAACTGAAATTTGCAGTTTTTAATTCACGTTTTTTTTTTGTAGTGCATACTCCTAAATTCAACTTCACCATCCTCCTAAATTGGTTTTTTGGCCAAATCAAACGCCATCGCCCATAAGTCTTTCCATGCGACCGCCGACAGCAAGTGGCCCGCTCCTACTCTCGCAGCGACACGACCGCTCAAATACGGCCATCAGCTCAACCGCTCGAACCATGCACGACCGCTCGACTTCTTAGCTGTATACCAGCCACATTTCCCCGGTCTTGTTTTTCCGTCTTCATATACAGATCGTCAATCAGGTAAAATCATTGATTTCTCCTTCATTTGCCCTTTTCGACTGCCTTAAAACTGCTCCATTTACTTACTGCTTCGTGCTTCCACTTCCTTTTCTTTTATGTAATACGAAGATGTATAAGTTGCAAATCTAATGCCTACTGTATAATTCTGATTACCATAAATGCTTATATACAACAAATCGATGCTTTCTATATGAATAAATGAAAACACACAAATCTAAGTTATTATATGGAAAAAGAAGGGATGTTGCTGGCTTCAACGCATAGACGTATATGACAATATGTTTCAGTGAAACATTTGTAAAAATATTATATGGGAATACATGCTAGATGGAAAATGGAAATAGGCCCTATGATGTACAACCATTTCATCTATAAAACCTACAAAACCATAATAGTTACCAACCATAACGGTGAAAACCGATCGATGAACTTTCGTTATTATTCAGTTTATTATATAAAAACATGATAAAATGTAATTCCCAAACATCTCCCAAGTTTTCTGCACGGTTTCTTTAGAATACTACGGATGATAAATACATATTTTTACAATCTTTTGAAAAAGGAAATTTTTTGTTACAATTTCCGTTTTTTACTGTTGGTGAACAAACTTGAAAGTTTTCAAAATACTTCTGTGCAATTTTCCTATACTTTTTTTTAGTTCTTCCTAAAAAATATTTTTCACAAATATAACTGTTTTTTTTAAATTTACTTTCAAACAAATTTGATTATTTTGAAAAGGAACTTTTTGACAGATTTTAAACATTGCTTTGAAATAAAATTTTGAAATCATTTTGTTTTCCTAAAAAAATGTTTGAACTTCTTTGAAGACGAAAAAATCAGTGTCTTTCATATCTTAATGACCTACTCAAACAATACAATAAATCGTTTTTGGATTATGGCTTACCTCACGATGCTCTTAATTATTCTACTGACTACAGTAACTCATACATTATTTTACAAGAAAAATCTACAGAATAGAGATATGATTAGATATCATTTGCAAACAATATGAGTACTTATTTTTACTATGTTTGTTTGGTTTATGAAAAGATATATTGTTACTATAGTATACTGTTTCATGGATTTTGCATTATAGAGAGTTAACTTATCAATTTGCTTGATTGTTGTTGATATCGTGCATTTTATTGGTGTCATGGTGTTAGCGTATTATATATTGGATTGTAATATATATTAACATATACACATATTGGAATGCGTTGTATATTTTATATTAGAATGTAATGTACATACATATATTGGAATATGTTATATATTGTATATTAGAATGTAATATATATATATATATATATATATATATATATATATATATATATATATATATATTTTAGACTGATTTAATGTAGTTTTCTGTCTTTAAAATTCAGTCTCTAACGATATTTAAGACTGACCTACAGTCTTTAAGATTTGAAACTAAAAATTTAGTCTCAAGTTTATTTTGAGACTTGGAATTTAGTGACTGAAATTTTGGCCTTTGTTCAGTAAATGTCAATTAAAGACTGTATTGTTTAAATAAAAACTGAAATTTGCAGTTTTTAATTCACGTTTTTTTTGTAGTGCATACTCCTAAGTTCAACTTCACCATCCTCCTAAATCGGTTTTTTCGCCAAATCAAACGCCATCGCCCATAATTCTATCCATGCGACCGCCGACCGGAATTGGCCCACTCCTACTCTCGCAGTGACACGACCGCTCAAATACGACCATCAGCTCAACCGCTCGAACCATGCACGACTGCTCGACTTCTTAGCTGTATACCAGCCACATTTCCCCGGTCTTGTTTTTCCGTCTTCGTATACAGATCGTCAATCAGGTAAAATCATTGATTTCTCCTTCATTTGCCCTTTTCGACTGCCTTAAAACTGCTCCATTTACTTACTGCTTCGTTCTTCAACTCCCATTTCTTTTATGTAATATAAAGATGAAGATGTATAAGTTGCAAATCTAATGCCTACTGTATAATTCTGATTACCATAAATGCTTATATACACCAAATCGGTGCTTTCTATATGAATAAATGAAAACATACAAATCTAAGTTATTATATGGAAAAAGAAGGGATGTTGCTGGCTTCAACGCATAGATGTATATGACAATATGTTTCAGTGAAACATTTGTAAAAATGTTATATGGGAACACATGCTAGATGGGAAATGGAAATAGGCCCTATGATGTACAGCCATTTCATCTATAAAACCTACAAAACCATAATAGTTACCAACCATAACGGTGAAAACCGATCGATGAACTTTCGTTATTATTCAGTTTATTGTATAAAAACATGATCAAATGTAATTCTCAAACATCTCCCAAGTTTTCTGCACAGTTTCTTTAGAATACTACGGATGATGGTAACATATTTTTACAATTTTTTGAAAAAGGAAATTTTTTTGTTACAATTTTCGTTTTTTTACTGTTGGTGAACAAACTTCAAAGTTTTCAAAATACTTCTGTGCAATTTTCCTATACATTTTTTTAGTTCTTCCTAAAAAATATTTTTCACAAATATAACTGTTTTTTTTTAATTTACTTTCAAACAAATTTGATTATTTTGAGAAGGATCTTTTTGACAGATTTTAAACATTGCTTTGAAATAAAATTTTAAAATCATTTTGTTTTCCTAAAAAAAAATGTTTGAACTTCTTTGAAGACGAAAAAAATCAGTGTCTTTCATATCTTAACGACCTACTCAAACAATACAATAAATCAGTTTTGGATTATGGCTTACCTCAGGATACTCTTAATTATTCTACTGACTACTGTAACTCATACATTATTTTACAAGAAAAATCTACAGAAATACCACTAAAAGATATAGAATCCGTAAATAACTTTAATTTACGATAAAAGGAGGCATTTGATATGATAATAAATTTAGTAAACTTTAGAAAAAATTCAATTTACTTCATAGACGGTCTGGGTGCAACTGGAAAAACATATTTATATCATGCATTTTTGGCTCAATCAAGGAGTCTGATACTCATTGCAATTGTAGTTGCCACATCCGGAATTGTTTCTATAGCTTTACCCAGTGGTCGAACTGCACACTCTTGATTTAAAATACCAATACATGTTGATTCCTTCTTCACCTGTTATAATCCTAAATAATTTGATGCTGCTAAATTATTATGCGAATCAAATTTATACTATGGGATGAAATAACAATGGCCCATCGTCATGCATTTGAGGCATTGACGTTAAGAGATCGAACCAACACCAATAAATCATTTGGTGGTAAAGTTGTCATTTTAGGAGGTGAGTTCTGTCAAGTTTTGCCCATCGTTATGAAAGGTACTAAGGCTCATAAAGTTGATGCATGCATAGTACGATCATACTTATGGTCGTATGTTCATGTCATCCACTTAACAAAAAATATGCGTGCTAGAAATGATCATTCATATGCTGATTTTCTTTTACGTATTGGAAATGGGGAGGCACCCTATGTGCAAGATGACATGATCAAACTCCTAGATGACATTGTTACAAACTGGAGTAACACAAACTCCATGCATTCTTCTACATACACACACATGCATATGTATACATATTTATACATATATGTATATGTATGTGTATCATGTGTCTCTTTGTATATACTGTTATTATACCTATCATAATTTTTATTCCTCTTGCAAACTGAACAATGTGATAGGACTGTTGGGTGTTTTCTTGTAGGTCGTTCGCAGTAGTGCTCCTACTGCATGCATTGAATTGAGGTAGTTGGCTTACTTTATTTACTCCATCAATTTTCGATGAAAAATTGAAATAATATGGAGGTTGGACAAAAAAAAGGAAATTCATATATTAAATATTTTTTCCACAATAGACATGGAATAGAGTTTTCTTCGTGATCGACCAATTTTACACAAGTTTTTCTTGCGCACGTTTTAGAAAACAGTGATGTTCAAAAATGATCTTTGATGTATATCCTTAACACTTAAACCATACATATTAAAACTTAAAAAAGTTACGAAGAAAGTTACAGATAATTCGCAGATTGAATATCTGCGATAGCATCCTTCCCTAAAAGAACAAATGAGAAAGATTCATATTAAAAAAATAAAAAACACAATGCTAGGAGTATCATACCGATCAAGTTAATACAAATGGTCACCATTGAAGCCAAACAAATTGCAAATCCAGCAATTCCCTGCTATCACAGAATCACTTAGTGCCTTACACATTGAAGCTAAAATTGAGATATTATATTCGATCACAGTAAAATTTCAAAACAAAGATAAAAATGTACAACTCTTTTTATAATTCAAGTACTGCGGACACTTGTACGATTTCATGTACTACACATCTTCCTTTATCCCTCCCTAGAAATTTCATCACTAACTTCTTCTTTTATTTTCTTTTTTCTTATCAGCACATATGTTGAATTCCAGTATTTACATGTAGTGGACTTGTATGATTCTTAATATGAATTATTGCATACCACGTATGGAAAATATGTGGATACTTCAGTAACCTATGTGCTTGCTTTAGAAGAACATGCATATGCTCTTGGTGATATTTATAAGCGTCTTGCATGCGCTACCTAGAATTTTCAGCTTATACTAAAAGCACTCAAAAAGCACCAAGCACACTATTTTTGTTAAGCGATCAAGATGCTCTTTCTTCTCGATTAGCACTTCTTAAGTATTTTATTTTATGACTTCAAATTTAAAAAAGGTAAATATAGAGGGTTCCTTTATATGAATTTGATGAATAAAATAAGTTGACAATCCTATACACTAGTCTCTTCTATAATCAACAGCTAGGATTTAATCATGTTGATCCAATGGATGCCAGTTAGTGGGTTTATAATCCCACATTGCAAAATTGAACGAAGCAATGCAAATTATCATATATAAAATATTGCTAACTTCACACTTGTATCACCTTTCTGACTCTAAATATTCCCAATTCCATAAACTGCTCGGTACAGGGAGAACTGATGGTGATAGATCGTCCCAACAGCCAACAAATAAAGCCGATGGCACATGTACTTTAGATTGTTTAAGTCGATTGAATGATTTTTTTTATTTAGCCAACTATAACTAGTAGCCATAACGATGAATAGTCAAGTGAATCAAAATACACTTTCATGAAATCATTTCTAGATACATATTTTGGGAGAGTACGGTGAAGTCAATTTAATTTTGCAGTTGATCTTATTTTAAACTTTTAAAGTTAATGCAACTTAATTTAAACTTTAAAGTTAATTTGATTAATTTTAGCATAAATTTTAATAGTATCGCCAAATAATTATAACCATGGTTCACTCATCTTTGGATATAAATCAATAGAAAGAAAATAATTTTTAAACTATGTGCATCTCTATAGTTCACTCATCTGATTTTTATTTTTCCCTTCCAAGACTAGATCTTAGGTTAATGATTCTAAATAAAGTTATATAAAAAAAGAATTTTATGATAATATTATTGAGAAAATAATGTATTTGTTCAATTTTATTACGTAATTTAGAATTGAATTAAATATATTCAAAATTTGAATAAAAAAATCATTCCATACTAGTATTTCGCAACATCTAAAAATAGTTGTAGTTGATTCTATTACAACATCTGAAAATAATTATTGTCGATTCTATTACAACGTTTTTTGCAAGATCAAGAGAATGTTGTGAAATCCACCAAACATATTTTTGTAATCAATATCTTAATACATATTCTTACCATTACTCTGCCGAAATCAACATTAAATGAAACTCGATTACTTCTAATTTGATTCTCTATCACTATCTCAAAAAGATTCTCAGTGCTATTCAGAGTTATAGACTTCTTTGTAATCTATTAAACGAAAAAAGGTGTGATTATGGCCTTGAAAATCAATCAAGCGAGATAAGGTGTGATTGTAGTCTTGGAAAATCAATTGGGTGAACTTGTTGCCCTGAAAATCAAGTACCTCTACCTAGAGGATTGTGATTATGGAGGTTGTAACTCGTAGCCTTGAAATCGAGGGTGTAATTGTAAAGATTGCTTTTGAAAGGAAATCTGTACTTGTGTTGCGGGACTGGATGTAGGGTAACTCCGAACCAGTATAAAATATGGTGTGTTCTTTCCTTCACTGCTTTTATTTTATTTCTGCATCTGTGTTTGTTTCTGTGTCTGTATATTGCATACATCTGTGTCTAAATTAACATAAACTCAAAAAGATTTAGTAATTCTTTATAAACACTATTCACCCCCTCTAGTGTTAATCGTAGCCTTTAGATCTGTAATCTGCATTTCTAACAGTAATATCACTAACAAGAGCAAGGAAGTCCATTTCGTCTCGTGATATCCAAAAGAAAGGATGCTTCGATGTCTGCCATACATTTAACCTAGGAAGTTTGAATAAGATTAGATTGGATAGGCTGGTGTATGTTAGCTATATATTGTTTTATCAGTGCATTGTATGATCAATAGTATTGAAAATAATATGGTCTGATTCAATATGGTAGAACAATTTAAACGAGCTAAATAAGATTAGGTACTACAAACAATTTTTTATTTCAATTCAAGCTCTTTGTTCACTTTTTCCTTCATGAACTGCAATTTATGGAAATAATTATATCAAACTACTTGGCATAACTCTTATTCAGCTATTTGAGGTGTTCTAAAAGTCTTACATTTAACCATTTGTTTCGAAAATTGCTTCATGTTGGCTATGCAATCTACAATAATTGAAATGAAAGCTGCCATGATTCGCATTTTATTATGGAAAACTGTAGTTTGATGTAAGAGAAGCAAGACCAAAACTAGTAGATTAACTATTAGAGCATTCGGTGGCTTTTAAATGTTGTCAAAGCCATTAGAGTAGCTTTTTCTTCTTGTTTTTAAGTACTTGTTTCCAAGAAAATAAAGATTGACAACGTTATTGTGTTTTTTAAATTTTTTATAAAATAGTTGCTTACCTTTCGTGTGGGTTGCGATGAAGAAACTTCGAAACAAGATCGCGAACTTTGGGCATACCAATAATATTGAATAGCATAGGTTATTGTTGTTTTTAAAATTACTTATATATCGAGTTATAAATGTTATTGAGACTATGCTATTCAATATTATTGGTATGCCCAAAGTTCGCGATCTTGTTTCGAAGTTGCTTCATCGCAACCCACACGAAAGGTAAGCAACTATTTTATAAAAAATTTAAAAAACACAATAACATTGTCAATCTTTATTTTCTTGGAAACAAGTACTTAAAAACAAGAAGAAAAGGCTACTCTAATGGCTTTGACAACATTTAAAAGCCACTGAATGCTCTAATAGTTAATCTACTGGTTTTGGTCTTGCTTTTCTTACATCAAACTACAGTTTTCCATAATAAAATGTGAATCATGGCAGCTTTCATTTCAACTATTGTAGATAGCATAGCCAACATGAAGCAATTTTCGAAACAAATGGTTAAAGGTAAGACTTTTAGAACACCTCAAATAGCTGAATAAGAGTTATGCCAAGTAGTTTGATATAATTATTTCCATAAAGTGCAGTTCATGAAGAAAAAGTGAACAAAGAGCTTGAATTGAAATAAAAAATTGTTTGTAGTACCTAATCTTATTTAGCTCGTTTAAATTGTTCTGCCATATTGAATGAGACCATATTATTTTCAATACTATTGATCATACAATGCACTGATAAAACAATATATAGCTAACATACACCAGTCCATCCAATCTGATCTTATTCAAACTTCCTAGGTTAAATGTATGGCAGACATCGAAGCATCCTTTCTTTTGGATATCACGAGACGAAATGGACTTCATTGCTCTTGTTAGTGATATTATTGTTAGAAATGCAGATTACGGATCTTAAGGCAAGGATTAACACTAGAGGGGGTGAATAGTGTTTATAAAGAATTACTAAATCTTTTTGAGTTTATGTTAATTTAGACACAGATGTATGTAATATACAGACACAGAAACAAACACAGATGCAGAAATAAAATAAAAGCAGTGAAGGAAAGAACACACCATATTTTATACTGGTTCGGAGTTACCCTACATCCAGTCCCGCAACACAAGTACAGATTTCCATTCAAAAGCAATCTTTACAATTACACCATCGATTTCAAGGCTACGAGTTACACTCTCCATAATCACAATCCTCTGGGTAGAGGTACCTGATTTTCAGGGCAACAAGTTCACCCAATTGATTTTCCAAGACTACAGTCACATCTTATCTCGCTTGATTGATTTTCAAGGCCATAATCACACCTTTTTTTCGCTTAATAGATTACAAAGAAGTCTATAACTCTGAATAGCACTGAGAATCTTTTTGAGATAGTGATAGAGAATCAAACTAGAAGTAATCGAGTTTGATTCAAAGTTGATTTCGGCAGAGTAATGGTAAGAATATGTATTAAGAAATGTGGAAGAAGAAGAAGAGTGAAGAACTAGAAAATTTGATATAAAATTCGTTGAAACTAACCCCTATTTATATAAGAACAACAACCATGTCCATTCGTGAAGGGTTATGGCGAACAGACACTTCTTTTGAAATTTAAATTTTGAACTCAACTGGCACCATGTCGACATGGTCACCATGAGTATGTCGACATCCCAAAGCAATTTTTGATGATTTGATTTTCTTTGGAAATAACTTTTATCTTATATTAAAACTATTTTAAACTTTATAAATATACTTGACTATAGTTAAAACTCATAAGTAAATATAGAGAATGATATATATAGAATTTAACTATAATTTTATATTTAAATCTAAGTATAAATATTTAAAAGTTAAATATATTATATTAAAATATAGTTTAAAATCAGGAGTAATCTGACTTTGAAATTAAAGATGATTTTGAGGCTAAAATTATTTAAAATCAGGATAGAGGTTTTTGAATCTTGAAAAGGAAAGTTTTGAAATCATTTTTAAAACAAGATAATTTTGTAAAATCAGTTGAATAAAAATTAGCGGATACAAAACAATGTTCCACTATATTTTTCGTAGGTGCCATCCTACTTAGGGCTCCATCCCTTTAACGGGCTTGAAGTGGATTCTATTCCACGAATAAATTGGATTTTAAGATGCCAGTGCTTTTCTAGGAGTTTTAACAAAATTCGTAATAAAAATACTTATGCTTGAAGTCTTGAACTCTTGATAATCTTGATAGTCATGAGTCTTCAATCTTGATATCTTGAATCTCTGAACTGTACAATCTTCATTATTGGTACCTGCATGGTTAAATCCTGCATATACATATATATCTAAACTTACAATGTTAGTATTTATATTTTATAATCTATTCTAAGGTTGTTGTCATCAAAACCATCATCTCACGGACTAAAAATTATCACATCTGAAAGAGCAAATGGTCCACTTTATAGATTACTGGAATGCGTGGCATCAAAGGTCTTTCATCGGAGTTGGTTAGGAATGATTAGTCAAGATATTGTGAATTATCATCAAGGGCATAGAAGGTACAATCATTTAAGCCTAAATGATTTATTAAGGCTAATGAGAAACTCAAGATCTCATTTTCAGGATTTGTTAAAATGCGTAGATGTAAGTTATTTTCTAAAACAACTGCTGATTTATTGTATACTTTTTTTAGTCTCTTTTGCAAGAGTAGTATTTTTATTTTTAATATATATTTTTAGCTTTTCCAAATTGTTGGAAGTCCAAACTCTGAAGACCTCTACGAGTATTATTTTAAGGCCTATCGGTCTTTTCTTATTGAAGTTTACAACGTAATCTGCCGAAACCATCCATATAATGCCGATCCAGAATTCCAACGGCTTATTGAGGTTTGGTAAGAATTTCTACATACATTAAGAATTTTCTTTATTTATATTGTTTCTTCACAATAACTAAGAAAATTCAAATGCACTCTCTCTCTCTCTCTCTTATATCATATCTTTTTTTTTGTAAGGCAACAAGCAATTCATTTGTATTTTGCATCAATTTCAGATGTATATGTGGGTGCTCTGTGCTACCATTTTTGAACACCGTTAGCTTTGGGCTTTTTGTGCATGATCCCTTTCTAGATTCGAGTCGGAAGACTAATCATAGAAATTTTTGCCAATTAATTAATCCACAATCAGAAATATAATTTTACAGATGTAATTTGATATAATGGCTGTGTAAGGAATTGAATTCAGGTTTTAAAAAACTGGTATTCATTTGTTAATGTCAATGTTAAGTTGTTCCTTGTTAAAGTTTGAGTTTTATATGGTGATTAAACAAGGAACTCGGATTTATAGTTTTCTCCTCCTTGCATTGTTAATGTTCCTTACTGAGGTTTGAGTTATAGTTCAACAAATTGGTATTCTAGCTTATTGGATTTACCAAAGAAAGCATGAACAGTAGTGTTGGAAATCTTCTTCATCAAGTATGTTAACTCGTCGAACATTGTTTTTTCTTCTTTCTTGATATTTATTTCTTGAGCTAGAAAGACATGCAGAATTCATCGCCTATGTAAAAAAATGTCACGTATGGAAAGCCAAAAGGCAAAATCAAGTGTTTAACAGTAGTAAATATGGTGACTTTTATTTTCGATTCCTTGAGCCTCAAAATTAATCTTGCTGGACCATGAATATGATTGACGATTGTGTTTCCATGTTTGTTAATGTGAAATTTAACATGGACAAAAAAAGAGGAGGAAACGCTATCTTGAAACTTACCCATGAAGAGCTATCTGGTTAAAGCCACGTTGAAGATCCTTTAAAGCGTTTAGTGCCTTGGGTCCTCCACTTTTGCAAATCAACGCTCTTACATTGCAATTTTGCTTGAAATCCTACTATTTACCGATAATGTAACAACCGTGGTATTTTCAACCATTCGCATCCATTATAAGTGTATAGGTAGACACTCATACCGGAATTAAATTGCTCAGAATACCGCGTTGTAAATAAAAATTTGGCAAATCTCAGAATATACAGTAAATAAAAACCATAGAATCACAGACACAGAGTAATAATAGTGCAGCGGAAGCAAAAGAAATAGTAGTTCATGAAACTACTATATAAAAATATCAGAGTTACATAAAATGCAATAGAGGAAATAAGGTACAAAAGAAGTCTCACTTCGTAGAAGTCAACTAATACAAGCGTTGAAAGGAACAACAGGTTTCAAAAGATAAACATGACAAGTAGATAATCTCCAGCGATTCCAATCTCCAGAAAGTGGAAATCCAAATCTATGAATAACTCAGGCTGACCTGAGCGTAAATAAAAATACAAACACTCGAGTCAGGACATACATACGTATACAATGTAAACCAACTCAAGTGAACTGTAGTAAAGGTACAAGTAACTTAGAAGATGCTTGGGACCGCCCATCCTCTAAGGATCCGTTAAACTATTTACTATGTAGTATATTGCGCTATATACAGTAGTGTCTAATCAGTAAAGTATAATCATATAGAAAATAGCGTTAACGGGATGGTGAACCTTAACGCTGTCGGATCTTTAAAACCAAAATCGTAGTGGGCTCGATATAAGGATATGACACGGCACGCGAGGCAATGCCAGGGTGGATACACCGTTTGCACTCCCGGACCGGTGGTGACGGCAAGCCAGCAGCTTCCGCCCACCTCGAACAATACCCCCGAATCAAATGTGGCGCCACCGAATCGAATCACAAAAGTAATAGAATGGTTTCCGATGGAGCATGCTCGATGAAAGGGTGCGACCCTTTGTGTAGCCCGGTATAGCTCCTGTTTTAGTCATATATGCCAACTCACGGGAGTTGGGTCCACGTAATATACCTCGAGAACGTCGCCACCATCCTACTTCATTCTGGAATCTCCACCGCGTACACAGTTGTTAAAGTGGTTTTCGGTATTGGCCGGCTATAAGACAATATCCGATCCCGGTCTCTTTAACAACCAATCGTTATTATAACCCGTAGTTATAACTTTAAAACATATTTTATACTTCAAAATAAAATATCATTTCAACCCAAATCTTTATCAAAATAAACATTAAATCATTTCCAAACCATTTCAATATATCATCATACCATATCTTTCAATTCAAATATTTATCAAAGTAATTATCAAGTCATTTCAAATCATTTTTAATACATAAACATCACATCTTCCAAATTCAATATTTATCGAAATAATTATCAAGTCATTTCAAATCATTTTTAATACATAAACATCATATCTTCCAAATTCAATATTTATCAAAATAATTATCAAGTCATTTCAAATCATTTTTAATACATAAACATCACATCTTTCAAACTTCATTTTCAAATCGTCTTAATTTCAAAATATCATAACTTTCAAAACTTCATCTTCGAATCATTTAATATATACCAGAATATCATATCTTTCAAAACTTCATTTCAAATCATTTCAATATATCATATCTTTTCGAAACCACATTTCAATCATTTAATATATCAAAATATCATCTCTTTTCACAACCACATTCATTTCAATATCATTATTCATTTTATTCAATTTAAAATACCATTTCAATTCATATTTCAAAACAGTTTATATTCCAAAAATCATTTTTAATCACTAAAATGAAGTTATTATGTTTAATAATTAAATTATTAAACTTCCAAAATTTTCAACTTTCAATGTTCATTTATTCACTTGAGTTTATTAAAACAGTAAAGATTCACTTTTCGTGGCATTTAGAAAATGCTACGGAAAAATACATTCAAAACAGTTCACTTTAACAAAAGACAACATTTTAAAATGTTGTAATAGGGTTTACTTAAATTTCAAATAAACTTTGTTAAATTCAAAAATTATAGCACTTACAAAAATTTTCTATAATAGCTTTTAATTCAATTTAGCTTTTTAGTTCATTATCGTCAACTACAGCATTTACAATGCTGTAATATCATTCACATTGTAATTAATAGAATTTCAAAAATGCAGTAAATTAACTTCAAATATTCAATAAAATTTCTCAACCAATTATATTTTTATTTAAAACATTTTTTAACTTATAAAATCATACATTTCACATTTATAAACATCATTTAATTTTCCTCAAGTTCATGATTTTATAAAGTTAAATTTCCATTCAAAAATCAAGTTTTAATAATAATTCACTTATCAAAATGCAATGTTCAATTTTAGATTCACTACGTTAAATTTCAAATTAACATTTATGTTAAAATTCTCAAATATAACTTATTTTTATTTTTATTTACTTAACTAAAATTTCCCTTTCAAGTCAATTTCATAAATTTCCAATTTTAGTTATATTTCAAAATTTCAACTAAAAATATTCATTCATTTCACATTTCAGCTTTATTAAAAATCATTAATATGATATAAAATCACTTTAAATTCAATTTATATTCAAATTATCATAAATTCATATTCAATTAAATTTCCAATTATAATTAAATCAATTTTTCCAAAATAACTTACGTTCAAAATTTCTAACTTTTCCATTAATTCAATTCACTTACAATTATTCATAAAATCAATAATATTTTACAAAAATCCTTTTTAATTATATTTAAATCAAAATAATATAATATTTACATTTCTAAAATAACTTTAAAGATTTTAGGAAAACATATATTAACTACGGGTCTATATATAATTTTCTACGCTAGGTAAAGTGATACGGATATGTATCATTTCAATCCGCAGTTTAAAAAGAAAAATACGGGTTTTATCATTTCAAACCCGCAATCCCAAGTTAAATAAATGATTTGAAAATCATTCAGGCCTATCATTTCAGCCCATAACAATTTTCGCTTATTCCAAAGTCCGTTCGGGTATATATCATTTCAACCCATAGTGATTCTAATCAAAAGGGAACTTGCAGTGTGATAAACTGATATAAATAAACAGAATAGCATAATAAACAGTAACAAGTGATATAACAGGTGTAATAACAGGTGTAAACATCATATGATCATAATATAGCAGTTATAACATGATGCAATACATTTACAGATTCAAATGGTGTCGGTTTATCAGTTATATAGGTACAGATTGTCTGGTGAGAATAACTCACCGGTTTGAGCTGGAGACACAACAACGAATTTCACGAACGGAATCTACACAAGCACAAAAGCACGACACAGATACAAATGGAGGAGCCAAGGATTAATTCCCTTGAATACAAATCAAACAAACAATAACAAACATGAATTATAAACCAAGATATTACAAAACAATGCTAGGAATAAGTACACAATTCAAAGCTAGAACTTTTGCACTTGCATTCACCTTTGTATGCTTCAGCTATGGACTGGAAAAGCACTGTAATGGAATGGTTTTGGATCAGGTTTGGATGCAACAGGTCAGCGTATCATGGATTTGATGATGGTGCAAAGGTATGTGTACATGAAACTATGACTACAAGGCATAAACAAGGATTTTGGTCCATATTTGGCTCGACCTATGGCACACTTGGGCTGGCTATACTTACTCCAGATCTAGACAGTGAAGAGTGATGGTATAGCAGCACCCAAAGGTCATGTGGTTGCTGGTGGTGGTGGTTCTAGGGGTGGCCAAGTGGAGTATGTGAAAGGATATTGGCATTAAGGCTCGGCTAGGCTAGTTTTAAGGGTTTGCTTGCAATTTTTGTGGAGTTTTCAACATGGGGAGGCCACGGCCTGATCTGGTTCAGGTCTGGACAGTGGGTAGGTGGAGGGTCAAAGGTTGTATCGTGGTGGTGGTGGAACAATAGGAGGTGACCAAGGCAAGATATGAAGGAGATAGTGGAGTATATGGCTAGGCTAGGCAATTTCAAGGGGTTTGGTGCAAAGTTTGTGATGCTAACCTCAATGGATAGGCAAAACTTGGTTAATGTCAGAGGAGGGAGAGGAGGAGCTGCTGTAGATGGTGGAGGAGATGGTGGAGCTGATGGTGGAGAGGTTAGGCTGAGCAAAGCATGAAGAAGCAGGGCAAAAATCAAGGCAAACAAATGGAAAAAGGAAGAAGATGAGAGGAGAATGGAAGCCATATTTTTCTTTGAAGTGCCGTGAGTTTTTAGGAGATGAAGGAGGACATTTGTTTACGTGCAAATGATATGTGATCAGCTGAAAGAAATGAGATATGGTTGGCCTCAATTGAATGCAAGAGTTAGAAAATGAAAAGGTGGGAAAACAAAGAGACTTAAGCAACTAAAGAGTCACAAAACCTTTCAAATTTCCACTAGATTCTTTTTAATTTTAAATAACTGATATATATATATAAATCCAGATAAAAATACGAAAATTTAGTAAATAAACAATAATAAATAAATAAATTATTAATTATATATAGTTTAATTAAATAAAACAGCAAAATTTACAACTAGTCCTGAAAATATGAAAAATAAGTGCAATGAACTTGGAAAAATTTTTATGTACTTAAAAATATTTATAAATAAAGATAAGAACACAAAATAAAATGAATTCACAAAATAAATAAATAAATTTTAATTAAAATATAGTTTAGACGAAGAAAATAGCAGAAAAAGGAAACAGCCTTTTAAAATAGGAAATCATCATAGTAAATTTTAGAAAAATCCTATTATTATTTTTAAAATATTTAGAGATGAAAATATACATAAATTAACATATCTACCCATATTAAAAGAAATATAAGAAAGAAAAATATGATTTATAAAATTTAAAATAGGCAAAATTGCACAATAAAACAAATTATACTAGAAATTGAAATGTACATAACTTTTACAGTTTAACTCCGTTTTCAACGAAACGAAAAGTGGTGTTCTTAGAATTTTATGTAATTTCATAATAAAAGATAAAATTTATAATTTTAAACTTTTAAAATTTTAAGTCAAAAGTCAAAGTTTGACTATTTTGACCAAAATCAACATTTCAGGAACATATTCAAATTACACAAGTTTGGAATTATAATTTCATATAAAATCAAGATTTATATTTAAGTAATAAAATTTAATCATTTAAAATAAGTAAAATAAGTTTTTTTTTTAAATCAAAATAATTAAAGTAAAAAAAATACAGGGTTGTCACACTCTCCCCCACTCAAATCTTTTCGTCCTCGAAAAGGAACGAGGTACGGAAAAGCACAGAAAAAAGGTAGAGTGAAATAGGATTAAGACAAGATGACAAGAAGATTGAAATTATACCTGATAACTGTTGTTATAGGTAAGTTTAACAAGGTGGAGATGATCTTTCCAAGATTCTCCAAAATTAAGAACACAGGCACGAAAAGGTAGATTCAAAATGATTACCAAAGATCTATCAAAGATTATAGAAAGATTTCTAACATAAAGATTGTAGAAAGATTCCTATACCAATCTATATCAAGATAAGGATGATAAGGACAACCAAAATATAGTTTGGAAAGCAAAATAAGGAAACAGATTTGAAAGCATGGAAATTTCAACTTAAATTGATAATTAATATTTTTACACAAGTTAAATAAATCTTAACTATATCAAGTTTCATTATCTTATTATCCAATCATCTTAAACTAACAAAAAATTTCTTATAATTGAAAATATTCTTTATACATTCAAACCATTTAGAGATAAGTCATAATATACATAATATGCCAAATCAAATTTCAATCATATATCTATATTATTATAAATCAAGTCATATTTTAGAAATTCAAATCAATTAAATTCCCCAAAACAAAGCTGTAGCAAGACTACATAACAGTCTCTTAACTTCGAACTCGAAAATGAACGTCGATGATGTCGCGACCAGCGACAAAGAGAAGAGCACTAATTTTAAACCTTTAAAATTCTTTGAAAACAAATTCTATTCAAAATACTTTAAATAATATAACCCTTTTAAAACTTTTAAACCAAAGTTCGAGATCATCGGGAAATAAATTCTCATATTTCTTTTCTAAATTCATTTAAGTTCCCAAATCAATTTATAAACAATTATTTATAAATTCATTTATAGAACAATAAATGATAAATCAAGTATTATCATTTCAAATTATCAATTTGAATCATTTCATTAAGTTCCATAGATATATATATATATCAAAATTTTATTTCATTAACCAAATTTTTAAAATAATATTGTGTCAGTTTGTTCTATCAAAGTGTTTTAGAAATCCTATCGATAGCGTTGATCAGACGAATCGATCGGAAACCCAAATCAACATCAACAACTCAAACAACACAATAAAAAAAAAATATAGATTGACAAATACAATTCAAAATGTTTGAAAATATGTTGGAAACAAAAGACAAGATGATTAAATATAGAGTAGGGAGGTGGATTAGCTAATATAAATCACGGGCAACCTTAATCCGGTCAACCGTGACTTAAAGTATAAGGTCGAAGTGGATTTTCTGGGGTAAATCTACATTCAACCTCATAAGATAGAGTTTTGGATAATAGGAGATACTAGCATCTAAACCGAGGATATAAAATCTTTGGTGAATCGATGCTGTTGTAAAGTAGTTTCACCCCTTTTACAAGAAATTTTTTGAGATTGGCGAGACCGCCAATTCACTATAAAGATCATTCGAAGTGGAGTTATGGGATACTCCAGAATCAAATGAAGATGAATAGCGAGGAATAAGAATGGATTTTGGAACCACAGGGAACGTTCCAAAATTCAAAGGAATCGAGTCAAAAGAAAGAGATTCAACTCGAATGAAAGAGATTCTGTAAATACATCTACTCCATATGCTGAGTTTTGCCTAGAGCTACCAAAGCTCTGATACCAACTGTAACAACCGTGGTATTTTCAACCATTCGCATCCATTATAAGTGTATAGGTAGACACTCATACCGGAATTAAATTGCTCAAAATACCGCGTTGTAAATAAAAATTTGGCAAATCTCAGAATATACAGTAAATAAAAATCATAGAATCACAGACACAGAGTAATAATAGTGCAGCGGAAGCAAAAGAAATAGTAGTTCATGAAGCTACTATATAAAAATATCAGAGTTACATAAAATGCAATAGAGGAAATAAGGTACAAAAGAAGTCTCACTTCGTAGAAGTCAACTAATACAAGCGTTGAAAGGAACAACAGGTTTCAAAAGATAAACATGACAAGTAGATAATCTCCAGCGATTCCAATCTCCAGAAAGTGGAAATCCAAATCTGTGAATAACTCAGGCTGACCTGAGCGTAAATAAAAATACAAACACTCGAGTCAGGACATACATACTTATACAATGTAAACCAACTCAAGTAAACTGTAGTAAAGGTACAAGTAACTTAGAAGATGCTTGGGACCGCCCATCCTCTAAGGATCCGTTAAACTATTTATTATGTAGTATATTGCGCTATATACAGTAGTGTCTAATCAGTAAAGTATAATCATATAGAAAATAGCGTTAACGGGATGGTGAACCTTAACGCTGTCGGATCTTTAAAACCAAAATCGTAGTGGGCTCGATATAAGGATATGACACGGCACGCGAGGCAATGCCAGGGTGGATACACCGTTTGCACTCCCGGACCGGTGGTGACGGCAAGCCAGCAGCTTCCGCCCACCTCGAACAATACCCCCGAATCAAATGTGGCGCCACCGAATCGAATCACAAAAGTAATAGAATGGTTTCCGATGGAGCATGCTCGATGAAAGGGTGCGACCCTTTGTGTAGCCCGGTATAGCTCCTGTTTTAGTCATATATGCCAACTCACGGGAGTTGGGTCCACGTAATATACCTCGAGAACGTCGCCACCATCCTACTTCATTCTGGAATCTCCACCGCGTACACAGTTGTTAAAGTGGTTTTCGGTATTGGCCGGCTATAAGACAATATCCGATCCCGGTCTCTTTAACAACCAATCGTTATTATAACCCGTAGTTATAACTTTAAAACATATTTTATACTTCAAAATAAAATATCATTTCAACCCAAATCTTTATCAAAATAAACATTAAATCATTTCCAAACCATTTCAATATATCATCATACCATATCTTTCAATTCAAATATTTATCAAAGTAATTATCAAGTCATTTCAAATCATTTTTAATACATAAACATCACATCTTCCAAATTCAATATTTATCGAAATAATTATCAAGTCATTTCAAATCATTTTTAATACATAAACATCATATCTTCCAAATTCAATATTTATCAAAATAATTATCAAGTCATTTCAAATCATTTTTAATACATAAACATCACATCTTTCAAACTTCATTTTCAAATCGTCTTAATTTCAAAATATCATAACTTTCAAAACTTCATCTTCGAATCATTTAATATATACCAGAATATCATATCTTTCAAAACTTCATTTCAAATCATTTCAATATATCATATCTTTTCGAAACCACATTTCAATCATTTAATATATCAAAATATCATCTCTTTTCACAACCACATTCATTTCAATATCATTATTCATTTTATTCAATTTAAAATACCATTTCAATTCATATTTCAAAACAGTTTATATTCCAAAAATCATTTTTAATCACTAAAATGAAGTTATTATGTTTAATAATTAAATTATTAAACTTCCAAAATTTTCAACTTTCAATGTTCATTTATTCACTTGAGTTTATTAAAACAGTAAAGATTCACTTTTCGTGGCATTTAGAAAATGCTACGGAAAAATACATTCAAAACAGTTCACTTTAACAAAAGACAACATTTTAAAATGTTGTAATAGGGTTTACTTAAATTTCAAATAAACTTAGTTAAATTCAAAAATTATAGCACTTACAAAAATTTTCTATAATAGCTTTTAATTCAATTTAGCTTTTTAGTTCATTATCGTCAACTACAGCATTTACAATGCTGTAATATCATTCACATTGTAATTAATAGAATTTCAAAAATGCAGTAAATTAACTTCAAATATTCAATAAAATTTCTCAACCAATTATATTTTTATTTAAAACATTTTTTAACTTATAAAATCATACATTTCACATTTATAAACATCATTTAATTTTCCTCAAGTTCATGATTTTATAAAGTTAAATTTCCATTCAAAAATCAAGTTTTAATAATAATTCACTTATCAAAATGCAATGTTCAATTTTAGATTCACTGCGTTAAATTTCAAATTAACATTTATGTTAAAATTCTCAAATATAACTTATTTTTATTTTTATTTACTTAACTAAAATTTCCCTTTCAAGTCAATTTCATAAATTTCCAATTTTAGTTATATTTCAAAATTTCAACTAAAAATATTCATTCATTTCACATTTCAGCTTTATTAAAAATCATTAATATGATATAAAATCACTTTAAATTCAATTTATATTCAAATTATCATAAATTCATATTCAATTAAATTTCCAATTATAATTAAATCAATTTTTCCAAAATAACTTACGTTCAAAATTTCTAACTTTTCCATTAATTCAATTCACTTACAATTATTCATAAAATCAATAATATTTTACAAAAATCCTTTTTAATTATATTTAAATCAAAATAATATAATATTTACATTTCTAAAATAACTTTAAAGATTTTAGGAAAACATATATTAACTACGGGTCTATATATAATTTTCTACGCTAGGTAAAGTGATACGGATATGTATCATTTCAATCCGCAGTTTAAAAAGAAAAATACGGGTTTTATCATTTCAAACCCGCAATCCCAAGTTAAATAAATGATTTGAAAATCATTCAGGCCTATCATTTCAGCCCATAACAATTTTCGCTTATTCCAAAGTCCGTTCGGGTATATATCATTTCAACCCATAGTGATTCTAATCAAAAGGGAACTTGCAGTGTGATAAACTGATATAAATAAACAGAATAGCATAATAAACAGTAACAAGTGATATAACAGGTGTAATAACAGGTGTAAACATCATATGATCATAATATAGCAGTTATAACATGATGCAATACATTTACAGATTCAAATGGTGTCGGTTTATCAGTTATATAGGTACAGATTGTCTGGTGAGAATAACTCACCGGTTTGAGCTGGAGACACAACAACGAATTTCACGAACGGAATCTACACAAGCACAAAAGCACGACACAGATACAAATGGAGGAGCCAAGGATTAATTCCCTTGAATACAAATCAAACAAACAATAACAAACATGAATTATAAACCAAGATATTACAAAACAATGCTAGGAATAAGTACACAATTCAAAGCTAGAACTTTTGCACTTGCATTCACCTTTGTATGCTTCAGCTATGGACTGGAAAAGCACTGTAATGGAATGGTTTTGGATCAGGTTTGGATGCAACAGGTCAGCGTATCATGGATTTGATGATGGTGCAAAGGTATGTGTACATGAAACTATGACTACAAGGCATAAACAAGGATTTTGGTCCATATTTGGCTCGACCTATGGCACACTTGGGCTGGCTATACTTACTCCAGATCTAGACAGTGAAGAGTGATGGTATAGCAGCACCCAAAGGTCATGTGGTTGCTGGTGGTGGTGGTTCTAGGGGTGGCCAAGTGGAGTATGTGAAAGGATATTGGCATTAAGGCTCGGCTAGGCTAGTTTTAAGGGTTTGCTTGCAATTTTTGTGGAGTTTTCAACATGGGGAGGCCACGGCCTGATCTGGTTCAGGTCTGGACAGTGGGTAGGTGGAGGGTCAAAGGTTGTATCGTGGTGGTGGTGGAACAATAGGAGGTGACCAAGGCAAGATATGAAGGAGATAGTGGAGTATATGGCTAGGCTAGGCAATTTCAAGGGGTTTGGTGCAAAGTTTGTGATGCTAACCTCAATGGATAGGCAAAACTTGGTTAATGTCAGAGGAGGGAGAGGAGGAGCTGCTGTAGATGGTGGAGGAGATGGTGGAGCTGATGGTGGAGAGGTTAGGCTGAGCAAAGCATGAAGAAGCAGGGCAAAAATCAAGGCAAACAAATGGAAAAAGGAAGAAGATGAGAGGAGAATGGAAGCCATATTTTTCTTTGAAGTGCCGTGAGTTTTTAGGAGATGAAGGAGGACATTTGTTTACGTGCAAATGATATGTGATCAGCTGAAAGAAATGAGATATGGTTGGCCTCAATTGAATGCAAGAGTTAGAAAATGAAAAGGTGGGAAAACAAAGAGACTTAAGCAACTAAAGAGTCACAAAACCTTTCAAATTTCCACTAGATTCTTTTTAATTTTAAATAACTGAAATATATATATAAATCCAGATAAAAATACGAAAATTTAGTAAATAAACAATAATAAATAAATAAATTATTAATTATATATAGTTTAATTAAATAAAACAGCAAAATTTACAACTAGTCCTGAAAATATGAAAAATAAGTGCAATGAACTTGGAAAAATTTTTATGTACTTAAAAATATTTATAAATAAAGATAAGAACACAAAATAAAATGAATTCACAAAATAAATAAATAAATTTTAATTAAAATATAGTTTAGACGAAGAAAATAGCAGAAAAAGGAAACAGCCTTTTAAAATAGGAAATCATCATAGTAAATTTTAGAAAAATCCTATTATTATTTTTAAAATATTTAGAGATGAAAATATACATAAATTAACATATCTACCCATATTAAAAGAAATATAAGAAAGAAAAATATGATTTATAAAATTTAAAATAGGCAAAATTGCACAATAAAACAAATTATACTAGAAATTGAAATGTACATAACTTTTACATTTTAACTCCGTTTTCAACGAAACGAAAAGTGGTGTTCTTAGAATTTTATGTAATTTCATAATAAAAGATAAAATTTATAATTTTAAACTTTTAAAATTTTAAGTCAAAAGTCAAAGTTTGACTATTTGGACCAAAATCAACATTTCAGGAACATATTCAAATTACACAAGTTTGGAATTATAATTTCATATAAAATCAAGATTTATATTTAAGTAATAAAATTTAATCATTTAAAATAAGTAAAATATTTTTTTTTAAAAATCAAAATAATTAAAGTAAAAAAAAAAATACAGGGTTGTCACAGATAAGCTCATCCCCTTTGGCAATTTCAGTATAAAACATATGATTTTATCTTTTCGCTAGACCCGCCAAACGGGTTGGGTCAGGTGAAGATGGCTCGGATCAAAATTGACCTGACTCATTCTAAGACCCAACCCGTTTAATACATTTACTAAAAGGGTCAATATGACCCAACCCGTTTCATATATGGGTCAACCCGTTTAAAAAACTTCAAAAAGTAAAAAATAAAAAATAAAAAACATCCAATACTTAATAAAAACCACATGCATAAAACATAAAATTGCACATAAACTACATGAACTGGTACATAAATGTTTGTTTAACCCAAAACACTGTTGCATAACATGAAATTTGCACTAAATATCATAAAACAACACCAAATAACACAGACTGCAACAAATAACACTGAAACTGAATCAAATAAGTTTTAAATATGCATATATAAAACTATGACGATAAAAAAAGTAATTTAATTAAAAATTGTGACATTTCCAAGAACGGCGGGATTCTTTTTACAACACGTTGATCTTGACACTTTCTTCAGCCTAATTCCAATCAGACATGCATTGTAAAATAGCAAAACAAGTGAGACAACACTTATATTTGAAATTACATGGAAATACTACTGCAATATCTAAAGTTTAGATATACAGCCTGAATTAGGTTCATATACATACATACATACATACATACATACATACATACATACATACATACATACATACATATATATATATATATATTAGCCTGAATTGGGTTCAGCTACAAAAAGAAATGCTTATTCAGGTAAGCGAGTTTCAACTGCAAAATTGTGAACATGAATTGGGTTCTATATGGTAAGCTTTGAGATACTGATACTTTATATATATATATATATATATATATATATATATATATATATATTATAGCCTGATACATATATGAATTTGTCAAAAAGTTTCTTGATGTGCATTAAAACAGAAGATGCATAAATCAACGATGGCACTTGCATTGAATTGTATTGGATTGTTTATAAACAATGTTATCATAGCAGACAAAGTTGTATTCGTTTAATCGAAATTTAGACAAAAGTGTATTTTGATCAGAAAATTCTTGTTGTTAATAAAATGTGGAAATTGTACATAGGCCAAAGGCATCCATAATACATCATTCAGAAACATTTTACTGCAGAAAAAGAAACAAAAGAACGAGAGAAAAAAATCTAAAATGCTATGAAATATGTGAACATGCATGTTGTTTATATATATGCTAATAACTGGAAGTGTAATATCTAGCAAGAGAGTCAGTCACCTGAAACTTCAATACGAACCCACATCAACCCCTTTTTCCTTCAAGAATTCCTTAGCTTCTACTATGTCTTGCAATACAAATATAAAGCGAATCCATCTCAGCATATAAACAACATCTTCCTAAAAATATAAATTTACTTTAACGGCCGCGTTAATGATCTAAATGCATTTAGACTTCATAGGCCCGTTAATGATCCAAAATTGTAAAAATTTTGAAACTCACCAATTTCTTCCACTACGGGCTGGCCTAGTTCTAATAACGATATCAGAGCTTAATAGCTTATACACTCTAAATTAGTAATATTAGGGCTAACTAATTAAGCTTTCCCACTAAGTGCGGTGTCTAGAAAGTAATGTCTAAGATTGGAACTAGATAATCAAGTATCCTGTCCTACCTGATTACCAGTCTGGCCTGAAAGGTAGAGTAAGCCCAAAGGTTAACCATAACAGAAAAGGCCCGATATAATTGGGTCATGGGCTAATTTTTAAAATAGTTTTGAAAATTAAGAAAATATTTTAAATTTAAAAGTTAAATTTAAAATAAAACATGTTTATTATAAAAGGTTATAATATAACAAATTTTCAAAAATATTTGAAAATGTATCGAATATTTCAAAATGTTTGAAACTATGTAAATATTAATTTCGAAATTTTAAATTACTAATAAGATTAATAAAATAAATAAATTAAATGAGTTAATTAATTAATATTTATATGCATGTGTTATGTTTTTTGATATATGTTATGTTATTTTAAAGTGTTTAAGATAACATAAGCATACATGTGTGTGGTCGTTTATATACACACACACACACACACACGAGTACTTTGGCACGTGCGATGCACGTGCGCAGAAGGAACTGCTATTAAGAAACGACATTTGTGAGGTTTATTGAATTTTATAAAATGATTTTGTTATGTACGTAATGCTGCATTTTTTGGTTAATGACTTTTAGAACGCATCCACATCCGATGGAGTGTATACAGAACTTCTGTATAAACCTGGAAATAATTTATGTGCCAAAAAAAAAAAGTAATAAACATATGGAATTATGAATTATTCTTGTATGTTCATGCATACCCTATACAACAACTTTGATTCCTAACAGAAATAGAATATTTTCTTTAGTAGATATAGTAGTTATTCTGAAATAGATATGGTAGTATTTTGTGAGTAGAAGGAAACAAAATGACATATTGTAGCTGACAAATTATGTGACCATAAATTGTAAGTACTAAGTATAGTTGTCGTAATCGTTTTCTCTCCTCCTTGTGCCGGGCTTGAAACCGCCATCAATAATAAGTCCTTTAAACTATCATCATTTTCAAATAAACCTCTATGTTCAGCTGCTTTTTTAAATGTATTATATTGTGTTCCATTAATCTTTAGTAAGTCACTAAAAGATAAAGGACCTCTAACATGTGTTAATAATAATCACACAAAAAAATGATCACATTCAGTGGGACATACCGTATAAATTTTATCGATTGCCATACGGTTATTTCGTATGTTGTTACATTCCATATTTGTAAAGTCATACCAACATTTTGCAGGAAACTCATGGCGTAAATATTTAGTTTTTTTTGCTTGCGTAAGTGTAATACCGTGTCTAATAAAAATCGAACATGCTTAAGCTGATCAAACTAACTCATGCTAGACTTAAATGAACCGTTAATTGACTTAGGACAGATAGGCAAATAAAAATAAAAAATTAATAAAAATAGAAATAAGCAAACTGACTGATTGAAAGGTAGTGGAAGATATATCAGTTCTCATAACAATTTATATAATAGACTGATAACAGGTAACACTGTTGTGTGATATACGATATTTATGTGCGTGTTCCAATGATGTACAGGTGAAAATGTCATGGGTTATTTTATAATCGTATACTATTTTATATGTAAGTTTCGTGTTCTCTGTTATATATATTTTGGCTACCTGTACTTGCAAGGTTGTGTGCTTTCCATGTTTTGACTTTATTGGCTTGATCTATTTGCTGTATAAAGTTGCTTTAACCCAGCAACTTGTACAACCTTGTATCATTCATAGAGATAAATGTTTATTTGATGCGTTTTTAATTTTTGCAATTTTAGGAATCCATGTAGTTATGTTTCTTTCCTGCGTTTAATTCATACACTTTAATTCTTTTAACGATTTGGGTTGCTTTCCTTATTTTATATCTGTTTACAGAAGCATAATTAAAGGATTATCATTTATCTTCCATATGAAGTGGAAGTAAAGGGCTTGATTTTTACATATTTTTATTTTGCTGCTCTTTTCCTTTTATATTTTTCCATCTTAATTTCACATAAATCATGCATAATACATGTAATGATCCACCAAACTTGATGTTTATCGATAAGCACGAAGTTTTACACATGAAAGACAATTAATCTCGCATAATACTTGCACATGAAATTTTACAGTAGTATTGTTGTGTTGCTATATTTGTTTTCATAGTATTATGAATGGTTTGTTTATGTTCATTATTCATGTGAGTACGGTCGCACATCGAATTTCCTTTAATTTGGTTCTAAAAGACATATGAACTGCATGAACTATATTTAAATATTTAAATGCTTAGAGAATAGGGAAAAAATTATCATTTGATGCCAAAAAGAGATATCCATGAAATAAACGACAATGTATATATTCAACAGCAAGATGCATGTGTATCCCTATGAGCCATAACAATATAATGATATTAGTATAAATAGCAAGGCCAGAAAAACAAATGTGATATTTGATATATTTTATTATTAAAGCAGTTAACTGGAGTATTTTCCAAACTTAATTATGTTAACCTGTATTGATAGTTCTTTTTTTGGAGTCCCTTCTTCCTATTAATTGCATTTACTTATATCATTACATAATGACTCATGCAGATTACGTGAAATTTGTAGATCAGTAATGTAACAACCCTGGTTAGAGATTACCGCTAGTATTAAGTCATAATTATAGTTATGATTTAATATTAGATTCATTAATTAAATTAATGGGGAGAAAATGAGGATAATATTGTTGTTAGGGATAGAACAACATTATGTGAGTTAATTATTGGAGAATAAAATAAAATAAGATATATTTCAATTTTATGATTTGAAATAAATTTAGGAAGAAGGATAATGAAAGGGGAATATATATTTTGGGGTTGTGTAATACATATATGGGAATGGAAAAAAAAAATAATATCTCTTTATTTCATGAGTTTTGAATAGAGACTTGTGCCTATATTCCATTAGCATGCACAATTTGGCAATAATATATGTAATGTCTAAATTACTTTTTTTTATATATACACCAGGAAAAGTGTTGAATAAATAATAAATCATGTTATAAATGATTTATAATGGGGATAAATATTTTGGAGAGTTAAAATAAATCATTCCCCCATAATAAAATGAGATAACCCATTTCATTTGATAAAATATGTCCATATTTACATTAGTTGGATAAATAGTGTAAAATTGCAATAAATAGGGAATAAATGGTGAATATATATAATAAAACTTGGTAAATATAATTTTATTCTTTTTATTGGATTCCTTGTGTTTTAACGAATCCAATGCATTTTTATTTTGTTGAATTCAGATATAAAATGTGTAAAATATGAGAGAAATAGCATTATATAAAAATGAAAATAAAAACATAAATTGGAATTTTTGGCTAAGTATGTTTTTGGGCTGAAGTGTTGGTCCATTAGCCCATAAAGAAGTTTCTGGTGAGGAAAATAGTGTACATACAGTTTTCCTCTCCTATCTCCTCCTCCAGTTGTAACAGAAGCTCAAAAGTAAGATCAATGGCAACCTCAAACCCTTGCTAAATCTTAGTTAATTCCACACAAAATTAAGAGATTTTCTTATCTAAAAATTAAAGCCAGTTAATCTTCTAACCAATCTCCATCTTAAATCCGGGAAAATTCTTAGTTTCAGTTACTATTGTTGTTTTATTGGGTTTTCCCCTTTGCATGTCCATTTTTCAACAACTATAGGTACTTCCTAGACCATTGCTAGCTTGAAGATCTCATCTTGCAGCCAATTTCGCTCCCTTTTGCCGCAAAAGGTAAGTGAAAACTTGCAGCAAACTGTAAGCAAATGAAAATTCTTCGCTATGTAAAAGTTTGGTATTGTGATGTTTTGTTTTTGATCTTTTTGATATGTTTATCCGGCTGAAATAGTGCCAAT
Source organism: Allium cepa (assembly GCA_030765085.1). Lineage (NCBI taxonomy): Eukaryota > Viridiplantae > Streptophyta > Magnoliopsida > Asparagales > Amaryllidaceae > Allium > Allium cepa. Next base: position 477,072,809 of record CM060931.1, read on the forward strand.
TTCATTTGCCATATCTTGTTCATCCGGCATCGGATTGCTGCCAAACTTGTTCAGTTTGAAGTATATTTGTTATAGTTCATTCCTGTAAAATTTTATCAAGTTTCGAGTCCGTTTGTACCTCCTTATTGGCTGTCAAAGTTGCAAAACCGAAAGCAATTTTGCACAGGAAATATATTTGACTGAATAGTATTTTTGCCATAACTTTTACGTTTCTAATCAGAATTTAAAAATCTTGGATGTTATGAAATCCTTGTGAAATATTCCACAACTTTAATTTGTTGAGTTTTCAGTAATTTTGATCTTTGCTATGCAAAAATTGACAAAGTTTGTCACTGTCCCGAAAATGTATCAGTCCAGGCTTAACTTTTAACTTTTAGTAATTTTGGCATAACTTTTGTGTTTCAAATCGGAATTTCAAAATCTTGGATGTTCTGGAATCCTTGTGAAATATGCCACAACTTTCATGTTTTATTGTTATGAATAATTTTGAAGTCTACATAGACAAAAATTGATTTTTTCGTTGTTGGTCCGTGTTAATAACCAGTGCACAATTTTTCTTCTATGTAGTATTTCGATCATAACTTTCACGTTACTTATCGGAATCTTGAAATTCAAGATGTTCTGGAATCCCTAGGAAATATTCTACAACTTTTATGTTTTAAGTTTTATAAGATTTTGTTGTTTACATGGTGAAAAATTGATGCTTTTACTGTTGGTCTGTCATTGACAGCCACAATATTTATATATTTGTCCGATTTCGACAATTTCATTTGCATTCTTTTGCAAATTTTTATATATGAAATTTGATGCTAATGTTTGATTATTATGTCCAGCAATGGACTAGTCAAGTTAGGATAAGATTTGGATTTAAATTTAATTCAAATTCGATTTAAATTTGAATATCGATTTATACCGATTAAATTGCAAATTGTTGTCTTTTGAGTTTTAAAAATCCGAATAAATTGCATAAAATCTTCTAAAATCATGGTTTGTATAATAAATGTTTTTACACATTTTTAAAGGTTTTTAAACAATTATTCTTTATTTTCTAGGTTTTCAAAATCATTAAAATTCTTTTAAATGATGAGTTTTCTCTCAAAATCCTTTAGATAAATTTCTAGAAATTGGTTTGAAATCCCATTTTCTTCAGTAAAATATATTATAATTAATTTTAATTACTTTGATTCTTTTTTGGACGTATGAGAAAGTAAATTAAACGATTTAGTAAAATTACGAGGTGTGGGACTCGTGAGTTTACTTTATCGGTTAATTTCGGACTTGTACGATCGAAACAACTTTTGGAAATTGTTTGAATTCCTCTTTGATGACAACCACTTCGTGGTATGTTTTTGATGTATTTAAATCCTAATTGGGGCATTATTCCATATCAATTTATTTGGGGTGTGTGTGTGTATAGTCCGAGAACCCCTAAATAGGAGTATATTCGATGATGGGCTATATTGATAGAGATGCTCTTGCCAATGATATGAGGCAAATATTTCGATGGAATTTGATGATGATTGATGAATTTATGGTGTTTCTTACTTGTCGATGAGATAAGACAAGTTTGGCATTTCATACCATTCGCCGATGACATGAGGCGATTCTTATGATGATTTAGATGATTTTCATAGTGTGGCATCGACTAGCGGCTAGAAAACCGCTAAGTGAGAACGTGCGGTATGGGACGTACGTTACCACTTTTTGGGTTACTATCCGAGAGTTTCTGACACATTCTAGAAGGACTACCAGTACTTTGAGTCCCGATCGGGCCAAGCAATGTTTGGCTCGATCACTGTGATGGCGGGGGCTCAGCGGACACCGATTGGAGTGAAGACTCCAATCACTATGATGGCGGGTGTTTGGGATGGATATAGATGACGTCATAGACCGAAACAATTCGATGTGAGGATTTCGGTCAATAGAAGGATATGGTACCATAATGATGGTAGTACTGGTAAGTAGCACGTGCAGCATTGCTTCGGCATGCGGGATCTGGCCAATCCGAGGTTTCTTTTGATGATTCATGATGATTTCAATTTTGCCACCTTTTTATGTGTTTTCTATAGCTTTATAGATATGAGAAAGGCATATATGATTTCTTGGTGGATTTCGGTAATTTCGAATTTATGAATTGATACTTGGGATTTTATATGATTTTCGAAGGATGATTATTTAATGAATGATTGTTAGGAGTTTCCCTTATACCCTACTCACTCATTCTCTTTTGTTAAACCAAGTATATACATAGTTTCAAACCACCCGTAGTGAAGTGTAGAAGTTATATGATATCTACTCTTGTAATTCTTATCTGCTTATGTTTCCCTTAAGGCTGTAAGGGGAAAGTTCCCTTTCACTTTATCGTATTTTTTTTCTAACGATAAGATTCAGTTTGCTTGACCCGTGTGTTTGTCACTCGGGTCAGACCGAGTTGCAGGTTAGGTCGGATATCTATCTTTTGTGCTTGGACCCATTTTGAATTTTGAGGGGCTCATGACTATGGACTTGGCTACATCTTTCGTGTTGTCTCTTTTGTGTCAGCTTATTGTACATATTCTTTTATAGAGACGGAGATGTATGTATATTGTGTGGTTATACGCCACTATGATGTAGGGTATTACATTTGATGTTCGGCTGTATTAGTATATATATCTATGGCTGCTGTTCTGTGATGTGATTGTTATATTTATTGCATTTTGTTTCTGAATAGATCCTACAGCCGTGTAGTATCGTATTAGTTAAACATTGAGTATGTCGATCACTTGAGATACACGAAAAAAATATATGGTAAAAATCGACGTACTTAGTCTTTAGCTAATGCATTACTATTCGGTCGCCCTTAACCAGCCCTATTCTCTGCATTAGTAGACGGAATAACTCATTAATTCTCTTTACTAATGTGGGTCTCGGGGTGGGGTATCACAGCTTGGTATCAGAGCCAGGTTTCAGAACAAAATGAAATAAACGCAGAACAGTGAACACGATGAACCGTACATCAAGTATAATACACCCTTGTACATCTTATCCCTTAATCGTGGCCAGCCTAGTCATATCCCTATCCTTTTCAATTCCTTTGGGGTAGATAGAAAGGAATACGTCTAGGAATGTTAAATGTTATTCCGTAGTATTCCTTAATTATTTCATTTCAATTGCTTTATATATAAATCTACCCTGTGAATGATCTTCTCTCATTTTATCTTTCAGCTATGTCTGGAAGAGGTAGAGCTCGCCCTTCGACATCGGGACCGTCCAGTGGTTCACGACCCGAAGGTGTTTATATGACTACTGATCAGATTTGAGAGCTTCTTGGGAGCACCCAACCTCCCGCTCCTATTCCATCTTCATCTCCTCGCAAGTCTGTAGTTGCAAGACTATGCAGTGACTTTACTAATCTTGGAGGCAAGCCATTCAAAGGCTCCGAGTCGGTTCTTGAGGTGCAAGCCTGGCTTCGCACTTGTGAGCGTGTATTCCTACGTATGGAGCTTTCAGATCATCATCGAGTTCTTGTGGCATCCAGTATGCTACAAGAGCATGCTTTAGATTGGTACGAGCTTCTTATCGCTGAGGTGGATGAGACTAACCTCACATGGCAGCAATTCCGAGATAGATTTGAGCTTAAGTTCGTACCCGAGTCGGAAAAGGCTCTTCTTACTCGTCGCTTCATCGAGTTGAAGCAGGGCAACTCTTCAGTTTCAGATTATGTTTCTTCCTTTGAGTCCCTCTCTAAGTATGGGTTGGAGTTCATTAGTACCCCATACAAGAAAAATCTTAAGTTCGTATCCGGACTTAAGAAATATTTGAAGAAGTCTTTAATGCTCCAACTCAAGCTTTCTTTTGAAGAGTTAGTTGATGCCGCTCTCCATCTCGAGACAATTGAGAATGAGAAAGATAGTGATGGCGAGGGTGGTGTTCAGTCTAATCCAAAGAAGAAGAAGTTTCCTTTCCGTAAGCCTAAGTTCTTTCCTTCCAAGAAAAAGAAGCAAGTCGGATCTTCTACTCAATCTCAAGCCCCTCCTCAAGCTAAGCCTTTTGCTTGCTACAATTGTGGATCTCCTAACCATCCAGTCCGAGAATGTCCTAAGCCCAAGAGATGTAACCACTGCAAAGCTGAAGGACATTTGGTTTCTGCTTGTCCTAAGAAGAATAAAGGTTCTCGTCCGGGGAATCTCAATGTAGCAACTTCTAGTGATGCGACTAAGTCAAAAGGTACATTTTCTCCCATCTTAGAGGGTTCCATTGTTTTCCATGATCGATCGATTAGAGTGCTCTTCAATACGGGTGCGTCACACTCATTCGTATCGAAGGGACTCGTGGATACTTGTTCTTTGGATGTTTCTTGCTTGCTTGCTTCTTTGAGGATTGCGAATCCCATCGGGGGGTCCGCAACCCTTAGCTTATAATGTGATAATGTTGCGGTTCTTCTTTGTGGATTCTCTTTCCGTGCGAATTTGCACGTGATTCCCTCGCTTGGTTTTGACATGATATTTGGTATGGACTGGCTAGTTCGATACGATGCCAGGATTCTTTGTTCCGATAGAGTCATTTATCTCCGCCATCCAGACTCTCCTTCGCAGTTATCTCTTATGCTTCGGGATACCGATTGTGATTCCGTAGCATCCTTATATGCTCTTGATTCTCGAGACGATGAGGATGATGTGTCTCGAATTCCGATCGTTTGTGACTTCGCTGATATTTTTGAGCCTGTTTCGGGATTGCCACCCAAGCGGGCCATAGAGTTTCGTATTGACCTCATCCCTGGTGTGCAACCAGTTAGTCGTCCTCCCACAAGGATGTCTACTAAGTAGAACGAGGAACTTAAGAAGCAACTCCTCGAGCTCGAAGCTAAGCACTTCATTCGATCTAGCTCTTCACCGTGGGGGGCCGCGGTAGCATTCGTGAAGAAGTCCGACGGGACTCTTAGGCTTTGCGTCGACTATCGCAAGCTTAATGAGTTAACCATCAAGAATCGTTACCCTTTACTAAGGATCGATGACATGTTCGATCAGTTAAGTGGTGCTAAGGTCTTTTCACAGTTAGACCTTGCCACTGGTTTTCATCAGCTCCAAGTTGCGGAGGATAGTATCCCTCTCACCGCATTCCGCACTCGCTATGGTTCTTATGAGTGGCTTGTCATGCCGTTCGGATTGACGAATGCACCTGCCTACTTTGTCGATCTTATGAATCGGGTATTCCGGGAATATCTCGATAAATTTGTTCTTGTATTCATCGATGATATCTTAGTATATTCCAAGTCCGAAGAGGACCATGCTCGACATCTTAGAATTGTTTTGAGTACTCTCCGAAAGCATCAACTCAAAGCAAAACTTTCTAAGTGTCACTTTTGGGAAAAGCAAGTGAAGTTCTTAGGCCATGCTGTATCTTCAGAATGTATTTCCGTTGATCCTTCTAAGATCGAAGCTATTCAGAATTGGAAGAGGCCTGAAAATGTTCATGAGATTCGTAGCTTTCTGGGTTTAGCGGGTTATTATCGCCATTTCATTAAGGATTTCTCTCGCATCTTGCTTCCGCTTACAAACCTCACTAGGAAGGGTGTTCGTTTTATCTGGTCTGACAAGTGTGAGGCTGCCTTCCAGCGATTGAAGGAGCTTCTCACACATGCTCCTGTGCTTGTGGTTCCTGAAGGGAACCAAGATCTCATTGTTTATACTGATGCAAGCCACAGTGGGCTTGGTGCGGTTCTTATGCAGAAGGATCGGGTTGTTGCCTATGCTTCAAGGCAATTACGTCCGAACGAGGTTCGGTACGCGACCTATGATTTAGAGCTTGCAGCCATCGTCTTCGCCTTGAAGATATGGCGTCATTATCTCCTTGGTGAGCATTTCGTCCTTTATACCGATCATAAGTCTCTCAAGTACCTCTTTTCGCAGAAGGAATTGAATATGAGGCAACAACGATGGTTAGAGTTCCTCGCCTCATATGATTTCGATATCGAGTATACCCCAGGGAAGGGTAATCGTGTAGCTGATGCGCTTAGCCGCAAGCATTCGGCAGTCGTTTCCATGATGTTAGCCGAATGGGATGTTCTTGAGACCTTATCCAGCTTCGACATTCATGATCGAGCACCGTCATCTGATTCACCGGTCTTATTATTCAGTATGGTTGCTCGACCTTCTCTTCTTGATCGTATCTCTGAGGCCCAGAGACGTTATGCTTATATTATGCGCCTCGGTCTTGCTCATCTGAGTCCCGTGATGAGGTGTTGCGGGATTATTCGATTGATTCTCATGGTTGCCTTCGTCTGAGGAACCATATAGTTATTCCATCTGATTCAGCACTTAGGCGTGACATACTTGATGATTGTCATCGCTCTAAGTATACCATCCATCCGGGTAGCAGTAAGATGTACGCGGATATGCATCGCCTTTACTATTGGGAAGGCATGAAGCGTGATATTGCAAGTTATGTAAGCAATTGCATGACCTGTCAGCTTGTTAAGGCCGAGCATCAGCGGCCATCCGGTCTTCTTCAGCCTCTTGAGGTTCCACAGTGGAAGTGGGACCAAGTATCGATGGACTTCGTTGATGGCCTACCTCGTTCGAGGTCGGGTCATTCTAGCATTTGGGTTATTGTGGATCGTCTTACTAAATCCGCCCATTTCATCCCTATTAAATCTAACAGGAATGCTCCTATGTTGGAAAAGACTTATATTAAGGAAATCGTACGATTACATGGTGTTCCTTCTTCGATCGTATGTGATCGTGATCCTTTGTTTACCAGCCATTTTTGGACCAGTTTTCAGCAAGCTTTGGGAACAAAGATGAATCTTTTTACATCTTATCATCTCCAGTCTGATGGACAGACTGAGAGGGTGAACCGTATTCTTAAAGACCTTCTCCGTGCTTGCATTCTTGATTTCAGTGGTTCTTGAGAGGATCATCTACCATTGATAGAGTTCTCCTACAATAACAGCTATCAATCCAGTATTGGTATGGCTCCCTTCGAGGCACTGTACGGAAGACCATGCCGATCTCCATCTTGTTGGCTAGAATCTGGCGAGAAGTTTATACTCGGTCCAGACTCAGTTCGTGATTCTTCAGAAAAGATATCTTTGATTAGACAGCAGATGAAAGAGGCACAGAATCGTCAGAAATCCTACGCGGACAACCGTAGGAAGCCTCTGGAATTCGCAGTGGGTGATCTTGTATTCCTTCGTGTATCCCCTATGAAGGGAGTAATGCGCTTTAGCTCCACTGGGAAATTGGCTCCTCGCTTTATAGGACCCTTTCCGATTATTGAGCGCATTGGTCCTGTAGCATATCGATTGTCTCTGCCATCTCGTTTATCGGGTATTCATGATGTCTTCCACATTTCTCAGCTTCGGAAATGTATTCGAGATTCAGATTTAGTCATTGATCCTTCCGAGCAGCTTGAGCTTGAGATTTCACCGAGTTTATCTACTTCTCAACAGCCTATTCGCGTTCTTGATTCGGAGGTGAGACGCCTTCGAAGCAAGAACGTTTCTCTTGTTAAGATTCAATGGTCGGAGAATCCGAAAGATTGCACTTGGGAAACCAGAGAATCTATCGAGCGTTCTTTTCTGGGTTTTCTTTCTTCATTTGACATCGGTGAGAACTTTCATTCTCAAGCCATTTCTTGTTTCTTTTGAGTGAATTATTGCATTGTTATGGGTTTTTCCTTTAGAAATTGCGTGGACGCAATTTTGTTAAGGAGGGAAGTCTGTAACAACCCTGGTTAGAGATTACCGCTAGTATTAAGTCATAATTATAGTTATGATTTAATATTAGATTCATTAATTAAATTAATGGGGAGAAAATGAGGATAATATTGTTGTTAGGGATAGAACAACATTATCTGAGTTAAGAATAAAATAAAATGAGATTTATTTCAATTTTATGATTTGAAATAAATTTAGGAAGAAGGATAATGAAAGGGAATATATATATTTTGGGGTTGTGTAATACATATATGGGAATGGAAAAAAATATATAATATCTCTTTATTTCATGAGTTTTGAATAGAGATTTGTGCCTATATTCCATTAGCATGCACAATTTGGCAATAATATATGTAACGTCTAAATTACATTTTTTTATTATATATACACCGGGAAAAGTGTTGAATAAATAATTAATCATGTTATAAATGATTTATAATGGGGATAAATATTTTGGGGAGTTAAAATAAATCATTCCCCCATAATAAAATGAGATAACCCATTTCATTTGATAAAATATGTCCATATTTACATTAGTTGGATAAATAGTGTAAAATTGCAATAAATAGGGAATAAATGGTGAATATATATAATAAAACTTGGTAAAATATAATTTTATTCTTTTTATTGGATTCCTTGTGTTTTAACGAATCCAATGCATTTTTATTTTGTTGAATTCGGATATAAAATGTGTAAAATATGAGAGAAATAGCATTATATAAAAATAAAAATAAAAACATAAATTGAAATTTTTGGCTAAGTATGTTTTTGGGCTGAAGTGTTGGTCCATTAGCCCATAAAGAAGTTTCTGGTGAGGAAAATAGTGTACATACAGTTTTCCTCTCCTATCTCCTCCTCCAGTTGTAACAGAAGCTCAAAAGTAAAATCAATGACAACCTCAAACCCTTGCTAAATCTTAGTTAATTCCACACAAAATTAAGAGATTTTCTTATCTAAAAATTAAAGCCATGTAATCTTCTAACCAATCTCCGTCTTAAATCCGGGAAAAATCTTAGTTTCAGTTACTATTGTTGTTTTAATGGGTTTTTCCCCTTTGCATGTCCATTTTTCAGCAACTATAGGTACTGCCTAGGCCATTGCAAGCTTGAAGATCTCATCTTGCAGCCAATTTCGCTCCTTTTTGCCGCAAAAGGTAAGTGAAAACTTGCAGCAAACTGCAAGCAAATGAAAATTCTTCGCTATGTAAAAGTTTGGTATTGTGATGTTTTGTTTTTGATCTTTTTGATATGTTTATCCGGCTGAAATAGTGCCAATTTCATTTGCCATATCTTGTTCATCCGGCATTGGATTGCTACCAAACTTGTTCACTTTGGAGTATATTTGTTATAGTTCATTCCTGTAAAATTTTATCAAGTTTCGAGTCCGTTTGTACCTCCTTATTGGCTGTCAAAGTTGCAAAACCGAAAGCGTTTTTGCACAGGAAATATATTTGGCTGAATAGTATTTTCGCCATAACTTTTACGTTTCTAATCAGAATTTAAAAATCTTGGATGTTCTGGAATCCTTGTGAAATATTCCACAACTTTCAATTGTTGAGTTTTCAGTAATTTTGACGCTTGCTATGCAAAAATTGACAAAGTTTGTCACTGTCCCAAAAATGTATTAGTCCAGGCTTAACTTTTAACTTTTAGTAATTTTGGCATAACTTTTGTGTTTCAAATCGGAATTTCAAAATCTTGGATGTTCTGGAATCCTTGTGAAATATTCCACAACTTTCATGTTTTTTGGTTACAAATAATTTTGAAGTCTACATAGACAAAAATTGATTTTTTCGTTGCTGGTCCGTGTTAATAACCAGTGCACAATTTTTTTCTATGTAGTATTTCGATCATAACTTTCACGTTACTGATCGGAATCTTGAAATTCAAGATGTTTTGGAATCCCTAGGAAATATGCTACAACTTTTATGTTTTAAGTTTTATAAGATTTTGTTGTTTACATGGTGAAAAATTGATGCTTTTACTGTTGGTCTGTCATTGACAGCCACAATATTTATATATTTGTCCGATTTTGACAATTTCATTTGCATTCTTTTGCAAATTTTTATATATGAAATTTGATGCTAATGTTTGATTATTATGTCCAGCAATGGACTAGTCAAGTTAGGATAAGATTTGGATTTAAATTTAATTCAAATTCGATTTAAATTTGAATATCGATTTATACCGATTAAATTGCAAATTGTTGTCTTTTGAGTTTTAAAAATCCGAATAAATTGCATAAAATCTTCTAAAATCATGGTTTGTATAATAAATATTTTTACACATTTTTAAAAGTTTTTAAACAATTATTCTTTATTTTCTAGGTTTTCAAAATCATTAAAATTCTTTTAAATGATGAGTTTTCTCTCAAAATCCTTTAGATAAATTTCTAGAAATTGGTTTAAAATCCCATTTTCTCTAGTAAAATATATTATAATTAATTTTATTAATTTTAATTACTTTGATTCTTTTTCGGACGTATGAGAAAGTAAATTAAACGATTTAGTAAAATTACGAGGTATGGGACTCGTGAATTTACTTTATCGGTTAATTTCGGACTTGTACGATCGAAACAACTTTTGGGAATTGTTTGAATTCCTCTTTGATGACAACCACTTCGTGGTATGTTTTTGATGTATTTAAATCCTAATTGGGGCATTATTCCATATCAATTTATTTGGTGTATATATATATATATATATATATATATATATATATATATATATAGTCCGAGAACCCCTAAATAGGAGTATATTCGATGATGGGCTATATTGATAGAGATGCTCTTGCCAATGATACGAGGCAAATATTTCGATGGAATTTGATGATGATTGATGAATTTTTGGTGTTTCTTACTTGTCGATGAGATAAGACAAGTTTGGCATTTCATACCATTCGCCAATGACATGAGGCGATTCTTATGATGATTTAGATGATTTTCATAGTGTGGCATCGACTAGCGCTAGAAAACCGCTAAGTGAGAACGTGCGGTATGGGACGTACGTTACCACTTTTTGGGTTACTATCCGAGAGTTTCTGACACATTCTAGAAGGACTACCAGTACTTTGAGTCCCGATCGGGCCAAGCAATGTTGGCTCGATCACTATGATGGCGGGGGCTCAGCGGACACGGATTGGAGTGAAGACTCCAATCACTATGATGGCGGGTGTTCGGGATGGATATAGATGACGTCATAGACCGAAACAATTCGATGTGAGGATTTCGGTCAATAGAAGGATATGGTACCATAATGATGGTAGTACTGGTAAGTAGCACGTGCAGCATTGCTTCGGCATGCGGGATCTGGCCAATCCGAGGTTTCTTTTGATGATTCATGATGATTTCAATTTTGCCACCTTTTTATGTGTTTTCTATAGCTTTATAGATATGAGAAAGGCATATATGATTTCTTGGTGGATTTCGGTAATTTCGAATTTATGAATTGATACTTGGGATTTTATATGATTTTGGAAGGATGATTATTTAATGAAGATTGTTAGGAGTTTCCCTTATACCCTACTCACTCATTCTCTTTTGTTAAACCAAGTATATACATAGTTTCAAACCACCCGTAGTGACGTGTAGAAGTTATATGATATCTACTCTTGTAATTCTTATCTGCTTATGTTTCCCTTAAGGCTGTAAGGGGAAAGTTCCCTTTCACTTTATCGTATTTTTTTTCTAACGATAAGATTCAGTTTGCCTGACCCGTGTGTTTGTCACTCAGGTCAGACCGAGTTGCAGGTTAGGTCGGATATCTATCTTTTGTGCTTGGACCCATTTTGATTTTTGAGGGGCTCATGACTATGGACTTGGCTACATCTTTCGTGTTGTCTCTTTTGTGTCAGCTTATTGTACATATTTTTTTATAGAGACGGAGATGTATGTATATTGTGTGGTTATACGCCACTATGATGTAGGGTATTACATTTGATGTTCGGCTGTATTAGTATATATATCTGTGGCTGCTGTTCTGTGATGTGATGGTTATATTTATTGCATTTTGTTTCCGAATAGATCCTACAGCCGTGTAGTATCGTATTAGTTAAACATTGAGTATGTCGATCACTTGAGATACACGAAAAAAAATATGGTAAAAATCGACGTACTTAGTCTTTAGCTAATGCATTACTATTCGGTCGCCCTTAACCAGCCCTATTCTCTGCATTAGTAGACGGAATAACTCATTAATTCTCTTTACTAATGTGGGTCTCGGGGTAGGGTGTCACAAGTAATGAATTATATTAGACCGTGTAATCAGTTTGATTGTTTTTGATTTTTCGCTTTAAATATCCCAAATCCAAACTTTGAAAAAATCAAAACTGATTTTGTTTGACTTCGCTAATGATATACTTTTAAGCTATGCACTCACTGATTGAAGTAAATAACATGTAAAACTTGTATATTCTGCTAAAACCAAGCATAATCTAGTAAAAACCACTAATAATTCGGGTTATGAAATTGATGAATAGATAAACTATGTAATATATTGTGGCCATTAACACGATACAATAATAGAATCATGAGTTTTTGAAACTGAGCAACACTATGTATGTAAGTTTTAATAATTTGTAGTTAGATTACAGACACGCGTACAACCCCCATACCCCACCCCCGCAAACCCACAGTGCGCATGCACGCAGTCCGCACGTGATCACATAGACTATAGTAGAAATCAAAAGCATAACAATATCAAATTAATTTTTTCCCATATGTGAGGATACACTAATTTCTTGTGATAGTTTGCTATACCTTGCAAAAACTAATCATAGTTAACAAAAAATTCATTACAAACACGTCTAATATAAACCATGATTATACATACAAATATGAAACAAATAATTTATGAGTTTCTATTGGAATTTATTAAGCATCTTTCACACAATATCATAAATGCAACTCTAGGCCAAGATGCTAGTAACATGTACCTATAGAATGAGCCATCCAAAACAAATTGAAAACCAAGGTTCGTATTAGCAAATGGAACACTGACATTGACCAACAATGCAACTTATGCGCAAGCCATATAGAAGATAGAGACCATCTATTTTTCAACTGCCCGTATTCAAACAAGTTGTTGGAAAATACCATGCAAAAATTGAAATTAGACATCAATCTAAATTTCAACATTAACCAGATTATGGAATGCATAAGCAACAGCAACAAGAATCAAACTTTAGACAACCAAATCATCAACATAGCGTTTACTTCCCTGATTTGGAACATTTGGTGTGAAAGAAACAACAGGATCTTCAGAGGTATTGAAATGCCAACATCAGTTAGAAACACCCTGATAAATCATGATGTTAAAATGCTTACGCAACACTTAATCCAAGATAGAGAAGTTAGTAGAGAAGCGAAACTCATCTGCGAAAATTGGAACATTGTCAGCAGGACCCCGGTTCCTCCGCATCCCCCCTGACCGGCTCTTACACTAGAGGGATTCTTCTGGCAACTCCCCGTTGATGAGATTATTGTCCACTTGTGTTTCCAGATCCGTTTGTGCCTTTGCTTGACATATGTCTTTTGCTCCCCTATCGAGACAGAAGTGGCTTCACACTTCTTTTTAGAAGGTTCTGGATTGCATCCTTGAGAAGGATGTCTTTTACATCGCTTTTGTTGTTGTTTTATTTTCTGTTTAGTTTTTTATCGGTCCAAGTTGTTATTACGGATGATTTTGAGTGCATTTTAAACTTTGTTTCAACTCCTCCATCTGTTCAACAACTTGGATCCGTTTTCTCTGTGTTGTATCGTTAATATATGGAAGCGATATGTACTCTTTTTCCTTGTAAGGTACCCGATTAGGTTAGGGGGGTTACAAGGTTTTAATGAGGCATATCATGGAAATATATGCCCTTCTATGTTAATAAAGTACCTTTTTTCAAAAAAAAAAAACATTATTTGGTGGCACTTGCTTACACTTCTATCATCCAAAACATTTTTCGAACTTGCCAATTCTTGAGTCATATGTAATTGTAATCATCTGTACAAAAAACTTTGATATCGCAACAGATTAATAACTCCGTTCCTTGTTGCCGTATCCTAGTTTACCTTCCGCGGCATAGAAAAAACAGAGAGTTATTATTGATCGCTGGAATAAACCAACCACATTTATGTTCGATGAAAGTATATAACTCCACTGTTACCACAATGCATTATAATATAATACCTCTGCATTTATAATGTCTATGACTGTGATGTCTGCCTGCCATAATTTTGAGAACAATGAAATATGTATATAATGCATGATGATAGTCAAACATAGAATACAAAATAATGAATAGCTGATGGGGATCTAACAATTCATGTCCACTATCAGGTAGATAGTCTCGACTGAACAGTTGCAGAAATAAGCATATCATTTCCAAGATTCACCGTCCACATGGAGTAGCAATACCACAAAACGCACCTTTCTAAATCAAAATCATATCATACTAAATTACGCAGCAACCTAGCTAAACAAAATTTTGGAAAAGATATAGCACTCAATGCCAAAGTTTTGGTTCTATAATTCTTTGTTTCTTATTCTTTTATTTTATATTTATTTTTATTTTGAAATGGCTATTCCTGTGCTCGTACAATCTGTCTGCAAAAATTGAAAGGAGAAAGTAGAGTGGTGAAATGATATTTGACCTATGATATATATAAAATTGACAATACCACTTAAATTTGAAATTATAATTCCAGACTTCTGGCTAAACATAAAGTTAGGTTGAGAATGAAAAAAAGAAGGGAAGATTGTGTATAATAAAGTTGATCGCGTAAATAAGCATGTCCCCATTCCCATCAAAAGCATTGGTAGGCAGCATAAATAGGATGACCCTAAGCGACGATATGCCCAGGTTAAAAATTATGAAACCCAAAACTGGCTCGAATGGTGAACATCAGTGAAGTACAAATTATTTACAATGTAAAACACCAATTAATTCACCTGTTTCATTTTGTTCTTTTGGTTATTCAAAAAGACTCATAGAAACTTGGATCTGAATATAGAGCAAAAGGCTAAAAAAATTCGGAAACAATGATGTACGAACATCAAACCACAAAAAAAAAATACACGTCCATACTGGATAAATAAGTATATAAAGTTCATGGGAAAGATGGAGTAGAACATTCTGAAATCCAGATCTTTATCCTTTGTAGTGGCATTTTGACATGTTAGCATCAACAGTAGGCCTACCATCATTCATAGACATTGTAAGCGCCTGCTACAGTAAGGCATTCTCATCATTCTATCATAAATTAGATGTCACCGAATCAACGGCTTGTTGGATAAATTATGTTTGTGATCCAAGAAAATTGATTGGGAACTGCACTAATGGTAACCTAAATACAATGATTTTAAAATGAAGCTGAAAGTAATCATATGTTAACTAAATAAATAATGATGAAAACAATCAAATTCACAAATAGCATAATGTGCTAAAGAAAAGATAAGGCCCAAAGCGAATTTTAAAGAGCAATTCACTAATTATAAAAAATGTTTTTTGGGTTCACATTTATCATTTATCTGTATGAAGTTCATATCATTAATGATATTTTGTGTGTTGGGAAAACAACAAATGACTATCATAAGTTGTATATGAGTACCTTGATTAGTTTGTTCCCTGCAGGTTGACCAACCTTAACTTGCCTTCTTAACTGTGGTACAGTCATATTTACTGCAATTGCTAATTCACCATCTGTGACTTCTTTTTTGGATCAATCTGCAATTTCTCCTTCACCTCTAATATTTCCTATTGTCGTTATTTTTAAAAGGTTAGGGGAATATCCGAGAAAAGGTGATTATTCCCTATACGAAATAACATAATCCATGAATGGACATCAGCAATGATTTGTGCCCTTAATTTCAACACAAAATACAAATAATCTTGTTGATTTATGTCACCATTTCTTAATATAGTTGTATGAGTCATCCCTGGTACAGATCAAGGATTTCTTTACAGTTTAGAAAGACCATTTTGCTACAGTTTATTTATTGAGAAAATTTTCAGTATTCTAAGTAATTTTCTTTTCAGAAATCATAGACAGTAAAAAAAGAATGAGATACAAACAAACCTTCATAGGTTGCGTAGACTTAAACAATTTTCGTTGCTCCGGCAATCTATGAACAGAAGGAATCTTCACTTCTTCCAATCCATGCTTACCAAATCATTGCTAGCCATAGAATACTCTCTAATCAGTCTTTCTTCCACTTCCTCCTCGTCACTTGATCTCTTTCCTACTCTAACATTCCTCCTCTTCGATTTCCTACTTCTAACCACGTTGTCCTCTCTAACTGCACTTTGTTCATATATATTCTCAAGCGCAGTTGCCACTTCATTGTAATCTAAACTCCCCTTTTGCTGCTCTCTTTCCTTTCTCGCTTCTCTTCTTACCAATTTTTTCCCTCTCCTTCTCCAATTACTCTACAGGAATATGCACCTGTGCCATGCTCTTGGTTGCCACGATGGCCGAACATTTCGTTCAGTGGTATATAGGGATCTTTCTAAATTACTATTTGAAAAATTGATCTTATTTAATCATAAATTAAATGTTTTACCTTGAATGCTGACTGAATCGTCTTCTAATCTGATGATTCCTCGTCTTCTAATCGGAAAATTTCTCCAACCTATTTGTCAACTCTAATCAGTTTGTTCCTTAACATCTCCCACATTCAATCTGCTATAGAGCAAATGAACCGTACTTTAAAAAATATAAAATAAAAATATAAAATATGAATTTCATGTCAATATTCAATCTTCTACACAACAAATTGATCTATATTCAGACTGAATAATTTCAGATCAGTAGGTACCTTCCGAACATAGCCGAAGTTGCTCTCTTTGCTGAACCATTTAGATGCTTTGACTGTAGTCATGTAATTGTTGTTTGGGATTAGAGATTGTGGTAACGAAATTTTTGCATCGCCTATATTAAGCTTTTGGTAGTTATTCCATTTATATACATTTGTTGTGGATCAAATATTCCCCTTTTTTGATTTGTTTGTTTGTAAGGAAGATGCTACGAGCATAGGTAAATGGGGCCGAGAAACCGGTTACGGGAGTAAATTGGATGGAAAAGCGGAATGTGGTGGATAGAATGATGGAAGACAAATATGTCCCTTGTTTGAATGGTGGGGAGTAATTTGTTTTCCAGGTAGAATATGGCATTTACGACATTTAAAAAAAGGCTTCACTTTGGGAAGTATTTGCTTTATATATAAGATAATGAGATGATGACATTTAATACTTTAGGAAAAATAATTAGTTTAAATATTGTGCAACTGCTCCTAGTGCTGAAATTTTTTAGGTGTCGTTGTGTCATATTGTTTTAATTATAAAAACAATTAACATTAGATCCCTCTTAATTTTCTTTTGTAAAATAGGTTCCTATTTTCAAAAAAAATGTAATTCAATGGAGTATTTGGGTAATTTTGTAATTTTAACATGTGCTCTTAAAGTATAAATGTCTTAGCGCCCACTTGTCCTTTGTAACAGAACCAAACATAGTAGGAAAACTATTCTGTGAAATTATTCTATTCTACCTTGATATTTAAAAATGTAACTTTCACTTCATCAATGAATTTTTGCCCTTCGAGTACTTTAACCCCATAAGCATAGACAAACTGCAACAAGAAAGCAAAGACCAATTTAGTCACTATTTTTGTCATTTTATAGAAAGATGTAAGTATACATGAAAAAAAAATACAGGTATTTTATCTATTTTTATGCCATTTTATAGGAAGAAGAAAGCATACCTAAGAATATTCCGTTGTATCGAAATGTCTTTTTACGGACAATTCCTGCATCATTTGCTTTTTTTTGTCCATCATAGTCATGCATAAGTGTTTTTGAGGTTTCAATAGTGAATTTGCAGTGAAAAATAATTACTTTTATTAAAAACCAATGTATCAAAGTTAAACAGAAGATCTGATTCATTTGCTTAAAATATATGTCATATCTATGATGGACAGATGAATTAGATCTTCCGTTTAAATACGTTGGTTTTTAATAATAGTTATTATTTTTCACTCTAAATTCACTATACATTCAAACCTCATAAGGACTTATGCATGACTATGATGGACATATAAAAGTAGATGGAGCAGAAGTTGTCCGTAAAGAGACATTTCAATATAGCGAAATATTCTCAGGTATGTTTGCTTCTTTGTATAAAACGACTTAAAAATAATTCAAACACCCGTATCATTTTCTTTCATGTATGCTTACTTTTTTCTATAAAATGATAGGAACATTGACTAAATCGGTCTTTGCTTTCTTGTTGCAATTTGTCTGTGCTTACGAGGTTGAAGTACTCGAAGGGCAAAAATTTATTGATGAATTGAAAAATACATTTTCAAATATTCAGGTAGAATAGAATAATTTGACAGAATAGTTTCTTACTTTGTTTGTTTGGTTTTGTTACAAAGTACGAGTGGTCGTTAAGACGTTTATACCCTAAAAGCGCATGTTAGTTAGTAAAATTACTCAAATACTCCATTGAATTTTATTTTATTTGAAAAATAAGAACGTGTTTTATAAAAGAAAATTAAAAGGGTTCTAATATTCATTTTTTTTATAATTATAAGGATGTATGTTAAAATTTCCATTATTAAATTTTGGACATAAAGCGTCTATTGTGCATTTAGCATATTAAACAGCAACCCAAATTTAATTAATTTCTAATTTTTATTTTGAATTTACGGGAAATGAAGTTGCATTTTTCTACTACTTAGCTTATTTACAAACTTTAACATAGGAATAACGAAGCGATTGGTAATGAATTTGAGATATATAGTAATAATTTTGGGCATATATATGGTAATAGCAGTCGAAGAAAAAACAGGAAAGTGTGTGATCTTATACTTATCAAGGCCAAAAAATAAATTCAAATACCATTTCAAATCATTATGCAGCATGTCACTTAAATAGCATTGAGTAGTAAAATAAATTTAATACAAATGCACTCATTACCACTACAAGTCTACAACAACTATCTTTTTACAACGTCTGTTATGCAAATGGCCATAAACAATCGTTGTATTGGAATCTCTGGATTAAAAATAAATTAAGAATAACATAAATTAAGAATACCATTAAAAATAAATGATTTGAAATGAATATTTTATTATTCTTAATTCAGTACGATAGTGCTAATAAATGATTTAATTTCGTAGAGCCATTTATTATGCAAATTGGAATCTCTGGCGTAAAAATAGAATGGAGGCTTCCATTTAATTCTTTTAAGAATGCGGAAGCTGAAACTTGCTTGGTGGATTGATATCAAGATTTACGAAGATAGATAAAAAAAATCCATTTTGCAACTAGCTAGTTCTTCTTTTGCTAAACCTATATATCTTCGATTAGAACTTACATATTTAATCACATTGCATTATGTTTAGAAGCTTTGCAACTGTTTTATTTAAGAAATTAATGTTTATTAGTTGCATTTGCTTTTCAAAATGAATATGTATCAACTACTTCCAGTATATGTTAAAGAAGATAGTACTATGTTAGCTCATTAATTAGCACTTTAGCCAAACCTTAAGGTGGGTCTGAATCTGCCTCCTCAATTCGACTTACATAGAATTATGTTGGTTTGAGATTCTCTGATATACATTTTTTCATATGACTTGTATCATTGAATTTCCACTTGATTGATATCAAATACTTGTTGTTTTGAAATCTAACCATCTTTATATATGAATCATGATCTACTTGAAATGAATTATATGAGTTATGCAAATTTTCTTATATTATCTTTCAGTTTTGTAGCCGAAGTATAAGAAATTGTTTGTTGTTTTGGTCAGACTTGAATTGTTTTATTGTTTGCGGTTGTTTGTTAAGCAAGTCAATGATCCTATATTCTTCAAGTCAAATAGTAAATATTTTTAAAAATTCCAATGTGAATACATGAAAAACTTAAAGGATGAAAAGATGGAAATTTTAGAAGGATAATGAAAGAACGAGGTATTTAACTAATTCATTATTATTATTATTATTATTATTATTATTATTATTATTATTATTAGTAACAGTCAATTTCTCAGTTAATTCAAACTAAATATGATAATCATAATATGTTGTAACGAGTTGTACAAATGTTTGTATATTTCTATATTTCAGTTTTGAAGATATATTAATATTTTTCCGGTTTAATGTTCTTGCCAGACTTGAATTATTCTTATTGCTGATGGTTAGCTGTTATGTCAACGCTCTTATATTCTTCCGATATTGTAAAATAACGTAAAATCTTCCAATGTGAGCATGTAGAAAACTTAAATGATGAAGAGATAGAAATATGGTGGAACTAAGATCAAAGTCTGAAGCATTTACTACTCTGTGTATCACATACACTTACAGGGTATGTTTGTAGGGTAACATAAGAGAATTATTGAATGTCTCATCGATAGAGTTTCATGTACCCGAGATATTTACCTTTATTATTTTAAAGCCAGTGGAATTTTGAACTTTGCTGGCCTGACAATAGGATTCTTCCTGATATGATGCAGTAACAATGAATCAGAATTACCTACTCCTTTTTGATTTAGTTTGTGGAACAAGCTGGACCAGCATTAGAGAATGAGTGAGACAATTGTAGATTTTAGTCAGTCAGAGTATGACTGACGCTTATGTAACGAATATGCAACTGTCAGATTATGAAGTAAGTTCTGAAATGCGAATTCTAACTATGTATACTTTAAGGGAAATCAAAAGTTGGCAGTAGCGAGAAAACACGTCCATCATCGATTTTAGTAATATGATTAAAGAGAAAGTAGTTTACAATATCACACGATTGAACATGCAAGTTTCAAATGCAAATTTCAAGGCTATTGATTAAAATTGGACTTCCACCACTCGAATCGTATACATGGTCAACAAGGTTAACGAGATAGTATATAACATACCAAGATACAAGTTTGGCTTCGTTACATATACATTCTATCTAGTCGCCTAAACAAAATGGGACAACCAACTGGTAGTTTTTTAATTTCATTGCTAATATAAAATGATCTGCCAGATTTGTGCCAAATATCGGTCAACTCTATGTCTGATCCATGATGTCAAGCACTTTTCACTGCACATAATATTTGTTTCCTCCTCTTTTGTATCTTGTAATGTTTTAGATGTTTATTGGTTTACATTATTACATTATTATTTTTTTGTTTCACCTTTTTACTGGTTTGATTGCTAAATATTTGAAAGGTTGACTTTTTGTATATGATTGTATAAAATTGAGCAGATGAGTTGATTCTTTTATTACATAGTATTTCATGTTGTTTGGTCTTTTTTTTCCAAAATTTAATAAAGATATACTGTAATAATTATAGTTAAGCTAAAGAAACAGTTCTTTAACGGTTTCAAAAGATAAGATAATATGAAAAACATTTCCTTTTTTATTAAAAAAAATTGTATTGATTCCAAATTTTAAGTTGATTGTTTAAGTTTGAACTGGTTGCAGGAAGAGTTCAATTACAAAACTGAAAGAACATTTTTTAATTTACATTTGAACGAACATCATTCGAGATTCCACCACACGTTTTAACAAGAAGATGAATGATTGTTTGATGGTTCTCGAAGAATTTTCTTATATAGTGCAATGGTAATGTTTGAGAAAAATAATGTCATGTCTTAATATTTTGAAACATGAAAATTTTAATATATGCATCTTTAATTATAATGCTTCTGATGTTATCCTGCTTGGATAGGACTGTGTCCAGCCTGCTTGGATTTATAATATCCTAGTTTGCAACAGTCAACGTGCAACAACACTAAAAAGAGGTTTTCATGAAGCTTTATGGTTCTCATGTCGATTTTGTATTTTTTGGTTTTGTATTCAAGTTGATCATGAAGCCACTACGTAATCGGGTTTAACTGCAGCTACTAATAATAGTCTTGCTAAAGAATTTGAGCTTGTTGAAGATTACTATAACGTTGAACTACCACTGTGCGATGAAGCTCTTCTGCTTCCAAAGAATTCGAAGACATCCATGAAATGATCAGAAATAAATTGCAGAACGAGGTAGCACATCATGGTGAAACATCAAATAAGTTAGGAGATGTTTTGGAAGCTCTTCAGAATGCTAAATTATCGCTGAGGCGAGAATTCAATAAACTGCCTTCTTCAGATGAGAATACAAGGACAACGTCAGCAGCCAATTCATTCATGTTGGTATATGAGCCAATTGTAGTTGACAAAGAATAAGATAAATAAAAGAGAAAGCTATTTTGATTTTTCATTCCTCACTTATGATTATTTCCCACATCTGATGTATTCTAATATGATGTCAATTTATATAAGTTTTGATGTTAATGTAGTAAGGATATTTGTGCACAATTTTTATATAATAATATTCTTCTTCTTACTTGGATCACTTCTCCCACCTTTTACCATACATTTTTTATGTCAGCATGAACTTAAAAAAAAATTTCTATTTTATAGATATATTTAGAACTTAACATCACTTAAAAATTAGGATTTGACAACTAAACTTTCTTTACAAATTCAAAACGTCTATATATGATTAAATAGTGCATTTTTTTTGCAAAAACAAGAAGTAGAGTTGAAATTTGATATATCCACTTGTTGCATAAAGAGAGATGGGTCTATAATATTGAATCCCGGTTAAGTAAAACCATATAATGAAAAAGCTACAAATATTAGTGTATGTTAAACCAAATTGTTTTCAAAGATGAACATAAACAGCTACTTCAAATCTTAAAAAGAGATAAGGAAACCTTACTTTCACAAAAATATATTTAACCATTAACGCACAACATAAGTAATCATATTTGGAATATTGTCAGCGGTAAATATGCATATGCTAACGGTGGAAATGTTAACTAATTAGCCTAAATAGCTTTATGAGCGAATAAAATAGGATAGCTGTTTGATTTTGTAGTTAACATTTTATTATTGAATTAAAATAGGAAATCATATATAACAGTAAAGTTTAACGGGAAAAAAAATTAATGAGTTTTTATAAAAGAAATAAGTGATCGTCTACTAGAAGAGGATAACACTCATGTATTTCATTCCACACGAGAAAAAAGAAGCTGTCAACATGTCTGACAGATAGCAATACCCATCTCGTACAATGTGAAAAAAAATTAAAATTAAAATCTATAACGACCCAGTATTTCGTACCATTCGCATCCACACACGTTGGACTTGAATTGCTTAAAATATCAGATTGTTAATTTATATCTGACAAAACTCAGCATATACAGTAAATAAATGAATCACAGAATCACAGACACGGAGTAATATAAAAATAAGCAGCGGAATAGATAAATAGTAGTCCATAAAGCTACTATATAAACATCAGAGTGTGAAATAAAATACAACAGAATATCTCAAATACAATGTAGTCTCGAATAACAAAAGTCTGAATACATCACTGGAATCAACTGAATGACTGAAAACTGAATCGATAGTTGGATCTCCAGGCGAATCTCCAAACTCCAAAGGTGTGTCTCAAATGCTATATCACTCAGTCTGACCAGAGCGTAAAGCAAAACATAAAACACTCGAGTCAGAATTAACATTCTTATATCAATAAATCCAACTCAAATGAAATATCAACTAAAATACAAGTAACTCAAAGAATGTTTTGGATAACCATCCTCTAAGGCTCCGTAGAACTATCTACTATGTAGTAATATATGCTATTACAATATGTCTATAGTAAAGTAAAAGATATTAAAATAGCGTTAAGGCGTTACCCATATCACTCTTAAGACATTTTATATATTCTCATAGTCTATACAGTACCGTAACTCCTCCCGTAAACTGGAGGGCTATTAGAGGGCACTCCACAGTATGGTACAAAACAAACTCGTAGAAGGCGCGCTAGGGTATGTGAACACGGCACACGAGGAGATGTCATGGTAGATATACCAATTGCACTCCCGGACTGGTGGTAACACACAGCAGCTACTACCGCCCACCTCAAACACACTTCCATATCAAAAATTGAGGGGTGTCCACCAAAACAATCACAAAATAAGAATAGAGATGAGTTTATACAAACACACACACACATATATATACACACACACACACAAACCTATGCAAACTAGAATATAATATACGACTTACAACTATATACATATATAACAATCATAGACGCGAATTTCATATATGCTTATATATAAATAAACTACATATAACTTGATCTAGGTAAACAAATATAACTAGTATACCGCATATAGAAAACATATCTGTTATAAAGCATTAAAGTAACTTCTCTATATACATACATACATATATATACTTACGCATTATATTCCTAATACTCTATAATATGTCAACTGATCGATAAAACTCAATAAACCAGACATATGTCATTAACATATTATATATATAAAAGCTAATAAAACAATATATATATTATTATATAAATTTGCAAAAATATATATACATTCGATAAAAATACGTAAACCGGTCATACATACTAACACCTATATTACTGTATCACTCAGCTTAGAACAAGATATTAAGTACATATTACAGCATTATACGTATAAAATATAAACTATCTTTATAAAATTTAGAAATCAAGATATATATAATAACGAATATACATACCTAAAAAAAGAAATGGAAACTGGAGGATAACCAGAGCTTGAGTGGGTGATTGAGCTCGGATGACACAGGTAAGAAGGGGCTGCGGGTTTTGTGGAGGTGGTACTGTTGAGTGCTGACGTGGATGATTGCTGCGTGCGTGGTGTCATAGTGGAGGAAATAAATGATGTGGCAAGGGGATGAGGCAGATGGTGATTGGTGTCGTCGGCGGTCAGGTTCACACTACAAGAAAAAGGCAGAATACCGACAGCCAAGACCGACGGCTTCCGACGGCCATTTTCCGACGGCTTTCGACGGGCCGTCGGCGGCCGTCGGAAGCCGTCGCAAATTTGCGATTATACCAGCCAGCCGAGCCCTTTCTTCCTCCTCCATTTCATACGAAAAAAACCCAAAAAACCCCCCAAATTCAACCCCTAAGCTTCCAATCCCTAATTTTTAGCTTCCGGATCTTCCAACGCACTCTAATCAAGCTTCAGTACTCTTAATCTCAGGTATAATCTCTTATTTTTATGAAAAATTCAGTTTTTACCCTAATTATAGATTTGCATAAATTGATAAATTAGGGCGAATTAATGATTGCAATTGTTTCCACTAGCGTAATAACGGTTTATAGCATCACATGGTATACCAATTTCATCTTTTATCGTGAAATTGTGATAAACACGTATAATTTGTGCATGTTCATGTATATGTATTTTGTTGTGTATGCCTTGATTCGACGATTGTATACGTTATTTGGAATAAGATAAAATGATTGAATGAACTAGGAGTATTATATTGTGCACGTTTTTACTTATGACACAAAAAAAATGCATTACTCTAAATTATAATTGTGTGTATTGAAAAATGACAAAATGTTAAACCAGCCCTAAGTTGATGCGTAATACGTCGAATAAATGTGTGAAATTAATATATAAATGTGAACAGTGAGTAAAACTGTATTTTTGAGTAAAATGCGCGCATGTTAACCGACAAATGTCCCTTAGAGAGTTTTTGGCCCCGTCTGACGAGTGTTGTACATGATCGTTGTATAAATAGTCGTTTTTTTCGAAAAACGACCATTTATATTCATCTGGTACAATGTTTGTCGGATTTGTCCCTGTATTGGACAAGTTATGAACACAGTAAGAATTTACATTTTGTATACTACTTCGTCTCAAACGGTTCATAAAATTTCGCCCTAACTTTTCTTTTTTGTTTCCTGCGTACACGCATTTGTGTACAATGCAGGGAACAAAAGGGAAATGCTGCCGAAATTTTATTGAATCGTTTGGGACGAAGTAATATACGAAATGTAAATGCTTACTGTGTTTGTAATGGGAGGTAGGATGTCTGACCAATGAAAAAAAATTATATATTTTTAATCGTTACGTACGTTAAAAAATGAAATGTGCCCTATTTGAAAATATTTTTAAATTTGTGAAGTTGTTCTTTAAATTCAAAATATTATACGAACATGAAAATAATCTTTTTCGAATGTGTATTCTTCAAAATAAATATTAAATTTTGAACTTCTCATTTTGTCAAATAGGAAAAATGATTGATTATTTTGTTGATCGAAGGAGATGGATGTACCAAAGAAAAGGAATGAGGGGCTCAATAAAAGAAGATTTTTATAACGGTATAAACGTGTTTGTTGAATTCGCCTTAAGTAATAACGGAAACGATCCAGAAATTCGTTGTCCGTGTAGTAGGTGTAGACATTTGAAGTTTTTGTTACCAGATATTGTGAAAGTTCATTTGTGCCAACACGGTTTCACACCCGAATATTATGTTTGGGATCGGCATGGAGAAGTTGTAGCAAATACTTCTGTAGAGTCTGAAAGTGTCGTTAACGAAATAGTTTCAACGACCCGTATAGAAAATATGGTCGAAGATGCAGCACGATCAATGTTTCCTATGGTTGAAGTTGACGACGATGATGTAAATGTTGAAGAACCAAATATTGAAGCTAAGAAAATTTATGATTTACTAGATGCAGCTAAAAAACCTATTTGGGATGGTTGTAAAAGCGGCACGCAGCTGTCAGTAATCGCAGAATACATTGCGATGAAGTCAAAATACAACATCACTGAAGCTGGGTTTACGGCTGTTGTACAAGCTGCAAAAAGACATATGCCGCCCGATAATCTAATGTGTGAAAATCACTACGAAGTTAAAAAACTTATGTCGGCTTTTGGTTTACCGTATCAGAAAATAGATACATGTTTAAAAGGATGCATGTTGTTTTGGAAAGAAGACGCAAACCTTAGAAATTGTAAAGTTTGTAACCAGGAGAGATACAAACCAAGAAAAAAGAAGGGTAAGGAAGTTCCGTACAAGCGTATGCACTACTTACCCATAACTCCAAGACTTCAAAGATTATACGCATCTTCTGTAACTGCGTCTAATATGAGGTGGCATAGCGTGAGAACGGAGGAAGAGGGTACGTTGACACATCCGGCCGATGGAGAAGCATGGAAGCATTTCGATAAAACGTATCCAAATTTTGCAGCGGAGAGTCGAAATGTTAGATTAGGATTATGTACGGACGGTTTTTCTCCATTTTCTCAATTTGGTTCTAAATATTCATCCTGGCCCATTATCGTCACACCGTATAATTTACCTCCATGGATGTGCATGAAAACGCAATATATGTTTCTTACTGTTGTCGTTCCTGGCCCCGACGATCCGACACAAGGAATCGATGTATATTTACAACCGTTGATTGAGGAGTTAAAAATACTGTGGAACGAAGGAGTAGAAACATACGATGTGTCAAAGAAGAAAAATTTTCGTATGTTTGCTTCTTTGTTGTGGACTATAAGTGATTTTCCTGCCTATGCAATGCTTTCGGGATGGAGTACTGCCGGTCGTCTAGCATGTCCATATTGCATGGATGAAACACGAGCGTTTTCTTTACCTCATGGTAAGAAAATTTCATGGTTTGACTGTCATCGATATTTTCTCCATGTAAATCATCCCTTCAGAGGAGACAAGAAAAACTTTTTAGCTAATAGAGTAGAAAATAGACAACCACCGACGATATGGTCAAGCGAAGACATATATGAACTTGTTAAGGACTATCCAAAGATATATGAAACGGGGGAGCAAACAGAAATTGAAGGCAAATCAGTTGTTCATAACTGGTGCAAACAAACTATTTTTTGGGAGTTGCCGTATTGGAAACATCTTCTGCTTCGCCATAACATAGATGTGATGCACAATGAGAAAAATGTATTTGATAATGTGTTTAACACAATTTTGAATGTGAAAGGGAAGACGAAGGATGATTTGAAATCAAGACGTGATATAGAAGAATTATGCAAACGTCCCGAGCTTCATATGAAACCAAATGACAGTAAAAAACCAAAAGCTTGTTACGAATTAGATAATAATCAAGTTAAAGCTGTGTTAAAATGGGTGGAAGGGTTAAGATTTCCTGATGGGATATCATCAAATCTTCGTAGATGTGTTGACTTTAAAAATAGTAGATTGAGCGGAATGAAAACTCACGACTGTCACATAATGATGGAAAATTTATTTCCCGTTATGTTTAAAGAACTACTGCCGTTAAAAGTTTGGAAGGTAGTAACGGAGCTTAGTATGTTTTACAAAGAGCTTTGTTCGACTACTTTAAAAGTGCAACGTTTACGTAAACTTGAAGTGGACATTCCTATATTGCTTTGCAAATTAGAGAAAATATTTCCGCCAGGTTTTTTTAATGTGATGGAACATTTACCTGTTCATCTTCCATCTGAAGCACGACTTCGAGGTCCTGTCCAATACGGATGGATGTATCCATTTGAGAGGTATGTAATATGTTATAACGTAATTTAATTGCATTTGAAAGATGAAGTTAATATAAATTAATGTTGCATAGATATTTGAATCATCTGAAGAAAAAAGTGAGACAAAAAGCACGAGTTGAAGGTTCGATATGTAAATCTTACATCGAAGAAGAAGCTTCGTTCTTTTTCTCTCACTATTTCAGTGACCATGTGAATATTTCATTTCAAAGTGTTCCTCGTAATGATGAAGGCGACGAACAAGAGTCCTCTCAAGCAATGTTATCTATTTTTAGACAACATGGTCGGCCTTCTGGAAAATGTGTGGAAATATGGCTAGACGATAGAGATCTTCGTGTAGCACACACTTATATTCTTCTAAATTGTGCCGAGGTTGCACCGTTTGTTAGGTAATCTGAAATAATAATTTTTGTTTTATTCTTTTCTGTAATGCATGCGCGTGTATAACCTAATGTAATAATTTGTTTATATAAACAGTGTTTATGAACGGGAACATCCGAACGGAGATCTCAGTAAAGAATTTTCCCGTTGGTTTTCAAATTACGTTTATGAGCCGAAAAATTGTGTTGTTGACGAAGGGTTGAAACATCTTGCAATGGGACCAAAAAGAGTGGTCAAGACATATCCAATATATTTCGTCAATGGATACAAATTTAACACTAAAGAATACGGTGCAGAAAAATTAACAAATAATACTGGTGTATTTGTTAAAGGTAGTGACGATCCAGAAAACCATTTAAATGATTTTTATGGCGTTCTAACACAAATTTTGCAACTGACATATTTCTCAAGACCCGCGGAGGAGGTGTTTCTATTTAGATGCAATTGGTTTAGCAATGTTCCAGGTTCTGGAATTAATGTGCATAGGATTATAATCTTATCGAAATAAAGCATACATCGCACTATCACAAGTATGATCCTTTTGTACTAGCCAAACAAGCATTGCAAGTTTATTACGCTCCTTATCCGTCTCTAAAAAGAGATAAAGCAGATTGGTCTGCAGTTTTTAAAACAAAGGCCAGATTCACATTCGATGGGAAGAATATTCCGGACGAACAAGCTTATCAGGCAGATCTTGAGCAAAATAACGAAATAATAATTACAGACGATCATACAGATTTTGGTCCTTTGATCGATGAATCAAATGTTTTGGTAGAAGCGTTTGACAGTGCAGAGGAAAATATCGTCGAAAACGAGACCGAATCTGAATCAGAAGACGATGATGACTGATATAAATTTGAATCTGTTTTTTTGCAATTGATGTAACTATGTTGAATTCTTGATGTATTATGAAATTGATGTAACTATGAAACTAAATCCGTTTACTATTGTTTTATGTTATTTCAATTTGTCATTTATTTAGCAATTTTTATTAAAAATGCAATGAACTCTGCTTATCGTAGGAAGAGTACACCCATCATGAATCAGGTATAACAAACTTACATGTCTATTTACATTTCAGTCATTATAATTAAGCAATTTATACCATTGATGTCATGTTCATATGAAATATATTTCATTATCATGTTTTTATTCTCTTATATAATGATGTGTAAACGTCACAGGTTTATCATTATGTCACATAGAGGGAGGAGCTCTTCCCGTTCTTCAGGAGGCGATGGCAGTGGCCCATCGCAAGCGCCACACCGTCCAGTTGTTACGTTAGCCCCCAAAGCAGATGGGTAAAAATTAAATCTTATTCATCATCTTATTTTTTCTATACTATACGTATGTACTTATCTGTATCGTACTTAAAAACAGGGGGTTCGAGCTACTACCCACTAAGGTAGTGTTGGACGTCTCCAGAGCAGCATATCGTAGTAGGATGAGTGCGTGCTGGCCAAAGTGGGATACCATCCCTCCGCACATCATAGAGTGCATATGGCAGGATGTCCTAGTATGTGTAATTTTTATGTTTTCCATTTTTAATTCGTTTTTGTCGTTTTTCTACCGTTTATCGTTTAAAGTGTAATCTTTTTTTAACACAGGCTGAGATAGACATCCAGACAGATGATATGCAGCTGGCACGAGCATACTGGATGAGGAAGATGCGAAAGAACTACAGAGACACGATATCTGAGGTTAAGAAATCCGGGAAGAGACCACGGTGGATGGGGGAGAGCGTGTGGCAAGCTTGGTTGAGCTACTGGGAGACGGACGAGGCGAAGGCAAGTATACTAATTTTTTTTCAATTATTAATTTAACGTGATTGAAAAATAATGTATCAAATTTTGAATGTACAGGCAGAGTCAGATAGAAACTCTGCAAATAGAAATAAGAATCCCGTTACTCATCGCGGAGGATCGAAGTCGTTTCAGCAGTATCGGCAGGAGTTGGTAAATTTAATTACTGAATAATAAATGTAAATAGTTTATGCTATATGATTTTAAATGTATAATAATTGTATGTAACAATCAACTTCAGGAAGCCGAGGCACATGGTCCTGTCAGCTATATGGACGTGTTCACCCGTACGCATGCTGTTGAGCATGTTAATCCAGACGGGACTGTTTCGTACACATGGCAGGACGATAAATCCAGTAAAAGCCATGTAAGCATATTTCATTTTATTCAGTATTAGTAATTGTTTTAGTTGTCAAATTATTATGAAATAAGATATGATATTATTAATTTGTCAATGCAGGAGATGTTTATGGAGCAGCGACAGAAACTCCTTTCTGATACGGGTCGAGAGCAGCTGACGACCGATGAAGAGGACATTATTTTTGAGTCCGTTATGAGTCCACCAGAGCATGGTCGACGATACGGATTTGGCAATTTAGCGGTAAATAATTTAATTTTTCTTAAAATACTTAAAATATGATATTCTTACCTTTTCAAAACAATAAACTTTGATTTTATTTATTTTTCAATTATTGCAGTCCAGTAGTCAGAGTAGGAGACGGCGGAGTAGACCTCAGAGCGAGCTAGCAAGTATAGAAGAATTACAGACTAGAGTTCAGCAGTTGGAGGAGCAGAACCGCCAACAGGCCATGCAGACGGCACAGTTATTTGAGTACATGCAGCAGTTTGGTGGCCGCTTCCCTTCATCGGCTGGCTCTGGATCTGGGGCAGATTGATTCATTGCTTTCTAATTCGTTCGTGCAGGTATGTTTAGTTTTAGTTTACAATGATTTGGTAGAAGGAACAATTAATTGTTGATATGTATAATTATGTATAATACACTTGGTTCTGTAGCTGTATCAGGATATGCATGATTAGAACAGTTATTGTTAGTATTATTGTTAATGTTGGAATGTTATGTATATTTTGTATTTTATTTTTATTCTAATTTAGTTTATTTCTGTGTCTATTGAATATTTTGGAGTATTGGTTTGCATGTTTGGTTGGATTATTGTTTATTTGATTGTGCAGTATTGATATTGTAGTGTTTGGAAGAGAAATGTGGTTGGAAGGCTCTATTTGCAGCAGATTTTAAAAAAAAACAACAGGTTTCCGACGGCTTCCGACGGCTCTCGACGGCTTATTGGTCGAAATTTTCCGGCGGTTTCCGACGGGTTCCGACGGCTTATTGGCCTGATTTCCGACGGTTTCCGACGGT
Source organism: Allium cepa (assembly GCA_030765085.1). Lineage (NCBI taxonomy): Eukaryota > Viridiplantae > Streptophyta > Magnoliopsida > Asparagales > Amaryllidaceae > Allium > Allium cepa. The sequence goes on from CM060931.1 coordinate 477,104,426, forward strand.
TTCCGACGGCCGTCGGAAGCCGTCGGAAACCGCCGGAAACCGCCGGAAACCGTCGATAATGTATACGGCATCACCCGTCGGTAGCCGTCGGAAATACTGCTCCCCGACGCCTTCATTTCCGACGGCTTTTTCCGACGGCCGCCGACGGCTTCCGACGGCCGCCGACGGTTTTCAGCCGTCGGAAATCCCCCCTCCCCTTGTAGTGTCAAAAGAAGGAGGTGTGCGATGAGGCGTTTAGTTGGAGGGGACAAGGAATGGCCGCTACAAAGGGCGGTGGATGGCAAAAGAACGGTGGTGGAAAAGTTGTGCAAAGCAGGGAGGTTTTCAACTAATATGAGAAAGAGGCCAAGCAAAATGACGTGTAGATTCTAGAAAATAAAAGAGGGGAGAATGAACAGTGGAAAGATTTTGTCCGGCCTGTAGAGTTATATATAAAGTAGACGAAATTGAACCGTTAAAAAGAACGAATACAAAACGGTACACTAATTTCATACGTTTAAAATTTTGAAATGGCGGACGGCTGAATTCTTGGAAAGTAATAATAGCAAAACGGCTGCTTGATTTTAAGCAGTGAATAACTGTATAGAAACAAGGAAGCCTTAAAGTCTACAACGTGTACTAGTATGAATAACCGTTCTACAAATTTCATCGTGTACCAGACAGCGAATTGACAAATAAGTATGCTATGGAGATCCACACGGCGAGATGATCAAATCGGTATACCGATATCAGTGATATGACCATCCTATCAAAATTCGATGTTCGATACCGAAAATGCTGCAAAACTGTCGAAAATAAGATAAACGAAGCAACAGCGGTCCAAATTTGGAGAAACGAAAAATGACGTCTCACTCAGAAGTTGATTTACAAATTTATTGTATAAAAATATTCAGATTTGGAAAACATTATATTGTCATCAATTTTTAACTGATTTGAATTTGAATAAAATTATACAATAGAATTTACTTTCATATTTTCTGATGAAAATTTACCATTTGCTATGTTTAAGTAGACGTAATCTAAATCTTAAATTTTTATTTCCAAACTTTATTATTTAAAATTCCATTAAAATCCAATTAATTAAATAAATAAAACCATTAAAATTTACGGGTCTTACACTCTCACCCACTCAAAACTTTTCATCCCCTAAAAGAAGGAGGTAGAAGAATTGAAACAAACAGAAAGAAAATAGATTTAAAATAGAAAATACTAAATACAACCATTAATTCCAAACCATATAAATTTCATTTAATTTCAAATTGGTCTATATTCAATTAATTGATTTCAATTCATTTTATTTAATCAATCAAATTTATTGTGTTCACATTTAGTTGAGTTTCAATTCCATATTTCTCATTCAATTAATTGGTCTTCAATTTATTAACATTTATTACAAAACTTTTCCATTAAGATTTGTTTTATTTTACTCATTTATTTAAATTTATTAGACCAACCATAGTTAATTCCACATCAACATTCAACTTCAACTATTCAAAACCCTATAGATTTTAAGTTTTAAATGAATTAATATTCAAAAATTTGGTTTAATCCGTTTTATTAATTCAACAACTATTTATTATATCCATATTTTATTGATTTAATTTAATGCATTTAAATCAACAGACTTGATTTCAGTTTACTAGCATTTCTTACAAAATTTCCTTTCCAGAACAAATATTTATTTGATTTAACTCATTATTTACCCATTTATTAAATCTATTTGCCTCTAGTAAAATTGATTCCCCTTAAAATTTCAATTCCACTATTCTTAAGTTCATATTTATTTTCTTAACTAGCACTCTCCTTTATTTATTTAATTTATTCCACTTAATATGCATTTTGCAAGATATATTACGTTTATAAACATCTTATAGCCATATATTATTCAATAAATAAAATTTCCTCTTTATTATTCAAGTTTTTATCCAATTTAGTATCCCATTTATTATCACGGAATTCCCTTGGCAAAATATCATTTTTGATATCCTATTACTTACATCATGGTGTATATTACCCAATTACATTCTAGTTACATTTAAACTTTTCTAGTTAAGTTATATTAATGTTTCAGAGTGTAATTGAACATTATATAAATTTCCTTTCATTTACAACATTCATATTAAACTAGATTTTGGTTTGAACAACTTATTACTTAAATTTTCTTCTTACGCCACCCTTAGTTATATCCTAACATTTTAACCTTTTGAATACTTTAGGCAAGTTATTAGAATGTAATTTAGTGTTATACAAATAAGTTTGTTCGAATTCATTATTTTAGGTTGGTTTAATTCCATTTATCATTTCAGATATTTCAATTATTCAAACATTTCACTTTATTTTAATAATTGAAACCATTTCTTAATATAAACTTAAGATTCAAATTTCCGGTTTCACTTCAAACTATTTTGAAATAACTATATACATATATTTTTATATAAGTCAAACCATATTCCATAATTTCAAATCAAATCCATTTTCCAAAAAGTGTAGCAAAGCTACAAACTCATTTCTCCACTTTGAAACTCGAAAATGAATGTCGATGATGCTGCAGTCATCACCGAAATTATTTTCCAGCGACACAAGAGGAGAGCAATGATTTAAACTTTCAAAATCCTTTGGAAATAATTTCTATTCGAAAATACTTTAAATAATATACACTTTATACTTTAAAACTAAAGTTTGGAATTATCGAAAATTTAAATTCTCAAATTCTTAATTTAAAGTTATTTCAAATTCCAAATCAATTTATAAACCATGTTTTATAGTTTCATTTATTTCCAACATGTTGGAATAGTCATTGGTTTACAAAACAATTAATGAAATCAAATATTATCATCCTTAACAACCAATTTATTTAACAATTAACTTTCAGAAAAATTTATACTTATATATAATATAATCATTCAAAATTTGTTTCGTTTACCAATTTGATAAAATATTGTGTCAGTTTGCTCTGTTCAAGTGTTTTGGAATCTCTATCGATAACCCGAATCAATCGAAACCCAAAATTCAAACTTAACAACTCAGACAACACAATATAAAACATTTTTATATTAATCACAAATACACTCCCTCACAGGATAATTAAATAGCAGATTTCAAAGCAAGGATAGAGAATCAATAACAAGGGACCCAGATCAAAAGAATTCAACTAGAAGATAGGCTCGAAAGGAAGATAAAATCAACTTCAAAAATAGAAGGATGGATAGACTTATATAAATCGCGAGCAACCTTAACCGGGTCAACGGTGACTTCAAGAACAAGGTCGATGCAAAATTCGAAGGAAAATCAACATTCGATCGCAACTAGCTACCGAGGATACAGAAATCTTCGGTGGATCAATGCCTGTTGTAAAGGAGTTTCACCCCTTTACAAGATACAGTGGAGCTATGGATGCTCCAGAATCAAGGAACACGAATAGGGAGAGATAAGATGGATTTTAGAACAAAGGTAGAGTTCCAAAGTTCGAATGAAATCCGAATCAAAGAGGGAGAGATTCAAGCTCGAACGAAGGTGATTTTGTAATTAAATTTACATTATATGCTAAGTTTTGCCTCAACCAGAGCTTTGATACCAACTGTAACGAGCCAGTATTTCGTGCCATTTGCATCCACACACGTGGGACTTGAATTGCTCAAAATATTAGATGGTTAGTTTGTATTTGGCAAAACTCAGCATGTACAGTAAATAAATAAATCATAGAGTCACAGACACATGGTACTATAAAAATAAGCCGCGGAATAGATAAATAGTATTGCATGAAGCAACTATATAAACATCAGAGTTTGAAATAAAATACAATAGAATATCTCAAATACAATGTAGTCTCGAATAACAAAAGTCCGAATACATCACTGGAATCAACTGAACGACTGAAACTTGAATCGATAGTTGGATCTCCAAGCGAAACTCCAACCTCCAAAGGTGAGTCTCAAATGCTCTATCACTTAGTCTGACCCGAGTGTAAAGCAAAAGACAAAACACTCGAGTCAGGATTAACATTCTTATATCAATAAGTCCAACTCAAGTGAATTATCAACTGAAATACAAGTAACTCAAAGGATGTTTGGGATAACCATCCTCTAAGGATCCGTAGAACTTTCTACTATGTAGTAATATACGCTATTATAATATGTCTATAGTAAAGCAAAAGATATTAAAATAGCATTGAGGCGTTACCCATATTCCCCTAAACACATTTTATATATTTCCATAGTCTATACAGTACCGTAACTCCCCCCTAAACTGGAGGGATATCAAAGGGCACTCCATAGGTATAGTACAAAAATAACTCATAGAAGGCGCGCTAGGGCATGTGAACATGGCACACGAGGAGACGCCAGAGTATATATACCAATTGCACTCCCAGACTGGTCGTAACGCATCGCAACTACTACCACCCACCTTGGACACACTCCAATATCAAAATCGAGGGGTGGCTACCAAAACAATTACAAAATCAGAATATAGTATCGAAGAAATGTGCCTTCTAGGAGGAATGACCTCACTTGGCCCGGTATAGCTCTTGATTTTAAGCACATCTAAGCGACTCACGGGAGTCAGGGTCACGACATACTATATAGAATCGTCGCCCAACCATCCTACTTCATTTCTGGAATCTCCACCACGTACACAGTTGTTAAAATGGTTTTCGGTATTGGCAGAGAGTATGACGATGTCCGATCCCGGTCTCTTTAACAACCAATCGTTATTATAACACTGTGGTCATATCAAAATAGTTTAAAATTCAATCCAAATATCATTTTCCATTCAAAACCATATCAATACGATATCATTTCTATTTCAAATATATCCATTTCCAAAAATCATATCATTTACAAGGTTATAACACTTTCGAAACCAAAACACTTAAAATCGTAACACTTTGAAAATCATAACACTTTGAAATCATAATACTTTGGAAAACCATAACTTTGAAATCATAACTTCCACCACTTAAATAGTTTCGATATTAATAATAAAATAGTTTTATAAATAGTTTGTATATAAAATAGTTTATATTAAAAATGGTTTATTTTAAATAGTTTTATATTAAAAACAGTATATATATATATTAAAATAATTTATAAAGTAAGATATTTATAATTTCCTAAAATTTCACAAATCGATTCAAATCAACTCGAGTTCCAAATCCAAATTTAAATCAAATCTCAATTCATTAATTTCAATTAAACTCAGTTTCTCAATAAACCATTTCAAATTTCAATATATTTCAAAGTTTAAATGTTCAAACATTTTCAAAATTGAATTTCGAAATTTCTTATATATCAAAATTTAACTTCATTATTATTTAGTTTTGAAATATTCACTTAATCAATCCAATATCATTTAAATAAACTTTAAATTACATTTGGAATAAACTAGATATTCCTTCAATTTTTTAAACTTGAAATATTCAATTTATCACTTTAAATCAATCAAGTTATAGAATTGTATCTTAAATCTCAAATTCAATAAGTTTCAAATTGATTTAACTAAACAAAATTCTTAATTAAATACAATTTCAAATAAATTAAATTTTATCTTCCCAACCTTAATTTATAAAATCATTATAAAAACCTATTTTCAAAATGAAATTTTAAATAAATACTTAAACATATTATATATTAATTAAGTCAAAATTTATTATATTAAAGCTTATTATTAAATCTATTTTGTATTAAAACTTGTATATATATAAAATAATTTCAATATTAAGTAGAACCATATATATTTCCTTTCAAAACCATAGAAATCATTTCAAAATGTTTATATATAGACCAACGGTGTCTGTATATAATTTTCTATCCTATGTTCAAGTGATACAGATATATATCATTTTAATCCGCAAATTAAATATATACGGGTATATATCATTTCAACCCGCAGTCCCAAATTCAATTCAATTTGAAAATCGCTTGGGTTTATCATTTCAACCCACAACGATTTTATCCTATTCCATAGATCGTTCGAGTATGTATCATTTCAACCCATAGGAAAATTCTATACTAACAGAGAACTTGCAGAGTGATAATAGATATGATAATAATTTAATATATCAACAACAGACATATAACATTTATAACAATAAATAAAATATAACAACGAGATATGGTGTCATATCCCATAGGTGAACAGTTACAGATAATAGCATATCATACATAACAATTCAAATAACTACAGCAGCATATTTCAATTGTCGTTTCAATTGAAATCAAACCTTATAAATACAAGAATGTTAATCGTGAGTGATTGCTCACCTTTCGAGGCTAGATAGATTTGACAAAGAAATGAGCTACGAATTCCAAAGCAAGGCAAAATTGAACGTGAATTTGACCAGCAAAGCTGATAGATAAGGAATAGATGAAATCAAATCAGAACCGGATCGATGAAGATAATTGGTACAAGGGAACTTATATATATATATATATAACTATATATATCAAAAACCATATTCTGAATTTAAACACATATTAAATTAAATATATACATGTACATTCAAAATCCATTGTTTTAAATGAAACCCATATAATAAAACAAACATATCTACATAATATAATTTGATATATATATATATATATATATATACACACACACACTTTCCAAATTATTAGTATAAATGTAAGTATAACATATTATATATATATTTCAAAAATACTTATATAACCTCTATATATCTGAACGAACAATTTTTTTTATATAACTTGATAAGTTTTACAAATACGAAAATAAGTCATATACACTACCTTTATGAATCAGCAGCTTATATATAAAATAATCTAGTATAAACTTAAGCATCAAAACTTAACAGTTTGACGTGTATCTATATAAATCAACATCACTACATCATAAAATTAACTTATATACACACATACTTTACAACATAAAATATCGTTTTCATATTAACCATCAGACCCACTAAAGCAAAGCATATACAGTATATATATATAATTCATATAAACTAAACCCAATAGAATAGAGATAAGTTTATACAGACATGTTTATATCTCAGGGTACAAAAACCTATGCAAACTAGAATATAATATACGGCTTACAACTATATACATATATAACAATCATAGACACGCGTTTCATATATACTAATATATAAATAAACTACATATAACCTGATCTGGGTAAACTAATTTAACTAGTATACCGCACATAGAAAACATATCTGTTGTAAAACTTTAAAGTAACTTCTCTATATACTTACATACATATATATACTTACGCATTATATTCCTAATACTCTATAATATGTAAACTAATCGATAAAACCCAATAGACCAGACATATATCATTAACATATTATATATAAAAGCTAATAAAACAATATATATATTATTATATACATTTGCAAATATATATATATATATATATATATATATATATATATTCAATAAAAATACGTAAACTAGTCATACATACTAACACCTATATTACTGTATCACTCAACTTAGAACAAGATATTAAGTACATATTACAGTATTATACGTATAAAATATAAACTATCTTTATAAATTTAGAAATCAATATATATAATAACGAATATACATACCTAAAAAAAGAAGTGGAAATTGGTGGATAACCAGAGCTTGAGTAGGTGATTGAGCTCGGATGACACAAGCATGAAGGGGCTGTAGGTTTTGTGGAGGTGGTGATGTTGAGTGTTGACATGGATGATTGCTGCGTGCGCGGTATCGTAGTGGAGGAAATAAATGATGTGGCAAGGGGATGAGGCAGATGGTGATTGGTGTCGTCGGCGATCAGGTTCAAAAGAAGGAGGTGTGCGATGAGGCATTTGGTTGGAGGGGACAAGGAATGGTCGCTACAAAGGGCGGTGGATGGCAACAGAATGGTGGTGGAAAAGTTGCCCAAAGCAGGGAAGTTTTCAACTAATATGAGAAAGAGGCCAAGCAAAATGACGTGTAGATTCTAGAAAATAAAAGAGGGGAGAATGAACAGTGGAAAGATTTTGTCCAGCCTGTAGAGTTGTATATAAAGTAGATGAAATTGAACAGTTAAAAAGAACGAATACAAAAAAGTACACTAGTTTCATACATTTAAAATTTTGAAATGGCAGACGGCTGAATTCTAGGAAAGTAATAATAGCAAAATGGCTGCTTGATTTTAACCAGTGAATAACTGAATAGAAACAAGGAAGCCTAAAATTCTAAAACGTATACTAGTACGAATAACCGTTCTACAAATTTCATCGTGTACCGACAGCGAAATTGACAAATGAGTGTACTACGGAGATCCACACGACGATACGATCAAAACGGTATACCGATATCAGTGATATGACCAACCTATCAAAAGTCGATATTCGATATCGAAAATGCTGCAAATCTGTCGAAAATAAGATAAATGAAGCAACAGCGGTCCAAATTTGACAAAACGAAAGATGACATCTCATTCAGAAGATGATTTACAAATTTATCGTATAAAAATATTCAGATTTGAAAAATATTTTATTGTCATCAATTTTCAACTGATTTAAATTTGAATAAAATTATACAATAAAATTTGCTTTCATATTTTCTGATGAAAATTTACCATTTGCTACGTTTAAGTAGACGTATTCTAAATCTTAAATTTTTATTTTCAAATTTTATTATTTAAAATTCCACCAAAATCCAATTAAATAAATAAAACCATTAAAATTTATGGGTCGTTACAAATCCTAGAGAGCTAAGGTCCATAGTAAAATAATACAACGCTATAATCATCATTTAAATAAGATGAGTGATCATTTCTTCAACATCAGCTAAATCTATCTGATTCAACGAGTATGTTTAAAGCTGCAAAAATGGTTGAACCAAAATTATAAGACAATATATATATATATATATATATATATATATATATATATATATATGCATGTAAATATGCTAATTGAAAATGTCTAACAAACAATAGAATAGGAAATAAAAAATTAAAACTGAGTAAGAAAAAATAAATGGTATAACACAATCCAATTTACTATCAAAGACCTCTAACTTAAGTGGCTAGGGGTGCGGCGCTTTAGACAGAGGTTTTAAAGGTCATTGGTTCAAACCTCGAGACATAAAAAAGAGTGTTATGTTTGAATAAAGTATCACTTATGTTATAAAAAAAATCCAATTAACTAAAAACATATAAGTTAATGAGAATACTGATTCAAGACCCTAATAATAATGAAGTATCGACAAGCACTATTATTCAAGTGGTTAAGTGATTCAGCTTTGGTGCAAGAGGTCACAAGTTCGAAACTTGAGTAGCATTATTCAAACGTTTATTAACATGTGATATGTTGTCCCAGTGACATGTTGTATATAAAGTACCATTTTAGAAAAAATAAATAACGAAGTATCAAATAGGTCATTGGTAGAAGTGTTCAAAGGAGCTAAATTTAGTTCATTTTTTTTCTATTATCGCATTATAGAAAAAGCATTTATTATAAAAAACTATAATTTTTAATAGTTCTACAGTATTTAATTTTCGACGTATAATTAACGACATATGCACTTAGATTTGGATGGAGTATTCCCTTTCCAAATATATCTAAATAAATTCGATTTTATATCTGAAAAAGTAAAAAATTTATAAAAAGAGGACGCTATATAAATTTTATTATTATGTCAACACAATTTTTTAATGGCATTTTTATTATCGATATTGTATAATTCTAACTTAGCACAAAGTAAGGCAAACTTCGACAATGTATTTCCAGCTAAAGTACGATTAAAATTATATTCCCTTGGAAAATTTAATTTGGTTTATATATTTCTGAAATCAACACATTTTTAAAATTATAAATTCCATAAAGTTCATTATATTCGACTTTAAGAGGATTACCAATATCTAACTGTCATCCCAAAAAGATGTATTATTTCCTCAATGTACCACATTATTAATTTCTAATTTATAGATATTAATTTTTTTTTCATTTTCAAAAATGAGATATTATTTGTATCATTAGTGGAAATATGTTGTATATTATATGTACCATTATACCATTGATTCGATGTTATTTTTTTTCAAATTAAATTCTCATTATTATTTATGTATAATTTCCAAAACCATTTTCCTAACAAAGAGGTATTTAAATAATAAAAATTTATTATACCTAACCCACATTCTTTAGATTTACATGCTATTTCCCAAATCACTAAACATTTTGAACTATTGCTTGGATTATCACCATTCCATACAAAATCCCTCCTAATTTTATCTATTTTGTCAATTACCCATTTTAGGAAGCAGTAAGACGACATCGAGTAAATAAGTAATGTTACCAAAAAAGAATTGATAAGGACTATCCTATCCGCCCTCGATAAAAATCTACCATTCCACTGAGTTAAGCTTTTGTTAATTTTATCTGCTATTATTAACCAACCATCATGTTTGAGTTTTGTTGGTTTTATTAAAAATCCTAAATATTCTATGGGAAATTTCATAGTTTTACAATTTAATGTCTAAGCGACTTGATTTTCTATATTATCTATATTATTCAAAACTAACACGGAACTCTAATCAAAGTTAATCTTTAGTCCATAGAGCAATTTAAAACTATATAATATTAACTTAAGTGCTATAATATGTCTAGGTGAGTGTGATGTAAATAGCATAGTATCATCCGTAAATAGTAGATTGGAAATTCCATTACTCGTAATTTCATTTCCAACATTATATATAAGGTCTCATATTAGTGTCTAGTTTGATAATTCTGGCAAAAAACGTCGGCCTCTAAATTAAACAAAAGAGGCGATAATGGATTACATTGTCTAATATCACGTTTCGATTGAATTTTATTTCATAATATATCATTAACTATGATACTTGAATTTTCAGTTTTAAGTAAACACGCAATCTTGGCCACTCATATAATAATAAATCTTTTTGAAAATCCCAATCAATTTGATCAAAAGCTTTTACAAATTCAGGTTTCAAAAGCGCACGATTAATATTATTTCTACAACAATGATTAAAATATCAAGACCCTTGACTCAATCACATGTACAACAATATTTTTTAAAAATCCAAACTCATATCATCTATAGTATTAAAAAATATACATGAAGTTCAAAGATTGATAATTACACAAAATCAACTTTCGAAAAAATATATAAAATAAATTTGGGTCTAACCTTCTTAACCTGCGTGTTGCCACCAAATAAAAGAGAAACAACCATTTACAATTTCCTGTTTTTGAGAAATCATGATGTTTGAAATTTAATTTTATGAAGCATGAGCAAATAGATGCAGCTTTTATGGTTATGTAACTGCTCATAATTGAGTAGAAGAAATAATGGGTAAGGAGGAAGTGTAGCGAGAGACATAAATTTCAGTTTGTAAAGATAATGGAGTTAAGAACGTTATTTATTTCACTGATATGGATAAATTTTAGCCACTTGATATCTTTATCTTTATCGATAATGAATCTTAGACTTGTAGAATAAACTTTTGGAATATATAATTCTAACTAAATTTTATTTCGTAGAAGAAATTGACACATAATTGGAAGTTTTATTAAATTGAGATGAGAAAATTCTCGATGATAAGACTACACTCTTGTATACATGCAGAAGACTTCTTGTTTTATTTTTATTTCTCACTTCTTGATATATTTAAATGTTTGATCACATGATTATTTATAATAACTCATACATGATACAAACCACACGTTATTACCAACTAACTGATTTACATCTACATATCTTATCCATTTAAATTAGACATACGTAATTTAGACTTACTAAAAGTATATTTGATTGTTTGAGCTAGCATTGATTTCAAGACTCCCCCTCAATGCTATCTCTCATCTTCTTCATTATTTCAAGTTGATTCCAAAAGCATTCAAACTTGCTAGTACATAAACTTTTCGTGAACACATCGTCAACTTGATCTTTTGTGTTGATCAGTCTCATTTCGATCTCCTCTTGTAAAACCTTTTTTCCAATAAAGCGATAGCGCACTTCAACATGCTTAATTCTTGCATGAAAAACTGGATATCCACCAGGCAAGTTGCAGATTGATTGTCATAGTACAACAAAACTGCATAATCTACAGTTTAATGTGGATCATTCAATCAACAATGTTATTTCTCCAGGAACCATTGCTGCTGCTCCATATTCAGCTTCAACAAATCTTTGGAATATTTTTGTTGATTAAGAAGCATTCCTTCTTACGTGCGATCAATCTCTTGGCCAAGAAAGTGTTTGAGCTATCCAAATCCTTCATTTGGAATCTATAATGGTAAATTTTCCTTTGTTTGGAAAATCTCTACCTCATCATTGCCAGTTAGAATTAAAACATCCACATATACTAATACAATAGTTAATTTTCCTTCGATGGCTTTGACAAAACAAGCTAGAAACTGCATGTTTCATTGAATAACAGTTTTTTGTTGAAAATTCATCAATTTTTCCATTCCATGCCCTATGTGCTTGTTTCAATCCATAGAATGCTTTCGCATCTTACAAATATTCAGAATGATCTTGACTTTGCAAATCCTTGGTCAATCATGTAGATTTCTAGATGTAACTCTCCATGAGGAAAAGAATTCTTCACATCAATTTGCCACAAATCCCAATCTTTGTTGGCTGCAGGTGCAAGTAAGACTTGAACAGTTGTAAATTTAGGTACTGGACTAGACGGTTCATCATAGTCTAATCCATATAGTTAAGAGAAACGCCGAGCTACCAATCATGCTTTGTATCTTTTGATTGAGCCATCTAGATGAAGCTTTGTCTTGTAAACCCACTTACATGATATGGGTTTCACATCTCTTGGCTTTGGTAGCAGATCCCAAGTTCGGTTTTGCTCAAGTGCGTCAATCTCTTCTTTCATCACTGTCATCCGATTAGAACTTTGTAGTTCTTCTTCAAATGCCTCCAATTATGATATAGTTATTCCTTCAACTATTTCTGCATTAATATATATGTGATTTGATTTGCGTTCTTGTTGACATTCGAAGTAGAGATTGCAGATTTTGTTCTTTTATTTCACTAGGTCTACCTTCTTCTCTTGGTTGTTAATACACACTGATTTGCCAAGGATTCCGAGTCAGTGTTTGTTCAACGTTATTTCCATTCAAATCTTTTTATTCATTTGAACTTGGATGAAGTTGAGCAATATGCTCTCCCATCTTTTGTTGAAGCGTATCTTCAAGTTCTTTTGAGTCGAGTAACACCTTGTTCTCTAAGGACCATTAAGAAGATGCTTCATCAAACACCATATTTCATGAAGTGTTACATCTTTCACTTATTAGATCACAATATCTCCATCCCTTTTTTGACTATCGTATCCCACAAAAATTACATCATAGAGCTTTCTTGTCAAACTACTTTTGTAAATGATCTAGAATAACTACGTAACATACACAATCAAATACTCGAATGTAACTAACTGTAGGTTTCATATTCGACAGTTTTTCAAAAGGCGAACAAATCCTAACCTATGCTGAGGAAGTTCGTTAATTACAACTGCTGCAGTCCTCATTTCTTCAGCCCAAAATCTTCCAGATACATTATTTGTAAGTAGCATACTAAAAATTTCTGCAAGATGTCTGTTCTTTCTTTCAGCTGCACCATTTTATTGTGGTGTATTGACACAAGTGTATTGATGACGTATCTAGGATTCCTTTAGATATAGAGAGAACTCGCTTGAACTATATTCTCCTCCATTGTATGTGGGCAAGCAATGAATCTTCTTTCACGATTCTCCTTCAGCTATCTCTTTGAACTCTTTAAACTTCATGAACGTTTCATATTTTATCTTCTTTCACAATTCTCCTTCAGCTATCTCTTTGAACTCTTTAAACTTCATGAACGTATCATATTTTTCTTTCACAAAGAAAACCCACACACCCACATGTACCTGAAAAATGAAAGTCACTATGTACCATATACCACCAACTGACGGTTGCTTAACTGGTTTGAACACATCAGAATGAATTAACTCTAATGGTTCTATTGCTTTAACTTTCGTTTCCTTGAATGATAATTGTTATGCTTTACCATATTGGCATCCTGCACATATAGTGTCTGTTTGCACATCAAGTTGTGGTAGCCCCTTCAACATTGACTTCTTTACCGTTACACTATCTTGGAATAGCTAACGGTACCTAACCGCTTATGCCATAGGTCAGTTATCTCTTTGTTTGACTTCTCTACACATGCAGACTCTGTTTACAATAATACATAAACCGAATCTAGTCATCCTTCCATTGTTGGTTTTTATGAGATTTTGATATCATGATAGACCTTCACATGGGGACCAAACATAACATAATGACCCGATGATGTCATTTGAGCTACAGAAAAAAATTTCATTATTCCTGGGACTTAATAAATATTTTGAAGTGGCACCTACTTAGAGTTATATTGAGGCACAATTGTAGCCTTCCCAATGTGAGCTATCAGCAAACCAGTGTTATCAGCTATCGCCACCGCACGATCTCATTTATATTTAGATAAGTTTTGCAGCTTATGTTTATCACGTGTCATATGATTTGAGCAAACTGAATCTACGATCTAGCCACTCTTATGGTCAATGTTTTTTGGTGTTGTTACCATAAGAGCTAAGTCTTTTTCCTCCGTAGAAAAAAGTGCTTCGGCATCCCAATCATCTTTGCTTTCCTTAGAATTAGAAGCAATGGTATTGCTTTCAACATGCTTTTTATTGGACCTACAATCCTTTTCCATGTGACCCACTTTTCTGCAATTGTAATACTTCCCATCGAACTTTTTACTACTACCGCGATTCTTTGAAGCTCCCCGTTGACTAGACTCTTCATTTCCTTGATGATTCTTTTTTAGCCATTCTTTTTAGATCCACCATTAGTGTGTCTCTTATCGTTGCTTTTGTTGGTGTGAATTGCTTCCTCTTTACACTTCAACAAAACTCCTCCCATTTGCTTGGTCATAGCTTCTTGATCAGCAAGCAAATTTTCAAACTCAACAAGTGATGGTTGTGTTGGCCATCCTTGTATAGCTGCAACAAACCCAGGGTATTCGGGTCTTAAGCCATGGATGATTTTTCTTTTTATCCTGATATCCCTAATAGCCGCTAGTGGATCCACAATGGAAATTTCATAGCATATCGATTTCACCTTGTTGAATTATTGTACAATCGTCATGTCACGTTGTGCCATAGATATCAACTCATTTTGAGCAGATGTAGTGTTGTATTGCAAGAGAGTAACAGAAAATGTCACATGCTTCCTTCGGTGTTTTGGCATCACCTAAACATTGCTTTGCCTACTTTAATCTACCACTTTAGCAATGCACCATTGACAACTTCTATAGTTGGTTGTGTAACTTCTTCACCACCACCAATTCCTCCAACGAACCTGACCTAGTAGGTAAGATTCCATACATGTTGACCCAAGTGGTGTAATTTGTGTTATTGTGTTTTTTGATTCCTCCATCTATTCGAAGATTACTTATTATGCCAACCAGACTTAAATTATATGGAACAAGCTTGTTTTGACAAATCTTACACCATGGTTCTGATACTAATTGAGAATTAAACTGTGAGAATAATAATCCTAAATTTTATATCATAGAAGAATTTCATAGATAAATGGAAGCTTTATTAAATTGAGATAATAAAAAGTTCTCAGTAACAAGACTATGCTCTTATATACATGTGGATGATTCTAATCTTATTTTTATTTGTAATGACCTGGGAATTTTAACGATTTTTATAGCGTAATTAACTAAATTTTTTTTGAAATTAAATAATAAAATTTTTGCAATGAAAATTTGATATTTAGCATGCGTCTATTTAGGCATAGCAAGTATCAAATTTTTATTGGAAAATATGAAAGTTGGTTTGATTGTGAAATTTAAAATTTAAAATTTAAAATCAGTTAAATTTGATGGTAATAAAATATTTTCGAAATCTGAATAGTTTATATAATAAAATTGTAAATCATCTTCTGAGTGAGACGTCGTAATTCGCTTCGTCAAATTTGGACTACTATAAACCTGTTTATCTCATTTTCGGCGTTTAGCACTAGCTTGGCAGCGAATATCAACTTTTGATAAGATGATCGTACCGCTCATATCTATGCACTATTATGTTCGTCTCGTCGTGCTGATCTTCATAGTATATTCATTTGTGCATTTCGGCGTCCGGTGCGGCGAAATCAGTAAAAAATTATCCGTATCGATTCCGTATTTGAGTTATTTGGGGTTTCTGTGTCTTTTCGTTTGTCCATTTATACAGTTAATAGCCAGTAGCCTTTTTTATTCCAAAATTTAAATTTTTGACTGTCCCTATTCCTATGGTTTATTGTATATGTTGGTTTCGATTTATATGCTAATCCCTTTGTTCTTTGTCCATTCGTTTGTGAAAAGGTATAATAATAAGTATAAAATTCACAAATAATATATTGAAACCGTCTTTCTTCTTTTATCTGAAGCCCACCTATCTTCTTTGCTATTGCCGAGCCTTGTGCTACCATCCTCTCTCTCACTCTCCCTCGCCAATCATACCATTTCCGTCATCTCCTTCCTGTCCTTGTCGTCCACGCTTTTCTCCACCACCTGACAGCATGACCGAAACCCAACCCCTCACTGACAATGCCAAACACCCGATCACCACCGCCCACTAAAAGATCATCAGCAAAACCCTCCGCGTTTCCATTGTCCTTGCCTCAACCCACCACCTTCCCATCACCAAATCCATTCATCGATGCACGCCCTCCTTCTCTGCAACACAGGCCTAAACCAAACATCCACATTTGAGAACCCATGTCAGCCTCCAAGTACTCCTCCAACCTTCCACTCGAAAACCCCACTTACCGGCCTTATCCCCGCTGCATGAACCATCCCGAGCGTGCAGCACTTCCAACATTATGCCGACCACCCTCCATGGCCGACAGTCCTTCTCCATCGCCAACCCATAGCTGACCAAAACCCATCACCCCTCCTCCGACAGTCGACAGCCAACGCACACCACTTCAGACACTCCAGCTGCCCTCTCCGAAACCCGCGCACCTTTCC
This sequence comes from Allium cepa, assembly GCA_030765085.1. Classification (NCBI taxonomy): domain Eukaryota; kingdom Viridiplantae; phylum Streptophyta; class Magnoliopsida; order Asparagales; family Amaryllidaceae; genus Allium; species Allium cepa. Next base: position 477,121,426 of record CM060931.1, read on the forward strand.
CTTCCAAATAACCTCAGCCTCCATATCCCCACTTCCCAAACCTGTGCTTTGAAGAGAAAATATATATCAGTTACTATATTCTTTTTTAAAAACTGCTCGTCCATCTTTGCTGAAGCCTGTCGTGTCTCCACCTCTTATCATCGTTCCACCTCCCTAATGACCTAACAGCCTATTAACCGAGCAACCACTCTCCAGTTCATCTCCGTTATTATATATATATATATATATATATATATATTATGTTTAGAGTTGTACATATATTATCTTTTTAGAGTTGTATATATAATATGTTTGAGTAGTATATAATATGTTTAAAAGGGTATATACATACATACATACATACATACATACATATATATATATATATATATATATATTATGTTTAAAATATTTACTTAAGTTTATGTTTATATCTTTTAAATAGATTTTCTTGGGTGTAGTAGCCTTAATATATATATTATGCTAAATATTCATTTGAAATTTTTTGAAGTAATATTTGGGTTTTAATAAATATCAAATACATATATATAGAGAGAGCTTGTATATACGGTTTCACTTATATAATTGATTTTCATCGAATCTAGTCATCGTGCTTTGCTTTTGTCTTCGCTGTCCAGAATTGGTCACAACAGCAGTTTCTAGCTTTGTCGCTATTCCGCGTGTCGATCCGTGCTTATCCGTGTCTGTTTGCATCTTACTCTTGTTATTTCTCTAACCTCAAAAGGTGGACAATCACTCACAATTAGCACTCTTATATTTAGTCAATTTGATTTTACATGGAATGATGATTGAAATAAGTTGTCAAATTTGAATTGATAAATTGTTAAGTATGATATGTTATTATCTATAATTGTTTACCTGTATTAATATACATACGACACCATAACATGGTATATATGTATTTTAATTAATCGTTAATTATGATTATATATGTCTGTCATTGATATGTACGTCATTTTATGCTATTTTATACTCTCACACTACAAATTCCTTATTAGTTAGGAATTCTCTATGCGTTGAAATGATACATACTCGAACGATCTTATGAATTAGGGAAAAATCATTATGAGTTGAAATGATAAACCCAAGCGGTTTTATTAATTTTGAAATTTTACGATTGCAGGTTAAAATGATATATACCCATAAATATTAAATTTATTGCGGATTGAAATGATAAATATCCATATCACTTGACCATAGGATAGAAAATTATATACGGACATCATTGGTCTAATTTTGAAAAATGATTTTCAAGGTTTTGAAAGAAAATATATGAGTTTTTAATAAATATTGATTTTAAATATAATATAAAGATATTTTAATTTTAGTATATGTGTAAAATTTAGACTTTTAAATCATATGTTTGTAAATTTTAAATTTATAAGTTAAGTTTTGAAAAATGTAGATTTTTAGATTTTATTTATAATTTTACTATTTTTAAATATATATATAACAAGATTTTACACAATATATTTAATAAAATAAGATTTAATTTAATAACAATTAATTTAACGACAATTAATTTAATAAAATTTAATAAGAATTTAATTTACCTAATATATATATAATATGTTAAATATTTATTTACAATTTATATTAAAATAGATTTTGTAATAACTTAAGTAAATAAAGATTGGAAAGGTAAGTTAAGGTAGACTTGAAATTTTATTTGTTTAAGAATTGTATTTAAATAAAAATTTGATTTGAAACTTATTAAATTTGAATTTTAAAGATATAATTTTTATAACTTGATAACTGGGTTTTAATTAAAGGTATTTAAATGTATATTTTCAAATTAAATTAAATTGAATATTTAATTTTGATGCAAATTTGTAATTTGAAATTTTATTTAAATGCTTATAAAAAGTGATTTAGTGAATATTTTAGAATTAAATATAATTGAAGTTAGATATTTGATTATTGATTTTATTTAAATTTGTAATTTGAGATTTTATCTAAGTGGTATTAAAAATGATAAGTGAATATTTTCAAATTTAAATAAAATTAAGTTGAATTTTGAAATATAAATGAAATTTGTCAGATTGAGTTATTGTAAACCGTTTGAATATTTGAACTTTGAAGCCTATTGAATTAGAAGTGGTTTAAATTTGTTGTTCAAACCTGGATATGGAATCGATATAAATTAAGAATGGTTTTATTGAGAATTTAAATTGAACCTTTAACCTTTTTAATTGAAATTGTTGAGCTGAGATTGATTTAAATTGAATTTTTGGAACTAAAGTTGATTTGAATTGATTTGTGAAATAGGAAGAAACAGTTCATATTTGAAAATATATTAATATATATATATATATATATATTAATATACAAACTATTTTAAATCTATAACCTATTTCAAATATATATACTTTTTTAATCTATAACTACTTCAGTATATATAAACTATTTTCAATATTTTAACTGTTTAAGTTGGAACCGTTATGATTTGGATTTAATGGATTTAAGTGCTAATACTTTGATATGATGGTTTGAACTATATTTAAGTTAAAATTTTGGAAATGAATATGATTTAAAGTGATATGATTTCGAAAGTGAATATAATTTCGAAAGTGATATAATTTCGAAAGGATTATGATATTTTGATATAAGTATGAACTGTTTGAAAGGAAACATGACCATGGTGTGAAATAAGCGTTTGGTTGTTAAGAAGATCGGGATCGGATATTGTCATACTCTTTGCCAATATCGAAAACCACTTTAACAACTGTGTACGTGGTGGAGATTCCAGAACGAAGTAGGATGGTTTGGCAAACAATTCTGTATAAGGTATTAGTAGCCCAGACTCCCGCGAGTCAACTTGATGTGGCTAAAACAGAAGCCATGCCGGGCCAAGTGGGGTCGCTTCCCTTATCGGACACATTTCTTTGATACCATTCTATTGTTTTGTGATTTGATTGGGTGCATCCTTGATTTTGGAGTGTGTCTCAAGGTAGACGGTAGTAGCTGTTATGCATTACCACCAGTCCGGATCCGCAAAACGGTAGTATCCTACCCTGGGCATTGCCTCACGTGCCTTGTCACATGCTTTATCGCGCCCACTACGAGTTTTTTTTGTACCATACTCATGGAGTGCCCTTTGAGTAAAATACCGGTTTGGTGGAGCTTACGGTACTGTATGGACTACATAAATATATAAAATGTGTTAGGGGGTATGGGTAACGCATTAACGTTATTTTAATAGTTTACTTTACTATAGACATTATTTATGTAACGTATTGTACTATGTATGTAGATAGTTTAATGAATCCTGGGAATCCCAAACATCCTTTAAGTTATATTGTATTTCAACTGACATTTCACTTGAATTGATTTACTGGTGTAAGAATGTTAATCCTGACTCGAGTCTGTTGTGTTTTGCTTTATGGTCGGGTCAGATTGAGTTTCACGGCATTTGAGACTCACCTTTGGAGCTTGGAGCTTTGCTTGGAGATCTAGCTTTTATCTTTTTAGCTTTCCAATTATTTCTGTTATTTTCAGTTTATGTTCAGACTTGTCAGTTGCTTTTGTATTAGTGACCTCTGTATATTTGAGATTTTAGTTGTATTTGTTTTAAACTCTGATGTTTATATAGTAACTTCATGAACTACTATTTATCTATTCCACTGCTTATTGTTATATTACTTAATGTCTGTGATTCTATGATTGATTTATTTACTATTTATGCTAAGTTTTGCCAATTATAAATTAACAATCTGTTGGTTTGAGTGATTCAAGTCTTACATGAGTGGATGATTCTCGATTTGAATGGTACGAAATGCTAGGTTGTTACAGTTGGTATCAGAGCTCTGGTTTATGCAAAATTTAGCATATTGAGTAAAACTCATTAGAAATAGGGTAGTGATACCTTAGAATGAGTAGAATCAATTATAGAATCATCTTCGTTCGAGCTTGAAATTCTTTTTAGGATCCTTTTTTATTAGGATTTTATTTGAATATTCGAACTTCCTCTTTGTTCTAAAATTTATTTTTGCCTTTTCTCATTCGTGTTCTTCTTGATACTGAAGCAATCCCATAGCTCTATTTCTGTTGATCTCCGTAATAAATTTGAGTACATCTTGCCACTTCATTTAGCAACTTCATCCTTATGTGTGACTAATCCCATCAGCGGTCCCACCAACATTCGTATGATTTGCAAAGGGGTTAAACTCCTTTACAACAGACGTCGACTCACTAGAGATTTCTTAGTCCTCGGTTTTGGTGTTGTTATCTCTTGCAAAGACCGAACTGTTTCTCTTGTAGACGACGTGGGTAATTTTCTTGTGATCGATTGTCCAATTGCCTCAGGATTTTGCAGCTAGTTTTACCTTTTCACTAATTCTTAGCCTAGTGATCTTGGCTTCACCCGATAGTGTAGGATTATCTTGATGTCTTTGGGAAGCCACTTCTCTTCTCCCCAAGCGAGAAGTTGAATTCTGCATCAATAGTATTCCTGGAGCTCGACCTATTTTCCTCCCTTCTAGATGAATGTTTTCTAAATGGTCGATCATGCCCGATGGATTAACAAATGTTCCTGCTCTCTTCATCGATCTTATGAATCGCATTTATGCGATGTTCTCAGCAAGTTATCTTGGTTTTCTTGGATGATATTCTCGTTTTTCTAAGTCTGGGTTGACCTGGTAAAAGTCGCCGCGATTAGTATAAGTCTATCCATCCTTCCTCTTTGTAATATAATTATCTAGCTTCCTTTCGAGCCCATCTTCTTGGTTAGAATTCTCTTTAATTAAGGTCCCTATAAATTTGAATGTCTATCCTTGTTTCTAAACTTATTCTTGAATCTTCCTGTGAGAGAGTGTATTTGTAATTGATACAAAATGTTTTATATTGTGTTGTGTAACATCCCGCCTTTTTGTATGCTTTAAATCGACGATAAACCACACACGTCAGACTTAAACCATACAGAAGGGCGGGTTGTTATGGGGTAAATAAGAAAAAGCAGAGAAAGAAAAATAACAAAACAAATCTTGCAACGGAACGATAAAATATAATAATCAAATATATTGTTCATGAAGCAGTTTTACAAAATATTCGATTATATTTATACAATACATATCAGAGTTACACATACCAGAGAACAATAAATAATACAGTGGAACATGATGAATGTAGTGGAATACTATAATAAATGATAATAAATCTTTGTCTTCGTCCTCCAGAATACGGTCTTCCAAATCCTGAAATGCTCAGGCTGACCCAAGCGAATTGAAAAGACAAAACACTCGAGTCAGAACTAAAAGATCTTATGTAAGTTAAATCAACAGTAAATAATATGAGTGGAACGGTGTCAGAGATATTTGCGGGATTTGACATCTCCTATCCAGTGTCAATCGTGAGTGCAATAACTTAAGAGATCCTCGGGATTCACATCTCCTAAGGATCCGTTAAAATATTTACTATGTAGTAATATTACGCTATTATAATAATGTCTATAGTAAAATAAACTTACTTTTTAATAACATTAAGGGGTTATCATATAGCCCTAAACACGTAATAGTTCCAGTAGTCCATTCAGTATCAACGCATCTCCAAATCGGCAGACTACCCTTCTCCATGGGCTACGGGAGAAAACCAAACTCGTATAAGGCGCGCTAGGGTAGGTGACAAGGCACAACTAGGCAATGTCGAGGTAGATATACCAATTACGCTTCCGGGTCGGTGGTAACGCGTAGCGCGCAGCTACCGCCCACCTCGGGCCACACCACCAAATCAAAAATCAAAAGTGGCCACCGAATCAATCCAAAAGTCAGAGTATAATATCGAAGGGATGTGTCCGATAAAAGGTGCTACCTTCTTAGCCAGTCAATCGCAACTGTTTTAGCCACCTTATGCCAATTCACGGGAGTCGGGTCAACGTGTATACCTCAAAGAAACGCCGCCGCCATCTAACTTCATTCTGGAACCTCCACCGTGTACACGGTTGTTAAAGTGGTTTTCGGAGTTGGCAGAGAGTATGACAACTTCCGATCCCGATCTCTTCAACAACCAAACGTTATTATAACACCGCGGTCATTTCAAAATAGTTTATATATCAAACCAAAATATCATTGTCATTTCAAAACCATATCAATACCATATCATTTCCATTTCAAAACCAAATAAGATATTGTTTCAAAAATCATAGTATTTTTCAAAGTTATAAAATTTCGAAACCAAAGACTTAAAACCATAACACTTCCAAAACGTAATGCTTTGAAATTAATAACTTTGAAACATAACTTCCACCCCTTACATGGTTAAATATTAATATATTTTATAATATAAACTAGCTTCTTAAATTTCACAAATCAATTCCAAAATGACTCGAATTTCTAAATTTTAAATTTAATCAAATCCCCAAATCATAAATTTCAATTCAGTTCAGGTTTTCAAATAGACCATTTCAAATTATATCGATTTCAATACAGATTTGATCCGCAAAATAAACCATTTCAAATTGAACATATTTCAAAGCTTAAGTATTCACTATTTCAAAATTAAATTTGATAATTCATATATATACCACATTCACTTTACTATTATTTAGTTTTGTAATATTTACTTAATAAATTCAATATCCTTTAAATAAAACTTCAAATTTAATTAGCTGAACATTCCTCAATTTATTTAAACTTGATATATTCACTTAAATCATCTTAAACCCAAACTAAGTTATAAAACCATATTCTTTTAAAATCTCAATTTCAATAAGTTCTAATTGGATTCTTATTAAATATAATTCTTAATTAAATAAAATCTCAAATCAATTTCAAAACTATCTTCTCAACCTTGATTTATAAAAATCAGTATAAACCCTATATTAAAATATAATTTAGGTAATACTTATCCATATTATATTTTAATAAAATCAAACTTTATTATTAAACTTGTTCTATATTGAAACAAATTTGTACGTAGCTTAAAATCAAGAATTTAACTATATATAAAATAAAATTCATATAATATCGAAAATCAATATTTTATAAAACCATATATTTCTTTTCAAAGCTATAGAAATCATTTTTAAAATATTTATATATATATATATAGACCACGGTGTCTGTATATAATTTTCTATCCTATGGCCAAGTGATACGGATATTTATCATTTCAGTCCGTAATTTAAAATATAAATACGGTCATATATATCATTTCAAACCACAATCCCGAATGAAAGAAAAATGCATAAAACTTGCAGTTTATAACAATGTAAAATACAACATCCATTTATCAATATCAATCATCAACCATTCATCACAATCATCAACCAATTCAAAAAATAACATCAATATAGAACATATAATAAATAACAGGTATTTACTGGCAGTTTATATTCAAAAATAAATTAAATAACAATTTAACTAGCAGTTTATATGCAATAATAAATTAAATAACAATTTAATTCAATAAATTCAATTTAACTGGAATGATGATAAAATGTACCAAATAGCCATAAATAAATTTCTAATCACATCAGACATCAATTTAACGCACATACGAAATTTTAGAAATTGTGAGTGGGTTAAAACACTCGCCTTTTGAATTTAAATTGAATCTAAATTCAATTCAAACCCAAAGTTTGAACAGTCTCAGAATTCATCCAAACCGGTGCCAAAATGTCTGGAATTTTATTACGATCCCAGAAGAGAAAGCCACGTGAAATTTCGACCTCGTACATGAAAGTTATTAAGATTAGAACATTAAACGATTTTAAATATAAAATAAATTAAATAACCAGAGAAATGAACACGTCATCACCTATCTTGCGCATGCGTTCTACTACACGAAAGCCTCATCGACCTGTAGCCCTAGCACCGCCACCCTTTGACTAGAAAACACTGCCTCCACGCATGCAATCGCCACGATCAGGCAGTCGCACCATGAAGCCCTCATCGTGCCGCCCCTCCCCGTGCCGAGAGGCCTATTCCGATTGCATACATGACGCATGCCACCGCCGCTATGCCGGCCCAATTCTAGCGATTTTGGTCGCTAAAAACCCATCTCGACCGTGCCGATTGACTCTCTTACGCTCCCTGTACGACGCAGCACTATCTGATCGAGATATCGTCGTAGATCTACCGTTGATCGAGCAAGTGGCCTATGAACGGCCGAGGTTCAACTTGAATTTGTGAATAAACGATGCATTGAACTGAAAAACGAATCATTGAATTGATATGCGCTCTTCGAGAGCTTTCCGATGATATAAAATATGATATAGTTTGCGGAGTTTGAAATTTTGATTTGATTTTGAATTGCAATTGGATCTAGAATTTGATTGTCTGCCATTGAGGAGGAGAGACAGCCGAATTGAAATTTGTACGTACAGAATAATGACATAATAAATAGGCTAGGGTTTATAACAGGGTATATAAAGGCAAGCTGAAATTAGAATGGACCAAATCGATTGGATATACGCGTTGAACGATAAAATGACCCGAAAAATCCCGTTCTGACTCCGGGACGAAATTAGGTCAACCCATATATCAAAATTGATGTTTTAAAATATTTTAAAATCAATGGAATAGGTTTCAAGTCCAAATTCCATCGTATGAAGAAGTTATGCTAAAATCAAGTTATTTCAAATTTATTTCAATTGATTTCAATTAAATTGATTTTAAGGCATTTCGAGTCCGTACGATTAAACGACAAGTCTGATCGTTACGAAACTTGAAATACTACAATAATTCACCGTTATGAATCCGATGAAACAGGTTTCGTCAAAATCCGAGCCAGTGGCCAAATTGGCTATTTTCAGTTAATTAAATAAATATTGATTAATTAATTAAATCACGTTTTCAATTTCAATTCCAAAATTAACAAATCTTAGCATTTTTTATTTCTTAAACAATTGCAGAAATTTAAACAAATTTAGATGTCAATTAAAGCTGATTAATTCATCACTTTCCGTGTTTAATTTAAATTCCATTAAATTCAGAAATTATAAATTAAATTACCAATAATTCCATTTAATTGACTTTTCATTCTATTATTCAATTCATTGCTATCAAATGGATGAAATTAACATTGGATTCATGATCTATTACATTAATATTCTCAAATCCCATCTCAATCTCTTTTAACGTATTATTTAAACATTAAATTTCATTTAATTGTAATTACTCCAATTATTATAGTTCAAATCCCAATAAATTGATAAATCTTTATTCCCGTTCTTATAATTCAACAAATTGTCCAATTATGAATAACATTAACATTATTTCCAAATATTACCTTAATTAACGTAATATTAAATTATAATTATTGTAACTGATTTCCAATTTTAAATTAACAAGCTACATAAATAGGTAACATAAAATAATCATTACCTTTAACCTTTAGTCACATCAATAAGCTTTTATTACTTACCAATCAATATTACCATTTATTTTCATAGCACTAATTTCATCTAATTTCCATTAACTATCTATTATTTCCTTGGTAAATCCAATATTTCATTTATTCACTTATGTTCCATTTATAGCCAAGTATAACATATTTTCATAAACTGGCATTTCATTGAATCCATTAATTATTAATTTTAGTTAGCATTGTTTACCTTGCATTCTCGTTATTATTTCATAAATATGATTCCCAATTATTTCTTTAATTTATACTAACATGGATTCTATCGAGTTGCACTTTATTACGTATTATTTCAACAATTAATATAACTTTGAATCTATTTTCCAATTTACAAATTACAATCAATTAAAACCTTACAATTGTTTCAATTAATTGGGATTGCACTAAATTAGTTATTCACCAACTAGCTTTAACATTATTACCCAAATTTACGTTCAGTTACTACTAATCAATATATTGTTCATTGGTTAAATCTAACACTTACTTTTATTTACTTATTTTCCATTTTAACCAAGTGCAACAATTTACACTATTTCATTTAAAATGCGATTTCACTTCAATTGTCAATAAATTTTTTTTAATAATCATTGCTACAATTCATTCTTAACATTTACTTCAATATAAATTATAATTTTTTTATTTCTTTCTAAATTTAGTTACAAAAATCTTATTAATTTAACTAATTTAATTATCGAATTTTACGGTTCGTTACACTCTCCCCCACTCAAAACTTTTTGTCCCCAAAAAGGAAAAAGGAGGGGAAAGGAAGGAATTAAGTAGACCATATATCATATTCAAAATATTAACTTTATAAACAAATAATTTTGCAAAATTAATTAACTTAAAATAAAATATACCAATTTATAACCATCAAATCTTTTATACTTAAATTACTAAGTTTTGGAAAACATTTCAAAAAAATTCTAAGTCCAAAATTTACGGAAAATTTCGATAGAGTCTCTTTTGTACGGGGAGGCTCGAGAGAAAATAAAATATCAAACATAACAATATACAAAATATATTTTCCAAAATAATATATACATCCGAACCCGGGAAAAATAATATTATAACGCTATAAACCGTAATCCGAGAACGTACCTATTAGTCGGATAATTACGCTTATATTATGAAACCAAAAACAGTAGCAATTGCTCCATAACCTGCATTTCACTTATATAATCTAAAAGAGTTAATAATTATATAAAATGAAATGTTTAAAGTTGTTTCAACCATAAATAAACAATCAATATAACAACAATCATTCGCAACCAACAGTATACACATCATATACAAATCGACCATTCAATCAAAACAAAACAATTGGTTGGTTCAGGTTAAGACACTTTAAATCACATAAAATGATAAATAACTATGAAGTATTCCATTTACTCAACAATCTTAGATAAAACTCGATAGATTATTCATACATCTAAGCAATTTTAAAGCACCCTTGCCCAAACAACATAAACCAAACAAACAACAGTTTTAAATAGTAGATCAAATTCATACTTATTAATTTCATTTCATACATTTGTTATTTGATTTCCTTTTCATTCATATAATGATTTGTCTTTTTAATTTTACATTATTTCTTGCAAATTTTCATTTATTACTTACAACTATTCGTTTTCATTTATTTATAGTATTCATGTTTAATTCAATTTCTTTGCAAATTAATTCATTTACTAAGGTTTATAATCATTTATTTATTCATATCATATAAATTTTCTTTTCATTGAATTACATTCATTCATTTCCTTATAATACTTACCTTGCCATTTATTGAATTAGTAGCCTTTCAATCATAATTAAGTTTATAACAACTACAACATCAAATTCTTACTTATTAAAGTATTTCATTGAATACTTTCATTACATAAGTTTACTTGTATAATATCTTATTACATTTCTTATAAGCATTAGAACTTTTATTATTTGGTAAGTTATATATATGCTTTTAAGGATGTAATTGGAAGTTACACAAGTTTATTTTATTTCTTTTAATTAACTGAATTTCAATGCTAATAGCCTTTGTTTCATAGATTACAATTTCAAATTTCTTTTAATCCCATTTATAACTTAGCATTAAATCTCTTATTTCATTTAGGGATTTCAATTATTAGTTAAATTCCATTTCACTACACTAATTGAACTATTAATTAACAGAAACTTAAGAACTAAATACCGGGTTAAATTTCAAATCGTTTTAAAATAATAGATAATTGTATATACTTACAACTTATATATCCAATTAGATTTATAACAATTTGAAATTTATATTTTTTTATCAAAATAAATCTGTAGTAAAACTACTACAGTGGTCTTCCCACTTTGAAACTCGAAAATGAATGTCGATAATGCGAGCACTCATCACCGAAATTATTTTCCAGCGACAGAGAGGGGAGTACATAACTTATTTCTTTTCAAGATTTCCTTAAAACAATTCTTTCAAATTATATTGAAATATTTATATCAGAAAATACTTATAATAATATTTTTACTTTATTCCAAAATCATTGAAAGAATTTTCAAAACCTTGGGACGTAAATTCTAAATTCCCATTTTTCATTTATTTTATTTTCAATCTTATTTCAATTATTATTTATAAATTTCATTACCTAACAACCAATATATTGCAACACAATATATATGTCATTTATAAAAAAAATATTTTATATATATGGAAAATATAATAGGCAAGATTATTTTATTCACCTATATTCAAAACAAATATTATGTCGGTCTGTCTTATTAAGTGTTTAGAAATCCCTACTAATATCATAGCCTCCCATGCAACAACTATAATTTATAAATACAAAACGGAACAAATTAACACAATATTAAAATCTTTTTATAACACTGACAAATACACTCTCTCATATATAAACACACAACGACTCATCATTGGGTATTACTATCCTATTAATAAAGAGTCAGACCCCACAAAGCTAAAGTTTATCGCTAAACCAAAGCTCTAATACCAGATGTAACAAAACACTCGAGTCAGAACTAAAAGATCTTATGTAAGTTAAATCAACAGTAAATAATATGAGTGGAACGACATCATAGATGTTTACGGGATTTGACATCTCCTATCCAGTGTCAATTGTAAGTGCAATAAATTAAGAGATGCTCGGGATTCACATCTCCTAAGGATTCGTTAAACTATTTACTATATAGTTATATCACGCTATTATAATAATGTCTATAGTAAAATAAACTTACTTTTTAATAGCATTAAGTGGTTACCCATATAGCCCTTAATATGTAATAGTCCCAGTAGTCCATCGAGTATCAGCGCATCTCCAGATCGGGAGACTACCCTAAATACTCCACGGGCTAAGGGAGAAAACCAAACTCGTACAAGGCGCGCTAGGGTAGGTGACATGGCACAACTAGGCAATGCAAGGGTAGATATATCAATTACGCTTTCGGGCCTATGGTAACGCATAGCGCGCAGCTACCGCCCACCTCGAGCCACACCCCCAAATCAAAAATCAAAAGTGGCCACCGAATTAATCCAAAAGTCAGAGTATAATATCGAAGGGATGTGTCCAATAAAAGGTGCTACCTTCTTAGCCCATCAATCGCTCTTGTTTTAGCCACCTTATGCCAACTCACGTGAGTCGGGTCCACGTATATATCTCAAAGGAACGTCGCCACCATCCAACTTCATTCTGGAATCTCCACCGCGTACACGGTTGTTAAAGTGGTTTTCAGAGATGGCAGAGAGTATGACAACTTCTGATCCCGGTCTCTTCAAAAACTAAACGTTATTATAACACCACGGTCATTTCAAAATAGTTTACACATCAAACCAAAATATCATTGCCATCTCAAAACCATATCAATACTATGTCATTCCCATTTCAAATCCAAATAAGATATCGTTTTAAAAATCATAGTATTTTTCAAAGTAATAAAATTTCGAAACCAAAGACTTAAAACTATAACACTTCCAAAACGTAATACTTTGAAATTAATAACTTGAAACATAACTTCCACCCCTTACATGGTTTAAATATTAAAATACTTTATAAAATAAACTAGCTTCTTAAATTTTGCAAATCAATTCCAAAACAACTCGAATTTCTAAATTTTAAATTTAACCAAATCCTCAAATCATAAATTTCAATTCAATTCAGATTTTCAAATAGACCATTACAAATTATATTGATTTCAACAAAGATTTGATCCACAAAATAAACCATTTCAAATTTAACATATTTCAAAGCTTAAATATTCGCTATTTCAAAACTAAATTTGATAATTCATATATATACCAAATTCGCTTTACTATTATTTAGTTTTGAAATATTTACTTAATAAATTCAATATCCTTTAGATAAAACTTCAAATTTCAGTAGTTGAATATTCCTCAATTAATTTAAACTTGATATATTCACTTAAATCACCTTAAACCCGAATTGAATTATAAAACCATATTCTTTTAAAATCTCAATTTCAATAAGTTCCAATTGGATTCTTATTAAATAAAATCTCAAAATCAATTTTGAAACTATCTTCTCAACCTTGATTTATAAAAATCAATATAAACTCTATATTAAAATATAATTTAGGCAAATACTTATCCATATTATATTTTGATAAAATCAAACTTCACTATTAAACTTGTTCTATATTAAAACAAACTTATACGTAGCTTAAAATCAAGAATTTAACTATATATAAAATAACATTTATATAATATCGAAAATAAATATTTTATAAAACCATATATTTCTTTTCAAAGCTATAGAAATCATTTTTAAAATATTTATATATATAGACCACGGTGTCTGTATATAATTTTCTATCCTATGACCAAGTGATACAGATATTTATCATTTCAATCCGTAATTTAAAATATAAATACGATTATATGTATCATTTCAAATCGCAATCTCGAATGAAATAAAAATGCGTAACAACTTGTAGTTTATAACAATATAAAATACAACATCCATTCATCCAATATCAATCATCAACTATTCATCACAATCATCATCCAGTTCAAACAATAACATCAATATAGAACAGATAATAAATAAAAGGTACTTACTGGCAGTTTATATTCAAAAATAAATTAAATAACAAATTAACTGGCAGTTTATATGTAATAATAAATTAAATAACAATTTAATTCAATAAATTCAATTTAAATGGAATGATGATAAAAATGTACAAACAACCATAAATAAATTTCTAATCACATCAGACATTAATTTAACACACATAAGAAATTTTAGAAGTTGTGAGTGGGTTAAAACACCCACCTTTTGAATTTAAATTGAATTTTAATTCAATTTAAATCCAAAATTTGAATAGTCTCAGAATTCATCCAAACCGGCGTCAAAATGTCCAGAATTTTATTACGATCCCAGAGGAGAAAATCGTGCGAAATTTTGACCTCGTACGTGAAAGTTATTAGATCAGAACATTAAACGAATTTAAATATAAAATAAATAAAATAAGCAGAGAAATGAACACGTCATCACCTATCTCGCGCATGCGTTCCATTACGCGAAAGCCTCATCGACCTGTAGCCCTAGCACTGCCACCCTTTGACTGGAAAACCCGGCCTCCACGCATGCAATCGCCACGATCAGGCAGTGGCACCATGAAGCCCTATTGTGCCGCCCCACTCCCCCGGCCGAGCGGCCTATTTCGGTCGCCTACACGACGCACGCCGCCGCCGCCATGCCGTCCAAATTCTAGCGATTTCGTTCGCTAAAAACCCATCTCGGCTGTGCCGATCGACTCCCTTACGTTCCCTCTACGACGCATCACCATCGGATCGAGATATCGTCACAGATCTACCGTTGATCGAGCAAGTAGCCCATGAACGGCCGAGGTTCAACTTGAATTTCTAAATAAATGATGGATCAAACTGAAAAACGAGTCACAGAATTGAGAAGCGCTCTTCGAGAGCTTTCTGACGATATAAAATATGATATAGTTTGTGGAGTTTGAAGTTTTGATTTGATTTTGAATTGCAATTGGATCTAGAATTTGATTGTCTGTCATTGAGGAGGAGAGACAGCTGAATTGGAATTTGTACGTATAGAATAATGACAAAAGGAATAGGCTAGAGTTTATAATAGGGTATATATAGGCAAGCTGGAATTAGAATGGACCGGATCGATTGGATATACGCGTTGAACGATAAAATGGCCCGAAAAAGCCTGTTCTGACTCCGAAACGAAATTGGGTCAACCCATATATCAAAATAGATGTTTTAAAATATTTTCAAATCAATGGAACAGGTTTCAAGTCCAAATTCCATCGTATGAAGAAGATATACCGAAATCAAGTTATTTCAAATTGATTTCAATTGATTTCAATTAAATTGATTTCAAGACATTTCGAGTTCGTACAATCAAATGGCAAGTCCGATCGTTACGAAACTTGAAATCCCACAATAATTCACCATTATGGATCCGATGAAGCTAGTTTCGTCGAAATTCGAGTTAGTGGCTAAAATGTCTATTTTCCAGTTAATCAAATAATTAATTAATTAATTAAATAAATCACTTTTTCAGTTTCGATTCCAAAATTAACAAATCTTATCATTTTTGGTTTCTTAAACAATTACAGAAATTTGAACAAATTTAGATGTCAATCAAAGTTGATTAATTCATCACTTTTTGTGTTTAATTTAAATTCCGTTAAATTCAGAAATTATAAATTAAATTACCAATAATTCCATTTAATTGACTTTTCATTCTATTATTCAATTCATTGTTGTCAAATGGATGAAATTAACATTGGATTCATGATCTATTACATTAATATTCTCAAATTCCATCTCAAATCTTTATTAACGTAATATTTAAATATTAAATTTCATTTAATTGTAATTACTCCAATTATTATAGTTCAAATCCCAATAAATTGACAAATCTTTATTCCCATTCTTATAATTCAACAAAATTATCCAATTATGAATAACATTGACATAATATTAAATTATAATTATTGTAACTGATTTCCAATTTTAAATTAACAAGCTACATAAATAGGTAACATAAAATAATCGTTAACGTTAACCTTTAGTCACATTAATAACTTTTATTACTTACCAGTCAATATTACCATTTATTTTCATAATACTAATTTCATCTAATTTCCATTAACTATCTATTATTTCCTTGGTAAATCCAATATTTCATTTATTCACTTATGTTCCATTTATAGTCAAGTATAACATATTTTCATAAATTGGCATTTCATTCAATCCATTAATTATTAATTTAGTTAGCATTTTTACCTTGTATTCTCGTTATTATTTCATAAATATGATTCCCAATTATTTCTTTAATTTATACTAACATTGATTCTATCAAATTGCACTTTATTACCTATTATTCATCAATTAATATAACTTTGAATCTATTTCCCAATATACAAATTACAATCAATTAAAACTTTACCATTGTTTCAATTAATTGAGATTGCACTAAATTAGTTATTCATCAACTTGCTTTAACATTATTACCTAAATTTACGTTCAGTTACTATTAATAAATATATTATTCATTGGTTAAGTCCAACACTTACTTTTATTTGCTTATTTTCCATTTTAACCAAGTGCAACAATTTACACTATTTCATTTAAAATGTGATTTCACTTCTATTTTTTTTTTTAATAATCATTGCTACAACCCATTCTTAACATTTACTTCAATATATATTATAAAATTTTTATTTCTTTCTGAATTTAATTACAAAAATCTTATTAATTTAACTAATTTAATTATCGAATTTTTCGGGTCGTTACATGCTGTTTGAGTTGTTAAGTTTGAATTTTGGGTTGATCAATTCGTTTGGCCAACACTATCGATTGGAATTCCAAAACACTTAAATAGAGCAAACCGACACAATATTATTTCCAAAATTGGTAAATGAAATAATTTTATGTATAACTATATTTTATATATAAATGTATAATTTTCTGAAATTAGGTAGTTAAATGAATTAGTTGTTAGAAATGATAATACTAGGTTATCATTTATTGTTTTGTTAACATCCATAAATCATTAACTATTGTTATATATTATAAGGAGATGAAACTTTAAAATATGGTTTATAATTTGATTTGCAAATGAAACGAATTTAAATTAAGGATTTGAGAATTAAATTTTCGGTGCTTTTCAAAATTTGGTTTTCAATGTTTTGAAAAAAAAATATTATTTGAAAGAATTTTCAAATGGAAATTGTTTCCAAAGAACTTTTAAGGAAGTAAGTCGGTACTCTCTTCTTTTGTCATTGAAAAATAATTTCAATGATGACTGCAGCATCATCGATATTCATTTTCGAGTCTCAAAGTGGAGAGACCACTTAATAGCTTCGCCACACTTTTGTTTTGGAAAATGAATTTGATTTGAATTTCTTGAGTATGATTTGATGTGTAATATATATATATATATATATATATGTATATATATAATATATATATATTTGTTTCAAAATAGTTTAAAGTGAAACCGAAAATTTAACCCTTAAGCTTTATGTTAAGTGATGGTTTTCAATTATTGAAATAAAGCAAAAAAACTAAATAATTGGAGTGTCTAAAGTGAGAAATGAAATTAAATAACCTAAAATAGTTGAACTAGGATAAAATTAATTTGTATAATACTCAATTACATTCTAAAACATATATAACTTACCTGAAATATTCAAAAAGTTAATGTGAAAATGTAATTGAAGGTTATGCAAGAGAAACTTAAGTAATAAAAATGTTTAAACTAAATTTTTCTTAATAGAAATGATGTAAATAAAAGGTAAACTTGTATAGTGTTCAATTACATTCGGAAACATTTATAAAATTTACCTGGAAAAAAGTTTGAATGTTAATGAGAATATGCAATTGAATAACATACAATATAAATGTAAGTAATAAGATGTCTAAAAATGAAATTTATATGGTTTTAAATCAATTGTTATATCATATGCTAGGTATTTTAAATTTATCTTTCCTTTCTGTTACATCTATTCTCCTATCTTGTTCCTTTTTAAGGACGAAAATTTTTAAGTGGGGGAGAGTGTAACGACCCGGAAATTTTAACGATTTTTATATCGTAATTAACTAAATATTTCTTGAAATTAACTAATAAAATTTTTGTAATGAAACTTTGATATTTGGTATGCGTCTATTTAGGCATAGCAAGTGTCAAATTTTTATTAGAAAATATGAAAGTCGGTTTAATGGTGAAATTTACAATTTTGGATTTAAAATCAGTTAAATTTGATGGTAATAAAATATTTTTGGAATATGAATATTTTTATATAATTAAATTGTAAATCATCTTCTGAGTGAGAAGTCATAATTTGTTTCACTAAATTTGGACTTCTATTAACCCCTTTTTCTTATTTTCGACGTTTTAGCAGTAGTTTGGCAGCGAATATCGACTTTTGATAGAATGATCGTATCGTTCATATATGTGCACCATTCTGTTTGCCTCGTCGTGCTGATCTCCATAGTATATTCATTTGTGCATTTTGGCGTCCGGTACGCGGTGAATCAATAAAACAATTAACCGTATCGGTTCCGCATTTGAGTTTTTTGGGCTTTCTATGTCTTTTTGTTCGTCCATATGGTATAGTTAATAGCAGCAGCCTTTTTTATTCCAAAATTTAAAATTTTGACTATCACTATTCCTATTGTTTATTACATATCTTGGTACGATTTTTGTGCTTATCCCTTTGTTCTTTGTCCAGTCGTTTGTGAAAAATTATAATAATAAACATAAAATTCACATATAATATATTGAAACCGTCTTTCTTCTTTTACCTGAAGCCCACCTATCTTCTTCCCTATTGTTAAGCCTTGTGATGCCGCCCCTCCCTCTCACTCTCTCTCTAATGCCAGCTGTACCATTTACGACATCTCCTCCCTCTCCTTGTCATCCGTGCTTTTCTCCACCACCTGACCGCATGACCGAAACCTAGCCCCTTACTGACACTACCGAACACCAGATCGCCACTGCCCACTAAAACATCATCAGTAAAACCCTCCGCGTTGCCACTATCCTCGCCTCAACCAGCCACCGTCCCATCACCAAATCCAGTTGCCGATGCACGCCCTCCTCCTCAGCCACATAGGCCTCGCCAAACATCCACATCCGAGAACCCACGTTAACCTTTAAGTGCTCCTCCAGCCTTCCACCTGAAATCCCCACTTACCGTCCTCATCTCTGCCGCTTGAACCACCCCGAGTATGCAGCACTTCCAATCTTGTGCCGACCATCCTCCATGGCCGGCAGTCCTTCTCCATCGCCATCCCATAACCGACCAAAACCCGTCGCCCCTTCTCCGATAGCCGACAGCTAACGCACACCACTCCAGACACTCCAGCAACCCTCTCCGTAACCTACGCTCCTTTCCCTTCCAAATCACCTCCGCCTTCAGATCCCCACTTCCCAAACCCGTGCTTTGAAGAGAAAATATATATATCGGTTAATATATTATTTTTGAAAAGCTGCTCATCCATCTTTGTTGAAGCCTATCGCGTCTCTACCTCCTACCATCGTTCCACCTCTCCATTGACCTAACAGCCTATTAACCGAGCAACCACTCTCCGGTTCATCTCCGTTATTATATTAAGGAGTATATATATGTATTCTGTTTAGAGTTGCATATATTATCTGTTTAGAATTGTCTACCTATTATCTGTTTAGAGTTGTATATATAACCTGTTTGAGTAGTATATAATATTTTTAAAAGGGTGTACACACACATATATATTATGTTTAAAATATTTACTTAAATTTATGTTAGTATCTTTTAAATAGATATTTTTATGTAATAGCTTCACAATATATATATATATATATATATATATATATATATATATAATATTTTTAAAAGGGTGTACACACACATATATATTATGTTTAAAATATTTACTTAAATTTATGTTAGTATCTTTTAAATAGATATTTTTATGTAATAGCTTCACAATATATGTGTGTGTGTGTGTATATATATATATATATATATATATATATATATATATATATGTATGTGTATATATATATGTATGTGTGTATATATATATATATATGTATGTGTATATATATATATGTATGTAGATATATATATATATATATATATATATACATATATATATATATAATGTTAAATATTCATTTGAAATTTTTTGAAGTAATGTGTGGGTTTTAATAAATATCGAATATATATAGCGCATATATACAAGTTCACTTATATAATTGATTTTCATCGAATCCGGTTCATCATGCTTTGCTTTTGTTTCACCGCTGTCCAGAATTGGCCGCAGCAGCAGTTTCTGGCTTTGTCGCTGTTCCGCGTGTCGATCCGTGCTTATCCGTGTCCGATAGTCTTGTTATTTCTCAAACCTCGAAAGGTGAGCAATCACTCATGATTTGCATTCTTATATTTAGTAAATTTTATTTTACATGAAATGGCGATTCAAATATGTAGTTAAATTTGAATTGATAAATTGTTAAGTGTGATATGCTATTATCTACAATTGTTTACGTATATTAATTAACATATGACACCATAACCTGTTTTATATATATATATATATATATGTTAATTATTAGTTATGATTATATATGTCTGTCATTGATATGTATGTCATTTTATGCTATTTTATATTCTCACACTACAAGTTCTTTGTTAGTTAGGAATTCCCTATGGGTTGAAATGATACATACCCGAATGATCTAATAAATTATGGAAAAATCATTTTGGGTTGAAATTATAAACCCAAGCGATTTTATTGATTTTGAAATTTTGGGATTGCGGGTTGAAATGATATATACCCATAAATATTAAATTTATTGTTTATTGAAATGATAAATATCTGTATCACTTGACCATAGGATAGAAAATTATGTACGGACACCATTGGTCTAATTTTGAAAAATGATTTCCAAGGTTTTGAAAGGAAATATATAGGTTTTAATAAATATTGATTTTATATAAAGATATTTTAGTTTTAATATATGTGTAAAATTTAGTTTTTTAAATTATATGTTTGGAAATTTTAAATTAATAAGTTAAGTTTTTAAAAATATAAAATTTAGATTTTACTTATAATTTTATTACTTTAAATAAATATATAAGATAATACTTTATACAATATATTTAGTAAAATAAGATTTAATTTAATAATAATTGATTTAATAAATTTAATAAGAATTTAATTTAGCTAATATATATAATGTGTTAAATATTTATTTACAATTTATATTAATATTTTTTATAAAAAATAGATTTTGCAATAACTTAAGTAAATAAAGATTGGAATGATAAGCTAAGGTAGGCTTGAAATTTTATTTGTTTAAGAATTGTATTTAAATAAAAATTTGATTTGAAACTTATTAAATTTGAAAATTTAAAGATATGATTTTTATAACTAGATAACTGGCTTTTAATTAAAGGTGTTTAAAAGAATATTTACAAATTTAAATAAAATTGAATATTTAATTTTGATTTAAATTTGTAGTTTTAAATTTTGATTAAATGCTTATAAAAAGTGATTTGGTGAATATTTTAGAAGTAAGTATAATTGAAGTTAGATATTTGATTGTTGGTTTTATTTGAATTTGTAATTTGAGATTTTATTTAAGTGATATTAAAAATGATAAGTGAATATGTGACGAACCAGATTTTTGCATTCGAAAATTGACATCCATACTTCACTTGTATTCGAATGCCGCCGATTCACCAGAGCATATAACACATTAAGTAAACAACACAGCGGAAGAAAAATAAATATCATTGATATAATTCCATGAATACAACAATTTGATACAAATGATGTGATGACCCGGAAATTTTGAACATTTGAAATCGAAATATTTAATTGATTTTTTAATATTTGAATGATATTTTAACTTGGGTTTCAAATATAACTCTGAATTTGGCAAATAAATTATTGAATTTAATCATGGAAATTTGGGTAAAATTTTTGAATCTACAATTCTAAGCTTGTTAAAATAATTCGATGGTTTAGAAAATTTATGTTGATAATACTTAGGATAATGGAAGCTTCAGAATTTAATTTGGAAATGTTTTGTTTAGTTTTGAATTTATATTGTTTAAATCGATATTTAAAATAACATTCCGAGGCACAGTCTCGGGCTTCGACGAAACCAGTTCCATTGGATCCGTAATATTGTATTATTATCGGATTTCAATTTCCGTAGCATTCGAAGTTGTCGTGTGGTCGTACGATAAGCAAATGCGCTGACATTTTATCGAAATTTAATTTCATAACTGGTTCAAAAAAAAAACTCGTTGAATATGCGCTTATATGATTTTTGTTTGATGATAATAAACATATATACATTCGTTTAAATGTATTTGATAATATACTATTTTATTTTTCACAGATTAAATAAAATATTTGCTGAATAAAATAAATAACACGGAATTTGAATTCAAACGAATATTTTATTTAAATAAATATTTATTACAACTTTGAATAGTACAATTTCAAGCTCTCACTATAACTATACAACTTTGATTACAATTACATCACATTACATATTTACAGTTCACCTCACTACATATCACTCACACTCGTATTTATCTTCAACTGCATTCCAGTTTGAATCCAGCATCTGAGCAATCTGCAAAAATATAAACTAACGCAGTAAAATTGAAAAAGAAATATTTTTGCAATTCAAAAATAAAAGATAATTTTTGAAAATATGATTTGCCTCAGTTATTTGGGTTGTTCGTCATAGTTACTGTATATGCCACAAGGCCGTGCACACCGATATATATACACTTGATAATGCTACAGGGACAGGTGAGCACAGGTCAAACCCAAATGAAAAGCCAGGTTCAACTCACGTGCAATAACATTGAAAATCACGACACAAGCACAAGGTCAAATCCGAGTTTTGAAACTGGATTCAACACAAGTGAACATGACAAGAAACAGTTCAATATGAAATGATGAACATGCAGTCAACAAGTGACAACATACTTCAATGACCAAAGCATGGCCAATGCAAAATGCAGATACAAACTACAAAGAACATCAACAACTACAAAACTGCATGCACACGGCAACTACAAAGTGCAAAGGCCATGATCAAGCCAACACAGCAACCATTAACTACAACAGGCCAGAGGTGAAAGCAATACACGACTGAAGTGATGAAGAGAATGTAAACAAGTCACAACCACTACAACAGTATGCACCAGTCCAGGCCGCAAGCAGATGCAAGCTAACCGGCAAATGAACTCGACCAAATAGCCAACATGATCAAAGAATGAATATGAGACCAAACTGCAGCAAGACCACATGCATGTAGACATCAAACATAGAGACAAACAATAATGCAAACAATATAAACAGTGAAGAACATGGCCAACATGAAATACCAGAGATGACAAATCATGCTTAACAGAAACACTTGCAACAGTGTGATGCAGTGGCATATGATTATCAGGGGAATACATGAAGGATGCATCAGAATAACTCGGCAATGCAAGTGAAACTCGATTACTGCATAACAGCAATATGTACAGCATCAATCAAGTTGCAGACTCGAAGCATCAGTGGACACAAATAAACACACATGCACGACTTATGGCAGTAAAACTCTGCAAGTTCAAATCAAAACACCAAATGCAAACAGAGGCATCAATATGCAGCAATGTTCAGGACCAAGATACAAGTTAGTTTCAGTGGCAACCATAAGATGCAGACCAACCAGAAGTACAAGTGCACAACAAAACCAACAAAGACCAAGGCTACGACATAATGCACCAGAGATATGGAACCACTGCAACAAAAGTGTACAAACACCAATGAACCATCAAAGAATGCAACACAGTAATGAGACCAGATGCAAATGTTCTTAACTGCAACTTCAACTCAAACATCAATGCAGACAGCATAATGATCCAAACATCAACAAAGGAGCAAACCAAATATGCAGTGCATTCTCAAGTACACAGTGAAATCGCCACAGTCTCAAACTCGAATGACCAAAACGATTAATGAACAAGACTACAGATGAAGCCAGAAACAATGCAAGTAGATCAAACGAAGAGTGCAGGTGAACAAATGTACAAATGAACTGCAAATATCCAAGTACAGCATGAACAAGTCAATTACTACATGACACAGCAACACTTGCAACAGTGAAGTCGAAATCATGTAAAGGACACAGCTGTATACAAGTACAAGCCACAAATTCAAAGCTGTGCCGTGGATAGCAAGAAAATACATGCATATGAACAAGTCAGTATCAAAGCCGTGGGACGCAAGAAATGAAATTATACGCATATGAAAAAGTCAGAATCGATCTCAATCATTCAAGCATCATCAAGTGGCCGAAGTGAATCAGTTGACGAATTCAATTAGAAAATATACGACGCAAATCTAGGGTTACAAACCCTATATAAATTGACATCATCATCGGCAATTTGTGCATCAAGTTCAAGCAAGCCAAAACTAGGAAAAGCAAACAGCAAAAAATTAACATACCAATTATAATTCGAACTTGATCGAATTGAAGTAGCCGACAGAAACTCAAAGAGACATATCGATCGACGAACGCAAGGAACAGAATTATATTTATCTCGGTCGAAGCTACTGGAGTCGGCGACCTCAATCATACCAAAAGCCCTAATTTTTTAAAGGAAGAAGAACGAACGAAGAAACAAGTGCCGGCATCAATTAAAAGAGGAGCGGCCATTTTTTTCATGAACGAAAAAATGAAAGGAACGGGTTGAAGAAGTGAATAAGGGGCCGGCCTTTGTTTAATTTGGGCTTTGTTTTTTAAAATAGGGTTTTGTTATTTAAATTGTTTTTAAATTGTATTTTTCTTTTAAACCATTTTTAATTTTCTAGTCGTGTGACTAGGGTACAAACTACGTGTTGTAGTTTGGGAATTCGCAACTCGGTAGTTGAGTTGTGGCAGGGTTTTGAGCGTAGAGTTAGATTAGTCAATAGCGGGTATAGCGAGTTTACGTGTGTAAGCGAGGGACTATCTAATTTCTAGTAGAAACATAAGGGGGCAGCACGTAGGCAGGGTTTTGCCGAAGGTGGGTAAATTCTGTGTTGTTCTGTTCTGTTATTTATATTCTGCTATATCTGTGCTGCTATTCTGTGATCTGAATTTAAATTAATTGATAAGCTTCCGCGATTAATTTTTATAATTTACACTATCACCCTATTCACCCCCCCCTCTAGGGTGAAATCGATCCTACAAGTGGTATCAGAGCTAGGAACAAAAGCCATTTTTGTTTTAAAATTTTGATTTTACAAAAACCAATTTTTGTTTTAAAAATTCGTGTTTCAAAAATCAATTTTTGTTTTAAAAATTCGTGTTTCAAAAATCAATTTTTGTTTTAAAAATTCGTGTTTCAAAAATCGGTTTTTGTTTTCAAAAAAATTTGAATTTTTAAAATGGCTTCTTTTAATAATGCTTTTGCAGAAGGGCAATCCATAGTTAGACCACCAATGTTCAATGGTGAATATGCTTACTGGAAAAATAGAATGCAAATTTTTCTGAAAACCATTGATGCTTGGAATATTGTTGAGACATGTTATAGTATACCAACTATAACTGTAGATAATCAGGAAATAGAGAAACCAAAGGAACAATGGACAGAACTAGAAAATAAATTATAGAATACTAATGCCAAAGCTATGAATTCTATTATCTGTTCATTGGATCAATTTGAATTTAATCGTGTCTCACATTGTCTAACTGCGCAGGAAATATGGCACATACTAGAAGTGACTCACGAAGGAACATCTCAAGTCAAAGAATCTCGCCTTGCAATGCTAAGCAGCGAATACGAGAACTTCAAAATGGCAAAGGAAGAAAATGTCAAAGAGATGTACGGACGACTCTCCAATATCGTATACAAATCAAAAGCTCTCGGAAAAACATACACCGAATTAGAAATAGTCCGGAAAATCCTCAGAGTCCTTCCACGAAGCTTTGAAGCAAAAGTAACCGCCATACAAGAATCGAAAGATTTAAAACAACTTAAAGTTGAAGAACTCATCGGAAATCTCACCACTTATGAGCTAGAAATGAAATTCAAAGAAGAGCGTGAAGGAGGTGACACTCAAAAGAAATCAATAGCTCTCAAAGGAACAACCGAAAGTGATGATGATAACGATGAAGATGATGGAGCAGCAGAATTGGAGCTGTTAATAAGGAAATTCAAAAAATGGAATCAAAAACATGGAAATTCAGCTCGAAATCAAAAAGCAAAAAGCAGAATAGCCAAAGCACTAGACTACTCAGAAGAACAAAAGTTTATTTGTTATAATTGCAACAAACCTGGCCATATCAAGCCCGATTGTCCACAAATTAAATCCAGCCACGGAAAGAAACAGAAAAAGAAAAGTTTTGCAGCCACTTGGGATGAAATAGACGAGAATGATCAAAGCACTGGCAGTGAAAGCGAAAAGGCAGAATTGTGTCTTCGAGGTGATACAACTGACAGTGACGATGACGAGCCAAGTGAGGTATCAAAACTTACCCATTCTGAGTTGCTTATATATTTTCATGAAGTAAACGGTTGTTTTGAACAACTTAGGGGAAAATACGCCAAACTTGAATCTCAAAAAGATACTTTGATAGAATGTAATAAACAACTTGATCAATTAGTTAAAACCTATCAAAGTAGGATCCCTAAGTGTGATAAGTGTCCAACATTTGATGAAGAAATTAAAAAATCAGAAATTAAAATAAAATCGCTTGAAAATGAAATTCTGATTTTAAAGGAGAATGAAAATACTAGGAGAGAGAATTCTATTAAAAAGTGCACACAGTTGTTAAACGAAAATGAATCTCTCAAATCACAAGTCCAACAATTGCCAACGACTTTAGATAAATTTTCAAAAAGTGAAAAATCGTTGAATATGCTATTAGGAAAGCAAACTGTTAATACGGTTAGACAAGGACTTGGATATAATAATTCGAAAATTGTTGAAAACAAGATTAATCAAGTTAATTCTATGTGCACAATTTGTAGAAAATTTGGACACGGTCACAATAACTGTTGGTATAGACCCAAACATGTGAAAACTATACCGATTTGGGTTCCAAAAGGCACAAATATAAAATCACTCAAAGTTAAACAAATTTGGGTGCCAAAGGGAACAATTATAAATAGTTTTGGGTCTACACAAAATTATTTTTCAAAATTTTCTGCCACTAACAACCATGGACCTATAAAAACAAATAGGTCACATAAATCCTTTTCCGTGTAGGTGTGGTGGCAGGCTAAGGAACAACAATAGTGTTCTCTGGATTTTGGCTGTTCCAGAAACACAACGGGCGACAAAGCTAAGTTCCTTAGCCTAGTATAAAGGTGACAGAATCACAACGGACAACAACGAAAAATATCGTAAAGGTAAAACAGGTATGGTATGTTTTAAACGATATATTAAATGTGATAATCTGCACCGTATTTTGAATTAAATCAGCCAATATTGAGATTGATGAAAAGATGATGATTTTGATTCTGACTTATTCAACATAGTTGGCCAATTATATTCTTATGCCAAAAACACTATAAAAATCTTTAGATTCTTTGAATTACTTCATATATATATCAGTTTGGATTAAAAATAGTGTTTTGTTGGATATTACAATTGGTTATAATATGGCTAACTCTTTATTCACGGTTTTTCTGATTATTTACACGGTTTCATTTCAAATTCAAAAGAATGTCATTTAAATTGTTGTTAAAATTGAATATGAAAGTTTTGGTGCACACTTCATGTTTTGGTCAATAAAATTCAGATGCAGATTACACTGGTAATCTAGTTGATAGAAAAATTACTAGTTGAACGTGATTTTTGAGACACTTAGTAACTGCATCATTTTTTTTCAAAGAAAATATCTGCATATTCTTCATTTAAAATAATTTTCAAATAGCAGAAAATTTTCTTTTAAAACCCCCTAGAGAAAATCATTTTTTTTAACCATATTTTCAGATTAGTCTTTTTGAAAAATTAATTTCATAATTATTTTTGAATTTGATTTTAAATGACTATTTTGACTAATCTGACTCCCAAATGATTATCGAAAAGATGAATAGTAATTGAAAAAGCGATGAGTGTTGATATTTATTATATATTATGACTCGAGACGGTATAATTAGTAAATTTCTTTAGAAATTTAAACAAGAGTTATAAATTTTTTGTTGGTAAAAAATTCTATGATCATCTCTATGTCTATCATGTTTTCTATCAACCATCACTCATCAAAATTCTATATAGTTTGTCAATATGTGGTACTTTAAACAGGAATCGTTCGTTTTTCATTTTTACATTTTTTTAAAAATAAAAATATTAAATAAATAAATAAATACCAAAGTATTCACTCTCATTTAAAAGTCCTCACGGTTATGCATGGGTGAATTACTTGGAATTTGTTATGTGCTTCCATGCTCATTTAAAAGTCCTCACGGTTATGCATGTATGGAACGCATATCAAAAGTTGATTGTAAAATAAACAAGTTGATTCTAATCCCATTTAAAAGTCCTCACGGTTATGCGTGGTTAGAAGATACTTGAATTCATTTTTTTTTAAAATAAAATTGGAATACTACTAATCTCATTTAAAAGTCCTAACGGTTATGCATGGTTAGTAGTTATTCAAATTCCTGATATAATATACCACAAATAGACACAACTGTATGGTTTTATATGATGACATCATTTCCATCATTCTAAAAGTGGAATATGCGCCTAACAAAATATTTATAATTTTTGTTTGATTTTTTTATTGAAATTTAATATTTATATTCAATTGAGTTTTAATGTTAGATTGATATCATTTACTTTATCTCTATTTTCTCTAACACTATTATTCTTTTGCTGATAACAAAAGGGGGAGAGAAAAGTTAAGATTTTGTCAAATAAAATCAAGCAAAGGTCAAATAATTTTCTATTTGCATCTAGGATCATTTGCATATTTTTATTTGTATGCATATATGTAGGGGGAGCATCGTATAGAGAGGAAGCATTTAAATAGGGGGAGCAATTAGAATATATCAATGATCAAATACATTTAACATATTCAAAATCTTAAATATATGTTTGTTATCATCAAAAGGGGGAGATTGTTGAATATGCGCTTATATGATTTTTGTTTGATGATAATAAACATATATACATTCGTTTAAATGTATTTGATAATATACTATTTTATTTTTCACAGATTAAATAAAATATTTGCTGAATAAAATAAATAACACGGAATTTGAATTCAAACGAATATTTTATTTAAATAAATATTTATTACAACTTTGAATAGTACAATTTCAAGCTCTCACTATAACTATACAACTTTGATTACAATTACATCACATTACATATTTACAGTTCACCTCACTACATATCACTCACACTCGTATTTATCTTCAACTGCATTCCAGTTTGAATCCAGCATCTGAGCAATCTGCAAAAATATAAACTAACGCAGTAAAATTGAAAAAGAAATATTTTTGCAATTCAAAAATAAAAGATAATTTTTGAAAATATGATTTGCCTCAGTTATTTGGGTTGTTCGTCATAGTTACTGTATATGCCACAAGGCCATGCACACCGATATATATACACTTGATAATGCTACAGGGACAGGTGAGCACAGGTCAAACCCAAATGAAAAGCCAGGTTCAACTCACGTGCAATAACATTGAAAATCACGACACAAGCACAAGGTCAAATCCGAGTTTTGAAACTGGATTCAACACAAGTGAACATGACAAGAAACAGTTCAATATGAAATGATGAACATGCAGTCAACAAGTGACAACATACTTCAATGACCAAAGCATGGCCAATGCAAAATGCAGATACAAACTACAAAGAACATCAACAACCACAAAACTGCATGCACACGGCAACTACAAAGTGCAAAGGCCATGATCAAGCCAACACAGCAACCATTAACTACAACAGGCCAGAGGTGAAAGCAATACACGACTGAAGTGATGAAGAGAATGTAAACAAGTCACAACCACTACAACAGTATGCACCAGTCCAGGCCGCAAGCAGATGCAAGCTAACCGGCAAATGAACTCGACCAAATAGCCAACATGATCAAAGAATGAATATGAGACCAAACTGCAGCAAGACCACATGCATGTAGACATCAAGCATAGAGACAAACAACAATGCAAACAATATAAACAGTGAAGAACATGGCCAACATGAAATACCAGAGATGACAAATCATGCTTAACAGAAACACTTGCAACAGTGTGATGCAGTGGCACATGATTATCAGGGGAATACATGAAGGATGCATCAGAATAACTCGGCAATGCAAGTGAAACTCGATTACTGCATAACAGCAATATGTACAGCATCAATCAAGTTGCAGACTCGAAGCATCAGTGGACACAAATAAACACACATGCACGACTTATGGCAGTAAAACTCTGCAAGTTCAAATCAAAACACCAAATGCAAACAGAGGCATCAATATGCAGCAATGTTCAGGACCAAGATACAAGTTAGTTTCAGTGGCAACCATAAGATGCAGACCAACCAGAAGTACAAGTGCACAACAAAACCAACAAAGACCAAGGCTACGGCATAATGCACCAGAGATATGGAACCACTGCAACAAAAGTGTACAAACACCAATGAACCATCAAAGAATGCAACACAGTAATGAGACCAGATGCAAATGTTCTTAACTGCAACTTCAACTCAAACATCAATGCAGACAGCATAATGATCCAAACATCAACAAAGGAGCAAACCAAATATGCAGTGCATTCTCAAGTACACAGTGAAATCGCCACAGTCTCAAACTCGAATGACCAAAACGATCAATGAACAAGACTACAGATGAAGCCAGAAACAATGCAAGTAGATCAAACGAAGAGTGCAGGTGAACAAATGTACAAATGAACTGCAAATATCCAAGTACAGCATGAACAAGTCAATTACTACATGACACAGCAACACTTGCAACAGTGAAGTCGAAATCATGTAAAGGACACAGCTGTATACAAGTACAAGCCACAAATTCAAAGCTGTGCCGTGGATAGCAAGAAAATACATGCATATGAACAAGTCAACATCAAAGCCGTGGGACGCAAGAAATGAAATTATACGCATATGAAAAAGTCAGAATCGATCTCAATCATTCAAGCATCATCAAGTGGCCGAAGTGAATCAGTTGACGAATTTAATTAGAAAATATACGACGCAAATCTAGGGTTACAAACCCTATATAAATTGACATCATCATCGGCAATTTGTGCATCAAGTTCAAGCAAGCCAAAACTAGGAAAAGCAAATAGCAAAAAATTAACATACCAATTATAATTCGAACTTGATCGAATTGAAGTAGCCGACAGAAACTCAAAGAGACATATCGATCGACGAACGCAAGGAACAGAATTATATTTATCTCGGTCGAAGCTACTGGAGTCGGCGACCTCAATCATACCAAAAGCCCTAATTTTTTAAAGGAAGAAGAACGAACGAAGAAACAAGTGCCGGCATCAATTAAAAGAGGAGCGGCCATTTTTTTCATGAACGAAAAAAATGAAAGGAACGGGTTGAAGAAGTGAATAAGGGGCCGGCCTTTGTTTAATTTGGGCTTTGTTTTTTAAAATAGGGTTTTGTTATTTAAATTGTTTTTAAATTGTATTTTTCTTTTAAACCGTTTTTAATTTTCTAGTCGTGTGACTAGGGTACAAACTACGTGTTGTAGTTTGGGAATTCGCAACTCGGTAGTTGAGTTGTGGCAGGGTTTTGAGCGTAGAGTTAGATTAGTCAATAGCGGGTATAGCGAGTTTACGTGTGTAAGCGAGGGACTATCTAATTTCTAGTAGAAACCTTGGGGGCAGCACGTAGGCAGGGTTTTGCCGAAGGTGGGTAAATTCTGTGTTGTTCTGTTCTGTTATTTATATTCTGCTATATCTGTGCTGCTATTCTGTGATCTGAATTTAAATTAATTGATAAGCTTCCGCGATTAATTTTTATAATTTACACTATCACCCTATTCACCCCCCCTCTAGGGTGAAATCGATCCTACAAAACTATCTTTTCCATATGATCGAATTAGAGCTCGGAACCTTTTCCATTATGTTCAGAATAAGGGTATAACATTATAAATGCCTAGCGGCATGCTGCGATAGGAGGTCCAGATTTTAGGTTGTGTAATTCGAGTCGATTTAGATTTAAATTTAAATCAAATTAATACATTGTTTAACCAGTCAAATTTATTTTACGCCAAAATATTGCCTCTCATCTCAATCACTGTAGCCTGAAAATTTTGTATGCCTGTTCCCCTTTTTCAAAACATCGTGTCCTTTCTTCCATGACACAATATTTCAGAGCACGCTTTCCCTCTTCTTATATCCAATCGAGCCTTCGTTTCATTTTCTTCTTCTCAAATTCAAATCCATGGCCGAAAAAAATCACGGCTTCCCTCTTTAAATTTCATCTCGCCTTCTCCTATCGCACAAAGAAATCAATGGCTGCATTTTCCTATAAATCTCAAAATCGAAAAAAACCAAACAAAGGGTGGATTCACGATCAAATCGCGATCGGCAGCTAAGTTCGCAAGCTAGTTAGCGAGGTCGTGGCGGCTGATAGCATCAAGGGGGTCACGACAGCGAAGCTGTCGTCGTCAATGCAACCGGTAATCATGACATCGGCAAGGCATAACTGACTCAAAGCTGCGGCGACAGAAATCATCGATCGAGATGGCTAGTTCGAGCAGAGAAATAGGTGTTGTGCTTAGGGTTAGCTGCTATCTGGGGCGCGCGTGAGTTCGGTTTAGGTCAGTGACGCGCAAGCTCACACGTATGAGCGAGGAAGCGATGGCAAATTGAGGCTGTCGTGAAATTGGGCAAGCAAGGCGAGTTCAACGATTTGGGATGGTTATTGATGATCGACTATGGGCTTTCTCGCGTGCGAGCTTTGTCTAGGGAAGGCGGCCGCGATTGGCAGTAAGGTATAAGCTCTTTTTTTTGATTTTATTTCTGATTTTAATTTATAAATATACGTATGTATATAGGTTAGGAAATAAGAAAATATTATTACAGTAAATGTTTTATATTTACAAGATTTTTTTTTATATAACAGTAAGGTATAAAAGAGAAAACAAAATATTCTAGTTTAAAATCAAATTTCTAAATTTATATTAATGATGATTGATTATTGGTTTGGTTCAATTATATTATTATATGAGGAAAATTTGTTTAAATAAATCATTCGATAAATTTTAATTAATTAAAATGGTCAAAAAGAATTTTTTTAATTAAATTATAAATAACAATTTATTATTCGATCTATTTCGAATATTAATCAACTGTGTAAAATTGTCTATACAAGGTTTGAAAAACATGAAGAAAACAATCTGGCATGTAAATGGATTGCATGCAAAGCAAATGTGAGATCTTCTCACTCAATCGATTTTTTTTTCTGATTTAGTTTTAAATAGTTAAATTTTGAATGGTTGATTGTGTGCTTGGATGATAAATTATTACAAGTTATATTGAACTAGACCCTATGCGCCGCATAATAGCGGATGATATTTTATAAATTCCATATACCGCGATATTCCACCTTGAAATGAAATTGGTATTTAATTGTTGTGCTAACGTCTGTGGATGCAGGGAAAACTGGTTGGAGGGATCCAACTGGATTCCAAAAATATTTGAATTAGTTTCAATATTGTTTGTTGATTATTTATAATCTGTGTGTGACTATTTGTGATTGAAACTGTTAAAGGCTATAATTTAGCCGAATATATTTTTGGTATCGTAGGATACCAGAAACAAATCAAATTGGATTTTTTGAAATTTAGTAGAAAATTTATAAGAGATAAATTTTAGAAAATTGAATAAATTTAAAAGAAGGAATTTGTTTCAAAAGATAATAAATTTGATGTTTGAAATAAATTTGAGAATCAATTTGAAATTTGAATTGGTGTTTTAAAATAAATTAGAAAATCAATTTGATATGGATTTGGTAAAAATAATAAATATTTGAGAAATCGATCTAAAATTGACTTGGTGTTTAAAAATAATTTTGGAAAACCAATTTTGAAAATCGATTTGGTGTTTTGAAGTAAATGTTTGGAAAAATCAATTTAGGGTTTGATTTGATTTGGTATTTGAAATAAATTTGGAAATCAATTCGAAAATTAATTTGGTGTTGAAAGTGAATATTTGGGAATCGATTTGAAAATCTTATAGCTGTGGATATTTGAAAATTTAAAATTCAAAATGGGAATTTTATAAAGGAAAGGGAAATTTGTTTTAAAAATAAACATTGTTTTATTTTTAAAAGTGTGGAAAGAAATTTAAGGATTTGGAACTTAAATTTAAAATAAGCCCAGAAGAATTTATTAATTGATTAAAAATGACCCATTTTGAAAAGGAAGCTGTATTTTCGCTGAAAAGCCGATTATGTTTGTAAAATAGCTTTTGAAATATAAATTAAAAGTTCTAGGGTTGGTTTCAAAAGAATATTTTGGCGAAATTAGTTTCTTAAGTTATTTTGTAAATCTTTAAAGTAATGATTTATTTAATTAATTATGGAAGTAATGATTTAAATATTTAATTGATATTGGTTTTAGAAATTGAATATTTAATAGTTATATCCTATATAATAATTTTATTCAAAAATTAGTTTGGACTTGAATTTTTTTTATGAGACATTTGTATAATATTTTCATAGCTAATATTTAAGCAAGAGTTTCAAAATAGTTTTATTTTAAATATCTCTAAGTATATTTTGGATAAGCATTTTAAATTATTTTAAAATATTTGAACTCGGCGGATTTTCAGTGGAGACGAATGAATATTTGGAAATGTTTTCCACGCAAGGAAAAAAATGATTTGAAATTTGTTTTCAAGGTATTGAAATGTGGAAAAGTAATTTGAAATTTGTTTTCAAAGGATGGAAAGGTGGAAATTGATTTGAAATTTGTTTTCAAACGGTTGGAGCGTTAAAATTATATCTTACGAAGATATATTTAAAATAACAATAATTGAGGGAAAAATTATTTAATCCTAGCAATTGTTGTGAATGTTGATTGATAGTTAAATAACCGACTATCAGTATTGGCCTTTTAATGGCATTTGAATTTCGATGCGACCGAAGTCGGATTCCAAGTGGATATCCGAAAACCACATCGAACATTTGTGATTGTAATGGATCTTTTATTTAAAAGATCAAAGTGGAAATTGTTTTGATTTGTTTGAAATCTGGTTGAACACCTATTTTTTAAAAAATAAGCGCTCATTATTCGGATTAGCCGGGAGAGGACTTTATGTCATAAAACCCATTTCGAATAACGATACGACGAAATGGGATTGCATTTGAAGATGGTGTTGAAGACCGGGTTTTTCGAAAATGAAAAGATTACCTGTCGAATGTCTCCGCACCGGGTTGCTCCGGTATAGAGATTTTATCACCCTTCGTGATGGGGATTCCGTACGTGATTAGTGAATATCCAGATTTGCAAGGGCTTCTTTTGAAGTGCCTTCGGTTCCGTTCGATCTCGGAACGGACTTATATGGATGTGTGTCTGACGTTACACTTTGAGATGTAAAGCTGGTTTCTATCAAATACATTTATGTTGGTGGCGGAGAATTTATTCTCTTAGCTTAACACCTTTCTCTGAGACGTACGAGCTCAAAGGTTATGTAGTTGATGGTTATTAGTGATATACTCTCAACTTGGTAATGTGGCATACGAAGTGCTGCTGATCATTTGTTGATCAAAGCACAACTTTGTGAAATGTGTAGCTTTGTTGACGAGACTTCGTCGGACCTCACACCCCGAAAAATGGTCGAAACAGGAAAAATGCGGCAAAGCTATGAGGGTCGTGCCCTTTAGGTTATGTCATTTCCTTCTGGAAAAGGGTGGTATCGTGGTATGGAGCCCAGATATTTAACCTATGTGGTTGCTGCAAATCTATTACTCTTTGTGGTTGTTGCTTTGTGGTTGAGGATCCTCGGATAAAGGTCGCAAACGACCGGGGGATGGCATGCTCGTGTAGTAGTTACCTAGTTACAGAGGTAACCCGGCCTTGTGTTGGCAGAGAGCTGGTTAAGTTCTCGGGATGTCCCTCCAGAGGTGTACCCATGTGGCAGTAGGAAGTTCCTTAGCCTGACCATTTGTTGGAAATTCAAAGAAACAGTACGTGCCCTTTACGGTTTTAGTTGTATAACCTACCATGGAATATGGTGGTAACCTGCTATTGAACATGGTAGCTATAGTAGGCATACAATAATGGTTGTATGCTGGCTAAGATTAATATTATACGTTCAAAATATTTTCTACACTATGCACTAATGATAATATTAAAAAAAAATTGCGTATTAAGCATGTTTGACTATCATAAGGAGAAATCTCCTCCAATTTTGCATTTGCATTGTGTGTGTGGTGGGAGGCCTTATGGTTGTTTCATTGTCCAAAAGCATAACGGATT
Source organism: Allium cepa (assembly GCA_030765085.1). NCBI lineage: Eukaryota > Viridiplantae > Streptophyta > Magnoliopsida > Asparagales > Amaryllidaceae > Allium > Allium cepa. The sequence continues at coordinate 477,158,238 of CM060931.1, forward strand.
TCTTTTCCTTTTCTTTGTGAAAATCTATTTTTAAGATCTCACACTAGTCCCACGACTGACCTTGCTTATCTTTATGAAACGTGATGGGGGGTTCTCGCTTTTTGTTTGGTGGTGAGCAGGAGACTCTTACCCCTACACGTCCTCTTTAAGAGGTTGGTTAGCCGTAAGGAATGATAGTCGAAAGGCTGGCCCTAAAAGCAAGGGCAGGATACCATTGTATGCCACGGCGGGGCTGGGATGGTTGAAAAGCCTACCAGTCGAGATTGGTTGTTGTCGATGGTTGAAAAGCCTAGACCGTTACATAATGGTATCAGAGCATTTGGTTAAGCGACAACCTTGGCTCTGTTGGGTGTTACTCATTAGAGATAGAGTCAGTAGTACTCTAGAATGAGTATGAGTGTAATAATAGATATGAGCGCGTATTTGTTAGTGAATAAAAAAATTTTGTTTTATATTGTGTTGACTTATTGGTTGATTGTTTATAGATTCTGGTCGGTGCAGTTTGGCCAACTGTGTCGATAGGGGTTTCTAAACTCTTAAATGAGGTAAACCGACATAATATTGTTTTAAAATCGGGTAAATGAAATAATTTTGCCCAAATTATTTTTGTATATAAAGGAAATAATTTTCTGTAAATTATTAAAGTACATGGTTGCTTGATTGTTAGGAAGTGATAATATTAAATTATCATCATTGATTATTAAATTGTAAATTGAAATCGTAACTCCAAAGTTAAGAAATCAATTCACACACAAAATATGAATTGTAAATGTGATTTGTAATTTGTAATGGAATTCCAGAGAAATGTTTTGAAAAGAATTTGAAAATTTTGGAGATTTGGAAAGTGTACATCCCTTTATTTTGAAGATGATTTTCAAAGGTTTTGGAAAAGTGTTTTGAAGGGATGAAAGCTCTAAACTCTTTTAGGTTGCTGGAAAATAACTTCAATAATGACTGCAGCATCATCGATGTTCATTTTCGAGTTTCCAAGAGAGAAATTGCTGCCAAATTATTTAAAATTTGAGTCAAATAAAATTATGATATGGATTCAAAATGAAATTGAAATGCAAGAAAATGAAATTGAATGTTGAAATTCATTTCGAATTTGTAAGTAAATAGAACTGGAGTTGGAATTGAAATTGATTTGTGATAAACAAAGTATTAAACTAAAATTAGCAAGTGAAACTAATTGATGAATGGCCAAATGGACAAGGTTTTAAATCAGTTGAATCTAATATTTATAGATGAAAGTAAATTGAATTCTTATAGAATTGGAAATCCAGTTTAATATAAGTGGTTATAAACCAAAATGGTGAATTGAAAATAAATTTTTGGGAAAAACCAAAAGAATAAAACTGGAATTGAAACTGAATATTGAAAACCAATTTGAATTGTGTAAGATAAAATGAAGTGGTAAAATTATTTCGAAGTGAACTAAGGATAATAAAGGTGGAAAAAAAATGGTTTGAGATCAAATAAATTGGAATTTGTAATGAATTAGTAAATGAAAATGATTTAAAATAGTGTAGTTGTGAATGAAAGATAATTGATAAAATTCAATATTCAGAAGAAAAATTGAATCCAAATAGAATAGAAATTGTGAATTGAATTCAAAGGAAATTAAAAATGCAAGATTGAATGAAATTGGATATATAACTTCAATAGTGAAGTAAAAAATGGTATAAGAAGTATATATTCAAAACTTTGTAATGAAATGTGCAAAAATGATTTTTGAATGTTGAAATTGGACATTATGGATATCAGGATATACAGTGTGTTAAAGACAAAGGATAAATTGGATTTTGATTCTGAAGATAATTTAAATTGCTTGAAAAAAAGGTATGTATTTAAATTTCAGTATGAAATTTGATGATTTTCTTGTCTAGCCACTTGGCTTTTCATTTTCTTTTTGAAATCTGGGGGCCTGTGGTGCCATTTTGTAGTCGTATCGAGCTAGTTGCGCAAAGGAGATGCTGGCAAAATTTTTCGAAAATTTAGGAAGTTAGAAATTTTTTGAGAAATTTTGAAATTTGAATTGTTGGGAAAACAATGTTGTTTGGGTACCATGCAAGATTTCGAAAAGTTAGTTGAAATGATAATGGATCTCTAATAAAAAAATTTGTTTTGGAAAGTTGAAACTGTTTGGTTTTGGAAAATAATAAACGGGTTAAGGATCATTCTTTTTAATTAGTAATTTCAGACGAAATTTTTTTAAGTGGGGAAGGATGTGACGACCCGAAAATTTTGAACATTTGAAATCAAAATATTTAATTGATTTTTAAATATTTGAGTGATATTTTAACTTGGGTTTCAAATATAACTCTGAATTTGGCAAATAAATTATTGAATTTAATCATAGAAATTTGGGTAAAATTTTTGAATCTTCAATTCTAAGCTTGTTAAAAATAATTTGATGGCTTAGAAAATTTATGTTGATAATACTGAAGATAATAGAAGCTTCAGAATTTAATTTGGAAATATTTTGTTTAGTTTTGAATTTATATTGTTTAAATCGATATTTAAAAATAGCATTCCGAAGGACCGTCTCGGACTTCGACGAAACTGGTTCCATTGGATCCGTAATATTGTATTATCGGATTTCAATTTCCGTAGCATTCGGAGTTGTCGTGTGGTCGTACGATAAGCAAATGCGCTGAAATTTTATCGAAATTTAATTTAATAACCGGTTCAAAAAAGCTATCTTTTCCATACGATCGAATTAGGACTCGTAACCTTTTCCATTGTGTTCAGAATAAGGATATAACATTATAAATGCCTAGCGGCACGTCGCGATAGGGGGTCCATATTTTAGGTTGTGTAATTCGAGTCGATTTAGATTTAAATTTAAATCAAACTAATACATTGTTTAACCAGTCAAATTTATTTCACGTCAAAACTTTTGCCTCTCATCTCAATCACTATAGCTTGAAAATTTTGTACGCTTATTTCCCTTTTTCAAAACATCGTGTTCTTTCTTCCATCACGCAATATTTCAGAGCACGCTTTCCCTCTTCGTATATCCAGCCGAGCCTTCATTTCATTTTCTTCTTCTCAAATTCAAATCCATAGCCGAACAAATCACGGCTTCCCTCTTTAAATTTCATCTCGCCATCTTCTTCTATCGCGCAAAAAATAATCAATGGCTGCATTTTCCTTTAAATCTCGAAATCGAAAAAAACAAACTGAGGGGGGATTCGAGATCAAATCGTGATTGGCAAATAAGTTCGCAAGCTAGTTAGCGAGGTCGCTGATAGCATCAAGGGGGTCGCGATAGCGAAGCTATCGTCGTCGATGCAACCGAGAATCGTCACATCGGCAAGGAACAATTGACTCAAAGCCGAGGCGGCAGAAATCATCGATCAAGATGGCTAGTTCGAGCAGAGAAATAGGTGTCGCGCTTAGGGTTCGCTGCTACTTGGGGCGCGCGTGAGTTCGGTTTAGGTCAGTGACGCGCGAGCTCGCACGTATGAGCGAGGAAGCGATGGCAAATCGAGGCTATCGCGAAATTGGGCAAGCAAGGCGAGTTCAACGATTTGGGATGGTTATAGATGATCGGCTATGGGCTTTCTCGCGTGCGAGTTTTGTCTGGAGATGGCAATTGGCAGTAAGGTGTAAGCACTTTTTTTGATTTTTTTTTTTGATTTTAATTTATAAATATACTTATGTATATAAGTTAGGAAATAAGAAATTGTTATTACAGTAAATGTTTTATATTTACAAGAAATATTTTTTTATATAACAGTAAGGTATAAAAGAGAAAAAAATGTTCTAGTTTAAAATCAAAATTTTAAATTTATATTAATGATGATTGATTATTGGTTTGGTTCAATTATATTATTATATAAGGAAAATTTGTTTAAAATAAATAATTCAATAAAATTTAATTTTAATTAATTAAAATGATCAAAAAGAATCTTTTAATTAAATTATAAATAACAATATATTATTCGATCTATTTCGAATATTAATCAACTGTGTAAAATTGTCTAACAAGATCTGAAAAACATGAAGAAAACAATCTGGTATGTAAATGGATTGCATGCAAAGAAAAGGTGAGATCTTCTCACTCAATCGAATTTTTTTCTGATTTAATTTTAAATAGTTAAATTTTAAATGGTTGATTGTGTGCTTGGATGATTAATTATTACCAGTTATATTGAATTAGACCCTATGCGCTGCATAATAGCGGATGATATTTTATAAATCCCATATACCGCGATATTCCACCTCGAAGTGGAATTGGTATTTAATTGTTGTGCTAACGTCTGTGGATGCAGGGAAAATAGGTTGGAGGGATCCAATTGGATTCCTCAAATATTTGAATTAGTTTCAATATTGTGTGTTGATTATTTGTAATCTGTGTGTGACTATTTGTCACTGAAACTGTTGAAGGCTATAATTTAGCCAAATATATTTATGGTATCGTAGGATACCAGAAATAAATCAAATTGGATTTTTTGAAATTTAGTAGAAAATTTATTATAAATTAATTTTAGAAAATTGAATAAATTTAAAAGAAGGAATTTGTTTCAAAAGATAATAAATTTGATGTTTGAAATAAATTTGAGAATAAATTTGAAATTTGATTTGGTATTTTGAAAATAAATTAGAAAATAAATTTGATATTGATTTGGTAAAAATAATAAATATTTGGGAAATCGATCTAAAATTGACTTGGTGTTTAAAAATAATTTTGGAAAACCAATTTTGAAAATCGATTTGGTGTTTTGAAGTAAATGTTTGGAAAAATCAATTTGGGATTTGATTTGGTTTTTGAAATAAATTTGGAAATCAATTTGAAAATTGATTTGGTGTTAAAGTGAATATTTGAGAATCGATTTGAAAATCTTATATTTGTGGATATCTGAAAATTTAAAATTCAAAATGGGAATTTTATAAAGGAAAGGGAAATTTATTTTAAAACAAACATTGTTTTATTTTTAAAAGTATGGAAAGAAATTTACGGATTTGGAACATAAATTTAAAATAAACCCATAAGGATTTATTAATTGATTAAAAATGATCCATTTTGAAAAGGAAGGTGTAATTTCCCTGAAAAGCCAAGTATGTTTGTAAAATAGCTTTTGAAATATAAATTAAAAGTTCTAGGGTTGGTTTCAAAAGAATATTTTTGAGAAATTAGTTTCTTAAGTCATTTTGTAAATCTTCAAAGTAATGATTTATTTAATTAATTATGGAAGTAATGATTTAAAGATTTAATTGATATTGGTTTCAGAAATTGAATATTTAAATAGTTATATCCTATATATTAATTTTATTCAAAAATTTGTTTGGACTTGAATTTTTTTTATGAGACATTAGTATAATATTTTCATAACTAATATTTAAGCAAGTGTTTTAAAATAGTTTTATTTTAAATATCTCTAAGCATATTTTGGATAAGCATTTTAAATTATTTTAAAATATTTGAACTCAGCAGATTTTCAGTGGAAACGAATAAATATTTGGAAATGTTTTCCACGCAAGGAAAAAAATGATTTGAAATTTGTTTTCAAGGTATCGAAATGTGGAAAAGTAATTTGAAATTTGTTTTCAAAGGATTGAAAGATGGAAATTGATTTGAAATTTGTTTTCAAATAGTTAGAGCGTTAAAATTATATCTTGCGAATATATATTGAAAATAACAATAATTGAGGTAAAAATTATTTAAATCCTAGCGATTATTGTGAATGTTGATTGATAGTTAAATAACCGACTATCAATATTGGCCTTTTAATGGCATTTGAATTTCGATGTGACCGGAGTCAGATTCTAAGTGGATATCCGAAAACACATCGAACTTTTGTGATTGTAATGGATCTTTTGTTTAAAAGATCAAAGTGGAAATTGTTGTGATTTATTTGAAATCTGATTAAACACTTATTTTTAAAAAAAATAAGCGCTCATTATTCGGATTAGGCGGGAGAGGACTTTGTGTCATAAAACCCATTCCGAATATTGACACGACGAAATGGGATTGCATTTGAAGACAGTATTGAAGACTCGGTATTTTCAAAAGCGAAAAGATTACACGTTGAATGTCTCTGCACCGGGTTGCTCCCGTATAGAGAATTTATCATCCTTTGTGATGGGGATTCTGGACGTGATTAGTGAATATCCAGATTTTCAAGGGCTTCTTTTGAATTGCCTTCGGTTCCTTCGATCCCGAAACGGAATTGTATGGATGTGTGTCTGACGTTACACTTTAAGATGTAAAGCTGGTTTCTATCAAATACATTTCTGTTGGTGGCGGAGAATTTATTCTCTTAGCTTAACACCCTTCTCTGAGACATACGAGCTCAGAGGTTATGTAGTTGATGGTTATTAGTGATATACTCCCAACTTGGTAATGTGGCATACGAAGTGCTGCTGATCATTTGTTGATCAAAGCATGACTTTGTGAAAAGTGTAGCTTTGTGGACGAGACTTCGTCGGACCTCACACCCCGGAAAATGATCGAAATAGGAAAAATGCGGCAAGGTTATGAGGGTCGCACCATTTAGGGTATGTCATTTCCTTCTGGAAAAGGGTGGTATCATGGTATGGAGCCAGGATATTTAACCTATGTGTTGATGCAAATCTATTACTCTTTGTGGTTGTTGCTTTGTGGTTGAGGATCCTTGGATAAAGGTTGCAAACGACCGGAGGATGGCGTACTCGTGTAGTAGTTACCTAGTTACAGAGGTAACCCGGCCTTGTGTTGGCAAAGAGCTGGTTAAGTTCTTTGGACGTCCCTCCACAAGCGTACCCATGTGGCAGTAGGAAGTTCCTTAGCCTGACCATTTGTTGGAATCCAAAGAAACAATACGTGTCCTGCACGGTTTTAGTTGTATAACCTGCCATGGAATGTGGCGGTAACCTGCTATTGAACATGGTAGCTATAGTAGGCATACAATAATGGTTGTATGCTGGCTAAGATTAATATTATACTTTCGAAATGTTTTCTGCACTATGCACTAATGATAATATTAAAAAGATTTTGCGTATTAAGCATGTTTGACTATCATAAGGAGAAATCTCCTCCAATTCTGCATTTGCATTGTGTGTGTGGTGAGAGGCCTTATAGTAGTTTCATTTTCCAAAAGCATAACGGATATCTTTTCCTTTTCTTTGTGAAAATAACTATTTTTAAGATCTTACACCAGTCCTACGACTGACCTGGAGTTTATTGTTCCCTTTCTAAACTCTGGGTTCCCACAATTTTCCACACGGCCAGCCTAGAGTCAGGTTATCAGTTATTCGGAAGCGAAGTCAAGAAGTTGCTATAGAGATCGGGAATTGAAGCTGGATGGCGAGGCGTGTTACTTATACTATGTCGTGTCCATTGCGTATGGGTTGGTGCAAGTCAAATCTCTATGCAAGCAAGTTAAAATAGCTGCCAGTGTTGTATTGTGTCGTTGTAAACTCTGATAATGTAATCTATACTTTGATATAATGCTTTTGTTTTAAAGATATTCATTTATCTATTATATGTTATTCCGCTGCGAATTGTGAGATTTTGTTTATTGTTTCTGTTTCTTCTTCTGTCTTCTTCTTCTTTAACCCTAACGATTCAGTTTTCCGGCATTCGACTGTGCAGCATTTGACACAGTGGACGTATCAATGTCGACTTTCGGGCGTCGAAAAATCGGGTCGTTAAAAATGAGATATTAATACATATCAGAGATACAAGATAACAGTGGAAAGAAACAATAGCATAAGACAAACGGCAATAGCAGCGGAAAGATAAGGTCTTCAATGCCAAAGCTCCAAAGATCTCCAATTCAATAAGCGAGAACCACCATCAAGTTGTATTAAGCAAGGTCGGTCATGAATGCGATTGCCAAAATCCAAAGACTCCAAAGAATTCCAAATAGAAAGCCAAAGGCTATCGAATTTACATCTACTATCAGACTATCTGAAAATCTAACTCTAGGCTGCTAGTGTGGAAATTTGTGGGCACCCAGAGTTTAGAAAGGGAATAATAAACTCCAGGTCAGTCATGAGACTGGTGTAAGCAAATAAAAACAGTTTATTTGATCAAAAATAAACAAAAGAATTTAAAAGGAAATCCGCAATGCTTTTTGAAAAATGAAACTACATAAGGCCTCCCGGCACACACACAATGCCATCGCACACTTGGGGAGTTTTCTCCTTATGATAGTCAGACATGCTTGATACAAAAAATCCTTTTGATATTATTATCAGTGCATAATGCCGAAAACATTTGCAAGTATAATATTAATCTTAGCCAGCATACGTACCATTATAGTATGCCTACTATAGCTACCATGTTAAATGGTAGGTTCTACAACTAAAATCGTACAAGGTTCGTATTATTTTTCTGGATTCCCAAAAAATGGTCAGGCTAAGGAACTTTCTAGACCACATGGGTACGCCTTTGGAGGGATGCTCTAAGAACCTAACCGGATCTCTGCCAACACAAGGCCGGGTTACCTCTGTAACTAGGTAACTACTACACGAGTATGCCATCCCCGGTCATTACCGACCTTTATCCGAGAACTCTCAACACCGACAACCACAAAGCAATAAGTTTGCAGCAACCACATAGGTTAAATATATGGGCTCCATACCATGATACCACCTTATCCAGAAGGAAATGGACATACCCTAAGGGGTGCTACCCCAATAATCTTGCCGCATCTTTCATGTTCGACCATTCCAGTTTGTAAGGTCCGACGAGGTCTCGTCCACAAAGCTACACTTTTCACAAAAGCCATGCTTTGATCAACAAATGATCAGCAGCACTTCATATGCCACATTACCAAATTGGGAATGTATCACTAGTAACCATCAACTACATAACCTCTGAGCTCGTACATCTCAGAGAAGGGTGTTAAGCTAAGAAAATAAATTTTCCGCCACCAAACAAAATGTATTTGATAGAAATCAGCTTTACATCTCAAAGTGTAACGTTAGACATACATCCATACAAGAATTTTCCAGGTTCGAACAGAACCGAAGGCACTTTAAAAGAAGCCCTTGCAAATTCGAATAATCCCTAATCACGTCCGGACTCCCCATCACAAAGGGTGATCAAATCTCTATACCGGGGCCATTCGGTGCAGAGACATTCGACAGGTAATCCTTTCGCTTTCGAAAATACCCGGTCTTCCCCACTGGCATTCAAATGTAATCCATAACATCGTATCATTATTCGAAATGGGTTTTATGACATAAAGTCCTCTCCCGGCTAAACCGAATAATGAACGCTTAACTTTAAAAAACATATGGATATATAGGATCTTAGTTTAGTCACAACTTATTACCCAAAACCTTTCTTTCAAATGGTTTAAACAAATTAACATTTTAATCTTTTAAACAAAAGATTCACCCATTAAAATCCACTTCAATTTGAAACCAAAGTTCGATAATCTTTCACAAAGATTCATTCATAGCTTCCAAAACAATTTCCATTTCAAATCTTTTATACAAAAGATACCCCTTTTAAGATCTTCTTTGATTTGAAAACAAATTTCACCAATCTTTATCAAAGATTGATTTATAACTTTTAAACAATTTCCATTTCAAATCTTGAAATCTTTTCAACAAAAGCTGGAAGTTCTTTCGTTATATGAAAGCCATTATCATTTGAAAAAAATACTTTTCGTTTCGGAAAAATCCGATTAAATATACACAAGTTATAGCCTTTAAAATATAAACTTGGGTTAAATTTAAATTCCCGAATAATACATTTAAAATACTTTAAAGATGGTTTAAAATCCATATATATTATGTATAACTTGTATATCCTTTCAAACCATATTTACAAAACAATTTCAAAACTTAAACAAGATATATTATATATGAATTAAATTTCAATTTCAAACTTCCTTTTCAAAAGCTTTTCATATTCAACCCAATTCCATTTCCAAAACAATTTGGATTCAAAATTCAACTTTAACACCATTTCAAATTATTAAATTGAAATATATGTGACTTAACCAATTTCCTCGTGCAATCAATATTTGTGTGTGTGTGTGGTGTGGTCCGGGGTTTTACACGCAACAATAAAATATCATCAATTATCACAATCCAAGCACAACATATCGATAAGCGGTATAATCTATAATGCTTATCCTTATTCACAGATAAATATGTAAATTCAACACAAATAAATAAATAAATCACAGATAAATAAATTACATCCATCACAGCTCAAAGCAAAATAATTCATATCACAAAGCATCATACATCAGGGATATCAAACAATTCAAAGCATTCCGTACTATCCAAACATCCACAAGTAAGATCAATTAATCTTCTGATTAATTTAAATCAGATTAATTACTTATGAATAAATTACTAATCCTGGTCAATTAACATTAAATACAAACCATTTTAATTAATTATCTTTTAATCATTTATTAATTAACTTTTAATAAATTAACTAACCTTTAATTATTAATTTATCAACCTTTAATCATTAAATAATTAACCTTTAATTATTTAATTATCTTTTAACTAATTTTCCTTAATTAATTAATTATCCACAATTAATTACAATAAGCAATTATCCCTAATCACTTTCATTAATTAATCTTTAATTAATTAATTATCCTCAAATTAATTACCTTAATTAATTAATTAATCACACAAATTATTTATCCTTAATTAATTATTCTTTAATCACTTGATTAATCGACTTTAATTATTAACTAATTTATTTTAATTAAGTAATTATCTTTAAGTAAATAAATACCTTTAATTACTTATGTTGGTTAATCTTGATTGATTGATTATCCTTGTAATTACACAAAGTAGTTATCCCTTAATTATTAACTAACCTTTAATTAATTAACCTTTAATTAATTTTAATTAATTTCATTAAGTAATTTCCCCTTAATTACTTATTTTAATTAATCAACCTTTAATTACATTAAGGTAATTAACCTTTAAGTAATCACATTAAGTAATGATCCTTTAATTAGTCAAGATCTTAATAAATCAAAAATAAATCATTACATTTCTTAATTATCATTTAAAACTTTTATTAATTAAACCTTTGTAATAGATCACCATTTACAAATAAACCAACTTAAGTCCCTTAAATTAATTTATAATTGAAAGCATTTCATTTCCTCAATTAGCTATTCAATTCCAATATTAGATTTATTTAAAATAAATCTTTAAAATAAGGGCTATATATAAACACTTTAAAACTTAGTTAATTTAAAATAATTTTTATGTAAAAACCTTTTAACCAATTCAAAACTTGGATAAAAAATTAACATTTACGAAAGTATTGGTTTTAACAAAATTGTTTCAAATAACTTGATTTGTTTTAAAGTTTAAAACTGTTTTAATATTAAATCCACATACTCGAGCCATTTCCTAATTTTCCCGAGCCTAACTCCGGTTTTCTCACCTCCATCATTTTCTTCGAGTCAAACCACCCGTTTTCCCATGCTCGAACCCGAGCAACTTCGTCTTCCCTAAACCCAAAACGACACAGACCCAATCGTGCACACGCGTGCACGTACCCAGATCATCAGTGGCCCTCCGATCAACTTTGCTACCACCAGTAAGTCATTTAGTAAGTCCTTGTTGATCACCACTACCCAATCTACTACCCAAATCGATGAACTCGTGCAAAAATTTAGATCGAGCGCACCAACGCCTTAGTAGAACCAACCCAGTCAACCAAACCACACCCACGCCGACGATCCCAGCCTCGATCATCTACACCCTCCCTACCGAAACTTCGCCTTGACTTCTAGCTCTGATTCCCCACCTCGTGATCACCACCGATCCACCCTAGTCGTCGCTATTGCCTCGTAAACCCAGACGTCTCGATCAACCACGTAAACCATATATCGACGCCACGCCGGCTCCACAGTCACTTAAAAATCCTTCAACCATTTTTCCTCTGACCAACGACTCACTAGCCACCTCCCGACCCAAGCACAACATTCCTCCATCACCGATCATCATGAAATCGACAGAAAACCCGTTTTCAAACATCTTAGAAATTCTCAACATTTATACTTTTCAAAATTATGAAATCACTTTCTAAAATCACCATTTTTAGATACGAATCCGTTCTAATAAACAAACCTTGAAACTAAAAACATCGAAAGTGTGGTGGGCCCATAACCCGCAGGTCCCAGGATCAAAACCTGGCTTTGATACCAAATGTGACGACCCTGACTCGACCTTCAAAAATCAACACCAAATACATCACCCGTATTCAAATATCGTAGATTCAAACGTCGAATCTAGTTCACTGGATCTCATAACACATTAGTACTACAACATAACAGAAGAATATACAATATATCATTGATACACAGCAGTTGATTACAACAATGATACAACAAATGAACAACATTAGAGATTTATACAATTGCGGAAAACACAGCAGCAGAAAAATACAACTCCAAAAGAGGAACACCAACATATGCCTTCAAAAAGGAGAAGGACAGAAATCCCAACAACTGCATCTCCAATGCCAAAGCTCCAAAAAATTCCAAAACATAAGCTCAAACCACCATCACATTGGACTTAAGCAAGTCTGATCCCAAACGTTGAAGAGAAGCACAAAGCGATAGCCAAAATCCAAAGGCTCCCAAGATATCGAATCTACATCTACTATTTGACTACCTGAATCTAAGCTGCCCTTGTGGAAAATTGTGGGCACCTAGAGTCTAAAAAGGGAACAATAAACTCCAATTAGTCATGGGACTGGTATGAGCAAACAAAAACCGTTTTCTTTGAAACAAAACAAACAAAAGAATTTAAAAGAAATTCACAATGCTTTTTGGAAAATGAAACTACCATAAGGCCTTCCCCCACACACACAATGCAAGCGCACAATTGGAGGAGATTTCTCCTTATGATAGTCAAACATGCTTGATGCACAAAAACCATTTGATATTATTATTGGTGCATATTGGAAAACATTTGCAAGTATAATATTAACCTTAGCCAGCATACATAACATTATAGTATGCCTACTATAGCTACCTTGTTAAATGGCAGGTTCTACAACTAAAACCATACAAGGTGCGTATTGGTGATTGGATTTCCAACAATGGTCAGGCTAAGGAACTTCCTGGGCCACATGGGTACGCCTTTAGAGGGGCGTCCCAAGAACCTAACCGGATCTCTGCCAACACAAGGCCGGGTTACCTCTGTAACTAGCTAACTACTACACGAGTATGCCATCCCCCGGTCATTACCGACCTTTATCCGAGTGCTCAATACCAACAAATAGCAACAACCATATAGGTTAAATATCTAGGCTCCATACCATGATACCGCCTTTTATCTAGAAGGAAATGCACATACCCTAAGGGGCGCTACCCCCAATAACCTTGCCACATCTTTCCTGTTTCGACCATTTTCGGGATGTGAGGTCCTGATGAGGTCTCGTCCATAAAGCTACGCTTTTCACAAAAGCTACGCTTTGATCAGCAAATGATCAATAACACTTCGTATGCCACATTACCAAATTAGGAATGTATCACTAGTAACCATCAACTACATAACCTCTGAGCTCGTATGTCTCGTAGAAGCGTGTTAAGCTAAGAGAATAAATTCTCTGCCGCCAAACAGAAATGTATTTGATAAAAACCAGCTTTACATCTCAAAGTGTAATGTCATACATACATCCATACAAGTCTGTTTCGAGTTCGAACGGAACCGAAGGCACTTCAATAGAAGCCCTTGTAATCTGGTTATTCACAATCTCGATCGGACTCCGCATCACATATGGAGATCTCTATACCGTAGCTTTTCTGTTTAGAGTCATTCGACGGGTAATCCTTTCGTTCTCGAAAATACCCGGTCTTTACCACCGTCTTCAAATGGTATCCATTTTGTCGTATCATTATTCGGAATGGGTTATATAACGTAAAGTCCTCTCCCGGCTAAACCGAATAATGAGCGCTTAATTTATAAAGCATATGGATATTGGGATCTTAGTTAAGTCACAACTTACACTTGTTTCCCAAAACCTTTTTTTCAAATGGTTTTAAACTATTTTCCACTTTAACCTTTTAAAACAAAGATTCACCCTTTAAAACCCTTTTTAATTTGAAAACAAGGTTCACCAAATCATTTAACAAAGATTCATTCATAGCTTTCAAAACAATTTTCATTTCAAATCTTTTATACAAAAGATACACCTTTAAGATCCTCTTCAATTTGAAAAAAAAGTTCGCCAATCTTTAATAAAGATTTATTCATAGCTTTCAAAACAATTCCATTTCAAACTTGAAACCTTTTCAATAAAAACTGGAAGTTCTTTCTTTATATGAAAGCCATTATCATTTGAAAACAAAGAGTTTTCGTTCGAGAAAATCCGATTTCATTTGCTCAAAATAAACCTTTTAAAGCATAAATTTAGGTTAAATTTAAATTCCCAAAATAATACTTTTAATATACTTCAAAGGTGGTTTAAAATCCATATATATATTATATAACTTGTATAAACCATTCAAACCAAATTTCCAAAACAATTTCAAAACTTAAACAAGATATATTATATTCAAACTAAATTTCAAACTTCTTTTTCAAAAGCTTTTCATATTCAACCCAATTCTATTTCCAAAACCATTTGGATTCAAAATTTAACTTTTAAACAAAATAATATTTAAATTTAAAATATCTGTGACTTAACCGATTTCCCGTGAAATCCATATTTGTGTGTATATGGTGTAGTCCAGGGGTTTTACACAATAGTGCAATATCATCAGTCATCACAATCCAAACACAGCAATATCGATAAGCGGTATAATCCTATAACGCTTATCTTCATTCATAGATTCATAGATAAATAATATAAATTCGTCACAGATAAATAAATTACATTCATCAAAGCTCAAATCAAAACAATCCATATCACATAACAATTCAAAGCATTCCATACAATCCAAACATACATAAGTAAGATTAATTCATTATCAAATTATAATAAACTTAAACCAGATTAATTACTTATGAATAAATTACTAATCCTGGTTAATTAATATTAATTAATTACAAACCATTTTAATTAATTATTCTTTAATCATTTATCAATTAACCTTTAATAAATTAACTAACCTTTAATTATTTTAATTAATCTTTAATTAATTTTCCTTAATTACCTTAATTAATTGACCCTTAATTAATTACCATTTAATTAATTATCCTTAATTAATTACAATAAGTGATTATCCCTAATCACTTATATTAATAAATCTCAAACTAATTTTAATCACTTGATTAATCAACCTCTAATCATTAATTAATTACTTTTAATTAAGTAATTATCTTTAAGTAATTAATTACCCTTAATTACTATAATTAATTAATTAACGGAGGAATGTTGTGCTTGGGTCGGGAGGTGCCTATTGAGTCGTTGGTCGGAGAAAAAACGGTGGAAGGATTTTTAAGTGACCGTGGCAGCGACGTGGCGTCGATATAGGGTTTAAGGGGTAGATCGAGACATCTGGGTTTACGAGGCGATGGCGATGACTAGGGTGGATCTAAGGTGATCTCGAGGTGGGGAATCGGAGATGGAAGTCAAGGCGAAGTTTCGGTCAGCAGGATGTGGATGATCGAGGCTGGGATCGTCTACGTGGGGGTGGTTTTGTTGACTGGGTTGGTTTCAGTTAAGCGTTGGTGTGCTCGATCTAAATTTTTGCACCAGTTCATCGATTTGGGTAGTCGATTGGATAGTGGTGATCAGCAGTGACTTGCTGGTGGTAGCAAAGTTGATCGGAGGGTCGCCGATGATCTGGGTAAGTGCACGCGTGTGCACGATTAGGTCTGTGTCGTTTTGGGTTTAGGGAAGATGAAGTTGCTCGGGTTCGAGATTGGGAAAATGGGGGGTTTGACTCGAAGCAAATGATGGAGGTGAGAAAACCTGAGTTAGGCTCGGGAAAATTAGGAAACGGCTCAGGTCTGTGGATTTAATATAAAAACAGTTTTAAACTTTAAAAAAATCAAGTTATTTGAAACAATTTTGTTAAAACCAATTCTTTTGTAAATGTTAAATGTTTATCCAAGTTTGAATTGGTTAAAAGGTTTTTAAATAAAAATTATTTTAAATTAACTAAGTTTTAAAGTGTTTATATATATATATATAAAACTCTTGTTTTAAAGGTTTATTTTAAATAAATCTAATATTGGAATTGAATAGCTAATTGAGGAAATGAAATGCTTTCAATTATAAATTAACTTAAGGGACTTAAGTTGATTTATTTGTAAATGGTGATTTATTACAAAGGTTTAATTAGTAAAAGTTTTAAATGATAATTAAGAAATGTAATGATTTATTTTTGATTTATTAAGATCTTTAGTAATTAAAGGATCATTACTTAATGTGATTACTTAAAGGTTAATTACCTTAATGTAATTGAAGGTTGATTAATTAAAATAAGTAATTAAGGGGAAATTACTTAATGAAATTAATTAAAATTAATTAAAGGTTAATTAATTAAAGGTTAGTTAATAATTAAGGGATAACTACTTTGTGTAATTACAAGGATAATTAATCAATTAAGATTAATCAACATAAGTAATTAAAGGCATTTATTTACTTAAAGATAATTACTTAATTAAAAGAAATTAATTAAGGTTTAGTGTCGATTAATCAAGTGATTAAAGAATAATTAATTAAGGATAATTAATTTGGGTGATTAATTAATTAAGGTAATTAATTTGAGGATAATTAATTAACTAAAGATTAATTAATGAAAGTGATTAGGGATAATCACTTATTGTAATTAATTATGGATAATTAATTAGGGGTTAATTAATTAATTAAGGAAAATTAATTAAAACATAATTAAATAATTAAAGGTTAATTATTTAATGATTAAAGGTTGAATAATTAATAATTAAAGGTTAGTTAATTTATTAAAAGTTAATTAATAAATGATTAAAAGATAATTAATTAAAATGGTTTGTAATTAATTAATGTTAATTAACCAGGATTAGTAATTTATTCATATGTAATTAATGATTTAAATTAATCAGATGATTAATTGATTTTACTTATGGATGTTTGGATTGTATGGAATGCTTTGAATTGTTTGATATCCCTGATGTATGATGTATTGTGATATGAATTATGTTGATTTAAGCTGTGATGGATGTAATTTATTTATCTGTGGTTTATTTATTTATTTGTGTTGAATTTACATAATTATCTGTGAATCTGTGAATGCGGATAAGCATTATAGATTATACCGCTTATTGATATTGCTGTGCTTGGATTGTGATAATTGATGATATTGTATTGTTGTGTGTAAAACCCCTGGACCACACCACATATACATAAATATGAATTGCACGAGGAAATTGGTTAAGTCACGAATATTTGAATTTAATGTTATGAAATGGTTTTAAAGTTGAATTTTGAATCCAAATGGTTTTGGAAATGGAATTGGGTTGAATATGAAAAGCTTTTGAAAAGGAAGTTTGAAATTGAAATTTAGTTTGTATATAATATATCTTATTTAAGTTTTGAAATTGTTTTGTAAATATGGTTTAAAAGGATATGCAAGTTATAAAAAAAAATATGGATTTTAAAACCATCTTCAAAGTATTTTAAATGTATTATTTGGGAATTTAAATTTAGCCCAAGTTTATATTTTAAAGGCTATAACTTGTGTACATTTAATCGGATTTTTTCGAAATGAAAATATTTGTTTTCAAATGATAATGGCTTTCATATAACGAAAGAACTTCCTGTTTTGTTGAAAAGATTTCAAGATTTGAAATGCAAATTTTTTAAAAGTTATGAATGAATCTTTGATAAAGATTGGTGAACTTTGTTTTCAAATAAAAGATCTTAAAAGGGGTATCTTTTGTATAAAAGATTTGAAATGGGAATTGTTTTGGAAGCTGTGAATGAATCTTTGTGAAAGATTATTGAAATTTGGTTTCAAGTTGAAGTGGATTTTAAAGGGTGAATCTTTTGTTTAAAAGACTAAAATGGTAATTTGTTTAAACCATTTGAAAGAAAGGTTTTGGGTAATAAGTTGTGACTTAACTAAGATCTCATATATCCATATATTTTTAAAATTAAGCGCTCATTATTTGGTTTAGCCGGGAGAGGACTTTATGTCATAAAACCCATTCTGAATAATGATACGACGTTTTGGATTGCATTTGAAGACCGATGGTGAAGATCAGGTATTTTCAAAAGCGAAAGGATTACTTGTCGAATGTCTCTGCACCGAATGGCCCCGGTATGCAGATTTGATCACCCTTTGTGATGGGGAGTCCGGACATGATTAGGGATATCCAAATTTGCAAGGGCTTCTTTTGAAGTGCCTTCGGTTTTGTTCGAACCCGGAATAGACTTGTACGAATGTATGTCTGACGTTACACTTTGAGATGTAAAGCTGATTTCTATCAAATACATTTCTGTTTGGTGGAGGAGAATTTATTCTCTTAGCTTAACATCCTTCTCTGAGACGTACGAGCTCAGAGGTTATGTAGTTGATGGATAGTAGTGATACATTCCCAATTTGGTAATGTGGCATACGAAGTGCTGCTGATCATTTGTTGATCAAAGCATGACTTTTGTGAAAAGCGTAGCTTTGTGGACGAGACCTTGTTTGATCTCGTAAACTGGAATGGTCGAAACAGGAAATATACGGCAAGGTTATTGAGGGTAGCGCCCCTTAGGGTATGTCCATTTCCTTCTGGATAAAAGGTGGTATCATGGTATGGAGTCCAGATATTTAACCTATGTGGTTGCTCCAAACTTATTGCTTTGTGGTTGTTGGTGTTGATAGCTCTCAGATAAAGGTCGGTAACGACGGGGGGATGGCATATCGTGTGGTAGTCACCTAGTTACAGAGGTAACCCGGCCTGATGTTGGCAGAGATCCGGTTAGGTTCTCGGGGCGTACCTCCAGAGGCATACCCATGTGGCTCAGGAAGTTCCTTAGCCTGACCAATTGTTGGAAATCCAAAGAAACAATACAAACCTTGTACGGTTTTAGTTGTAGAACCTGCCATTTAACATGGTAGATATAGTAGGCATACTATAATGGTATGTATGCTGGCTAAGATTAATATTATACTTGCAAATGTTTTCTGCACTATGCACTAATAATAATATCAAAAGGATTTTGTGTATCAAGCATGTTTGACTATCATAAGGAGAAATCTCCTCCAAGTGTGCGATTGCATTATGTGTGTGCCGGGAGGCTTTATGCTAGTTTCATTTTTTAAAAAGCATTATGTATTTCCTTTTAAATTCTTTTGTTTGTTTTTGATCAAATAAACTATTTTTGTTTGCTCTCACCAGTCCCATGATTGACTTAGAGTTTATTGTTTCCTTTCTAAACTCTGGGTGCCCACAATTTTCCACACGGACAGCCTAGAGTTAGATTTTCAGATAGTCAAATAGTAGATGTAGATTCGATAGCCTTCAGCTTTCTGCTTGGAATTCTTTGGAGTCTTTGGATTTTGGCAATCGCATTCTTGACCGATATTGCTTAATACAACTTGATGGTGGTTCTCGTTTATTGGATTGGAGATCTTTGGAGCATTGACACTGAAGACCTTATCTTTCCGCTGTTGTTGCCGATTGTCTTCAGTTGTTGTTTCTTTCCGTTGTTATCTTGTATCTCTGATATGTATTGATATCTCATTTGTATCAAATTGTTGTGTTCATGGAATTGTATCAATGATATATTATTTTTCTTCCGCTGTGTTGTTTACTTAATGTGTTATAAGCTACGGCGAATCGGATTTGAACGTTTGAATCGGCGGCATTCGGACACGTGTGAAGTATGGATGTCGATTTTGGAACACAATAATCTGGGTCGTCATAGAATATTTTCAAATTTAAATAAAATTAAGTTGAATTTTGAAATATAAATGAAATTTATCAAATTGAGTTATTGTAAATCGTTTAAATATTTGAACTTTGAAACCTACTGAATTAGAAGTGGTTTAAATTTGTTGTTCAAACCTGGATTTTGAATCGATATAAATTAAGAATGGTTTTATTGAAAATTTGAATTGAACCTTTAACCTTTTTTATTGAAATTGTTGAGCTGAGATTGATTTAAATTGAATTTTTGGAACTAAAGTTGATTTGAATTGATTTGTGAAATTGGAAGAAACAATTCATATTTAAAACTATTTTAATATATAAACCAATTTTAATCTATAACCTATTTTAAATATATAAACTATTTTAATTTATAACTATTTCAATATTAAAAACTATTTTCAATATTTTAACCGTTTAAGTTGAAACCGTTATGATTCAGATTTAATGGATTTAAATGCGAATACTTTGGTATGATGGTTTAAACTACTTTTTGGTTATTATTTTGGAAATGAATATAATTTAAAGTGGTATGATTTTGAAAGGAATATGATATTTTTGATATAAGCATCAACTGTTTGAAAAGAAATGTGACCACGAAGTGAAATAAGTATTTGGTTGTTAAAGAGACCGGAATTTGATATTGTCATACTCTCTGCCAATACCGAAAACTACTTTAAAAACTATGTACATGGTGGAGATTCCATTACAAAGTAGGATGGTTTGGCGAATGATTCAGTATAAGGTATTACGCTGCCCTGACTCCCGCGAGCCAGCTTGATGTGGCCAAAACGGGAGCCATGCTGGGCCAAGTGGGGTTGCTCCCCCTATCGGGCACATTTCTTCAATACCATCCTATTGCTTTGCAATTTTATTTTGATTTGGGAGTTTTTCTCGAGGTGGACGGTAGTAGCTGCTACGCGTTACCATCTTTCCGCATCCGCAAAATGATAGTATCCTACCCTGGGCAATGCCTTGCGTGCCTTGTCACATGCCTTATCGCGCCCACTACGAGTTTGTTTTGTACCATACCTATGGAGTGCCCTCTGAGTAAAACACCGGTTTAGTGGAGCTTAAGGTACTATATAGACTACGAGAATATATAAAATGTGTTTAGGGGGATATGGGTAACGTCTAAATGCTATTTTAATAGTTTACTTTACTATAGACATTATTTATGTAGTGTATTGTACTATGTATGTAGATAGTTTAACGGATCCTTAAAGGTTGGGAATCCCAAACATTCTTTAAGTTATATTGTATTTCACTTGACATATCACTTGAGTTGATTTATTGGTATAAGAATGTTAATCCTGACTCAAGTGTTTTGTGTTCTGCTTTGTGCTCGGGCCAAACTGAGTGTCACAACATTTGAGACTCGCCTTTGGAGCTTGGAGCTTTGCTTGGAGATCTTGCTGTTATCTGTTCATTTTTTCCAATTATTTTAGTTATTTCCAGTTTATGTTCAGACTTGTCAGTTGCTATTGTATTAGTGACCTCTATAAAACTGATTTTTCAGTTGTATTCATTTTAAACTCTGATGTTTATGTAGTAGCTTCATGAACTACTATTAACATTCTGCTGCTTATTGTTACATTGCTCTGTGTCTGTGATTCTACGATTGATTTATTTACTGCATTTGCTAAGTTTTGCCAACTATAAATTAACAATCTGTTGTTTTGAGCGATTCAAGTTTGAAATGAGTGAATGATTGTCGATTTGAATAGTTTAAAATGCCAGATCGTTACATTATTTCTCACTTGATATATTTATATGCCTAATCACAGGAGTATTTATAATAACTCAGACATGATGCTAACCACTCATTGTTACCAAACTAAGTGAATATATATCCACATCCCTGAAATTTTAGTAAAGATAATTTATTAATTAATTTAATTTTGAATTTAATTGTAAATTAATGGTGAGTTAATTTGAATTTTTCTAAAGTTTATAAAGATATTGTTTATTTATATTATATGCAAATTTATTGATTTTTTTCAACTTGGATTTGAGATTCAAAATAAATATTGAAAATAAACTGAAATTTTGAATTTGAAATTCAAATACAAATATAATGAAAAATAAGTTGAATTTGGAAAATACTTATAGATCGTGAATGAATAAAATATATATTTATAAAAATTATTGTTGCTTATCCATTTATAAATACAAATTCATTGCATATTAAATTTTGAATTTGGAAATTTAAAAATAAATGTATTGAACAATATTTGGATTTAAAAATTCTATAAATTAGTACTAATAGGAGTTAATACTCTATACTTTAAGAAATAATGTATATATATGTATGATTATTTATTAAGTGCATAAATTGTTTTTAATTCATTTTCTTTTAAAAGTTACATAAGTATTTTATAAATAATATTGGATTTAAAGATAAATATGTTTTATAAGTAGATTGAAAATAGATTATGAATTGGGAATTTAAGAATAAAATTTTAAAATTAAGAAATACATATATATGATCAATTATTAAAGTGCAATTTAGCTTCAAAACATTTTTCTTTAAGAATGTATAAGTATTGATGGTTGAACAATGTATGAATGATGTGAAACAAGAATTAATAAAAGTTCTAAAGTTGAATATGAATTTGATAAAACAATTTAAAACATCTTTTCTTTTAAAATGAGTAAATATAGTTTTTATATTTTTGAATTTAAAATGTGAAACATTTACATATGTAAATTATATTGAATAAAGGGTTTAAACAAAAAAATATAAATTGAATTCAAACGAGGTTTAAAACACAATTTTAAATTAAATTTTAGAAGAGGATTTAAGCATAAAATGTTTACAATTCAACAAGTGTTAAAAATAATAAGACAAGTGTAAACCTATTAAACGAGTGGCAATTTATTTAATAAAATAAAAATATGAATTAAAATAAGAGTATATCCTTACGCTTCTTTCTCATTTTATTAAAAGTTCACAAAAATCACAAAGCTGTAAAGTAAAAAAATCAAAAAGAAACCTGGAAATTTCAAATGAAGATGGAATGCAAAGGTTCAAAACTGGAAACAAATAAAAATCAGATCAAGCAAGTTAGAGATCAGTTACTAACCTGAATCAAAAGAAGACCTGGAACAAACAATTTAAGCTATGATTTCAAACCTGAAAATCAGCAACTTTAAAGCTTCAAGACCAAATTCAAACCTGTAAGTGAATCCTTTTTTGTTTGTTATTAATGAAGTAAGTAACAAATGCAATAGTAAATTTAAAACAAAGTTTATGTTAATAAACTTCTACAGATCAAAGAAAAATAAAATGCCCGTCTCTGTTCAACAGCAATCAAGTTCCTCTCTGCTCTGTCAAAACACAGTGAGCAAAGTTCATTTTTTTTTCCATTTCTTTGATTTTGATACTTGTGATGATGATGTAGGGGAAATAATGAATGAATGCGTGTATATATCAGCTTGTATACATGTCTTTGTATATGTGTATGTTAGTGTTTAGGAATGTTTGCTCTGTCTTGAGTTACAGATTTTAAAACTTGATTAAATTTTCAAATCATTTCACCTACAAATGATTTTAAACATGGATCTCTGAAAGAAAGGTGTTTGTGTGTGAATAACATCATTTCTAAAATAAAATTAACAGGAAAGATTGAGTAAATGGTTTGGAAATTATAAATAACATTGAATTGGGAAGAACAAGTGAAAATTCAAACTCAACGATTTGTAAATTCAAGTATATATCCTGAATCCTCTAAGAAAAACTTGATTTTTTTTAAATTGTGACTTTTAGTTTAGTATTTTTGTTGCGGTTCGTAAATGAACAGAAAACACTATTTGATCGATTTCTGACAATCGCGTAATAGTGAAGTCTTGAAATTGTTCCTCGAGGTAGATGGAGGAGTATAGATTATGGGAAAAATGTTAAAAAAAAATTATTTATTGCAAAAAAATTTGGGTCGACATGGAATTTGGGTTTAGTGTGCAGTATGTGGTTGGCTTGGTTCGCGTGCTCGTGAGGAACCAGTGGTGGATCAAGTTCGATGATATTCAGGATAGTGTTGGCTTAGGGGTTGACGAAGACG
Source organism: Allium cepa (assembly GCA_030765085.1). Taxonomy (NCBI): domain Eukaryota; kingdom Viridiplantae; phylum Streptophyta; class Magnoliopsida; order Asparagales; family Amaryllidaceae; genus Allium; species Allium cepa. The sequence goes on from CM060931.1 coordinate 477,182,084, forward strand.
TGGCCAGAAGCATGCAACCTTTGGTGGTCGAGAATGGAGGAGTGAGTTGATTTCGTTCTGAAGGTTTTTTTTTTCAAATTCGATCAAGTTATTCATTTTTCGAGCCATGGCGAGTTTGGGGGATTTGGTTGGTTGGGGTTGTCAAGGGGGTCATCAGGGAGTTGCCGAGGGTTTTCGCGATGATCGGAGTCACCCCGATCATCTGTGCACATGTATGTGCATATGTGGTGTGTCAGTGAGTGGGGAAGAAGATAGGTCTCGGGTTCAAACGAGGGGGAAGGCATTCGACTTAAAGTCGAACTCGAGTAGGATTTTTAAAGTGCCAGGTTCTAACCTTTTAATCAAAACAAGTTTAAAAGTATAAAAAAAAGGGAAAGTACTCGGGTCGTTCTGGGAAGGACTCGAAGTGGAGTTCGTGAATTGAAGGGTTTGGCTCGTGTAAAAGGGAAGTGTGGCTCGGGGGAGATAATTATACAGCAAGTTTTGTTTTTTAATATTAATTTAGTTGATCATTTAACAAAGTTTAAGCTTTTTAAATGTTAAAACAAGTTTGATAAATATAGGTGGGTGAACTAATGATGAATTAAATAAAGTTTTCGAATTTATTAATCATATTTTGAAGTTAAAATGAAAATTAAACGAGTTTTAACAAAGTTACAAAATTTAATTTAATTTAAGTTAAACATAAAAAAGATTGAATTGTTTTTTAAATAATATAGATATTATGTATTTTATTTTAAATGCTTTTGGGAAGAATCTAATAATTAATTATTAGGATGGGTGGTTAACTCTCAATATAATTAAATTAAAGGGTTATTTGTATAATCAAAGTGATTTGTCAAATTTTATTAATCCATTAAGAATTAAGGTAAAATAATTACATAATTTGGGTTAATTAAATAATGACTTGAAGATTAATTAATGAAAGTATCTAAGGGACGATTTGTTAATAAAAATAATTAATAAATTAATTAAGAAAATCAAGGGTAATTAGTTGCTTGGAGATAACTACTTAATTAAAAGTAACTAATTTATGATTAGAGGTTGATTAACCAAGTGATCAAACAATAATTCATTTAAGGATAACTAATTAACATGATTAATTGGAAGATGATTAATGAAACGGTGAATTGAATAAATTAAGGTAAATTATTTAATAATTAAAAGTGATGGATTGTAATTAAGGGTAATAAATTTAAAGATAAATTTATTTATGAAAATGAATAAAAGATAATTACTTTGTGTAATTAAATGAAAGCTAATTACTTAGTAAAATTAATGAAGGATAATTAATTGAAGTTAATTAATTAATTAAAGTTAATTAATTAAATGGTGAATTAAATAATTAAAGGATAATTATTTAATAATTAAAGGCAGATGAATTATAATTAAAGGTTAATTAATTATAAATGGTTAATTAATAAATGATTAAAGAGTAACTAACAAAATGATTTGTAGTTTATTAATATTAATTAACCCAGGAATAGTAAGTCATAAGTAATCAAACCTGATTTGTAATTATCAGACAATTAACTGATTTTACTTATGGATGTTTGGATTCGATTTGATGATTGAATTGTTTGATATCCCTGAATGTGATGCTATGTTTTGATTTAAGCGATGTTTACTGTGATTTATTTGCTGTGATATATACCTGTGATCTGTGAATGAAAGATAAGCGTTACAATTGGTTTGCACCGCTTGTCAAATATAATCGTTATAGTTTATACCGCTTATTAAATATATTGCTGTATTTGAATCCGTGCTGATTGATGATGTGGCACATTTATTGTGTAAAACCCCTGGACCACACTTATACACACACAAATATGGATTGCACGTGGAAATGGGTTGAGTCACAGATTTTGAAATAATTTTAAAGATTAAATTTTTGAGTCCAAAATAGTTTGGAATTAGAATTGAAAGCTTTTGAAAATGAATTCCAAAAATAAAAGTTATTTTGAATAACTTGATTGAGTTTTGAAATTTAAATAATTTGATTTAAATTTCAATTCAATATTTGAAATTTAATTCTATGATTTGGAATTTATAGGTAAAAAAGGTTATATAAACTATAAATGTGTTTATATGGGTTTTTAAACCATTTTAAAGGTATGGTTGTGAGAATTTGAATTTAACCCAATTTTATATTTGAAAGGCCTTAACTCGTACAATTATAATCGAGTTTACGAAACGGAAACAAGTTATTTTCAAATAATAATAGCTTTTATATAAGGAAAGAATTTCCAGAATTATGATGAAAAGATTTCAAATTTGAAATTGAATAGTTTTTTAAAAGCTATATTTGAATCTTTGGGAAATTGTTTTTGAAAGCTATGAAATAAAGTCTTTGATTTAAAAACCGGATGAGTTAATCCAATTTGAAATGGAATTGTTTTGAAATTTTTAGAATGAATCTTTGTTTAAAAGATTGGTGAACCCCGTTCTAAATTGAAAGGGGTCTTAAAAAGTGAATCTTTGGTTTAAAAGATTAAAATGTGGAAATTGTTTAAACATTGAAAGGTTTCTAGAAATGAATCTTTTTGTTTAAAAGATTAGAAATGGTAATTTGTTTTAACCATTTGAATGGAAGGTTTTGGGCTTTAAGTTGTGATTTAACTGAGATCCCATATCCATATGTTTTTAAATTATGCGCTCATTATTCGGTTTAGCCGGAAGAGGACCTTGTGTCATATAACCCATTCCGAATAGTGATATGACGTTATGGATAGCATTTGAAGACCGGTGATGAAGATCGGGTATCTGCGAGAACGATAGGATGACTTATCGATTGTCTCTGCACCGAGTAGCTACGGTATAGAGATTCCCTTAGTGATGGGAAGTCCGATCGGGATTGTGAATTCCCGGATTGCAAGGACTTCTTTGGAAGTGCCTTCGGTTCTGTTCGAACCCAGAACAAACTTGTATGGATGTATGTCTGACATTACACTTTGAGATGTAAAACCAGTTTCTATCAAATACACTTCTGTTTGGTGGCGGAGATTTATTTTCTTAGCTTAACAGCCTACTCTGAGACGTACAAGCTCAGAGGTTATGTAGTTGATTGTTACTAGTGATACATTCCCAATTTGGTAATGTGGCATACGAAGTGCTGCTGATCATTTGTTGATCAAAGCATGGCTTTTGTGAAAAGCAAAGCATTGTGGACGAGGCTTCGTCGAACTTCACAACCCAGAATGGTCGAAACAGGAAGAATGCGACAAGGTTATTTGGGGGTAGCGCCCCCTAAGGGTATGTTCATTTCCTTCTGGATAGAGGTGGTGTCATGGTATGGAGCCCAGATACTTAACTTATGTGGTTCCTGCAAATTTATTACTTTATGGTTGCTGGTGAATCCCGGGATTAAGGTCGGTTACTACCGGGGGATGGCATACTCGTGTAGTAGTTACCTAGTTACAGAGGTAACCCAGCCTTGTGTTGGCAGAGATCCGGTTAGGTTCTCGGGGCGTCCCTCCAGCGGCGTACCCATGTGGCCCAGGAAGTTCCTTAGCCTGACGATTTGTTGGGAATACAATCACCAATACGCACCCTGTACGGTTTTAGTTGTAGAACTTTCCATCTAACATGGTAGCTATATTAGGCATACTATAATGGTACGTATGCTGGCTCAGATTAATATTATACTTTCAAAATGTTTTTCACTATGCATTAATAATAATATCAAAAAGGATTTTTCATAGTAAGCATGTTTGACTATCATATGGAGAAATCTCCCCCATATGTGTGATTGCATTGTATTTGTGCCGGGAGGCCTTATGATAGTTTCGTTTTCTAAAAAGCATTGCGGATTTATTTTAAATCTCCTGTTGTTTGTTTTAAAGACCAACTGTTTTTGTTTGCTCATACAAGTCGCATGACTAACCTGGAGTTTATTATTCCCTTCCTAAACTCTAGGTGCCCACAATTTTCCACACGGACAGTCTAGAGTTGGGTTTTTCAGATAGTAGATATCGATTTAGTAGCTCAGCTTCCTCTTTAGTATTCATTGAAGATTCTGGTTATTGAAGTATTTGGCTAGGACGACTGGCCTTGCTTAGCTTGGTGCAACTTGATGGTGGTTCGAGTTTGTAGTTTGGAGTTTTGGCTTTGAGCATTGGATTGGAGTTGCAGTTTGATCATTGGAGTTATCTCTTAGCTATTCGGTTTCCGCTGCTGTATCATATTGTTTTTCTGCTGTAGCATTGTTATCTTGTCTCTGATATTTCTTGTATCATTTTGATATCATTGCTGTATATCATTCTGGATATTGTATCATTGATTGTATATGATATTCATTTCTTTTCTTCCGCTGTGTTGTTTACTTAATTATGTTATAAGCTCCGACGGACCAGATTCGACGTTTGGATCTGCGGCATTGGAATACAAGTGTCGTATTCGATGTCGATTTTCGAAGGTCGAGTCAGGGTCGTTAGAATTGGTATTAGAGCTGAAGGTTAAAACTTTGGCTCGGGAGTATAACACAATAAGTAACTCATTAGAGATAGGGTGAAGTATACCCTAGAATGAGTAATCCCTAAGATATCCATTCGAACGCCTTAGTAAATTCTCTTACTATCCATTGATAGTGAGTATGAGTGCAAGAAAAGAATGAGATAGGGGACAAGGGAGTACCACCACAAATGGTCAATACCCTACAATAGCGGAAACAATCTTTCTCTATCAATTTCCTTTGATTCGTCTTCTCAATTCTTTGATGATTCCTGGTAGATCCAGGAAGAAGCTTTGATATATTTACATGGGACACAAACTCCAGATGGGTCAGAATTGTTTGTTTGAATAAATTATTGATTTGGTTGCTATGATTGATAGGTATATTTTGGTTGTTTAAACTAAAAAAATTATTTGGATTGTATCCATATATCTGTTTATTCTGTTGGGTCCAGAAATATTTTACGAATGGTTAATTATCCTTCAAACTAATCATACTCCTGTATATTCGTAGATCTGGTGACCCGAGTATCTTGATTCGTTCTTGTGTCCATTATTGATATTCTGATTTAGGAAGCGAAATGCAGAATAGATATTCAGTTTAATCTGGTGATTCATCTCTCTATCTTTCTATATCTCTTTGTTGTCTCCCTACTTTCAAATTTCGAGGACGAAATTTTCTAAGGGGGAATCTGTAACATCCTGAAATTTTAGAAAAGATAATTTATTAACTAATTTAATTTTTGAATTTAATTGTAAATTGATGGTGAGTTAAATTGAATTTTTCTAAATTTTATAAAGATGTTTGTTTATTTATTTTATATGTATATTTATTGATTTAAAAAAAAATAAAACTTGGATTTCAGATTCAAAATAAATATTGAAAATAAACTGAAAATTTGAATATGAAATTCAAATATAATATATTGAAAAAAAGTTAAATTTGGAAAATACTTATAGATTGTGAATGAATAAAATATATATTTATAAAAAAATTATTGTTGTTTATCCATTTATAAATACAAATTCATTATATATTAAATTTTGAATTTGGAAATTTAAAAATAAATGTATTGAACAATATTTGGATTTAAAAATTCTATAAATTAATACTAATAGGAGTTAATACTCTATACTTTAAGAAATAATGTATATATATGTATGATTATTTATTAAGTGCATAAATTGTTTTTAATTCATTTTCTTTTTAAAGTTATATAAGTATTTTATAAATAATATTGGATTTGAAAATAAATGTGTTTTATAAGTAGATTGAAAATAGATTATGAATTGGGAATTTAAGAATAAAATTTTAAAATTAAGAAATACATATATATGATCAATAGTTAAAGTGCAATTTAGTTTCAAAACATTTTTCTTTAAGAATGTATAAGTGTTGATAGTTGAACAATATATGAATGATGTGAAACAAGAATTAATAAAAGTTCTAAATTTGAATATGAATTTGATAAAAGAATTTAAAACACCTTTTCTTTTAAAATGAATAAATATAGTTTTTATATTTTTGAATTTAAAATGTGAAACATTTACATATGCAAATTAAATTGAATAAAGGGTTTAAACAAAAAAAATTATAAATTGAATTCAAATAAGGTTTAAATCACAATTTGTAAATTAAATTTTAGCAAAGGATTTAAGCATAAAATGTTTGTAATTCAACAAGTGTTAAAATAAGACAAGTGCAAACCTATCAAACAAGTGGCAATTTATTTAATAAAAAAAATGAATTAAAACAAGAGTATATCCTTATGCTTCTTTTTCATTTTATTAAAAGTTTACAAAAATCACAAACCTGTAAAGTAAAAAAAATCAAAAAGAAACCTGAAAATTTCAAATGAAGATAATGCAAAGGTTCAAAATTGGAAACAAATAAAAATCAGATCAAGCAAGTTAGAGATCAATTACTAACCTGAATCAAAAGCAGACCTGGAACAAACAATTTAAGCTATGAATTCAAACTTGAAAATCAGCAACTTTAAAGCTTCAAGACCAAATTCAAACCTGTAAGTGAATCATTTTTTGTTTGTTATTCATGAAGTAAGTAACAAATGCAATAGGAAATTTAAAGCAAAGTTTATGTTAATAAACTTTTGCAGATCAAAGAAAAATAAAATGCCTGTCTCTGTTCAACAGCAATCAAGTTCCTCTCCGCTCTGTCAAAACATAGTGAGCAAACTTCATTTTTTTTCCAATTCTTGGATTTTGATACCTGTGATGATGTATGGGAAATAATGAATGAATGCGTGTATATATCAGCTAGTATACATGTCTTTATATATGTGTATGTTGGTGTTTAGGGAATGTTTGCTCTGTCTTCAGTTACAGATTTTAAAACTTGATTAAATTTTCAAATCATTTCACCTACAAATGATTTTAAACATGGATCTTTGAAAGAATGGTGTTTGTGTGTGAATAACATCATTTCTAAAATTAAAATCAACAGGAAAGATTGAGTAAATGCTTTGGAAATTATAAATAACAGTGAATTGGGAAGAACAAGTGAAAATTCAAACTCAACGATTTGTAAATTCAAGTATATATCCTGAATCCTCTTAGCAAAACATGATTTTTGAAACAAAAATTGTGATTTTTAGTTTAGTATTTTTGTTGAAGTTCGTGATGAACAGAAAACACTATTTGATTGATTTCTGACAATCGCGTAATTGTAAAATCTTGAAATTATTCCTGGAGGTAGATGGAGGAGTATAGATTATGAGAAAAATGTTAAAAAAATTATTTATTGCAAAAAATTTTGGGTCGGCATGAAATTAGTGTTTAACGTGCAGTATTTGGTCGGCTTGGTTCGCGTGCTCGTGAGGAACCAGTGGTGGATCGAGTTCGATGATATTCAGGGAGGTGTTGGCTTGGGGGTTGACGAAGACCTGGCTAGAAGCATGCGACCTCTGGTGGTCGAGAATGGAGGAGCGAGTTGATTTCGTCTAAAGGTTTTTTTTCAAATTTGATCGAGTTATTCATTTTTCGAGCCATGGCGAGTTTGGGGAATTTGGTTGGTTTGGGGGTTGTCGAGGGGATCATCAGGGAGTTGCCGAGGGTTTTCGCGATGATCGGAGTCACCCCGATCATCTGTGCACGTGTTTGTGCATACATGGTGTGTTAGTGAGTGGGGAAGAAGATAGGCCTCGGGTTCAAACGAGGGGGAAGGCATTCGACTCGAAGTCGAACTCGAGTAGGGTTTTTAACGTACCAGGTTCTAACCCTTTAATCAAAACAAGTTTAAAAGTATAAAAAAAGGGAAAGAGCTCGGGTCGTTCTGGAAAGGACTCGAAGTGGAGTTCGTGAATTGAAGGGGTTGGCTCGTGTAAAGGGAAGTATAGCTCGGGGGAGGTAATTATACAACATGTTTTGTTTTTTAATATTAATTTAGTTGATCATTTAACAAACTTTAAGCTATTTAAATGTTAAAAAAAGTTTGACAAATATAGGTGGGTGAACTAATGATGAATTAAATAAACTTTTCGAATTTATTAATCATATTTTGAAGTTAAATTGAAAATTAATGAGTTTTAACAAAGTTACAAAATTTAATTTTTTTAGGTTAAACATAAAAAAATTGATTTGTTTTTTTAAATAATATAGATATTATGTATTTTATTTTAAATACTTTCGAGAAGAATCTAATAATTAATTATTAGGTTGGGTGATTAACTCTCAATATAATAAATTAAAGGGTTATGTGTACAATCAAATTGATTTGTCAAATTTTATTAATCCATTAAGAATTAAGGTAAAATAATTACATGATTTGGGTTAATTAAATAATAACTTGAAGATTAATTAATGAAAGTATCTGAGGGACAATTTATTAATAAAAATAATTAATAAATTAATTAAGAAAATCAAGGGTAATTAATTGCTTGGAGATAACTACTTAATTAAAAGTAACTAATTTATGATTAAAGGTTGATTAACCAAGTGATCAAACAATAATCCATTTAAGGATAACTAATTAATATGATCAATTGGAAGATGATTAATGAAAAATTGAATAAATTAAGGTAAATTATTTAATAATTAAAAGTGATGGATTGTAATTAAGGGTAATAAATGTAATGATAAATTTATTTATGAAAATGAATAAAAGATAATTACTTTGTGTAATTAAATGAAAGCTAATTACTTAGTGAAATTAATGAAGGATAATTAATTGAAGTTAATTAATTAATTGAAGTTAATTAATTAATTAAAGTTAATTAATTAATTAAAGTTAATTAATTAAATGGTGAATTAAATAATTAAAGGATAATTATTTAATAATTAAAGGCTGATGAATTATAATTAAAGGTTAATTAATTATAAATGGTTAATTAATAAATGATCAAAGAGTAATTAATCAAAATGATTTGTAGTTCATTAATATTAATTAACCCAGGAATAGTAAGTCATAAGTAATTAAACCTGATCTGTAATTATCAAACAATTAACTGATTTTACTTATGGATGTTTGGATTCGATTTGATGATTAAATTGTTTGATATCCCTGATTGTGATGCTCTATTTTGATTTGAGCTATGCTTACTGTGATTTATTGATGTGATATATACCTGTGATCTGTGAATGAAAGATAAGCGTTACAATTGGTTTGTACCGCTTGTCAAATATAAGCATTATAGTTTATACCGCTTATTAAATATATTGTTGTATTTGAATCCGTGCTTATTGATGATGTGGCACTTTTATTGTGTAAAACCCCTGGACCACACTTATACACACACAAATATGGATTGCATGTGGAAATGGGTTAAGTCACAGATTTTGAAATAGTTTTAAAGATTAAATTTTTAAATCCAAAATAGTTTTGGAAATAGAATTGAAAGCTTTTGAAAATGAATTCCAAAAATAAAAGTTATTTTGAATAACTTGATTGAGTTTTGAAATTTAAATAATTTGATTTAAATTTGAATTCAATATTTGAAATTTAATTCTATGATTTGGAATTTATGGGTAAAAAGGGCTATATAAACTATAAATGTGTTTATATGGGTTTTTAAACCATTTTAAAGGTATGGTTGTGAGAATTTGAATTTAACCCAATTTTATATTTGAAAGGCCTTAACTCGCACAATTATAATCGAGTTTTCCGAAACGGAAACAAGTTGTTTTCAAATAATAATAGCTTTTATAAAAGGAAAGAATTTCCAAAATTATGATGAAAAGATTTCAAATTTGAAATTGAATAGTTTTTGAAAAGCTATAATTGAATCTTCGGGAAATTGTTTTTGAAAGCTATGAAATAAAGCCTTTGATTTAAAGACCGGATGAGTTAATCCAATTTGAAATGGAATTGTTTTGAAATTTTTTGAATGAATCTTTGTTTAAAAGATTGGTGAACCCTGTTCTAAATTGAAAGGGATCTTAAAAACCGAATCTTTTATTTAAAAGATTAAAGCATGGAAATTGTTTAAACCATTGAAAGGTTTCTGGAAATGAATCTTTTTGTTTAAAAGATTAGAAATGGTAATTTGTTTTAACCATTTGAATGGAAGGTTTTGGGCTTTAAGCTGTGATTTAATTGAGATCCCATATCCATATGTTTTTAAAATTCTGTGCTCATTATTCGGTTTAGTCGGCAGAGGACCTTGTGTCATATAACCCATTCTGAATAGTGATATGATGTTATGGATAGCATTTGAAGACCGGTGATGAAGACTGGGTATTTGCGAGAACATTAGGATGACCTATCGATTGTCTCTGCACCGAGTAGCTATGGTATAGAGATTCCCTAAGTGATGGGATTTCCGATCAGGATTGTGGATTCCCGGATTGCAAGGGCTTCTTTGGAAGTGCCTTCGGTTCTGTTCGAACCCAGAGCAGACTTGTATGGATGTGTGTCTGACATTACACTTTGAGATGTAAAACCGGTTTATATCAAATACATTTCTGTTTGGTGGCAGAGATTTATTCTCTTAGCTTAGCACCCTTCTCTGAGACGTACGAGCTTAGAGGTTATGTAGTTGATGGTTACTAGTGATGCATTCCTAATTTGGTAATGTGGCATACTAAGTGCTGCTGATCATTTGTTGATCAAAGCATGGATTTTGTGAAAAGCGTAGCTTTGTGGACGAGGCTTCGTCGAACTTCACAACCCGGAATGGTTGAAATAGGAAGAATGCGGCAAGGTTATTTGGGGGTAGCGCTCCCTGAGGGTATGTTCATTTCCTTCTGGATAGAGGTGGTATCATGGTATGGAGCCTAGATACTTAACCTATCTGGTTGCCGCAAATTTATTACTTTGTGGTTGTTGGTGAATCTCAGGATTAAGGTCGGTTACGACCGGGAGATGGCATACTCGTGTAGTAGTTACCTAGTTACAGAGGTAACCCGGCCTTGTGTTGACAGAGATCCGTTTAGGTTCTCGGGGCGTCCCTCCAGAAGCGTACCCATGTGACCCAAGAAGTTCCTTAGCCTGACCATTTGTTGGAAATCCAATCACCAATTCGCGCCCTGTACTATTTTAGTTGTAGAACCTGCCATCTAACATGGTAGCTATAGTAGGCATACTATAATGGTACGTATGCTGGCTAAGATTAATATTATACTTTCGAAATGTTTTTCACTATGCACTAATAATAACATCAAAAAGGATTTTGCGTAGTAAGCATGTTTGATTATCATAAGGAGAAGTCTCCCCCATGTGTGCGATTGCATCGTGTGTGTGCCGGGAGGCCTTATGGTAGTTTCATTTTCTAAAAAGCATTGCGAATTTATTTTAAATCTCCTGTTGTTTGTTTTAAAGACCAACTGTTTCCATTTGCTCATACCAGTCTCATGACTGACCTGGAGTTTATTGTTCCCTTCCTAAACTCTGGGTGCCCACAATTTTCCACACGGGCAGTCTAGAGTGGGGTTTTTTAGATAGTAGATAGTAGATATTGATTCAGTAGCTTTTAGCTTCCTCTTTAGTATTTTTTGAAGATTCTAGATATTGAAGTATTTGGTTAGGACGACTGGCCTTGCTTAGCTTGGTGCAACTTGATGGTGGTTCGAGTTTGTAGTTTGGAGTTTTGGCTTTGAGCATTGGATTGGAGTTGCAGTTTGATCATTGGAGTTATCTCTTGGCTGATTTCCGCTGCTGTATCATATTGTTTTTCTGCTGTAGCATTGTTATCTTGTCTCTAATATTTCTTGTATCATTTTGGTATCATTGTTGTATATCATTCTGGATATTGTATCGTTGATTGTATATGATATTCATTTCTTTTCTTCCGCTGTGTTGTTTACTTAATTGTGTTATAAGCTTCGGCGAACCAGATTCGACGTTTGGATCTGCGGCATTGGAATACAAGTGTCGTATTGATGTCGATTTTCGAAGGTCGAGTCAGGGTTGTTAGACATATCTTATCCGTTTGAATTAAACATACTTAATCTAAACATGCTAAAAAATAGATCTGACCTGCTTGAGCAAGCATTGATTTCAACAGTCTCCCTCAATGCTAGCTCTCATCTTCTTTATAATGTCAAGCTGATTACAAAAGCTTCCAAACATGCTAGTACTTAAAATCTTCATGGCCAAATCGGCAGATTGATCATTTGTGTTGATCAGTCTCGTTTCGATCTTCTCTTATAAAACCTTTTCTATGATAAAGTGATAATGAACTTCAACATGTTTAGTTCTTGCGTGAAAATTGAATTTTCCACCAAATGAACTGCAGATTGTTTGTCACGGTACAATGGAACTGTATAATTTACAATTCGATGCAGATCATTCAACAATTGTATCAACCATATGGTTTCTTGAGCAGCCATTGTTGCTGCTCAATATTCAGTATCAATGGTAGATACTGATATTGTCGGCTGCCTCTTGCTATATCAAGAAATTGTTCCACGACCTAGCACGAGCATATACCCAGCTGTCGATCTCCTGGTGTCATGATCACCTGCATAGTTAGCGTCACAATAGCTAATTAATTTGCAGTCATCACCTTTCTTGTACAAAGGACCATAGTTTCACATATCTCAATATTCGACGAATGCTTCTAAATGAGACTTCTTTAGATTTTGCATGTACCAACTTAGTGAACCAACTGCATATGAAATGTCAGACCACATCAAGATTAAGTAGATTAGACTATCTACCAATTGCTGGTACATCGTTGGATTCTCCAAATCTTTTCCTTCTTGGGCACACATTTTAGAATTTGGCTTCATTGACGTTGAAACTGGCTTGCATTCAAGCATTCCGAACCTCTACAATCAATCTTTGGAACTTTTGTTGATTAAGAAATATTCCTACTCGTATGTGTTCAATTTCTTGACCAAGAAAGTGTTTGAGATGTCCAAGTTGCTTCATCTGGAAATGTACTGATAAATTCTCCATCGTTTGGAAAATCTCTATATCATTATTACCGGTTAGGATTAAATCACCCACGTATACTAATACAATTGCTAGTTTTCCTTCAATGTCTTTGACAAACAAGCTAGAATCTATAGGTGTCACTGAATAATCACTGTGTTAAGAATTCAACAATTTACCATACCATGTCATAGGTGCTTGTTTATTCTATAGACTGCTTTTTGTAGCTACACACATATTTAAGATGATCTTGACTCTGAAAACCCATTGGTTGATTCATATAAGTTTCACGATCTAACTCTCCATGAAGAAAAGCATTCTTCACATCCATTGTCCATAAATTCCAGTATTTGTTGGCTGCTAGTGCAAGTAAGACTCACATAGTTTAAAATTTCATTACTTGAATAAATGTTTCATTATAATCTAGTCCATATTATTGAGAGAAACCACGAGCTACCAATCGTGCCTTGTATATTTCGATGGAGCAATTTTTACGATAATTATCTTGTAAACCAACTTACATGATACGAGTTTCACTCTCTTGGATTTGGCACCAGATTCCAAGTTTGGTTTTTCTCAAGTGCATCGATCTCCTCTTTCATAGCTGTCATCCACTTAGAACTTTGTGATGCTTCTTTAAATGCCTCTGGTTTTTATATATTTTTGTCTTCAAATATTGCTACATTCGCATATTTAGGATTTATTTTTTGTGTTCTTATTGATCTTCAAAATTGAGATTGCAGATTTGATTCTTCTATTTCATTAGTTCCACCTTCTTTTGGTTATTGATATACGTCGGTTGTCACTATTTGCTAAACGTTATTTCCATTCGAATCTTTTGTTCATTTGAAATTGGATGAAGTTGAGTGATTGCTCCTCTATATTTTGTTGAAGCTTGTCGTCAAATTCTCTCGAGTCGGGTAATGCCTTATTCTCGGAGAGGACAACTAAGAAGATGCTTCATTAAACACCATATTTCTCGAAGTGTACCATCTTTCACTTATTGGATCACAACATCTCCATCCCTTTCTTTGGCTATCATATCCCACAAAATTACATCGTATACACTGTTAAAACAAAATGTGGTTGAAAACAAAATGTATTGTTAAGATGATTACTAACTTAAATTTTATATCGTTATGATTTAATTAATACAGATATTCTACTAGAAAGCAAGCTGCTTGGTTGTGGAAAGTTAGAAAGGAAAATTGATGTGTTGACGGGCATAGTTGGTGTAGCTTCATTTATTATCATCGTTTTGATTGTGCTAATGTATAAGGAAATACACAAATCTTTTTTGCATCCCGTTAAAAAGGATAGTCCATCTCACAATGAATATGAAGTTACAATTGATTCTTGGTTGGATGATGAAACCGTGGACAAAAGGGTTAATGATAGACTTAGCTATTCACCATCATCAATGATTGGGACAAGCATCAACGGAACATCAGTTTACAATGGAACTTACAACAACATTGCAGTAGCAATTAAGTATGTTTTACATATGCATCATTCCATTGCAGAAGATGAGCTCCAACTTTTATTATATGCAAATAGTGAAAACATCATTCGGTTTTACAGTTATGAAAGAGATAAACATTTCGGATATATAATATTTAAAAAGTGTGGCTGTAACCTAAAAGATTTTATTAAAGAGTCGTTGAATTCTAGCAGTAGCAAAAAAAATCAAAATTTCTTTTAGAAGTTGAGAAAGACTTCCATTTGTGGGAAGCTAATGGAGACCTATCAAAAAAACTAATAGAATTTATCAAGTAAGTATCACACAGTTGTTTGTTTATATTTTATTTCATTTACCATGTTTTAAATTATGATATGTAGGTTATAAAATTTTCCATAGGAAATCATAATTTGATCTTTTGACCTATTGTTAGGTCACACCATGCTTGACTTCAAAAATTATATTTCTCTACATATGGTTTCTTCAACTAACATCTCTTAGTATTTTAATTTTGAGGTAATAATGAGATTTCATGGTTCTTTAGCCAAATTGTTAAAGTAACCGTTGACAAAAATATCGTGTTCAAGGGTGTCTTATAAATTGATAATAAGTTAATGTGTTTGCTTGGTATTAAATTGAAATTTTTAACCAGTTATTTTTTTATTTCACTATGACATTGATTTATTCGGAAAAAGTGAAAACATTTAATTGCGAATAAAATTTATCTTATAACATTCATGGTTTAACATAGTTTTACATGTTTCTAGTTAAATAAATCCTTACTTTTTTTCCTCTTTATTACATAGGAATATGGTAGATGGCTTGGAATACTTGTATAGGAACAATATTACACATGGAGAGTTGAAGCCTAGCAACATTGTGATTGTGTTTGGGTAGGATTATTCTTTTGCATTTAAATTGTCTAACATGAGAATGAGCAATTATCAATCTTCTATCACTGGTACGATATATGTTATTGTTTTTTTTTAAATTTCTTACATATTGAGTGATAAATGTTATGTCAGTGTGCTCGTTCTTTAAACAGAAATATTCCAATAGTAGTTGCATATAATGTTAATTTTATACCATTACAACAAATATACCTTATTATAACATCTAAAATGTGTTTTAATATGTGTTTGACATTTATTGGTAGTTGTATAGTTGTAGCACAGTTGGTGCATTTCATAACATTCTCTTGTTGCAGCAAAAAACGTTGTAATAGAATCAACTTTAACTATTTTTAGACGTTCTAATAGAACCAACTACAACTATTTTTAGATGTTGCAAAACTCTATTATGGAATGATTGTTTATATTTAATTTTTCAATATATTTAATTCAATTCTAAATTACATAATAAATTTACAGAATACATTATTTTCACAATATTATTATAAATTTTTTATATCACTTTATTTTGAATCATTAACTAAAGATCTAACCTCAGAAGGAAAAAATAAAAATCAGATGAGTGAACAATTGAGATGCATATAGTTTAAAAAATTATCTTCTTTCTATTGCTTTATATCTAAAGATTTGCGTTTGCTATATGTATAATGGTAAGAGTTCATTTCACATTCATTAATCTTATATTAATAAAAGATACAAGTTAAGAACATAGCTTTAAATAACTGCTCAATACTGTAGAAAGAAGCATAACGAACCTAAGAGAAAGATGAAGACAACCAATGCTTCTATAATAGCTATGCAAATATTGGATCCATTACAAACAACGTGATAATCATAGATCCGTTCACAACCCAAATAGTTCTATCCTTTTACAAACTTCTCGCCAATCACATACTATCTCGTAACTTCAACTCTTTATCTCTTCTTATCATGATCTGCTCCTCATTTTCAGTTTGCTCGTTGCTCAACCTTCGATCGTAAAACAATTTCATATTCATCTCTAAAGAAATCAAAATCAGAGTTGAAAGTAAGCAAGATATCAAATTATAATCACAATCCAAGGCATAAGCAAAGTAGTTAAAGCACTTTGAATTACTTTCAAAAATGGTAAATATAGTGTTAATAACCATTTTTGCATGTAAAATGCATAGATTAATAGGTACGAAGTCACAAACGGTAATTTGAAACCAAAACGATTGTAAATTCAAGTTTCAACACTAGAAGCATAGAAGTTATAAGTTACAACTTACAACAATAAAATGCCAGAAATGATAGAGATATTCAAGTTCACCTTCTACTAATCACTAATACTCAAGTACTTGTGTTTAGATCCATGTCAACTTGAAATGAAAAAAATAAAGCTATTAAACTATTTTATTAATTAAAATAAAATTGAACTATTTTATTAATTGAAAATTTAATTTTTTAAACCATATTTTATGAATTAAAATTGAAATTTAGATATTTCATAACCTAAAATTCAAATTTTAATATTTTTAAAACTACAATTTTAATTTCCAATATTTTATAATTCATTCAATTATTTAAATATTGTATATAACTATTTTATTAAATAAATTTATAACTCATTCATCTATTTATAAACACTTAGATATTGTATTTGCTAAAATTCTAATTTTAACTACTTATAATTCGTTCTTCTATTTAAATATTTACTAAACTACTTTATTAACTTAAAATTAAATTAAGTCCTTTTATAATTTATTTAACTAATTTATTAAGTAAAATTTAAATTTAATTATTTCATCAACTAAAAGGGTCTAAAATTCAAAATTTAACAATTTAATTAATTAAAATTCGAAATTTAAACCATTTTTATAATTTATTTAATATAACTATTCAAAGTAGTTAAGGCGCTAAGGCGTAAAAAGCACAAAGCTTTTTTGTTCACATTTTGTATAAGTGAACTTTTCGGTGGAAAAAATGCACTATGAATTTCTATTAAAAATGTTAAATTTAGGTATGATATCTATTTTTGGAAAATAAAAAGGCATAGATTAATAGGTATGAAGTCACAAACGGTTATTTGAAACAAAAACGATTGCAAATTCAAGTTTCAACACCAAAAATATAGAAGTTATTAATTAAAACAATAAAATTCTAGAAATGATAGTGATATTCAAGTTCAACTTCTATTAATCACAATATTCAAATATGTGTATCTGGATCCATGTCAACTCGAAATGAAAAAAATAAAATAAATTTATTAAACTATTCAATTAATTATAATTAAAAAATTTTTTATTCATCAAATTTTTATTTTTTAACCATATTTTATAAATTGAAATTAAAATTTAAGATACCTTATAAAATTCAAATTCAACTATTTTATTAACTACAATTTAAATTTTAAACCATAATTTATATTTCATTCAATTATTTAATGTCTTATTTAACTATATTATAAAAAAACCATAATTAATTCAACTATTTATAATACTTAAATATTTTATCAACTAGAAAATTCTAATTTTAACTATTTATAATTCATTAAACTATTTAAATATTTTATGAAACTATTTTATTAACTAAAAATTAAACTAAGCTATATTTATAATTTATTTAACTACTTTATTAAAGTAACGTTAAAATTAACCATTTCACCAACTAAAAATCTAAATTTCAAAATTTAACTAGTTAATTAACTAAAATTTGAAATTTAAACCATAATTATAATTTATTTAACCGTACTATTTAAATTTAAGCTTGGTTAATCAAATTAAATTTAAAGTTTAAATTAATTTGACTTAACTTTTAAAAAATAAAATTAACTACGAAAATTAAAATTTAAACTAATTAAAATCAACGTAAAAGTTAGATTTAAAACTAATTAGACAATGTTGTTAAACTAATTTAAACTATAAATTAAGGAGAAAAGAAAACATTACCTTTCACGCTATAGGTCGTGTTTGACGAAAGGGGGAGACGGCTATAGTGTTTATGTGGCTGCGGCGATGAAGGATCGCAGTAGTCTTTTTTTTATGTTCGAACATTTTGAAAACACTAAAATTAATGTCGACGGTAGTTGACTTGAATATCGATTAGAGAAGATGGGTTCGATTGGGTTTACATCATTTTTTAGGCAAAAACTTCTAAAATAGATTGTTACAAAAGATTTAGAAAAAAGCTATTGAATAATAATATTTTCAACTTACGTAGAGAAATGTTGTAAAAATATAACCCATTTTTTTCAACGTTTCTCAATCAAACGTTGCAACAGTGGCATTCTTGCAACGTTTGTTGTTCAAATGTATTGAATATTAACTCTTTTACAACATTTGAATATTTAAAGTTGTGAGAAGGTATTTTACAAGGTTTAATTTAAAAAATTTGCTACCTAAAGTTGTAAAAGTTTTTTTTACAATATTTTTCTATAAACATTGTAAATTTAAAGTTGCAACAAGATATTTTTGTTGTAATGTGTATTTATCCAAAAAGTTCGATTATCATATATTGGGAAATTAATAGAAGTATTAGGCTTAATTTTTAGATGCTGCTACATCATGTCATTTTTGTATATCATAGTATATTAAAAGATATCATAGTTATGTTAAAAGGTATTGCAGCTAATTGTATATATTTTTGTTGTAGATTATGGAACTTCGGGTTGGAAAGCCCTCGAGCTTATTTTGAATGGTCGACGTGTTTAGTTTAGGGTGTTTGATTTTCTTCTGTGTTACAAAAGGAAGTCATCCATTTGGAGAACCTAGAGCAAGAGATGCTGATATTGAAAATAACAGACTTGTGTTATTCAATATTGTTGGTATGCCCGAAGCTCGCGATCTTGTTTCAAAGTTGCTTCATCGCAACCCAAATGAAAGGTAAGCGACTATTTTGCACAAATTTAAAAAAACACGATAACGTTGTCAATCATTATTTTCTTGGAAACAAGTACTTAAAACGAAACGAAAAAGCAACTCTAATGACTTTGACAACATTTAGAAACCACAACATGCTCTAATAAGTAATCTACTCGTTTTGGTCCTTCTTCTCTTACATGAAACTATAGTATTCCATAAATGCAAATCATGGCAGCTTTCATTTCAACTATCATAGATTGCACAGCCAACATAAAGCAATTTGTTTAACAAATGGTTAAATGTAAGACTTTTAAAACACCTCAAATAACTGAATAAGAGTTTTGCCAAGCAGTTTGATGTAATTATTTCCACAAAATGCAGTTCATGAGGAAGAAATGAACAAAGAACTTGAATTGAAATAAAAAACTATTTGTACTATCTAATCTGATTTAGCTAATTTAAATTGTTCTACCATATTGAATCAGACCATATTATTTTCAATACTATTGATCATACAATGCATTGATAGAACAATATATAGCTAACATATACTAGTCTATCCAATCAGACCTTATTCAAACTTTCGAGGTTAAATGTATAGCAGACATTGAAGCATCCTTTCTTTTGGATATCACGAGAAAAATGGAATTCATTGCTCTTGTTAGTGATATTATCACATCAGAAAGAGCAAATGGTCCACTTTATAGATTAGTGGAACATGTGGCATGGAAGGTCTTTCGTCGGAATTGGTTAGGAATGATTAGTTAAGATATTGTGAATTATCATCAAGGGCATAGAAGGTACAATCATTTAAGCTGAAGTGATTTATTAAGGCGGATGAGAAACTCAAGATCTCATTTTCAAGATTGTCAAAATGCATAGATGTAAGTTATTTTCTAAAACAACTACTGATTTATTGTATATTTGTTTTAGTCGCTTTTGCAAGACTTGTATTTTTATTTTTATTTTTTTATCTTTGCCAAATTATTGGAAGTCCAAACTCTGAAGGCCTCTACAAATATTATTTTAAGGTCTATTGGTCTTAATTTACCAAAACTATCCATATAATGCTAATCCAGAATTCCAACGATTATGGAGATTTTGTAAGAATTTCTACATACATTAACAATTTTCTTTATTTATATTGTTTCTTCACATTAATTAAGAAAATTCAAGCATACACACACTCTCTCTTTCATATCATATCATTTTTTCGTAAGGCAACGATCAATTTATTTTTATTTTGCTTAAATTTCAGATGTACACATGGGTGCTCCATGCTATCATTTTTGAACAGCATCGGCTTTTGGGCTTTTTGAGCATGATCGCTTTCTAGATTCGAGTTAGAAGACTAATCATAGCGATTTTTGTCAATTAATTAATCCATAATCAGAGTATTAAGCTTATAGATGTAATTTGATTTAATGGTCGTGTAAGGAATCGAACTCAGGATTTAAAAAGCCGGTATTCATTTGTTAATGTCAAGGTTAAGTTGTTCCTTGTTAAAGTTTGAGTCATCCGTATTGTGATTACACAGAGAACTCAGATTTACAGTTTACTCCTCCTTGCACTCTTAATGTTCCTTACTGAGGTTTGAGTTATAGTTTAACAGGTTGGTATTTAAGCTTATTGGATTTATTGAAGAAAGAATGAACAGTACTATTGGAAATCTTCTAAATTCATCAAGTATGTCAACTTATTGAACTTTAATATTTCTTTTTATTCTTTTTTTATATTTATTTCTTGATCTAGGACATGCAGAATTCATCACCTACGGGGAAAAATGTCTCGAATGGAAAGCCAAAAGGAAAAATCAAGTGTTTAACACTAGAAAATATGGTGACTTTTGTATTCAATTCCTTGACCCTTAAGATTAATCTTACTGGACCATGAATAAGATTGACGATTGTGTTTCAATGTTTGTTAATGTGAAATTTAACATGGAGAAAAAAGATACTATTATATACAACCATTTTTCTACACTTTTAACTATCTCTTTTCTCGTACATCAGTAAAAAAAGGTGGAACCCGACAAGCACCATTGTTCGAATGGTTAAGTGATTCAACTTTGATGCAAGAGGTCACAAGTTGGAAACTTGCGTAGCGTGATTCGAACGCATATTGACATGTGATTTGTATTATGTTGTCCCAGTGACATGTTGTATCTAAGTACCATTTCAAAAAAAGGTGGAACTCAGTGCATGAGGCTCCCGCACGATAACGGGCTATGAGAAGATCGATATTGTATGCAACCTTTCCCTCGCATTGTGAAGAGGCTGTTTTCGGACTTGAACATACATATATGTATATATACATATGCACACACACACACACACACACACACACACACACATATATATATATATATATATATATATATATAGATGAGCGTTCAATAACATCCTAAATAATGTGACATACCTATAGCCCTTTGATTTCCACCACATAACCTGAATTGTTGAATATAGCTTTCTCTCTCTTCCTTCTAGCCATATTATTTAATTCAGGTTGTGCGGTGAGGGGGTTCCACTGAATGCACCTATACATATATATATGTATGTATATGCATGTATGTATGTATGTATATACATATGTATGTATGTATTTTTGTGTGTATATATACATATGCATATATATAACGTATCCACACGTATTATTATTATAGTGTAAATTCGCTCCATTGATTTTCAATGTGTCCTTTTGAGGTTGCTAAAATACCCTTAAGAATTATATTTCCTTTCCCGATTCATAAAACATTCTCCTCAAATTTTTCCAAATTCATTTGGTTCCTTAAGTCACCTAATTCATCCAGAAATCTTTCCTTCAATCATCGCCACCTTGTCTCAACATCACTACCACCTTTAAACCTTTAATTACACTCCTTTTGGTTAATTCCATCAAAGTTTGTGGGACAAATACGTTGGAGATGAAATTGTGAACTTTCTTTGGCATTTACTTCCCTGTCCTGTTAGAGTTTCATTGAATAGAGTAGTCAGATTGAGAATGAGAAGTTTCAATACCCTGCTAAAATGAAGGTGAAAAGTTCCGTAAATATACCTTATACTATTACTTTGTAGAGTGTTCTTTTCTTCTCGCTGTTTCATTTGTATCTCCTGGTTACGTAAAAGTTATGCAAATTGAATAATATTGGAATTTGAGGAGCTAGATATAATAAAAGGGATTTTTAGGGAAATTTAGTCTAGAGATCAAACTTCCATACTTATTTGGTTCCTAGGACGTAGCTGAAAAATTTAGCTACAAGGACAATTTTTTACGTGAATGCCAACTCGTGGTTTCTCGTGCCATCGCACTCCATGCCGCTACGCCCAATGCCACCGCATCCACGACGCCACGCTTTATACATCGCCTTACACCTTTGCTTGCCCCGTCACTGCTTATAGCCATCGCCTTCCATAGCCGCGACCTTCTTAACCGTCGCCTCCTCAAAACGTAACCCCAAAAGACAAAGTAGTGCATCTGCTTCCCACCTGCCATGTCGCCTACAGTTTCCCAAACATAACAACATCGGTGTTCATCTCAACTTACATGCCGGTAGTCAATTACTAAGAAAAATAAAAACAGATAAAAATGACACTGCATGGTATCATTATATGAGAAGGTATAAATTTGGCGAACACAAAATGCTAATGAATCTTATCATTAACTAGAAAATAAGACCACAAGGTTAGGCCAACTATTATAAAATAAAATTGAAGTATAGTTGATGTCTCATTTTCTAGTTTGGTAAATACAAAGCTAATACTACATGTAGCATTATTATATAATAATTGTTTAACTGAGCTTACCACCGAATGCAAAAGCTAACCATATTCGCAACCTAATAAAGTACATATGGATGTAAAAGTCAAATGCATGCACAACATAATCGAGTACATACGGATACAAAAGCTAACCAGATGTACTACATAATCTAGTACATATGGAAACCAATCTAATCGAGATAGATTGGTTAACCGAGGTAGGCATCGAATGCAAAAGCTAATCGGATGCACAACTTAATCAGGTAAATAAAAATGCAAAAACTAATTGGATGTATGTGACAACTCACAATCATCGACATGCCCAAAACCCGTCGCATCAAGAAATGCGGATCATTAGGTTGAAATAAAACTTTCATCAAAGAGATTAAGATAACAATATGAGAAATAAACTATCGAATCACAACATAATCACAACGGAAACAATATATATATATATATATATATATATATATATATATATCCTTAGAAAAATAATAACAGTCTCATAAGCACCATATCATATCGTAGTCTCAGAAAATATCAGTACATAAACCAAAATCATAGTATACCATAAAAGTATCCCTTAGAACCAAAACATATAGACAACTGTACTTATAGGTAATACATGATAAAGGATAGGAGTGGAAGCTAAACTCCAAGAAAAGCACGACAGCCTGGAAGCAAGAATGGACCAGTCACCGCTGCCTTGTCCACCTATGGTAGGGAAAAAGAAAAATGGAATGATCAGACAAAAGTACGATGAATGAGAATAAGACTAATAAGATGATTAAGTGCAATTAATTCTAAATCTACTTTAAGTGATACATAGTGCATATACACTGTCTATGCATTCCTAAGGTCACATACTTAAGGATACTTGTCTAACACAATGGTTCCATCTACAAATCAAACCTCGCATGAACGGTTGGTCGAATCGAATGTACTGCCCATGTCTATTTCACACTATGCCTGGAGAGGAAGAACACAAAATACACACTTGCATATTGAATCATGGCATGCACCCTTGCCCACCTCTCGATCGTAGCAGCAAAGCCTATTACGTTGCACTTCAGAGTCACCACGTGTGATTCCCGCTAATATTGGGCCTCAACCAAGTCTCATTCCATTCCTGTGGCCACTTACCATTCCATGCTAGTGCCCACCCGTGCCATGTTTGTGCAAAATTTTGCTGTAGATTTGTTTGGGATAGAGATTTAGGTTTAGGTTGGGAATTAGTATTTAGAGAATTAGGGTTTGAGTTTAGATTTTGGCAGCACTTCGTTATGACATCTGAAAAATAGAGTTTAGGCCTAGGGTTAGGTGTTAATTTATAGGGGAAACTAACTGATGCCATCCATCAGATCAACACCAGAGCATTTTTGAACCCTACATCGATTACTTGATCCCCATGCACAAAATCTCGACCCTCTAAATGAATCGACACAGAACCAAAAACCTACGATTTACATGGTTGGGTCGACCGTCCCTAGGGCTAGGTAGACCTGTCCCTATTCATGGTTGTCCTGACCCATTCTTTTCTTATTTTTTTAAATCTGTTTGAACTTCTGACACTCGTAACTCTCTCATACTAACTCGGGTTACGAAAAGCTAAAAAATCATCTAGAAAATTATTACAGATATAATTGTCCAAGTCTTATGGTAAAATTCTTGTGAAATTTTTTCTTTTAAGTTTATTCTTAACTTTCAATTATATTTTCTTATTTAACTTGGAAAATTTCCAGGGTGTTACACCCCCTCCCCCAAAGGGATTTCGTCCCCAAAATCTCTAAGGATGGAAAATGCAATTTATAATCAATAATCAAAATCTTATCCATCTACTCATCCATCATCCATGGCAACCATAGTCCTTAATATTTTCTACTACAGTTATGTATTAATACAACGTGGAATGCATGTGAATCTTAACTAATGAAAAAGAGTAGTCAGTTTACTAATTCAAACGACCTCCTGTTTATGCAAGAATGCTCATGTCATGCATCTAAATATATGCACAATCCTAATGGTAATATGATAATTATATACGTATGCTCAACCATACAACCATATGCAACATCTATGCATAACATCCATGGATTAAAATATACAAATCAAGAAGTATATGCACATGATATGAGTGTGTGCGCCTAAACGAGCTATTATCATAATGCGTAGAAATGTAACCAATTACATCCATAAACTTCCATATTCATCCATTAGCATCCATCACTCATAACATGTCCTATTTACATGTTTACAAACATGACTATCATTCAAAGTTCTCAACCTAAGATAGTCTACCCCTCATAAGTTCTACCTAAGGGTTCTAATTAAAGAAAGGTTGAAATTAAAGATGTACCAGAAAAGAGTTGTGGGTAGGAAGCTTAAATCTTCTCCTTGGGCTTCCATGTACTTTCTGCTGGATCATTTCTCTACTGAACCTTAACTAGCCTAATCTCGTTATTGTGGAGTCACTTTGTGCCATGCTCTAAGATATGAGTAGGTGCATAGGGAATGGACTGACGCTCAAGCTCAACCTCCTCCAACTGACTAGGATTAACCACAACAACGAAATCATGCAAGCACTTTTACAAGTGTGAAACATGGAAAATATCATACACCCTAGCTAGCTTGTTCGAAAGCTCAACCCTATAAGCCAACTTCCAACCCTAACCACAATTGGGAAAGGTCCAAGAAATCTCGGTGCTAATTCCCCTAACTCCCAAATCCCATCACATGCCTTAGGGGTGAAACCTTTACAAATACCATGTTTTCCACTACAAACTCTAACTCTGAATGCAAACTATCTGTATAAGACTTCTGCCTATCCTGAGCAGTCTTCATACCCTCCAAATCAAATCCACCTTCTCCGACGTCTCCCTAACAATATTTGAACCATGAATGATTCTATCCATTGTGTCTCACTAACACGATGGTGGTCTTTTTGGTGTGCCGTATAAAACCTCAAACAATGCCATCCCAATGCTGGCTTGATAACTATTATTGTAGGTAAACTAAACCAATGATAAATGATCCTCCCAAGAGCCTCCAAAGTCAATGATTCACATTCATTGCAAATCCTCCAAAACTAGATTTACTCTCTCTATCCGATCGTCAGTCTGTGGATGGTATGCTGTACTCAAGCTCAGCTCAGTCCCTAAAGCCTCCTATAGACTTCTTTAGAACTCACTAGTGAAAAGCAGGTCTTGGTTGCTAACTATACTGGTAGGTACTCCATGTAGCTTAACAACCTCTCTCACATATAAACTACCAGTGATGTTATTGTCCTTGTGCTCCTCACAGGTATGAAATGGGCGCATTTGGTCAATCTATCTACAATGATCTAAATGCTCTCATTCCCTCCCCTAGATCTTGGTAATCCATCAAAAAAATCTATAGAAATGCTCACCCACTTCCACTAAGGAATATCCAATGGCTACAACAATCCTCTAGGCTTTTCTGCTCTGTTTTCACCCTTTAGCAAGTCATACACTTAGCTATATACTCTGCCACTTGCCTCTTCATCCTATGCCAAAAGAAAACTCTCCTCATGTTGTGATAAATCGTATCTCCACTGGGATGAATAGTCATCCTAGAACGGTAAGACTCTACTTATACCACGTCTATTAAATCTGCATAACGAGGAACACAAGTCCTACCACCCTCCGCAAACATTCTCTTGAGTCTATGGCGTAACACCTCAGATGACTAGATGACTCTCCTCTACCCATCCTATCCAAAATATTAGGTATCTCAACATTCTCATTCTTCCTAGACTCAATCCGCTCCATCAAAGTCTGTTGAACATACAAAGTTGATAGTAATCCAAGGGTAATATCCGATGATGGTCTAAAGTCAAAAGTAGAAATATACTCCAATATTTTCCACTATAAGAATAGAGGACTCAATATTGCACCCTATCTACTCAAAGCATCCACTACTACATTACCCTTGCCTGGGGTATAAGAAATCTCAAAGTCATAAGATTCCAAGAACTTCATCTATCTCTTCTGTCTCAAGTTCAAGTCATTTTTAGAGAACAAATACTTTAAGGACTTATGGTCAGTGTAAAGATCAAACCTCTCCCTTAGAAGATAATGCCTCCATGGCTTGAGCGCAAAAACTATAGCCGCCAAATCAAGATCATGTTTGAGTATTTCCTCTCATGGTTTCAACTGCCTACTTGCATAACACACTACCCTACCCTTCTGCATTAATACCGCATCTAACCTCATACCACAAGCATCAGTATAAATTGCAAATGGCTTAGCCTATATGGCAACACTAACACCAATGTGCAAGTAAATTCCTCCTTCAACTAATGAAAGCCTCCTCACACCTAACATCCGATAAAAAGGCAAGATTCTTCTTAGTAAGGCAGGTCAATAGAGCAGAGATTCTTGCAAAGTACTTAATGAACTTTCTATAATAACCTACGAGACCAAGAAAATTCTACACCTTTATGGCATTCCTTGAAACTGTAAATCCTAAAATGCTGCTACCTTACTCGGATGCACTACGAAACCACTATCTGAAACAACATGCCCTAAAAAGCGAACGTCCTCTCTCCAAAAGTGGCACTTAAAAAACTCAGCCTTAAGCTTATATGCATGGAGTGTCCTAAGTACCTCCTATAAATGCAAAGCATGCTCCTCTCTACTCCTAGAATACACCAAGATATCATCTACAATCACCACCAAAACTTACTTAGCAACCCCTTAAACAACCGGCTCATTAAATCAACAAAGTAGACATGCATATTGGTTAGTCCGAAGGGCATGACTAACCACTCATGCGACCTGTCAATAGTCTTGAACGTCGTCTTATGAATATTGTCCTCAGCTACCCTCAATTGATGGAAATCTATAGCTAAACTAAGCTGGGAAAACACTATAGCTTTTCCAACTGATTGAAGAGATATTCTATACGAGGCAAAGGTAGCAAAGATGACTGGTGCTCCCCACTCAGAAATGCTCCTCCCATGAAGCCCTTCTCCAACAACTCATTCACTAGCTTATTCAACTTGCATCTTTCCCTTGGATCCATATGCCTCAAAGGTAAGGCAATTAATCAAGCATTCTTAACAAGATATATCATAAACTCGATCTCTCTCTAGAGCAGGAGATTGGTAACCTTCGCAAACACATTTGGAAAGTCTCTAACTATCGGTAGTAAACTAAGCTCATCCTATGGTAGGTCTAGAGAATAAAGATAGCTCAACATAATTGATCCTCCCGAATCACAAAAAACCTCTAAGCTACACCCACTACAAATGCCCAAACTAGCAACCTTCCTATCACTGTCAAATATAACCATATACATAGACATCCAATCCATGCTTAAGATCAACCTAAATCTGGAGAATCCTAATACGTAGGCATCACACTCAAACTCGACCACCAAAATCATCAACTTCAAACCTCGACGTATCGTAGACAACTACGGGGCTTGACACAAATATAGGGTCAGTCGACATACTAGTGTATAGGTGCAAGTCATCAACAAGTTTACTAGAAATGAAAGAATGAGAAGCCCATATATCAAACAAAGTACGAATAGAAAGACCAAAAAGAGATAACACACCTTCTACCAACACATTCTTCCATTTATCCAGTGCCGGCTGCACATTGAAAGTAGAGACTATCTAAAGAGCATAAGTCTGTACCACCTGAGACGAAGCTTGAGAAGAAACTCTGGGTGGTGCAAGACAAGCTCGCTTGAAATGCCCGAACTAATCACAGTTGAAGCACTTCACTCTAGAAAGATCTGATGGACATTCCTTGATATAAGGCTTACCACATTTATGGCACCTTAATTCCTTCTTCTGAATCATCCCCTTCTAAACGAATCCTCCCTTCTTCTTACCTTTCTGAAATCCCTTTGCTACAATCTTTGGAGCCTCTTCCTTCACCTCTTTCTTAGTAGCAAAAGTAAGCAAAGCCATCTCAACAAGTCTCCCAAATGTAGCTCCTATCCGAATATGGATCACCGCTAGATCTTGTACTGACTGATTTAAGCCATTAGCAGACTTAAGTGCTTTCTCGTGTGTGTGCTTATCAACATCATGCCAAACCTTGCAAGCTCGTTAAATTTGTTAAAATATTCCTTAACAGGCATATCACTGTACTAGAGATTGTTAAACCTCTCCAACATGACTCCTTCCTCAGCTATGATAGAAATTTTTATCTCAAATCTCCTTCAAAACTCTCCTCAAGTAATATCTCCATCATTAGTCTTTACCTTAAGAACCTCCCACCAACTTAGGGCCTCGCCCAGCAGTTGCCTGGTGGCAAGCTGCCTCCTACCTCCGTCTGCAAATCCCATAAGTCTGAATATCCTCTTGCAAATGCGGATCCATTCCCTGGAAACTATATAAGACTTTATATCCAAATAAGGCTTTCCTCCTAAGCTAGAATACGCCAGTCACCTACTACCCTGTCCACCTATGGTGAGGACAAGGGAAAAATGGAACGGTCAGAAAAAAGTTTGGTGAATGAGAACAAGAATAATAAGATGATTAAGTGAAATTAATTCCGAATCTACTCTACATAATATAAAGTGCATATACTGTGTTCTTGCATTCCTAAGGTCATATACCTAAGGATACTTGTCTAACACAATGGGTCCATCTACAAATCGAACCTCAGACGAATGATCTACCAAATCGAGATCTATTATCGCATGTTTATCTCACATTATGATTGGAGAGGAAGAACATGAAACACTCACTCGCATAGTGACTCATTGCAAGACCCCTGCATACCTCTCGATCATAGCGGCATAGTGCTAATTACGTACCATTTTGGAGTCACCACACGTGCACTGCCAGAAGTACTAGGCCCCAACCTAGTCTGTTTCGTTCTTGTAGCCATATTCCATCTTACACCAGTGCCCATCCATGCCGCATTTGTGCAAGAAAAATTTGCAAAACCTAGATCTCTTATTAGAATCGAACTCTCGGGCAGTGTTCCCGAATTGTACTGCGCCCACTAGATTGTAACACTCTTGAGTCTAATGCAAAATAGGATCGCCTACATGCCTCAACAACTGTTCACTCCAGTCTCTAATTCCACTTAAAGGTTGACTCCCTCCTGGTTGCATCATTTACGAAGCTTTTGGATCACTCTCCATCGACATAACAATGCTACATAAATTTGCCCCAACTATTCTAATAGGGAACCTACTTCCTTATTCTCCATCGCACATATCATGGCCCTGAACAATACATTTCAATTTACAAATCAAAATTTTCGTACATTAATTAGTTATAAGCCCCAAAAACTAAAAATGCCCAATTCAGTACACTGGACGATCGACCTAGGACCACCATAGGTCGACCACTTATTGTTGACCT
Source organism: Allium cepa (assembly GCA_030765085.1). Taxonomy (NCBI): domain Eukaryota; kingdom Viridiplantae; phylum Streptophyta; class Magnoliopsida; order Asparagales; family Amaryllidaceae; genus Allium; species Allium cepa. The sequence continues at coordinate 477,212,168 of CM060931.1, forward strand.
AGGCGATCCCAGAGTCGACCGTCTGTGCTTAAAAATTAGGGTTTCAGACTTCATTTCTTTCATGTGCGACTAATTTTTTTAGTTAGTTTAATTAATTTGATTAGTTTCTGATGCCTTTAGAAATCCTAGTTAGCCCTGTTTCCTAATTTTTTCCTAATTAACATTTTTAAATCTTCAATGTCAAATCGATTTAGGGTCTAAATTAAGGTTCCACATTTTTAACAATAAATTGCAATTAAATTAAAAAAATTACAATTTACTAATTTCAATTTTTAAGTTAACAATCTAATTAATCTAAAATAAATTTAAAACTAATTGTATTAACCATTAAATCAATCTATGCCCACTCGTCTCGGTCCTAAGCTTAAGATCCGGCCTCAAATTAATGTATTTCCCCTAGCTCTTTTTAGCCTCTTCTCTAATTACTTGATCTCCTTTTGAATTTTGCTCTAGATTTGTTTAAGATTGGGATTTGGATTTAATTTAGGAATTCGGGTTTAGAGAGATTAAGGTTTCAGTTTAGATTTTGGCAGCACTTCATTCTGGCATCTGAAAATTAGAGTTTAGGCCTTGGGTTAGGTGTTGATTATAGGGAAACTTACTAATGCTAGCCATCAAATTAACACCAAAATAGATCCGAACCCTATATCCATTACTTAATCAACATGCATTACTTAATCAGCATGCACAAAATGACCCCTCCAAATGAATCAACATAGAAATAAAACCCTACAATTTACACATGAAAAAAGTCATTCGATTAGACAAAGATAAGTATGAAGGATGTGTCTGCTTGCCAAATGAAAATCCAGGGTTTTACGGGAGAACCAAGACAGCCAGTTGGGACGATTGACTTACCTATTGAGCTCGAGGAAGGAGAACGAAATTATTCCTTATCCAAACCTTTAGGATCATGGATGATATGTCAGCTTACAATACTTTCATAGGTCGACCGGCCCTATCTGACTTTATGATTGCTTTGGCTCCATGGTGCCTTACCATGAAATTCCCGATGGAGAATGAAGTTGGAGTTATAAAGGAAGATTAAAGCATCGCTAGAGAATGTTATGTCACTAAGTTACGCGAATCAAAACGAGAGGAAAAGGAAAAGAATGTGGGGAAGTGTATCCACATTTACGAACTGTCGGCATAGGAATCATAATGAAAACTGTTTATCGGTAGTGCATCAAATGATTTCTGCATAGGAGCTAGAGTCATTCTTAAGACTCCCGAAGGACGTTATGTTTAATACACTCTAAGGTTGGAATTCCTGCTACTAATAATGTGGTAGAGTATAAGGCATTAATTATATGACTGAAATTTTGAAGGAATTAGGAATAAAGGTTGTGCACATCTACAGTGACTCCTAGCTAGTTGTCTATTAGATGAAAAGGAAACATCAGGAAAAAGAAGAAAACCTTGCCTCTTATTTGTCAAAGGCATGGGAATTCCCAACGACGTTGAACACTATACCATAAGTCATATTTCGAGAGAGCAGAATTCGAACGCAGATTACCTAGCTAAACCACCAATTTTTAGAGAAGCATGTTCAATAGGGCTGGTTCAAGTTGAGACACTAATGGCCCCTAGCATGGATCAGATAGACGTTGATTGGATTCTAGAAACAACAGAGGAAGAGGAATTGTTGATAACCTCGATCAAAAACTATTTGCTGAGAGGGATACGTCCTAAGGATTAAAATGAGCGGAAGAAGCTTCTTCAAAATACGCCATGATTTTAACAACAAGACGGAGTGCTCTAAAGGAGGGAATTCTCCACCCTCTTACTCGAATGTGTAACCAGCAGCAAAGCCAAGAGGACTCCGGGAAGTCCATGAAGGAAGTTGAAGTGATCACATCGAGGGACAGACACTAGCAAAGAAGGTCCTCCACTATGGATATTTTTGGCTATTAGTCAACCAAGATGCAATAAACTACGCTAGATGTTGCAAGCAGTGTCAGAAATTTTCCAAAATTACAAGAACCCCATCCACAGAGCTAACTCAAATGGTCGGCCCATGGTCGTTTTCAATTTAAGAAATCAACCTAATTGGCGTGTTACCAATAACTAAAGGGGAGCCAAAAATGCTTTCATCGCAGTTGATTACTTTACCAAATGACCAAAACAAAACTGCTGGCCACCATAACTTCTAAGAAAGTAATTACTTCGTTACTAAAAAATTATTTGCAAGTTCGGAGTACAATAGAAAATCATCACAGACAATGGAACTCAGTTCGAGAGTGCCGAATTCAAGAATTTATACGAGCATTTTCGGATCGAGAAGAACTTCTCCATGGTGGCACACCCACATGCAAATAGAAAAGTGGAGGCAGTAAACAAAATCATCAAATCCACCATCAAGAAATGGCTGACAAAAGCTAAAGCAAATTGGTTGATGAACTTCCGCTTGCACTATGGGCTTACAAAATGACTCATAAATGGCGACCGTGCACTCACCTTTTGCTTTAGCATAAGGTTTGGAAGCAGTGATTCCAGTGGAACAAGTCCCCTTTCATCGGAGATGACACTTTAATCAAAGTGAGAATTAGCAGCTCCTACTCAAAGAACTTGATCAAATTGATGAGAAGCATAGGAAGCTAAACTAAGGAATGTTGCCCACCACAAAAGGGTAGCGCGACAATTTAACTTCATGGTTCGCAACCGTACCTTCGAAGTGGGGGATCTTGTCCTGAAACAAATTTATACTACTACGGGAGCACTTGGACCAAATTGGGAAGGATCCTATATGATCAGCTAGAAACTTAGAGACAGAACTTCTAAGCCAACAACGGTCAATGAAATTCAGATTCTATGTGCTTGGAATAGCGACTCGCTGTAGCACTGTTTTATTTAATATCTATCTATGTATTTCCTATTTTCGCAATAAGCCAACCAGGGACACGAAGGGCATTGTAGGAAAGATTTTCCTTTCTCCCTTTATTTTATCAATAAATCTATTTAGCTTCTTAAACTAATGGAACCGTATTCATCTAAGCCACCCGACGAGTCGATGGAAGCAAATCAGCTCAAATCTCCAGATCGACGAGGATTCATGCCTTTTAAGAACTAACATTATCCCGACAGGGTCAGGATGCCCAAACTCCCATGTGCATCCATAAGCCCCACATCGCTGCTTGTGCTGGTGGTACTGCGCTCAAGTATGCTCCATTCATTTGCCACTCGAACCAATGGAACTACATTCTAATACGCCCCATTCTTTTGCCACTTGAACGAAGGGAACCACATTCAAGTGCACTCCATATCCTCTGCTTTTTGGACCGATGGAATCACATCCAAGTAAGCATCCATTCTTTTTCAACTTGAACTAGTGGAATTGCGTTCAAGTAAGCCCTATTTTTCGCTTCTTGGATCGGTGGAACTACATCCAAAGTAAGCACATGTTCCTTTACTGCTTAAACCAATAGAACCACATTTGAGTATGCTTCGAATCATCGATGTTATCCTAATAACATCGTCAATTTGTCAGAACCTTCCAAGTATCGATGTTGCTCTAGCAACATTGTAAAATATATCAGTTGTAGAATTTGTAAAAACTAGTCCCTACCTCCGAAAATTTAACATTGCCTAGATATCGGTTACATTGAAGGAAAATCCAAGGGTTTCAACTATCTTCATGTCTCAAGAAACAGATACTGATATGCAGAGAGAACCTTAATATCGAACTTGGAAGAAATCAACCATCTAAAGTACAAGTTGCTCGGAATCAAGCATTCAAACTATAAGTTCTCAAAGATAGGAGCTGCAATACATCTTTGACTAGGGACAACCAGAGAGTAGCCAAAGTATCTAGTCCCATAACAAGTGTTCAAAGTAAGCAGTCGCGTGTAGTAGGGAGGTGCACATACCAACACTTGGCTACAATAAAGATTACCCCACAGTTCTGTCATGCCAAACAAGAATTTTGGGAACCATAAAAGAGCTAAGTAAAATAGTAAACTAAATAACTGTAGGTCACATTTCTGACACCATTTACATGCATGGAATTGCAGTAAATAAGCACATCATATAACATACAATACAATATTGTATAATATGGAAATTTGGAGATAAGAAATCGTATTATACACACGGACAATGGTATATAAACGGGCACAGTACTTAGAATGCAGAAAGTACATGGAAAAGATAAAAAATAACAGTAGAAATACTAGTCTTTTCATTGCTCGAATCACTTTATGTGCAGAAACAAATAGCGGGGTCGCTCCCGTAAAATATCGGCCTAGTTGGACACCAAAAAGCAAAAAGTATCGACTCTGTACTTTTACAAAAGACTCAAAAAATCAAAAGACACACGAACAAAAAAATCACCAAAATCCGGATCCACTGATGCTCAAACCCATCACTTTTATTTGCTTTTCTCTCCTCTTTTACTGCCTTTGCCTGGGTCGATCGGGGTCTTCGTCCTGCCATGTTTACTGGTCTCTCCTTCTACAAAGAGATCAGACAACTTTGATCATCCAGTGAGCGCACTTTTCTCATTGGCCACCTTCAGTGCAATGGTAGTAGGAGTCTTGCGCTTCCGCTCCCCCTTCTCCTTCTTCACCTCTAACCCTTTCCTTTTCTCCTCCAATCTCTCCGCCATGATCGCTTTATCAGTCGGTCTCGATTCGCTAGTAATTACCACCTCATTATCGATAGATGTAGAGATGTCCTCTTAACTCAGCAGTGCTCCTATCTTTTTCGAATTGGGCATAGGCTCGGATCTAGAAACTAGGATCATTCCAGAAGCCATTGCGGAAATGTAGTGGAAGCGGTGAAAATAGTGGTGGCTTCCGAGCCCTGCGTAGCTAGAGAGGAGGTAGGAAGATAGCTGACCTACAAGTTTGGAAAGGGAAGTGCACAATTTATAATAGGACTCTAGAGTAAATTAAATTGCTTGGAGCATCGGACAGATGAGAGAAATACCTGATCTAGGAGTATGGTCATGAACTTGAACTTGGAAACTTCGCCACTAGTCCCTATCTCGAAGGGTCACATTATAGCTCGAACTCAATATGGCTCACCTAAAGGCTTCAAATGTCCTATTGGTGGCCTGATAAACAATCGCCATGCATGTTGGGATAGATGCTGCTTGCTCTTGAGAAGTAGGAACAAGTGATTGGTGTTGACCCAAGGGCTTGGGCCAATAAGGGCTTTCGCTACAGCATCGACGACCTTCTCCCTCTCATCTCGAAGCATAACTTTGCCAGTAGTTAGGAAATCTATGTCTTTGGAAGTCAAATAGTTTGCCATCAACTCTTCTTCTGAACGCGTATTATTAGCTTGCTCCGACCTAACCAATACCTCCTCCCATACGTGACAAGGGTCCGAGGGTTGTTGACACCAAGCCATTTCAAGCTTCCCTTGTTCATCACACAACTAGTGTAGAGGTGGAGAATACTGCCATCCATATTGCTTATTGCATCACTATATACTTTTCGAAGATCAGCAAGCTCTTCCCTTATGGTTAAATGATCAATCTCTTACGCTAGCATCGTGGATATGGCTTGTTCATTCTCTTTTACTAACCATTCATTCTTCTCTCAAAGCAGGGTAAGCTCAATAACCTGTTTCACGATAAGGTGGCATGACCAACAATGGTTTGGTCTCGAGACTTAATAGTTCTCTCGGCATCGATGAGCCGCTCTTTTAGTTTCCTAAATTCAATGTGAGCATCCTTAAGCTGATTTTTAACTACTAAGATCACTTGGTTATGTGCTCGGTTTGCCTCGACCATCAAGTTATTGATAGCGGCCTTGCCCATTAGGACCGCGTCCCTCTTACCCTTCAACTCCTCTATTTCATCATCATGAACTTTGATCACCCTGGTGTAGTCTTCTCTCTCGGCTTCGAATCAGAGGATATCTTGATAGTTGAACAGTTTACATTCGATAAGGCCTTTATGAGATATTGAGAATCTCATCCAAACTTCAAGTGTACATGGACTGTATCTAAGTTGCCAAGAGAAGTAGCTCTATTTAGTTGCTTTATTGCTTTGTCGAACTTGACTCCCTTCAAGAATAGATTCAAAAAATAAGCCTGAAGCAAAGGTGGACCAGGAGGAAGCACAAACCTTTCCTTTCGGCTGGAAGAGGTGGGAGCTATTACAGTAGTCATTTTCTGACAAAGCGGAGTTGCTTGAGTCACAGTAGTTGGGACATTCGAATGAGGACGAGTAATCAATGGCGAAGGCGGAGTCTCTTTGGCATTTATGTCCATCGCCAGGGGCACCGCCCTAATCATCTCTCTTCCTTTTTCTCCCTTCTCGTGCTCTTGTGCCAAGTGGCAAGCTTCATCGTCATCCTCTTCTTTCTCTCTTCATCTGTCTCGCAAGGAGGATAATAGGCCGGATCAAGAGTTCTACTCTTCTAGGAGTTGGAATCCTGGCATAACTGGTGATATAGTCCACATCCCATTGTACCTAAAATGAAAACAAGAATGAAGTTGATACTCAAAACTAAGAACTTCACGTGATGTAGAAATGTATGCTTGTGATCCTAAAGTGAAGTGTGTATTGTTGATGACCCCCTATATACTATACCAACCTTATAGGCAGAGATAAAGAGTCAGAGTTTTTTCACTATTGCTCAGAAATATGCTTTAGGAAATGTCGATTTTCGAGCCGATCTTGACCATCATTTTGGTAATGGAGATATTCTTGTGTCTATCTACATGAATGGCGACATCTCTCATGAAATCAGAAGTAGACGTATCTCCCGCATGGGTCCCGGTAGCTTGACTCCCCGTAGACTGTTGAATCTCGATAATAGGTCATTCTTTAGGAGGATAAACTAGGGTTTTGAGGCTTAATGCCTCAGTAGTTAACGAGTCCAGAGAAGGCAGTTAAGGAATATCAGTACTCATTTTCAACGACTCGCCAAAAGATTCATCTCTTTCTTCAGAGATGTGAAAGTCACTACCATCACCTTCCGAACCTTTTCCTCTCCTTCCTCAACTACAGTTTGCCTCCCAACTCTCATTTGAAACATTCCGTCTTCTTTGAGAATCGAAGATATCCTGTAGGCCTCATCTCTATTTCTGTAACGTCCTCTTCGGAAGGTAAGTCCATATCAGCTCTGTGAATCTCTTTGGGCTATGCTTAATTTGATGGAATATCCACTTCCTCTCGAGTCTTCTCGACAGAGTCATGAGCATAGGCAGAAGAACGAGTGCATCTCCTTGGGCCACTTGATGTTGACGGCTCATCATTAACGGGAAATCTATCAAGATGAAGTAAACCAAATTGCCAGAGGTGTTCATTTGTCAAGAGAAACTCAATTAAACGCTCTGAAGCTCTCATAGCCTTTAGATTTTTTAGCATCTTGTCAAGCTCGTTGTTACATTCCCTATTAGGGATGAATGTAATAAAATATAATGGGATAAGAAATATAAGAAAATGGAAAACCAATTGAAATAGCAAATACTAGGGAATCAGGACTGTCACGACCCGTCTTCCACTAACCAGAAAGACACATCATGAATTAATAAAGAAAGGGATAGAAAGAGAAAAGAAAGAGAAGAAATATGAAACAACATCAGAATCTCAACAGCGGAACGAATAAATTATATTAATAGCATAAGTATTACATAGTATACAACCACTATCAGAGTTACATAGGTTATACATTACATACTAGACAGTTATAAACACATGCCTAGTTATTACAACTCAATACAATACAAGGAAACTACTCAGAGAAACCAACACAGCGTAACACTATAAATATCTACAACGCAGAAGCCTCCTGCTCCATTGCTCCTCCATAATTTGTCAAAGCTAACCTGAATCCCTTGGCTACTCGAAAAAATTTGAGTACCCAAGAGTTTAAGAAAACAGAAGATAAACTTCGGGTCAAACGTAGGTCTGGTGTGAGTAACAGGTTAAAGTTGCTTAACTTTTGAAAACCTTTGAAAATAAAGGTATCACGTAAGACTTTCCATACATAAACATGGAAAAGTTTTTACCTTATGCTAACCAAAACATTTGATAGGAAATTCGGTGATATTATAATAGGTCTAGGGTTTTCAAGTAAATATGAAATAGCCGAAATTGTTATATCTATTAAATTCCATCTACTAGCCACAAAAGTGGGTAATACAATCAAAACCGATGGCACTTATTGGATTTTGGATTCCATACAATGGTAGGGCTACCGGGGTACGCACGTCACAGTACGGGGCCTAGATCACCGTACTGAGGATCACTTCCAATCCCCTGCAACACAAAGCCGGAACCATCCCTTACTGGATAGTCCCGGACAAGACAACCCCGCAGTTGGCCGTGACCCAACTGTCGACACAGCCGAATAAAAAGGGACTTCTAGACAGAGGAAAATCTCGTCCTACTTGGGCATGACCCATTTAGCCTTGCTGCACATCCCCTATTTTAGCCATTCTCGGTTGATGAGGCTTGAGGCTACGATTACCTTTACAGAACACATCTCTTAGAATGCTCATCGTCCACCTGACGATGTGCTGAAAGCATTCAATCCATACAAGTTCATTCCGAGTTCGAACGAAACCGAAGGCATTATCTCGTTACACTCATTTTGGAATCACCCTCAAAGTTAACGACGATAACCCTTGCACTCTGAATCTTCATCTCGAATCTGAAAGTACTATCTCCGTCAAACTCATCTCGGAATCACCCTCAGAGTTATACTGACGAAAAGTTCTTACACCTCGAGTCTTCACTCCTTACTTGAGATTCACGACCTATCGTTAATTTGGATCGATGTGGTTTACGGATATCCAAATTTGGAAACCCGATCCCGGTCTCATCAAAATCCAAAGCGTATCTTTTAAGGCCAAGTTGTTTTAGAGCTTAAAACAATTCAATCTCATTATCTATATGCACACAAATAGATAATTCACATATCACAATAAATAATCATCACAACAGATAATCCATATTATCATTATCAAGATAATCCATATTATCATCACAATGCAACCAATGCATCCACATCACACAACATTACTTATCTCATAGCTGAGATTTCAAACCATTCAAGGCAACCAATATCATCCATTTATATATAAGCAATGATCTAATCACACCATCTATAATTAATTTAAAATGAATTAAGTTAATTACTTCCATCTCTAATTAATTTAAAGTGAATTAAATTAACTACTACATCAATATAAACTTGCTTACATATTCATTAATTAATTACAAATCAATCAATTAATTATCCTCTAATTAATCACCTTAATTAATCACCCTTGATTAATTATCGTTTAATTACATTCAAGTAATTATCTTTAATTAATTTTTACAAATTAATTGTCCTTAACCAAAACAGTAATTAACCTTTAATTACTTCATTAATTAATTAATTATAATTAATTATATTAATCCTTAATTAATTACATTAATTAATTACTTCATTAATCACTTAATATTGATTAATTAATCCTTAACTACATCATTAATTATATTAATTAATGATCCCTAATTACATCTAAATTAATTAACTGCACTAAGAATTAACCTTAATTAAATCATAATTATTAATCACTTCCGATTAATCACCTTCAGTAATTAACTACTCTTAATTACTTCATTAAGTAAATTAATTATTCCTCAATTATTTGATAAATAATTATATTTATTAATCATCCTTGATTAGTCTCATTAGTAATTAATTACCCTTATTTAATTACATTACTTAATTATTTTCAAACGTCTTAATTAATCAATGCTTAAATTAATCACTCTAAGTAATTAATTATTAATTACTTTCACAAAGTAATTATCCTTCATATTAATTATACAAGCAATTAACCCCAAAACTCTTCCATACTTCAGTAAGTTACATTCAATAATTACTCATCTTAATTACTTCTATAAGTAATTATTCTTTATTGATTTCTTATTAACCCATCAAATAATTATTCTAATTTAATTTAATTTAATTAATTAATTTATACTAACCAAATTAATTAATTAATTACAGTGAGTAATTAATAACTTTAATTACCTTCATAAAATAATCATACTTAACCAAATTCCATAAATGATTATCTAAATTAATTAATCCAATTAATTATCAAAATTAATCACATTAATTAATTATTAAATAATCTTAAATTAATGACCTTCATTAACTTATCAAAAATTCTTAAATTACCTTTCTTAAGTAATTAACTTAAATTAATTAATATTAATTACAAATTTAATTCATCTTAATTACTTAATTTAACCGTAATTAATTTAGTCAAACGCTTAATTAATTAAATAAATAAATAAATTATCTTATTTAAAACGCCTTACTAATTTAATGAACCACAATTCATTAAATCTTGGATTTACTTTATAATAAGAACATTTCTTATTAATGATTACATTATCATTAACAAAGTAATTTAAACAATTTACTTTTAAATTTGTTTTCAAATTTTGTTTTAAATCTTAGATTTAAAATGAAGTCAAACTTAACTTTAACAAAGTTTTAAAAACATTTTAAAAACTAAAAAAAACTTATGCTAAAGAATTTCTTATTTTATAAAAGATGTTTAAAGAAATTTAAACCCAAATTCATTTTGAAATACAAATCATATTTAAAATACAACTTAAACCTTCAAAGTTATTTAAACACTTACATTTTAAAAACTACCTTTATTTCTAAATTATGATTCAAATTTGGATTTTGATTCCAGATTTAAATTTGGGTTTAAATCTCTATTTTTTTATTTTTAAGCTTTACTTTTAAATTAAAACTATTTAAACTCTTTTAAAGTTGTTTAAAACATTTTAATTTATAAAATTTTAATTTAATTTTAAACCGAGGATTCAAACTCAGTTTGAATCCATTCTTTAAACTTAGGTTTTAAATTCTGATTAAAACTTGCTTCAGATTTTTAAACTAAATTTTTAATTTGGAAACAAACAGGTTTTCCTTGAGAAACCTGTAACCACTAACATACCCGAACCTCCCCTTCTATTACTTCAAGAAAAACCCTATACCACTTCGAGTAATTACTCGAATTACTCGAGTAAAACTCGAGTCCAAAAATTCTGCAACCCAAAAAAAAACATCACCTGACACACCACTGCACCGTTTATATGCACGGTGGTCCTGACCACCTCCGGTCATCATCACTACCAAGATCAAGTCACCGATCATCCTCCGATCCAACATCGACCATCAGAACCACCCCAAACACCACGAATTCAAAATCGAACACCTAAAACAGAATCTGGAAGCAACAGGCACACCCCTTCAAAACCTGTAAAACTCCTCATCCTCTCTACCCGACCATCGGTGGCTTTGAAACTCCATCCATCCCTTCTTCAACTCCCAAGTTACCATCTCCCCAAAAGTTGTAGCACTCGATCAACTAGAGCAACCATGCCAATCAAAACTGCTGCACTATCCAAAAACTAGGTTTACAAATCAAATCCAACTATCACCATCACCACGGTGATCTTCCACCGCCTCCACCATTTTTCCTTAAATCACAGACCACTCCTCTTCCTCCAGAAAGAATTACGACCCCTAAGACCATTGAGTTCATCAGAATTTCATCAAATTCCAAATTCTTGTTAAACCAGAAATGCTCTTGGATCCCTTTATTAAAAATCATAATTTTTTTTCAAAAATCAGTTTTAAGCTTTAGCTTTTGATTCATATACCTGAATCAAAGAATCTTGACAATTTATTTTGACTGATTTTTAAGTTTGCTGTTGTTATTTAATTTCCAGAGGAAATACAATTTAGTTTAACTTAACCAGATTTTAAAACTTAAAACTATGATACAATAACCATAATTTGTCCAATACTTAAGTCTTAACAAAGGTTGAATTCATAGAAAGTAAATTTTTGATTTTTTCTTGACCCTAGAACAAGTACAACAGTCTGCACAAACCACTATACATTTATAGAGAAACATGCACTTGTATATATTCACATAACAGATTCATTTCAGATAAAATCAAGCAACTAGATTTAACTTAAATTTTTTTTTAAATAAATTTTGTTACTCACCTGAAACAAATGAGAACAGAGCTTTTACTTCTTTAATTTTAAACTGAGTTGCTGTAGTTTGATTTAGCTTGTGATGCTGTTGTTTTAGACTTGCATGCAGGCCTGAACAGATTGAAGGCGAAAGAAATGCAGACTGGTTTTTATTCTAGAAAATGTTGACAGGCTTTGTATGCTTTTGAAAATGGATTTTACAGGTTTATGCAAAACTTTGTAAACCTGATTTAAATAATAAATTACTATTTTTGAGGAAGGGGTTTGCATGCTCTTAATTTTTTTACAGTGGATCACAGGGTTAACATGCAGGCTTTTGATTTTTAGTTTGAGGAGAAATTTCCAGATTTCGATTTTGAACATTATTTTGGTTTTTGAGAGTTTGGAAACAAATTTGTTTTCAGCTGAATTTTTTTTCTTCTTAACTTTGAAAAATGAAGACTAAAAGAAAATGAGGAGATGAGGTATGTGTTTATATAAGATAAAAAGATTTATTTAAAAATTAAAAGAAAAATCAAAAACAAATATGACACTTGTACTACATCTTTACATTTGTCAATTAGAGTAGATTATTAGTTTACATTTGTTACATTAGTTACATACTTTAACTACACTTGTCCTAAGAGTAATTAGTATTTATTATTAAGCTTTAATAAAAGCTTTTAACTTAATTTATTTGTTTTTAATACTTAGTTATATATATATACAACTTTTAAAGAATAAAACCAATTATATTTATACATAAAAAATAATACATATATTTATAATTTGAAAATAACACACTTGACAATTTAAAATAAAATTTATAAAGAGATTATAAATTACTTATTATTTAAATGAATAAATGTTTCATATATTAATTTTAAACCTTCATAGCTAATTTATATCAACATATTAAATTTAAAAATAACAATAATATTGTCTTTTAAAACCTATCTATATTTATATATTTATTAATATTATTAGAAAATAACATATTTATCAATTTAAATAATTTATAAAAGAAATTATAAAATACTTAACTCTTATCTTATTTAACTTATTTAAATGCATTAATGTTTAATATATAAATGGTATTTTAATTTTTCATACATAATTTCAAATTATATTTATTAAGCAATATTTAAAAAGGAAATAAAATAAACTTTTATTTATCTTATTTAAAATTTAAACTTATGCTTAAAATATGTTAACAATTTAAAACATTTTCCTTAAGTATCTTAAAATCATATAGCTACTTATTAAATAGTTTTGAACGGTTATATATTAAATAAAATAATAATTTCCAAATTATCAAAATGAATATTAGAATTTAAAAACAAGATTTTATTTGTTTATTAAACTTCAAATCAAAACTTATCTATTTACAATATATATAAATACATATATACATTATAAATAGAAAACATTTTATTAGCTTTTAAAAGATAAAATTCACCAATTAAACATCTATTTAATTGGATTGTTAAATCAAGCCAAATTTTATTAAAAAAATTTATCAAATAAATTTAATTTTAAATACAGATTATTAAATTGATATTGCCAAAATTTGCGGGATATCACAAGGACTTACTTTTGGATAGCCAGAAGCGGTTGAAGCCCTTTGGATGCTTAATGAAGAAATACTCGTTCTTGAAAGCCGAACATCTATTATGATGGTCTGATGTAAGCTTACATCCCCACCAAGCTTCAATAATTAAAAAAGATGGGAAGTCTTGTCTCCTCCTGAAGTGCAAAAGGAATGTGAGCTCGTTTAGCCTTGGGGATGCCCGAATGTTCTCATGAATAGAGTATATAGGGAACTTTGGAGCACATAATCGTTAGAATGGATTTGAAACGTTGCCAATCCGAAGTCTTAAAGCACCATGACTAAGAATTGGTTAAACGATGATACAGCACCACTCAAGCGCATGTACCGGTTGTAAGCAATAAAACCTTCTGGCAGGTTATGAGCAAATTCAGCTCGAGTGGGCAGAAGAACATCACCCTTAGGGATGCCATGCTATACACATATATTTCTAAGTTTTTTAGCTTTTAGAATTGATGACGCTTGCTCCAAAATACATTTCAAAAACCATCTTTAAAGTATAATTATCTTAACTAATTTTTTAAAGATTCAAAGGTTTTTTGTAAACAAAGCAAGCCATGATCAAAAACTATGAAATACACATAAAGGAACAAAATAGGAAAATCCAAACATCTAGAACTTTTACAACAGACCTCTATATTGATAAACAGACATTTTTACAACAGACATCCGTTATGGTACATAGAGGCTTGGAACAAAATATTCAGATGTCTGGATGCCTGTAACCGGGTTTTTAGTTGAATTTCTAAAGGACATGCCCCCTCTTCTTCAATAGTAGCATCTCCTGCTTTGAATAGTTCTCTCAAATCGTTACTGCTGTTTAATTAGAACTTTTCAAACCTATAAATAGAGTGGAGAATTCACTTTTATTCTTACTAAGAATCAATTCTTTCTATTTTTTAATCTATACACACTTATGAATTACAAATATTCTCATGAATTTACTTTCTACAATTACATGTTCAAATCATTGTCTTGAGGAGATTATAGGAAAGGTATACTTAACAGATTTATCCGTGTTATCTAGAACACAATCAGTCAAGAAACTTACTTATTGCAATTTTTTACGCACTTTACTTGTAGCAATTTTTATACTGCTAGTTTGCTGTATATTTTTATTTAGAAGATATGATCATATTACTCGATCAACATAGACTTTCATTTGGTATTAAAGCTTGGGATTCTAGAGATCATCGCAACATCCTAGAATAAATGGCCATAAAGAGATCAGTCAAGGAAATAGAAAGTGGAAGAGAAATAAAGAAGAATCAAAGATGCAAACAGAAAAATGCCTCATGGCTAAACTTAAATAACAAGTAGTCTTCTTAGGCTTTTTGTATAAAGATCTTTTGTTAACACATGATGAATTACTAAAAGACTGTAAAACTTTGAATAAAGTTAGTAGAATTGCATTTGTTAAGTTAAAAGACTGTGAGCAGGAAATTTCCAATTTAATAGAGGAAAATAAATTTTTGTTAATATAGATTAAATTTTTTGAAAATATAGTAGATGATCTTGTTTTACAAAAAGATTTTATACAAAAAGAAAATGAGCTGTTAGAAGTTAAAAAAATGATCTTTTAAAGGAAATCAATTTTTGGAAATAATTTTTTTTTTTCAAAAATTCTCTAAATAGTTCTAGCACATTAAATTTGTCTCTTGAAAAAGGAATGAAGCTTTAATTCAAAAGAATTTAGAATTGTTTAAAGAATATGAGATATTAAAAGATAATAGTAAGATTTTTCAATAACAAGTTTGTGATTTTAAAGAAAATTTTGAAAGATTAAATAAAAAAATCATAAATTCTAACAAAGGTAAAGATGTCTTATTTTCCTTAGTTATAAATTTGAAAGCTCACAATGATAAAAGAGGTTTGGGCTATAAACAAGCTAAAAGTAAAAATAGTAATAGATATGCATTCGTGTATACTAATTTTAGTGCAAGTACTAGTAACCAAGATAGTTCTAAAACCACTTACAGTTATAATAGTACTTTGTTTAGAATATAGAAAATATTTTACAAGTACAAGGCAAATGACTAATAGTATTAAAATATGATTGATCATGATAAATAACTTTATATTTGCAATTATTTAAGAATTTGATTTGTAGTAAAAACTATAATTCAACCACACCCATATGGGTATGGTTTCCTAAAACTTAGGAAATTATAATAACCTTGGGTATTGCATGCTTTAAATTTTAATCCTTTTATCACTACCCTAGTTTACAACACTTTGATTAAAATATACTATTTTTAATGTTATCAAAAGTACTGAAAAGTAATTACTGTTTGGTAAAATTGTTTCATTATTTTTCTTTTTTGGAGATACAACCACACCTATTTTTATAAGGTTTTCATCCTATGGTTAACCTCTGGACCTTAACGTAGTAAGTGGGTTCCAAAAACTATTTTTTTTTTGTAGGTACCAAAGAAAGACAAAAAGGATGAGATGGATTTCTAATAGCAAGGTTCCATACATACGATGAAGAACGTGCATGCATGGATAATGGAACTGCAGCAAATTTGGTATATCTAATTCGTTTTTTTAATAGTTTAGGGTTGGTATTGTTAATTATAGATTATCACAAAGTAATATTTTTTGAAAAAATAAATTAGATGCTTTTTATATATAAGATATTGCTTTCAAAAGTGCTAGAAATATTTAGAACGTTTTCCACTATGCTAAATGAACGAAAAATTGTTTAAGGAAAATATAAATAATTTTTTAAAAGTAACAAATATTTTTAAAATATATAACTATGTTTAATATTGTAAAAAATCAAGATGTTTTTAACCAATTTTTTCTTAGTTATATATATCATCATTTCATACACTTCATATATTCTCTCATTCTTTTTATAATTATAAAGGGGGAGAAATTCATATGCATATTGATAGAAGGAGATATTATACTTAAGGGGAGCTTTAATCATAGTACAATATTGTTTTGTGTAGAATAAATATTTTTCAAAAATTGTATAGTTGTCATCATCAAAAGGGAAGAATATTGGAACCTCTCTTATTGGATTTTAATGACAATTTCTATATAATTATGCCAAAGAACCTTTAAGCTAACTTGTAGATACATAAGTACCAAACAGTGATAAACAAACTAAATTCAACACGAAGATTCACAATACAGAAGAGGATAGAGGTATATACATAGAGAAAGAAGAGGTGATATACAAGATAGAGACAAGATGAAGCAGTATATTCAAAGAGATATGATGATCGGCATCGAAATCGAGCTCAATTGAAGAAGTCAAAAGGTATTTATCTATTATTTTGTCATTTTACATAAACAAAAATACATTTCGAAAACCATCTTTAAAGTAAAAATATCATTTTAACTAATTTTTTAAAGATTCGAGGGTTATTCATAAACAAAATAAGCCACAATCAGAAATTATGAAATATACACAAAAAGGAATAAAATAGGCAAAATCCCAACATCTAGAACTTTTACAGCAGACATCTATATTGATAAACAGACGTCTGGAACTTTTACAATAGACATCTGTTACAGTACATAGTGGTCTGGAACAAAATATCCAAACGTCCGGATGCCTATAGCCGTGTTTTTTATTTGAATTTCTAAAAGGACATGTCCCCTCTTCTTCAACAATAGCATCTCCTGCTTTGAATAGTTCTCTCTAATGATTACAACTATTAAATTAGAACTTTTCAGATCTATAAATAGAGTGGAGATTTCACTTTTATTCTTACAAAGAATCAATTCTTCCTATCTTTCTAATCTATATGCACTTGTGAATTACAAATATTCTCGATAATTTACTTCCTACAATAACATGTTCAAAGCATCATGTCAAGGAGGTTATGGGAAGGGTGTACCTAATAGACTTATTCATGTTATCTAGAACAAAATCAATCAAAAACTTACTACCATTCGTAGTCAAAGTCCGATTGGAGTTTTCAGTTGAAGTCCTATTCGCCAGCTTAGGCGATTTGTAATATAGAAGTCCAGTTCGACAGCTCAGGCGGTTTGTAAAACCTACTCCTTGGGTTAAGAGAAGGTATAGTCGTAAATCTAGAAGGTGTCTAGGACTAGATGTAGAAAGGGAAGTTCGAAGCAGTATAAAATATCTCAATTGCACTTTACTTATTGTAGTTTTTATACTATTAGTTTAATATGAGTTTTTATCTAGTAAATATAATCATATTACTCGATTCACATAGACTTTCAACGGTATGCTGATTGACGCGTCTTCTAGACAATAAAACTCGTTGATCACGGAAAGTACTTTCTTTTTAGAGACTGGATGTGTAAAAATGCAGTGCAATGTAGCTATCCGATATGTCCGAATCTACGGTGAATCGTCATAGCAGAGTCAATTCGATGTTTTAGCTTTAGTCGGTTCCATGAAAAATTATGGTTGAAACTAGAAGGCATGCATTGTCTCAAATCATGCAAGTCCAATATGAAACTTAACCCTAACAACATCACTAAAAAGTCAAGCTTCCATTCAACCATCTCCTTCTCTAAAATTGCAATTAACAAAAACCAATCATTATCTCCACCACTAGTCATGCATGAATCCACCATCGCCAAAGCATCAATTAATCACCACCAACCTTCAATCGCAGTAAGAAATAGATTCGGTCTATGATATAAACACTGATTCGGGTCTGGGTCTAAATGCATCGATTGTGGCGACAATGGTTGATCTAGGAGATGGCGAGAGGGGCTAAGAGGTAACAAAACACGACTTTAGTGGCAGAATGCGAACGGTGGTAGTGTAGTGGCTTGAATCATCGAAGTTAGGGTTTTGGAGCTTGAATCGATTGTAGCTAATAGGGCAAGGTCGGTTGGAAAGTGAGGACTTAAGTGGTGTACGGTTGTATAAGTAATAAAAGAATTCCCAAAAGAAAATTGCTAAGTTTCTAGTTCGGGCCGAATTAGTGATCTTGATTGGGTACCCAATTAGGCCTTTAACCCAGTTCAACTCCAACTTCTTATGAAATATGTAATGCTTCACTGATCTTGTTTATATCATCTAAAAAACTAATGGCTAGAAAGAAACATGATAAAGGCTCCCAATCTTCTCTTGCCTCCGAGAAGAGAGATTAGAGACTCGTTCAGTCTCTTGTTACCTCTCAGGATGAAGTCAACACCATCCTTCGACAATTTGGTATTACTGATATAGAGGCCATGGTAGTGGGCCTATCTGGAATGTAAACAATCCTCCGAAGGTTTTTTGCCTTCACCCTAATCAACATTTGACATTCCAGATATCTTCCTCTTTCGACTTCTTTGTTCGATACTTAGGTTATCTTGGCATTGCCCCAATACAACTGCTGCCAAATTCTTGTACCTATCTAAGTTGCCTCAAGATTTTGGCCAGGGAAGCTGATCTCCCTTTTCTTGATGTTGATACCCTTCGCTCTTTAGTAGTTCCTATCAAAGTGGGGAATCGGTCGGTAGGCACCATGTACCTCCTTCTCCCAAACAAAAGTTTGATCACCAACTTGATCAACAGATCTAAAGGTTGGAAGAATAAATTCTTCCATGTAAAGACCCACACTCCCAAAATTAGAAGGTCTTTCTATGCTCCTAGTAAGTCCTATCGTTTTTCATTTATTGTTTATACTACACTTGGTTGTGGTCTTATAATAGTTATTCTCTTCCAGAACTGGCCTTGGAAGCATCTATAGCCAAAATGATCAGAACTTTGAGCCTGACAACTCAGACTTTAAAAAATAGATAAAAATCCTAACAAAGACTAACTTTAGAGAATACTTGTAGTGCTGGAATGTCATAAAGTTCTCGGAGAGCCCTCCATGGTGAAGAAGGATGCCCATAGGAAGTAGGTCCTGGTTATTGGAAATCAAAATGCCTTTTCTAACTCTTTCCATATCCTTCATAATTCTTCTAAGCTCATATTATGGTTACAAGAATTTTCTTGCATCACTATTTGATGATTTCTTCTTATTTAGGCTCTGCTCTTATAGCCACAACCTCTAAACCAAAAAAGTTAAAGCTCATGCTACTGCATCAGTAACCCCCACTGATATTCTACTATTGAGGACTTCATTACTAAAGCACTTGAGGATATTGATACTGAGATCCATAAATAAACGAGGCTATGATTAATTTTCTGGTGACTTAAGCTCTTGCCAAACAAGAGATCTCATCTCGGAGAATGCCGAAATCTCATTACTATAGAAGAAGAATCAGAAGTAGATGTGCTCGCAATCAACCAAGGATCCGACCCTGCTGATGCTAGTTTGTTGGTTTAGGATGCTCACAATCAGTCAGATACTAGTCTCACTCAAGTCCTCTTATGGACATCACTCTCACCATGTAGATTTCTACTTTTCAGTTCCTATATCAGGAGTTAGGATTAACTACTTCTCCCCTTGAATCTATTCCTTTAGAGCCTCATATACACTCTATTCCTTCAGAACTTGATGACATCGTTCGTTCAGTTGTTTAGTTCTCGACAGTTTCTTCCCTAATGCCATTGCAACCCTCGACTTTCCTTAAAGACCATCTTTATATCCTTTTCCAATGGCTTTTAGTTATATGTACCTTTATGTGTCCGGCTAATTCAAACTTTAACCTCATATATCCTCACTTGTCCATGATTTTTATATGTTTTCAATTGGTCAAGCATACGTTCTTCCTCCAAAAACCTCCCAGAAATTCACTAATCAAGTCCTAGAACTTAAATAGAAGATTTCTTTGCTTACTACTAAGGTTATATACCTAGAAAGCCTAGTTTTTGATATTGCAAAAGAGAGGAAGTGGGCTATATTTGAAAAGGAAAAGTTGCCTCTACTTTAGATAAGTAGAAAAAGGCTAAGTTATCAGTCGAAGAGAGGGTGAAAGCCTTAAAGTTGGAGCTCGAGTAGGCCAGGAAGGAAAAAAATGGAGCTTGTGCTAGCCAAAAAGGAAAAAGCTAAAATTGAGGACCACAACCTTGAGAAATCAACTGGACGGTAGAGATGACTGTAGTCTACTCAACAACATCATCAAAATAGCCAAATAAAATGTCTCTCGCTTCATCAATCAAAACCCTTTCCAAAAATAGAGAGTGATGCTATGAAGATGCCTGCTTAATTGCTTACTTTGATAACACGGAGAATTATCCAGAGCTGCCTCTTTAGGATGAGTTCCCAAAGAAGCCTATCGACCCATAGGAATTCTTATCCTTTGATGGTCGTCTGTGACAAGGATTATAATTCTAATAAAAGTGAGGATGATGGTGAAGATGAGAATGGTAGCGACATTGGTGATGATGACAATGATGACAAAGATGGGGGCATTGGCAATATTGATCCTGAAAGGCTAGGAGATGGTGGAAACGGATTAGACATCCATGATTTAGACTCATCTGCCCACAATACGGGCTTGCTTGGTTTTTCTAATCGCCAAGACATTCCCCGGAGGATATCTCTTTAAAGGATGCTCTTTTCCCTATCAGCAAATAAGGAAAAAAACTCAAGTCCAAACTTCTTAGGCTCCTACGACACAGGTTTGAAATTTATCACTTGAATGCCCATGGTTACTTGTTAGATTCAGTTAGGCAAGTTTATTATTTTAGTTAAGGAAAAGAACATGATATTTTGTACGAGAAACACGAGAGGAAGATGCTGTGATTAAACGAAGAAATTGAGAAGCTGGTCAAAGTGAATAATAAATTATCTGACAAGTATAGGAGCCTCCTCATTTATGCCAACCAATTGAAAGTTTTTAAAGAAAATTGGGCTTTTCGGCTCTTGAAGAGATCTCGCCTTCATTGAGAGAGAGTTATAAGGGAGACTATGGAGCTAACAAATTATTTATGGATGCTTATTGAGGATAGGGATGCCTCGGTAGAGTTCCTTTATAGAGTTTATTCTAGGAACCATTTTATCAACTTTTCCATCTTATGGGAGAAGAGTTGGGGTTTACATAGACATCTTCATAGTAGATATTTGAATGAGCATGAGACCAATCCCTATCCTGGGGAATGCTAGATTCATCCTAGGATCATTATTGTTCCACTTTCCCTTAATACTTTCCCCCCTAAGAAGTCGAAGTTCAATAAAGAGAGATTTATTTCTATGTTTTATGAAGGGTCGATATTGTACGAACCCAATTAACTTTGTTCTTGTAACATATAACTAAGACGATTCTTTGAATTCTAGTGTTTTTGTTTCTTTGCAACTTAGTTAGTTTTACTTAAAATAAATAGGTTAAGGGGTCATCGGGTACTCTTGTTTTGAAATAAATCTTATGTAAATTTTTCATATTAAAAAGAGATTTGAAGGAGAAAACGTTGACTCTTAGAACCTCCCGATTAGCAAAATACTGCTTCCTTAGGGATCTTCAAGAAGTGTACACATAGCTTCCCTATTTTTATTTTTATTTCTTATGCGACTAAAAGGAAAATTTACTTAGAGCAATATGAACTAACTGTGCTAAATTATTATGTGGTGAAATCAGCCTCTCTGTTGGAAAATAAGAATACATCGGTTTTATCCAGTTAGTACCCTCAAAAGGTTTAATGTTTCTTTTGACTCTACCCTCTCAATGTCCATGGGTTCACTTAAAAAGGCTCAATTGATGTCTTCAAACTTTAAAAGGGTTTTTAAATATCTCAATAATTATCAGAGTCAATTTGAGAAGCTCAGGGATGAAAAATATGACACTGAGTAGCAAGTTAAGAATTACATAGCAAGGTCAAAACTTTAAAGGAGACAACAAAATATTCATTTATGCATTGAAAGTACATATTAACTATATTGATGATATGGACACTATTTGGAAGAAAGAGAAGAAACTTAAAGAATTTTTATATGCGGGAATCCATCACATCGTCGAATCTTCTTCGATAGTTGAGGACTTGAAAGAGAAATTGCAAGACCTTGATTCTTAATAGAGAATTGCTCGTAAGATATTGATTATATTTTCTTGTTATGTAACCTTTCTTTGTACTTGTAATCCTTCTATATAGTATGTAAAATGATAAATAAATTTGTACCTGATTGATTGATACCTTGAATGAATCTTGTGTTTTCTCCTTTGTTTTTGTTTGAAATTTGCAACTTGCTTCAAAGTTCGAATTTTATCCAACATGATTTGTGATCTGTGATTGAGCATAGATTTACCTTTTCAATATAAGCTTTTGATAAATAGGTTAAAACCCATTTAATAAGAAGACCAGAAGTCTGACTGATTAAAGGCTCAGAAACCCATCCTGTATGAAAATTATAAAGTTTTAACGAAAGAATCTCTCTTTCAGTCTAATAAGAGACAAGAAATCTATTTAATAATGAAGATTCTCGTTATTTAATAGAAAATTTGAATTCCAGTCCAGAAAAAAACGATCAAGAGCAAAGTCGATAAGACTTTTGATTCGAGTGATAATTTGCCCTTAGTAATAAGACTTGGAGCTTCTTAGATGTCTACATTCAACGGTGAAATCCCAATCATAAGGAATGAGTAACTCTTGATCTTTCCTTTGAAGATTTCTTTAATTTTTCCTTGGAGCAAGATAACTCACACTTAATTGTTCTTTCTTTGAAAGATTGCATTGATCCTTCTCTTGGATAAAGTTTGATTTGTCTAACTGATTTCTTTTACATAGTAATGGTTTAGGCCTTAATTGATAACCTTCGCTCCTTTTTTACCATCTTAGGTAATGATTTAGGCTTTGGTTGAGCCTCTTATTACCATCTTATACAATGATTTAGGTTTTGATTGAGCCCTTTATTATCATATAAGGTAAAGGCTTTAATTAACCTCTTATTACCATCTTAGGTAATGATTCAGGTTTTGATTAAGTCCCTCATTACCATCTTAGGTAATGATTTAGGTTTTGATAGTACCTTTTATTACCATATTTGGTAATGATTTAGGTCCTGACTGAACCTCTTAATACAATCTTAGGTAATGATTTAGATTGGTTGGTGCATTTGGTTAGCTATTTTAAGAAGAACCAAAGTATTACCCATCCTCCCTTTGAGAGGCACTCTATTCGGGGCTTATAGATAAAATAGAAGGCTAGTTAGGTGTTTTGGCCAAGCCATCTTAGAGGGAATCAAAGGCTTACTCCGTCCTCTTTTTAGAAGGTGCTTCGGCCAGGCCATATAGGTAGGATCGAAGGCTTGCAATGCTTTAGCCATGCCATATGAGGCGGGGCCAAAAGCTTAATCTGACCTCCCACTAGGAGGTGCTTTGACCAAGCCCTTGTGACGGGATAAAAGGATTTTCGTTTATTTTTTGAATCCTTTCCATTAAGAACCCCATTTTAGTATTGACCTGTTCAAACTTAATTTAGAAATACATTAAACTTTTCCTTTCCCAAGACGTTCTCAATCATTCCCTTTAAGGATCGACATTATTTAGTATTATGCCCATTTGTGTGGTGATATTGACAGTAAGCACCTTCGAGATTTCATTCAGCCCATGATCGCCTTTTATTTGAAGGCTAGTAATTAACCACTCCTTGGTTAAGAAATATATGTTCTCGTAGGAGGTGGTAAGGGATCGGGACTTGGAAAACTGGGAATTTCAGGAGAATGGTACTTGTTGTTCCCCTTTGGACTTTTCTAGTAATGAATTGGCCCACTGGATCTTCGGCAAATTTCCTTTCTAATGATTTTCAAGCCTCGACTAGTGTAGGAGAGCGGTCAATTACTCTCTTTCATTTTTGGGCAAACTTGTTGAAATCTTCTGTTGTTTCCATTTTAAAAATAGTTCCCCTAGATTGAAGTCGTATACCTTCCTTATTTTTGATAACAAGGTGTCCTTTTTCGTGTTCTCCTTTCTCAAAATAGGGTAATTGCAATGCCTACAATTCCATCTTATAAGGGAATGACAGACCCAAGATGGCATTTGTTAAAATATGAAAGGCATACGGGCATGGTAAGGTAGAAAAAGCTTTGAGATATTGATTTTTCCTTATATTTATAGAAGGTGTTGCAATGATGCAGTTCATCCGGCCTCTGTAGAGATCCATTCATTTGATCAGTTGGCAAGGAAATTTGTTGAGCAGTTTTGACTACATGCAACTGGTCCAAAAGACGTAGTGTCATTATTAAATCTTTTTCTGAATTCTATAGAATCATTGGAGAAATTTTTGGTAGATTTAACATGATTGTTACTTAAGTAAGCAATGCTAAAGCATACATTGTTTTGGTAGCTTTGATTATGGGAATCCATCCTAATATCGATTTCGGTGGATGGCTGAAATGAAACCTCCATCGACCATAGAGGAATTTTAAAGAAAATAGCTTAGTATTTGCGCTAAGAGGAGGCAAATACAACTCATGGAAAAGTTTGTTACAGATAATTGGTCGTGATGGTTCAAAGTAATGTAGCTGTGAAACAGACCAGCAAGAATTCGAGGAATGTCGTTACAAATGTAGAAAATATAAACAATAATAATAATAAAATATGATCAAGGGAATGAAGGTAGAAAGCTAAACACTAAGAAACGTCCAATGTTTTTGAAGTATGAAGATCATATGTCGTTGATAATATGATGGAAAATATTTACCTTACGACACATGTTTAGGGATTGAGAGAGAGAAATGGTCTAGGAAGTACTACCACATCCACAAGATGCATGGTTATAATACAAATTAGTTTGGGTAATTGTGAGATGTGATTGAAGATTTAACTCAAAAGAACTCCAATTGTATGTGAAATCCCCGTAGGATTGCAAGTAAGAAAATGTTCAACCCCATGGACGGTTGCTTCAATGGGGCAAAGTCAAGCCTAGTGGCATAAGCGTAGGTAGCTTGGGAAAGGAATTATTATCAACACGATAACTAGTGGGCCTCATCCAGTGAGAAGAGCTAGAATGAGATGGAACGGTTTGAAAATTCTTTAAGGTACGTTGTGTAGGAAAATTTCTTTGTCGTCGAAGACAAAACTCCGACAAAGTTATTAAAGGCTATGAAGGCAATATTGTGTTCAGAAACCACAATGTTAATGGGCTCGAAGCACCAATACTTGACCCTCTGGTGATATCTGTCACGATTGGGCCAGCAACTGAGGAAAGTTCTTATTGAGTGTGACAATTATGAAATATTTTATTTATGAAAGCTTATGATCAGATAATGATGGAAGGTCAGGACCAGTAGGCGTGTAAGTCTTGAATTTAAGGACTTATCAGAGAGGTTGTAAACCTATTTGGTATGTGGATTTACCAAGGGTTTTGGGTAAAGGTAACCGCAACAAAGCATGGGTTGTGATCTTCGTCGTGATGGATATGTTTTTAGCATACAAATCCTTTTTAGACGGACCAACCGTTGCTAGCTTTCAGGTTGCCTTAGCCCTGTACTGTTTGATGATGAAATTCCCTATGGAAAATAGGTAAGGGTTATCCAAGGTTAAAGTGTAGGGCGTTAATGCTACGTTATGGAGATGAGGGAAGAAAAGCAAAATGAGAACAAGAAGGACATAGAGAAGATCTTCTACGTCAAATCAATTGATGCAAAACAACCATCACCTAAGCCCTAGCTCGATTGGCATAGCAAATTCCAATAAGTTATGGATCCAAGGAGGGAGCCAAAGGATGTAAGGACGTCCCTAATTGAGTCGAAGATTAATATCCCAATCGATCAGAATAATCCTACTCAAGTCTTGAAGATCGGATCTCAATTTAATGTGAAGATGAAGAAGGAGTTAGTAGGGTTCGTCCTATTAAACCTGAATGTATTTTCCTAGATACATTCCAATTTGGTGAGATGTCACTGAAGATGGCATGCCATAGATTGAGTGTGAACCCTATATGTCCTCATATAAAGCAAAAACGATGTAGCTTGGGTCTAGAGTGATCTGCTGCATTGAAGGAAGAGGTGGATAAGCTATAGGCCAATGGCTTTATCTGCGATGCTCTATAACCCAAATTGGTACCCAAACCAGTGCCGGTTAAGAAGCCAAATAGAAAGTGGCAAACATGCATCGACTATTCAAATTTTAATAAGGCATGCCTAAAAGTCCACTTCCCACTACCGAAAATCGACCAGCTGGTGGCTCAATAGCCAACCGCAAATTGCTATCATTCATGGATGTTTATTCCATCTACAACCACATTCCAATGAACATCCTAGATTAAGACAAACTAGCTTCATAACTAATTTGGGACTATATTGTTACCTCGTTATACCATCCGGTATAAACAATGTAGGAGTAACCTTCCAATTAGTAAATTCGATGTTCAAGGATCAGATCTAACATACAATGGTGGTCTATGTAGATGATATGCTAGTAAAGTTACAGCGATCGATAAACCATATAGAATACCTATCAAAGATGATTGGCGTATTTCGAAGATATGGAACAAAACTCAACCCGCTAAAATGCTCATTTGAAGTCGCATCAGGAAAGTTATCATGTTTCATAGTAAAGTTAAAGGGCATAAAGGCTAATCTGGTGAATAATGAGGCCTTGAGTAATGTCAAAGCCTCGAAGATGGTAAAAGAGGTTCAGAATTTGAACAAGAAAGAAGCTATGTTAAGTTGATTTATCTCAAAGGCTGTAGAAAAGTGTTCTTTGATGTACTCAAATGGGGAAAAAGAAATTTTTCTTGGACACAAGACTGTAAGGATGCTTTTCTAGCCTTAGTTGATCATGTTGAAAGACCGCCCATATCATCAAACCCTTTGGAGGAACAGGATCTATTCTGGCAGTATCTGCTCATGCCTTAAGTGCTGCTTTGATATGCGAAGAAACCAGCATCCAAAGGCCATTAGATTATATCAACAAGTGACTAATAGGAGCAGAAAGAAATTAACCAAATTTGGAAAAGCCAGCCTATTTTTTGTTAAATGCATCAAGAAAATCTTGTCCTTACTTCCAAGCCCATCCAATCAAGGTGATGACTGACCAGCCATTAAGGCAATTCTACACGATACAAAACTTTAGGAAGATTGTTGAAGTGGAACATCGAATTAAGTCATTATGATATATCATATCATTCTAAGAGAACAATCCAAGGTCAAGCATTGGTCGATTTCATTACTAAGTTCACCGCCCGGGGTGAAGATAAAGAGGAAGGTATGGAGCGGAGTGCTCAGTTGAAGTTATACATGGACATGTATCTAATGAACGTTGCTCAAAGGAAGGAGTGCTTTTGGTAACCCCTAAGAGCAATAAATTTGAAAATTTGAGTTACTTACAACAATCAGTGTGGCCGAATATGAAGTGCTAATCGTGGGGCTCAAGATCGCAAAGGCGTTGGGAGTCAGAACTTTACATATATATAGTGACTCTCTATTGGTGGTATGCCAGGTAAGGATAGATTTTCAAGCTACTGGAGCTTGGCTAGCCCCTTATTCGGAAAAAATTCCAACTTAATGATATTGAATATTACACTAACGC
The DNA here is from genome assembly GCA_030765085.1 of Allium cepa. Classification (NCBI taxonomy): domain Eukaryota; kingdom Viridiplantae; phylum Streptophyta; class Magnoliopsida; order Asparagales; family Amaryllidaceae; genus Allium; species Allium cepa. Next base: position 477,240,080 of record CM060931.1, read on the forward strand.
ATATTACTAAGGAGAAGGATACAAAGTTCGATTCACCATTCAACTAGGCTAGCTCCTTAGATGCATAACCCATTGATTTAATTCCAGTGGAGCAGCTTCAGCATCGACCAGATGGACATAGATTGGTTCTTAGAGGCTGAAATTGAAAAGGAATCATGGATGACTCCGATCAAGGAGTACTTGCTAAAAGGAAGCCTCCACAACAGAAGAAATAAATGGAAAAAAACTCCTTTGCAAAGCTTCATAATTTATTGTCCATGAAGGAGTATTGTATAAGAGAGGATTTCGGGCTCCGTGCTACATTTTGTCGTCAACAAAGAAGCTAAAATGACCCTTGTAGACATACATAAGGGAGCCTTTGGCGATCACATCGGGGGTAGACACCAACAAGAAAGATTCTTCGCTATAGATATTTTTAGCCAACCATCAACTAGGATGTAGCTGATTACACCAGAAGTTGTGATAGTTTTCAAAGATTAATAAAGATTCCTGGAGCCTCATCGATAGAAATTATGCAGATGGTTGGTCCCTGGCCATTTTCGGGGGAAATTGATATTATCAAATATGCGGCCAATGTCGAAGGAAGGAGCAAAATGCAGCATTATTGCAGTTGACTTTTTATGAAACGGCTAAAGAGAAACCAATTGCTACGATCATCATGAAAAAGGTGATCAATTTCATAGTTAAAGACATTATCTATCGATTTGGAGTTCCACAAATGATCATCTTGAATAATGAAACCCAATTTGATAACGCTAAAGTCTAGAAATTTCGCAGAAAGCATTGGATAAAGAAAAGATTTGCAGCGGTAACACTGACGAGAAACTGGATAGTGGAGGCGATGAAAAAAATTATCAAATCTATTCTAAAGAAACTATTGGCTAACTCCAAGGGCAAGTGGGTAGATGAATTACCACTAGCATTTTGGTCTTACGAACAACTTACAAGTTGTGAGTGGTCATACTCCATTCGCTTTGGCCTATGAATCAAAGGTCATGATTTCAATTGAGTTAGAGGTGCCATGTCATCAAAAGATCCATTATGATTCCAAAACGAACGAGGAGCTTTGCCAAAGTCCCTCGATGTGATCGATAAGAAGCATGACGAAGCTAATTTGAGGACTGCTGCTGACCAGAGTCGAGTGGCTCGACACTATAGTATGAAGGTCGAGAATCAAACCTTCGAGATTTGTAATCTCGCTCTTAAATGAATCTTCGCTGGACTAATGAATAGGGACCCAAGATGGGAAGGTCTGTATGTTATTGAGCGGAAGCTTGAATGTAGAACATTCAAGCTAACGACTATTGACGGTATCTCACTTCTGAGAGCATGGAATAGAGAGCATCTATGCACAATTTCGCTTAGATGAATTTTTGTAAATATTTAACTCAACTTTGATGTAACAAGGCAAAGCCTAGCAATCTTGTGAATATAAAATGAATTGGCTTTGGGGACCAAAATATGTGTTCTCATTGGCCAAACTCAGCACCTGGAATAACAATAAAATTGAATATTCTACATTTGCATAGTGTAGGTATAGGGGTGCCCAAAGATTAGTATCTGTCGAATTTTATAATCCATAATTGAATTTAATTAACATATTGTTCCACATATTCAATGATAGGTACCAACTAACTCCTTCAACCTCATTATTCAGATGTCAGAGCATAAACATGTGGCGGTCATATGATATAATATGCCCTAAAGCCTTTGCTCGGAGATAGGTGAGGCACCGAACCATTGCCTAGATACTGGCAAGGTCAATGTGCAATGCCTAAAGATAGGCATCATAAGCTTATTCAGCCTTGGAGGTAGGGCATATAGGATCAACGCCCAGAGTTAGCAAGATCAATTGTAAACGTTCAAAGGTAGGCAACATCGGAAAGAATAACCTTTGACCTTAAATATCTCGTCACTACTTATAGATTTCCAATGGTGGGAAAGTTCAATAGTTCATCTAAAGACCAATAGGATAATTCAACCCATGCATGCAGAAATTCACCATCGCCTAGAGATAGGCAATGACAGAAGCAAACTTCAGAATTAAATCATTGATGCATTGGTTTTCGGAGGTAGAAGCCAGTGTTTGATTGTGCTTACCTTCAGTAATATGCCATTTCCCAAAGGCTTGCAGCATTAAGAAGATGTAGTTATTCTGACACAACCACAAAATTCGACCCAAAGTTTTAAATGTCCAGCCATTGCCTAGAGGGAGGCAATGTCACAAAGAAATTATTAAAACTAAGCCGACAGTGTGAGCACTTGTTTCTTCGACTCTTGAAAATCGACACTAATACATCCTGGGTATCCACGTGCCATAAATCCAAGTGCCGGAAAAGAGGATTCTCAAGGGTAAGAAAGAAAAATAAAAACTGAACAGAATCTTACATATATTGTTCAATAAAAACTTTACAGCGTAAATTAAAAAACATCCATCAGAGTTAAAAACATGGACAGTTATAAATTCCTATCCATACAAATGCGGAATAGTACAGTACAAGAGTGTGGAGGAAATAGCCTAAAATTTTCAGAAAAATCTTCTAACTCCATGCTTCGAGCTCCATCCAGCATTCTTCTAAACTAAACCTGACTACTAGGCTTCCCGAAGAAATTAGGGTACCCAGAGTTTAAGGAAAGGGAAAAATAAACTCCAGGTGGACTGGTGTGAGAACTCAAAATACACGTTTTGAAAACAAAATGGTATCTCATACGACCATGCTGCACATAAACATGGAATGGGTCTCCATCTTATGATAACCAAATCTTTGTTACATCAAAATACTTAATATTATTTTTAATGACATATCTTTGAAAACGTTTGCAAGTAAACTTATTAATCTTAGCTGAAATTGTTACATTATTAAATTCCAACATACTAGCCACAAATGCAGGTTCCATAAACAAAATAGCAGACACTTATTGGAGAATGGGTTTCCATACAAATGACATGGTGAAGGGACTACCTTTCAATAATACATTTTTAAAGGAATATACCGAGGCCCAACAGATGGTCCTCTACCAACACAAGACTGGCCTACCTCTTCTTAGATAGTACCGAATAGGTCATCACTCCGGTCGCTATTGACCTATCCGAGAGCTCTCTTTGTATATACCACATTAATTTAATACCTGATGTCACAATAAGAATAAATATATCTAGAAGAAGATGATCATAACCCTAATGGTTGCGAAGCACATAACCTCGCCGCATCTATCATGTTTTCGTCATTTTCGAGTGTAAGGCCTGAAGTAACGATTACCTTTTACCTAGCACATCATCTTTTCTCTTTGAATACCACACAACCATTCCATAATCAAAAACTGATTCCTACAAACTTATAACTCCCGAGCTTGTATGTCACAGGAAAGGGTGTTAAGCTAAGAGAAGTTGTCTTCTCCGCCACCAAACAGATGATACGTTCATAGAGATCAACTTATGTAACTAAAAGTGGAACGTTTGACATTCGTCCATACAAGTTGTCCAAGAACAGGATAAACCAAAGAAACTCTCCTACCACCTCCTGTCGAGGGTTACCCCTAGGATTAGTAGCGATTAGTCCTTACATTGGATATTTCATAATGAAGAGACTATTACTACTATATGTATATTGGGAGTTTATCCCCAAATATCACATCCATGTCTTTACTTTGAATACGAAAATTGATTTGAAGTGTCTTCGGATAGGTATTGCCTAGACTCGACCTCGGTTCCTTCGAACCAATCATCGATAAAAATATATTCTGTGAACATGGAATCGTTCTTTAATTGATTAAATTATTTTTATCAAAATCTCTTTTGGAAATATATTAACTTTAAAATACTTCTTTCTAGTACATACGGAATCATTAAACCTATCTTATCAAATCCTTTAATTTCTTAAAACCTTTTTAAACTGGGAATAATTCAAAATCATTTCAATTTTCACTTACGAAAACATTTCCAAATAATTTCATTTAAATATTAACAAATATTTCTTAATTCAAAACTCATACTTTTGATTGAGTTAAAACCATGTTATCGAGGATGTTAATCCAAAACCGATAAAAATTAAGTGAGCATAATCTATAGAAATAATCTAATTCTACTTAATATCAACTCCCATATTTAACAAATACTATGGGCGGAATAGTGGCCAAATCATCTTTTAAATTTCACAAATAGTACAAGTTTCCACTTCAGGATTTAACATCGAGTATAAGAAGATCATCTCTATACAATCAAAGTTGTGTTTAATTTAAATTTGGAAATTTTAATCTTTTTATACTTAACTCGTTTCTGACATTTTGGCCTTATCTATCCCTCGCCCAGGGTAGAGGCCAGGTGAGCGAGGGCACTGGTTTCTACTGAACATCTCTTTAGTTTAAGCACCTCACATCTGGATCTTATGAATAGAAAAATCCAGTCTACTCGTCGGCTTTTAGAGCCATGATTAAACAATTAATTACAATTTCTTTTCTTTAAACATTTATTTAAATTATTCTTTAAAAAACTAAAAAATTTCCAATGTTTATTAAAACACTTTGTTATTCATTTCAAACACTTAAAAAATATTTGAAAAAGGATCGTTAAGTTTAAAGCTATATTTCGAAAGTTATAGAAAATGTTGCGGAAAGTACTCTTTTAAGCTATATAGATCGAACAAGTTTTTATTATTTGAAAATTCATTTTTATTACTCAAATCACTTTTAAAATATTTTAAAAGATTTATAAGATTTATCCACATTTTTAAAACATCATTTTCAAATAAATCCAATTTTGGATTCCGAACTACAGAATCAGGATTTTTCTAAAACTTGTTTTACTCATATTTCAAAACCTACTTATCAGAATCTTGATTTTCTTTATTCTTTAGAAACCTATGGATATAATAGTTTGGAAAATTCTTATCTCGAAGAATTTTAAGCTATATTCCATCTTTTACACTTGTTTGACCTTTTGGCACGAAATCGTGAACTGTCGTTATGCGATGCGCCTATTTTTGACTAATTTTTCAATTCTTATTCAAACTTCACCAAAAAATTTATAAATGTTTACAAAACATTTAAAAATCATTTTAAACCATTTTTAGAGAGATTTAACCTTCCATATACACCAATTCATTAATATAGAGGAAAGTGATTTCGTTTATGCTTATTGACGTGTATTTCTGTGACTTGCATATATTTTCAACATTCTTATGAAAACATCCAAACTTGACGATCAATGCATAATAAATATTAATTGAAAACATCATATCATCATCAAAAATATAATATAATAGTTTAGGAGCTCTTACCTTCATTTCTCTTTGAGCAAATAGAAAATCAGCTATAGCTCCTCTACGATCGAGCGAAAGCAAATGAAACCAAGCCTGTGACTCAAGGAGGAGCTCGGCCTAGCCACAGTGTTTCTTGGGGTGCATGGCCTAGGGTGGAGCAAGGAAGTGGCTCGGCCTATGATGAAGTGGGGTGGAGAGTATGAAGAACAAAGAGAAAAGGTGGAGCTTTGGGTTTGTTTTGAGGTGTTTAACTATATATAAATATATATTACAATTTAATTTATTTTTGAAATAAAATTTGACATTATTTCTCTTAAGATGGAAGCTATTAAAGTGGAAGAAAAAGCCTAAGAATATGAAGAATAAAATGAAATGAAAATGAGGAGAAGATAGTAGGGTATTTTAAGGAAAGGAAGAGTGTAAAAGTATTTGTACATACATCATCACCTTTATCACCATTTCAAAGCTTCTCCAACACATCTTCCCCTTCCATATGCATGGAAAAAGCATCCCCCCATGTGCATATCTCTTCCATCATCTCGTGTATGCATATTTGACTTATTTAAGCTTAAGAAGTAAGAAATCTTAAAATATATTATATATTTTATATTATATTTCTTATACTTCACTATATTTATGTACGTATGTTTATGTGCATGTTATTACGTGCATGTAACACACACACAAACACACACACACACACACACACACACACACACACATATATATATATATGAACATATAGGTACGTAACACTTCGAACGTCTTCGGACAACTTTCGTTCGTTAAATCATTGAAATCCGGAGAACCGTTTACCGATCACATTTTCATTTATATTTTAACGTACATATATTTGTAAAAAAAATTCAAAATAAATTTCTTATCATTTAAAACTAATTAAAATGGTTACGTTTGAATTATACCATATAAATTAATATTAACAATAATTTACAATAATTTCCATTATACTGATAAAGCGATATCGATTTTTCCTTATATTTTCCAATCAAATATATTTCTTATAAAACTATTATAAATGATTCATTATCACTTTATAACTATTCCAAATGAATTATCATTATTTAAAATAATTATTTGGATAATTAAAATGATTATTATAGCACTAAATCTCAAATTAAATTAAATAAACCAATTATTTAAATTCGATGCTATCTCATCGACATAAATTTTGAGGAAAATATTTTATTTAAATATTTATTCAAACTAAGATTATTGTCACTTTAAACAATATTTTCTTTTATTTGCATAAATTTAAAAATAAATACAATTTATCAAAGTAATAAATTGCCGGGTCGTTACAGACTCTTCCACTTAAAAGAATTTCGTTCCCGAAATTACCCAATCAAAACCCAAAAGTTTGGCTAAAAATATTTATTTTTAATTCACTTCCATACGATGTATAAAGATTATCCATGCATAATATCTAATTTGATTTCAGAACTTTACTTCCGAGCTAGTATTGATCCTCCGATCCTTTAGTGCAGACTCTGACCAGGCTTCCTGATTGGAACTTTTAGTTCTCCTTGCATAGTTCTCAGCTATGATAGAAAACTCAAGCACTAACCATAAACCCTCATCAATTGTTCGTTGTCAAAGAATCGAGTGATAAATCTTTTTTTGGATAAGTGTCAAACCCGTCAAAGTTCTGCACTCGAATCTTAGATTAAATCATGCGACGAAGTAATCCATATACTTCTTATGAATTTAATAATATTTCCAAAATTCTTATGAAAATACTTCATAAAACTTTCATCTTTTATTCGAACTTTTATAAAGATACTTCGTTATACATAACCATTTGACATTTTTATAAATTACTTCTACTTAAATTCATATTTCTTTCCAAAAGATAATTATATTTTTATTATAAACATTTCTAAACATATCTTCTCTAAACATATTCACTTCATAATTTACCCATAACTGCAAATTTGGGTGTTAAGGGAAGAATAACCAGCTAGGTTGACCTAATAGTGAATATACATTAAGTTAACTCTAAGTGAGTAGAATTGCATCTAGGAGGTCAAACAGACTAGAATATAGGATGCCCAAAGACTGATCAAAGGATTATTGGTTTAGATAGGTTCTTAATAAGTCCATGAAACTATGTATGGAAATTTTATTAGCAGGGGAGAATAGGTTTGTAGTGATCCCATGAAAAGTATGTCTAGAATAAGTTATTAGAAGAGATCAATAGGTTCATAGCGATCCCATAAAAACTATGACATGAGAGATGTTATTGGAGAATCCAATAGGTTCAAAGTGACCCCATGAAAACTATGATTTGATGATGTTATTGGTACATACCATTAAGTTCTTAGTGATCCCATGAAAAATGTGACTAGACAGATGGCATGTAAGCTTGGAGTAGGCTATTAGTCAACCAATGAAAACTAGTAGGTTAATTGTGACCCTAGAAACTATAACTTGAGATAGATAGCAAGGTAGATGGGGATGAGAAATCTAGAGCATATTGCATGTTTGCATATCATCAAGGTACATTTATTATGTTATGTCTTAACGATTGCAGATGCAGGTGCGTAGTATATAGTTATTATAAATCTGGTTAAGATACTAGTAAGGGAAAAACCCATTCCGCTAAGCGATGTGGTCTCACTAGATATCTATATGGTCCGAGACGGTAGGTTATTATTCATGCCAGACTTTTTGTGTGACTCGAAGTTTAAGTTTTCAGCTTATCCTTTAGACGAATAAGCTTTCAAAGATATGCAAGAGGCAAGCAAGCTATTAAGAGTTCTTTTTGTTTGATTCTGTTATGTTTTGGGTGTAATGGCAAAGTTTTTTAGTGTCTGTATTTAGACTCTGATCAACCAAGGAGGCATCTTCATATGTTGCTCTTGGCATATTTTCTAATAAATTGTAATATCTCTGAACATGGCTTACGCATACGAATATGTATTGAATCTGAAATACTATTTGTAATGAAATGAAAAAAAAATCGAGTTTACATCTTTTTTCATATTCATGTGTTTCTGTTATATTAATGTATCTAACACTACCGCATTTGGTCACCTAGAATTAATAACTATGGATGACTGCAACATCCGTGGCAGTTAATTTTGAGCCTCCACCTAGGGGATGTTACACCTTACAAGGAGAATTAGCAATATAATTATATTGAAGGAGTAATTTTTTTACAATGGTATTTTGCTTTCCTTTGACATAGCCAAACTGTATTTTCCTGATAGGGTGCTTAGACAATTTGGAAGGGTTTAATGCATACCAAAAGCTCTAAAGATGCCTGTTATATGTAGTAGAGGTGTTGATTCAAATCAGAATAAAGTTGGGTACGATAATGGACATTGGCACGCTTAAAATTGGCAAGATCATATGCTACATGTTGATTCTCGTTTGGTTCTGGTTACAAATTCTCGGGATTATACACCAGACTACATTAGTTGATTTACTTATATTTCTCATCAGATGGTCCAAAGTCCACACATTGGGCATAGAGCTAAGGTGACTGAAAATATGAAAGCTAACGATTTGGTACTTAACAATCTCGAGGTAATTTAATTGTATTCAAATTTAGAATTTAAATAAAAATTTAACTATATTCAAATGTATGGTGTAGATGCATGCGATGAAGAAGGCTATGGAGCTGTTGCAAAAATATACAAATAATAATGATGATGATGTTGCAGTTCTTCGTGAATGAGATGTTAAAGCACATCACTATTTGTCTAGATGATGTTGCAGTTCTTCGTGAAAGAGATGTCAAAGCACATCACTATTTGTCTATGGCTTTAAAAGTTCCAAAATGTATTTCGATAATGGATCTACGTTCGAAGGAAAAACACGATCCAAAGAGCGCGAAGAAATCTTCAAAAAAGTAAGGATATTTGATGTGATGTTTTATTTATTTTGTGGAAAGGATGCAGTGAACTATGTTGTAGTGTATTATTTTAGGAAATGATATATGCACTTTGGTATATTTTTCTAAAGATGATGTATGTCGACTTTGGAATATTTTATTGTGGATTATGTATGTTGACAAATGAAAAATGATATTTGTGTGGAAGAGATCTATTTTGGTGATATTTTGTGTATGTTGCTCTATGATTTCTATATTCAATTTATGTGCATGATGTATGTTCCTATATGATATTTTGTGCGAAGGAATGTTGCTATATTGTTAGTTCAACTTATTATTTGTATGATGTAAGTTCAGAAATGATGTAGGTTGCTATATGATATTTGCTTAAATTTTTTTCATCTTTTTTACTTCGTTTGGTAATATACAACCGAGCACACAAAGAGTTCAACATCAACTAAATACCATATGGTGGTCAAGAATGGGAGTAATATATGAATTGGATGGTAATGAACAACAAATCGACCAATCTGGACCATTTGAAATAAGGGCCAAAAGCCACCTTTCTGGCTTTGGCATTCAATGGTTCAGTGTAGATCAAATAAGAATATAAATGGCTATAAACCATCGATTGGTACTATTGGACCATTTAACATATATGAGCCAAAAGAAACTCTTTGGCTTTGGCATTCAGTGGTTTACAGAGGTCACATAAGAAGAGCAATGGATATTAACCACAAAACGATTGTATAGGACCATTCACTAAATTTAAGGCTAAACCACCTCTCTAGATTTGGCATTCGATGGTTCCGAGTAGATCACATAAGAAGCGCAGCAGCTACTGACCACCAAACAGCTGTACTGGACTATTTAGTATGTTTGAGGCCAAACCATCTCTCTGGCTTTAGCATTCGGTGGTTAAGAGTATATTACATAGGGAGATGAATGGCAGTAAACCTTTTGATCAGTAGTATTGGACCATTGATTGTGTTTGATCCAAAACCAACTTTGTAGTTTTAGCAAACGATGGTTCAGAGTAGATCACACAAGATGACGAATAGTTGTGAACCACCGAAAAGTAGTACTAGATCGTTTAGTATATTTGAGCCAAAACACACTTACTACATTGGGAAATCGGTGGTTCGGAATTGTAATGACCCACAAATTTATCACTTTGATAAATTATATTTATTTTTAAAAATTTATCACTAAGTGAATCGTGTGAAAAGAGTTTGAATTTGACCTCTGTTGATACCGCTGACATGCACAACGTTATTAGGGTGCAGGATACACTGTTTTTTGTTCACCTGATATTAATAAGTCTTTGAATCATATTACATATGCTATTGAATTGGATGGGGTATTATATAAAAAGGTTGGAGTTCCCTTGTCAACTGATTTAAATGATTGTGTTGGAGCGGATTTTAATGGCTAGTTTAGTGATGTTGAGGAGACGTATATTCTGCATATTTCTGGAGTTACTTATTCGAGGGTGAAGGCTTCAACTTGTTTGGACAGGGACAGAATTGCTGGTTCTCGAAGGGGTTTAGAGTGTTGCTTGGATTTGTCTGATATGGTAGGGCATTCTATTATAAAAGATTCTGTTAATTTGCATTTGATTATTGGCGTTAAAGTTGCTTCGGGAAATATCAATGATGCAGTGGTCGTAGCTTCGAGAAAAAACATTGAAACCGTGGTTGCTAGTAAAGTGACCAATAGTATTGATTTTTCTTTGTTAGGGAATTCTAATGTAGATGATGGTTATAGCAGTGGGTTTGATGGCATTTCCACTTCTTGTTCTTCTATTATGAGCAGAGATAGACGAAGGAAGTCTGTGGCGGCTAGCGGATTTGTTCGTTGTAGTGCTAGGATTCACCATTCTCAGTCTTCAGGTAAGCTACCTGATTCGAGTACCATAAGCGGTGCAATGAATTCTAGCTCAGGTATGCACTCTGATTTATGTAGTACGAATTCATCATATGCTTTGGGTAGTTTGACTTCTTCTAAATTTAATCAGTTAGCTAGTGACCGCGTACATTTATTCTGATGTTGAGGTAGATCTTGAGTTTATTTGAAGTAAGGAATTTGATAGGCCTAGAATCTGTTGGTATATGAGGATTATTAATTGGAACATCAAAGGGTTGCGTGATTTAAATAAGTGTGACAAGGTTAGAGCTTTCTTTAAATACTATTCAATTGACATCGATCTCCTTCGGGAAACTAAAATTGAATGTCTCGATATTCGGTTTAATAGAAGATTAGGTGGTTTTCATTTTAGAAAATGGTCTTATTTACCTTCTACAGGCACTTCTGGGGCTTTATTGATTGGGTGGAGGGATAACTATTTTAAATTCCTCCAATGTATTTCCAAGCAACACTCTTTGCATATTATTCTCATTAATCTTGCTGATAATTTTTTGTTAAATATTTCTAATGTTTATGGTCCTAATTAAAAAATTGATCGTCGGATTTTATGGAATGAACGTTTAGAGTTTAGATCTTTAGCTCTAGGATTATGGATTTTGGGAGTTGATTCTAATGTTACGCTTTTTATAGGAGAGCGATCACTACGGAAGGGTGATTACTCTACTATGGAGGAATTCAACCAATTTATTATTAATTCTAATTTGATTGAGATTTCTCTTTCTAATAGAGATTTTACTTGGAGTAATACTAGGTAAAACCCATCTATGGCTCTTCTTGATAGGTTTTTCGTTAATGGCGAAATGAAGACAATTTTCCTATTTGTAGAGTTTGTGGTTTGCCTTACACTTATTTCGATCATTGTCCTATTATTCTCACATATGAACAGCATAGGGTTATTAAAAGATCTTTCAAATTCGAAAAAATGTGGTTATTAGAATCCAAATTTTCGAATTTAATTAAAAATAAGTGGATTTGTATGGGTTATTATAATATTAGAAATAAGGATAATTCTGCTAAAAATTTGGTTTTAAAACTTAGGGATCTTAGAACTTTTCTTAAAAATTGGAATAAAAATGTTTTTGGTAGTATACAAATTAAAAAAAGAAAATATTCTTTCTGAGATGCTCAAATTAAACAAGATAGAAGAAATTAGACAACTAAATTCAGGCGAGCGTAATGTTCTAGTTAATTTAAAAGAAGAACATAATTTTATTTTAGAGAAGGAGGAAGTAATGTGGAAACAGAGATCTAGAATCCAGTGGATTAACGAAGGTGACAATAATACCAAATTTTTTCATAATATGGCTAATAGTAGAAAATGAAGTAATACGATTAATTTCATTATTGTAAATAATAGAGAATTAGTTGACCAAAGAGAACTTAATAATGATTTTACAGAATATTATAGTGATATTTTTAGTAATATAAACAAACATAGAATTAATGTTAGATGGAATGATCTTACCTAACTAATTCTAATATAGATCTTTCTGAGTAGATGATCTTTTTACTGAAGAGGAAATTCAAAAGGATATCAATGACATGCCTGGGAATAAATCCCCGGAGCCGGATGGGTTCCCAATTTTTTTATAAAACGTTTTGAGATGTTTTAAAACTAGATTTAGTTAATATGTTTAACGATTTCTATAATCGAAATTTGCAACTAGGTAAATTTAATTTTGCTAATGTTATTTTATTGAACAAAAAAGTAGGTGCAAATAACTTAAAAAGATTTTAGACCTATTACTTTAATTAATTGTTCGGTTAAAATTATTTCTAAAGTTTTAGATAATAGACTTAGTATAAGAATGAAGGATTTAATTGACTGTTCTCAATCTGCTTTTAGTAAGAGGAGAAATATCACTGACGATGTGGCTGTTGTTCAAGAACATATTAATCACCGTTGTAAGAATAATATAACCTGTGCGATAATAAAATTGAACTTCGCAAAATCTTTTGATTCGATAGATTGGGATTTTCTTGTAGAAAATTTTCATGCTAGAGGTTTTAGTCATAGATGGATTAACTGGGTCATGAATTTTCTTAGAACTGGTAACTCTAGTATTATGGTTAACGGTATTTTAGGTAATAAAATCCAGTCTAAGCAAGGTTTAAGGCAAAGGAATTCTTTATCGCCTTTATTATTTAACTTAATCGTAGATGTTTTTGCAAAGATTATTAAAAAGCGATTGATAATGGATCCCTGAGGAATGTGGGTAATGATATATCGCATAATGGTATATTTGTCCTTCAATTTGCTGATGATGCCTTACTTTTTACTTCCCATTTTCTTAGGCATATTATTACTCTCAAGTTTATTTTATATATTTTTGAACTTCTATCGGGTTTGAAAATAAATTTTGATAAAAGTTCTATTTTTGTTTTAAATGATTTTGAAAAAGTTGAAAATTTAGTTACTAACACAATTGCAAAATTATGAATTTTCCTTTTGACTATCTTGGTTTTTTGATTAGACCTAGTAAACTTAAACATGGTAACTGGTATATAATCAAAGATAAAATCAAAAAAAGGATTTCTAATTGGAATGGGAGATTTCTATCAAGAGCAGGTAGATTAGTCCTAAAAAATTCTATTTTATCAGCTCTCCCGATCTATTGGATGTCTATGCATATTTTTCCTGACTGGGTGATTGATAAAATCGAAAAAATTAGAAGGGATTTCTTATAGAGTGGGGAATACTCTAATAGCTACATTAAATGTTAAATTGGGAAATGGTTTGTAAATCCAAAAAGGATGGTGGTTTAGGAATCGTTAATTTGTGTAATATGAACTTGTCATTACTAGGTTAATGGTTATGGAAGTTTAAGAATATAAATGATAACGCTACTTGGAAAGAAATCATTTCTAAATACTATTATAATAATAGTATCAATTATACCAATTACTCCTTCTGTCATTCGTAAACTATCTACTTTTTGGAAATCCCTTTTAAACTCTCATGAGATTTTTAACTTAGCTATTAATACAATAGTTCTTTCTAGCAACAGTACTTCGTTTTGGCATGACCGTTCGATTTCTACTATACCTCTTAGGACTGAATTTAGAGAGTTATACGAAATCTATAATTTTAAGCATGCTTTTATTATAGAAGTCGTTTCTCCCGAAAATGACCCTCCTTAGAATTTTAGTTTTAACAGAATTTTAGTATGTTCAACTCTTAGGTGGTTTTCTTTACTTTATGCTAGATTAAATCTTTATAATATTGATAATGATAATGATAATATTACTTGGGAATAAGATGAGAGTAAGAAATATACTTTTAATTCTTTTTATGGATTTATTAATTTTTCAGGTGTAACCAATGACTCTTTTAAATTTATTTGGAAATTAAATGCTTCCCCTAAATCTAAAATTCACATGTGGTTAATTATGTGCAGAAAACTTAACAGTATAGAGTCTTTAAAAAGAAAATATATACAAATTGATAATAAATGTTATTTTTGCAATCCACATTTAGAAGATAGTAAAGATGTTTACTATGATTGCACGGATACTTATTTCATTCTAAATAATACCCTTAAAATTTTTAACTTTAATTTAATAACTAAAATTTCTGATTGTGAATTCTATTGGAACACTTTAGATTTAGTTCAAAAAGGATAATAGATTCTTACTAGAAATTTATTTATTATTACGTTAAATAATAATAATAATAGTCACTTTAATAATAATAATTAAAGAAATCAGAGGATTTTTAATAATAATAATAGTCACTTTAATAAATTGATTTTTATAATTTCATCATTTTGTTTTAATTGGACCTCTAATCCCGAATATAAATTAGCAAAAAATAACTTATTTAAAGAATATCTTAATATGGTTAGTATTAATATTAATCTTTTTGAGAAAAATATTGTTAACATTAATAATTGTAGTGTTAATATTTTTTCAAACTTAAATGACAATTTCATAATGTATCATAATTTACTTTCGATCAATGGTCCATAAGGATAATTCTAGATTTTTTTTAGTTATTGAATTAGTCATTATTTGTATTAGTTTATAGACCTTTTAGTTCTTTAATTTATAGACCTTATAATATTAGTCTTTTTTATGTTCTTTACTTTATTTTGTCCTTTTGCCTTTCTTTTGTTTCTTTACTTCTTTATCATTTATACATATATATGTATATAAATTTCATTTATATACATATATGTATATCATTCTAACTTTTTTCCTAGTCACTTTTTAGATACAGGTCTGGACTAGATAGGGTATTAGCTTCTCTTTTTAGGTACGCGGGATTGCTGACTGCAGTGAGGGACTCTTCTCAACACATCAGGTGGATCCATTCTTCAGCTAGTCGCTACTTCCAGTTTTTCGAGTCTTTAGTAGTTCCACTTCAGATTAGTTATCCTTCCATGTCAATAGCATGGAGCTTTCTTATTAGAGGGTGATGTCTTCTAGCATCATCTGCTTTGTATTTTTCATTTGTTTTTCAGTTACTTCTAACACCTTAATATCGGGCGGTGGCCATGCCAGAGTTCGATATTAGGGTGTAATGGCCTTGCCGGAGCTCATTGCAAGGGTAGCTAGGTTTTTTACTTTGATACTTGTACTTCGTTTTGCTACCTACTAGGCTTGTTGGTTGTTCCTTGCTTTGTGATATATATATATATATATAGTTGCATGTGTGCTTTTCTCTATTTATAGAGGATCACACATTTTTCTTAAAAAAGGTTTGATAGTACAATACTATTGTTTTGAGGGATAATAAATAATAATAATTATTCAATAATAGTTTTAAAATGATAATAATTCATTTTAATTAGCTTTAAAGTGATCATGAATCATCTATAATGGTTTTGTAAAACTATATATTTAATTTGAAGATATAAGGAAAATCGATATCGGTTTATCGATATAACAATGTTTTTGTAAACAATTGTTCAATATTGATTTACTTGGTTTTATAATTCAAATATGATAATTTTAATTCATTTATAAGACATTAGTTTTCAAACTTTGATTACGAATATATATATATATATATATATATATATATATATATTAACTAAGAAATGAAAATCTGATCGGAAATCGAAATCAGGATTCGTAACGATTCAACGTGAAAAAGTTGTGCAACGTTGCAGATTAAATGTAACATATCCATGTACGAATAAATGGACATATACACATGCACATGAAAATACAAATATATACACATACATACATATAAATTAATTATATGCAAAATCAAAAATATATGTAAGAGATATTTTAGTAACTCTTCAATCTTAAGCAACCTTAAGTCAACACTACACACCAAAGTACAACCATCATCACATGCACATGAGAAGGGGTCATTTTAGCCATGCCTAGGTGGTGGTGGAGAGGACTTGGCCGTGCTAGGTGATGATGAAGGAGGAGGTGGCGTTAGGGGTAATGACGATGGAGAGAGAAAACACTTATAATATATAGGATATTATCACTATTTGTAACATCCAAGGAAACACATGGCCTTGCCCTGCTTGATGGGACTTCTGGCCA
Organism: Allium cepa; assembly: GCA_030765085.1. Classification (NCBI taxonomy): domain Eukaryota; kingdom Viridiplantae; phylum Streptophyta; class Magnoliopsida; order Asparagales; family Amaryllidaceae; genus Allium; species Allium cepa. The sequence goes on from CM060931.1 coordinate 477,256,631, forward strand.
TCCTAAGGTAGTGTAGGGGGGAGGTGGTAGTGGTGGAAGTAATGATGGTTGGTGATGGTGGATGATGTAAGGAGGAGATATTTTCTACTCTTCACTTGCATATAAATACCTACCTACTTAGCTTATTTTACATCTTTCGTAACTTCTCTAAATGGTAGACCAAATGAGAAATTCTTCTTCTCAAACCCTCAAAAATTCTAGTGGCTAAAACTATCATGTTTACCACTTCTTCCAATTTTGACCTTAGCTGTGTCAAAATTTCCATTCTTTACACATTCTCGGGCTCAAATTTTGAGATCGAGAATACATCTTTTCCTTTTGATCATAACTTCCTAAAAACGGAACCAAATGACAAAACTCTTTTTCTTAGATAAAATGAAATTCCAGTGGTTATAACTTACATGTTTACCACTTCTTCCAGTTTTGAGATTATCTATGTCAAAGTCTTCTGTCTTTCTAGTGCATTCTCGGGTTTGATTTATGTGAATCCAAGAATACCTCTTCTTCTTCTAACCATATCTCCCTCAAAAAAAATCAAAATTAGGTAATTCTTTTTTTTAATGAGTAGCTAAAAGAATTTGAAACAACTTTACAATTTACAACTTTCCAAATTTTGAGTGGAACATAGTCAAAAAGCTAAGAGAAGATGACTCATTTTCAGGTCTAAAGATTGTGAACTAAAGGCCTCTCCTTTTTTCAATGGCCGAGCTCTTTGACACTAAACCCTTGTGCCATGAGCAATGATAATGGAGGAAGGGATGCCGAAAGCAAGAAGGGTGGTGGAGTTGTTTAAATGATGATTGAGTGAAGTGTCGATTTCGTTTGAATGTAGGTAGGAAGAGTTGGACTTGGAAATGGGTAAGAAAACTCCACTTATACTATTATAAATATTATATGTGTGTATATATATATATTTCATGATATAATATTGTTTGCTATGCTTGGTTGTGATGGTTGTTAATTATATTTAGTAATTTAAAATGATTGTTTGATTTCACTAACAAACCACGTTAAATACATGTCGAAAATCACAAAGGAAATCACTTTCCTTTTATTAATGAAATGGTATATATGAAATGTTAAACCTATTGAAAATGGTTTAAAATGATTTAATTTTTTTATAATCACTAAAAACAAATTTCATGAAGTTTAAATATGAAATGGAAAACAAGTCAAAACTAGGCGCATCACGTAACTGTAGTTTGGGATTTCGCATCGTAAAATTCGAACAAGTATATAAAGTGGAATTTTGCTTGGAATTCTTCATGATACGAATTTTTCGGACTTTTATATCCATGTTTCCAAATGAAGAATGAAAATCAAGTTTTCATCTTGTAAATTTTCAAATAAGTCCAAAACAAATTTTCAAAAATATCGCGATTTTGCAGTTTAACGACCAAAGTTAAGAATGATATAAATTGATATTTTAAAATTCCATAAAAATAGAAAAAAATCTTTACAAATATTTCAAAATGTTTTAAAAGTGATTTGAGTTATATAAATAAAATTTCAAATAATAGAAAAGACGATTTAACAAATATAACTCTAAAAACATTTTTCGCAGTAGTTTTCAATAACAAATAAAATATGGTTTTAAACTTAACAATTCTTTTCCAAATATTTTACAAATGTTTTTAAATGAGTAACTAAGGGATTTAAAGATAATTTGAAGATTTTATAATTTATTCAAAAGTGTTTAAATAAATTAATTGAAGAAAAGGTTATTATATGCAAATGTTTAATCCTGGCTCTAATAAGCCGACGACTGCACCTGTTTTTTCTGTTCATGAGATCTGGGTGAGGTTCTTAAACTAAGGAGATGTTCAAGAGAAACCGGTGTCCTGGCTCACCTTGCCTCCCTCAAGCAAGGTATAAATATAGTCAAAATGTTGGAAACGAGTTAAGTATAAAAGATTAATTTTTAAAATTTTAAAAAATGGATTTACCTCCTAGATAACATGGTTGCAACTTATTAAAAAGCTGCATTTTGAAAATAAAAAATCTTTGTTAAAATTTAAGTAAAATGATTTGAAATTATTCCAAGTTATAAAAACGGTTTAATTAAACCAAAGAATCTAGTGAAGAGGGGTTTAATGATTTAGTATATACCAAAAAGAATGTTTTGAAGATATATATTTCTCTCGAAGATACTTTTCAATAAAAGGAAATGAATAAATCAAAATATAATCACCTATTGTTTGCACTAAAATTGGTCACAAACACCCAATTGTCGATGAAAGCAGCCATTTACAATCACAGATCATAGATAATAAGTATGTAGAGAATCAAAAATGAAGAACGCTCAGAAAATTAAGAAGAAAGCGGTAAAGAACACAGAGTTTATAGTGGTTAGGCAATCCAGCCTATATCCACTTTTAAGTTTATGATTTCATTGATATTTGCTTGCTGACTACAACCGATTACAGTGAACTACAGTGATGAATTTCGAGTATAACAGTATTCTTGAAGTGCAAAAATGGTTTCGGTAGAGTCTGGACGTCAAAGAGCCAAAAGATCCTTTTTCTGTAGGCTCTGGGATGCTATTTATAGGCGTAGGATGCAAATATCTTTCTCAAATCTTGGGAGACCTGTTCTGGCGCGTGAGTGGGCCCATGCAATCGATCCCACATGATTTCGATTCGATCCGTGATCGATACGAATGAATTTCGTATCGATCAAGATTTGATTCAATCGAATCGAAATTTGGTGTGAACATTCCTTAGCTCGTACGTAAGCTCCTGTGATAATTTGGTGGTATTTGGACTTGCAGATTGTGAGATATGATCGATGCAAATTTGCATTTTTTATGCTGTTGAATTTGTATCGTACCTTCGTGTCGACCAGTTCGTATCGCTTTATGCGCATGTGCTTGCAAGTTGACGTGGTGCTAACTCCTCGGATCGATCCACTTTTCGTGCCGAGTTGACTGCTTCCCCCTTCGTATCCATCGAGTGATATGCCCTTCGGATCGATGCTTGGCGCTTCTCTTTGTATTAATCATCTATGCCTACTTCATATCGATTCAGCACTCTATTTCGTATTGATGCCCTGTGCTCCATTTCGTATCGATGGGGGGGTTTTGTATTGACCTGTTGTCAACCGATATGAAGTATGTTCACGCTTGATCGATACAAAATGGACCTATGTGGATGGACACGAAATGAGTGGATTTGGATGGATACAGAGAGAGCCATGTTCACCGATGGACACGATATGGATCGATATGAAATGAGCTTGCTTATTGATGGATACAAGGAGGATCGACTTCGATGGATACCAAGCCAGATGGACACGACATGAGGTCCGAGGGTTGATGGATACGAACAGGATAGTTGCAAGGCGATGGATACGAACAAGGCCTCGGTTATGGATTCAAATGGGATGGATACAAAAGAGGCGATCTGATGGTACGAATAGAAGCATTGCTATAATGACCCACTATTTTGTACCATTCAAATTCGACCATAAATTAAAACATGTCAAGCTTCAATAGTTCAAAAAAATAGATTGTAAATAAATTTGGAGCAAATGAAATCAAATCACAGAATCACAGACACAGATATCAGAAAAACTCGCAGCGAATTTAAAATACTTAGTGGCTCATGACGCCACTATAAAAGTCTCAAACAAATAAAAATTACATTGTCTTTAATCTCAATTATAGTTCAAAACATCAATAGACAATCCACATATCTCATAGTCTTGATTACATAAATAAGATAACGGACTAAAAGGTTTGCCGGCAGCTTGAAAGATCTACAGAAGTCCTAGCCCGGGATGAAAGCTGAACTGCAACTCAGGCTGACCCGAGCGTAAGAAATAAACACAACACTCGAGTCAGGACATACATACTTATATAGTGTAAGTTAATTCAAGTGTACTGTAATATAGAGCAAGTAACTTAAAGGATGATTGGGACCGCCCATCCTCTAAGGATCCGTTAAACTATTTACTATGTAATAATATTTCTCTATTATAATAGTGTCTATATTAAAATAAACTTACTTTTAAATAGCGTTAAGGGATTACCCATATAGCCCTTAACACATAATATATTCCCATAGTCTATACAGTACCGTAATCTCCCCCGTACTGGGCATCGTCAGAGGGCACTCCATAAGTATGGTACAAAACCAAAATCGTATATGGCTCGCTATGGTAGGTGACACGGCACAACTAGGCAATGCCAGGGTAGATATACCAATTACGCATCCGGACCAATGGAAACGCGTAGCGCGCATCTACCGCCCACCTCGGGTAACACTCCCAAATCAAAGTTGCGCACCAAACAACCACAAAAGTAATAGAATGACATACGAAGAAGTGCGTCCGATCAGAGGTGCTACCTCATTAATCCGAGAATCGCTCTTGTTTTAGCCACCTTATGCCAACTCACGGGAGTCGGGTCCACGTATTTACCTTAAAGAAAACGTCACCACCATCCTACTCCATTCTGGAATCTCCACCGTGTACACGGTTGTTAAAGTGGTTTTCGGTATCGACAGAGAGTATGCCAGATATCCGATCCCGGTCTCTTTAACAAGCAACGTTGTTATAACCTATGGTTTCATCTTTTAAAAATGGTATTTATACTAAAAAAAATCAAAAATAAATTTCAAATACATTTCAATATCATAATATCATTTCAAACATCATTTATTTAAACATCAGTCATTTTATTTAATATAAAATACCATTTAAATCTATTTAATTTATTTAGGAATTAATTGCCTTTCAACTCACATTTAAAAGTTAAATTCTTCCATTTAAAACCATTAAAAGTCAATTCCTTGTTTTTATTAATTGCATATTAAATTCCAAAATTTTAAGCCCTTTTCCCAAAGATTATTTCCATTTAATTTTATTAAAACAATCAAAAGTTCAGTTTCCATAGCACTTATAAAATGCTACCTAAAGTTATAGGTTAAAACGGTCTATTTACAAAAGACAGCAATTAAGTGCTATATTAACTTAACAATTAAGTTTTAAATTCCCAAATATAACTTATTATCAATTAATTTACTTAACTAAAATCTCGCTTTTAACAAAAATTTAGAATTTCCCAAAATACGTTATATTCCAAGATTTTCTTAACTATTCATTTATTTAACAGTTTGACTCATTCAAAAATCATTATAAATTCTATAAAAATCCTTTAAATACATTTAAACCAGAATATTATAAACTTTCCATTTAAATTTTTTTTTTAAACATTTCAGAAAAATATTATATAAACCACGGGTCTGTATATAGTTTTCTAGCCTAGGTCAAATGATACAGATATATATCATTTCAATCCGTAATTTACAAAAACCCGGGTTCTATCAATTCAAAACCGCAATCCCAAGTTAACTAATAAATAATTAAACAATTAAATAAATAAATGAATAAATAATTATCGTTCAGGCCTATCATTTCAGCCTATAACGATCTCAAATTTACAGGGAACTTGCAGTGTGATTAATAGTAAATAAACATTAAATAGTATAACTGCAATAATATAAAATAAATAAACAACTAATCATGTGTCAATTAATAATGGGGTTTAACATCATATGCTTATATCACATGCAGATAAAATTTAATAAAATAAATTACAATTACACTTGTGATAAATTCACAAATATATAGGTATGTTTGTCTGCTGAGAAATACTCCCCTTAAAGCTGTAGAAAATTTAGATTCAAACGATTATATCACTTGATAAAGAAACATATAAATGGCACGATCAGACTTCTGCAGATGCCACGCCTTGATTCAGATCTATAACAAGATCCAAATACTATATACGCGACTTTAAAAATTACGGTCAAAGCAAAATTTTAAATAGCAACCGAGACGAGATTTTAAATTTGAAGATTTTTGACACCCGCAGCTCAGCCACTCCATCACTCAATCCGTTCAACATCTCCAATCCTCTTCCCTTTCCAAGTTTTATGTAAATGCTTTGGGAAAATGCTTTGGTAAAAAAAAATACTTTGCGAATAAAATAGGTCGAGTCTTTGTAAATGGTGGGTATAATTGTTATTAGATTTATAGATAATAAAAAAAATATACACTCCTTTTTTTTTATAAATGAATGCACGTGCACGTTATGGCCGAGTACACCATAATGCTTGCTAAATTTTTAGAGTGCCACACTCATGCAATTCACGTGGCCACAACTACAGGCACAAATATTTTTGCTTCTTCCAGAGATGCAAAATGAAAATATAATTTTTTTTCGTTTGTTAACATTTTATTAAAATGACTCATGCATGAATTCACAAAACAAAGGTGATACAATCTAAATAAATGGCATGGTCTCCTTGCCTATTTTAAACCCCGTAAGCATGTACTCAAAATATACAGGTCACTGCATATTTTGGCAATAATTTAGGTAATAAAAATGTTCTACCTATCTGCTGAAACAAACGTGATTTTGCATGTGTAAGTGTATGCAAAAGGAAAGATATTAGTTTTGTTTGTTACCATTTTATTCAAAGATGACACACTTTAGTAATTCATATTTTAAAAAAAAATGATTCACGCAAGAATTTCACGTGGCCATGCACAACAGGGACGCATGCATTCCTTTATACAGAATGCAAAAGAGAGATACAGATCTTGACTCCCTATAATGACATGCACGACAAAATAATTCAGGGGGGAAAACAAAAGATACACGGCAATGCCAATCAGGGGGAGAAAGGAGATGTGTACTAGTCGGGTACGGCCACAATATGAAGTGAGAAGCGGGGTAGCCGAGCAAGGTGGAGTGAATAAAAGAAAAACTGAAGAAGGAGAAGAAAAAAAAATTAAAGGAAGGATAAAGTGTGCATACCTGTTTCAAGCTTCACGTGCAGAAAAAAGTTTTGAGGAGAAGTGAAAATTTTGTGAGGCTTAAATTTTTAGGAGAGTATTGGGTTGCTTTGTACGCAAGGAAATGGTGATGTGTGTAATCAAAGCATGCGAAATTTTAGTGGTAAAACGGCAAGAGGAATAGTAAATGAAAAAAAAAAATCAAAGATTGCGTTGCAAAACAATATGCAGGCAACGGCAGGTTCATTTAAAATGGAAAGTGCATGATGGAAAAATAAATAGGGTAGCTCGCGAAATTATAGGGGAAAAGAACGGCAAAAATCTTCACACTTGATTACCAAAAAGGCAGGTGATAAAACGTTAAAGGAATTATTTGATTTCATTGCAAATTTTCATTTAATTGGTTGCGTGAGTCTTTATTGAGCCTGAGTGATTTATATTTGGAATGAACGGCAAGACATTAATTGCTGAGAATGGTAAAAGGAAATCACAAATTATATACCTATTAACCAAATGAAGTTGTACGTGGATTTGAATTTTTATAACCAGCATTGATTTCATGAGTTTGAACTTTTAGTGTAAAGAGGATATCACGTATTGCTTTTGGTAAAGGAAATGGCAATCAATTTACAGATAGCATTGATTTATAAAGAAACTGTAAAGTTTTATTAGACAATGATTTATACCAAATTTAAAGCAAATTGAATGCGTTGATTTTTTTATTTATTAATACGTTTTCCTATATACGTTATTTATACCATTACAATTTGTGTCCTTTTTAATGCGAAATTTCACGGTCTATAAACACCGGCTTCTCAAAAGTTATTACTTAACTTAAAATTAAATTCGTTTACATTCTTCGTATTTAAATATACAAAATTCATTTTTATTAAAATTCCAAATGGAGTTGTCTTTTAACAACGTTAACAATTTCAAAACTTTCAATTTTATATTTAGTATTTTTGGGAAATGATTCAATCAAATATATACTTTATAAAAAAAATTCAAGGTTTTAAAAATAAACGAATAAAGTGCTAGAAAAGTCTAGGCTGTTACACTCTCCCCCACTCAGAACTTTTCATCCTCGAAAAGGAACGAAAGAAGGAAAGAAAAGAAAGACAAGATAGAAAAGCAAAGTACCTAAAACGAATAATTCCGGATTCGAAGCACGAATGCTCTCCTCCGTTTCCCATGTGCAATCCCGTTCATCAGTGCTCCATTGCACTTTGACCAGTCGAACAGATTTTCTTCTTAGTTGTTTCGTACCTTGATCAACGATACGAAGTAGCTTCCTTTCAATAGTGAGATCAGGTTCGATGTCCATACCATCAAGAGCAGTAGGCTGGATGATAAGAGATGGATCGTGAAGACAGCGACGAAGGTAGGACACATGGAACACGTTGTGTATTCCAGCAAATTTCTCGGGTAGATCCAGTCGATAAGCAAGAGATCCAACCCTTTCCAAAATACGGAATGGACCAATGAACCTAGGGGCCATCTTTCCTCTACGCCCAAACCGAACCACACTTCTTAAAGGGGAAACCTTAAGAAAAACCAAATCACCAACAGCAAACTCCAAGCTTCTCCTACGACGATCTGCATACTTTTTCTGTCTATCCTGAGCAATCTTTAACCTTCTCTTAATCTCCTCCACTTTCTCCGAAGCTTCCAAAATCATTTCGGGGCCAAGAACTAAGCGATTACCGGATTCAATCCAACAGGATGGAGATCTACAAGGACGCCCGTAGAGAGCAGCAAATGGGGACATCTTAAGACTAGCCAGAAAAGATAGAATGAGATAGATAGGGAATAAGATAAGATAAGAACAGAGGATTGGAATTTATACCTGATAACTAATGTTATAGGTGAATTCCACAAGATGGAGATGATCTTCCCAAGATCCTCCATAATCCAAAATGCATGCACGAAGGAGATCCTCTAGAATCTGATTTACCCTTTCAGTTTGACCGCCAGTTTGTGGGTGGTAAGCAGTGCTCAGATTCAAACGAGTGCCAAGGATTCTTGGAATGCTTTCCAGAACTGACTAGTGAAAATAGGGTCTCGATCACAAACTATGCTAAGGGGAACGCCATGGAGACGAACAATTTCCCTCATATAAATTTCAGATAAGCTCAAAGCCGAACGGGTAGACCTGACTGGAATAAAGTGTGCTGACTTAGTCAGTCTATCTACGATAACCTAGATGCTCTTATTTCCCTTCCTAGATCTCGGTAATCCATCGATAAAATCCATAGAAACTTGCTCCCATTTCTAGTTGGGAATCTCCAGAGGCTGCAACAAACCCGGCGTCTTCTGATGATCAGCCTTGACTTGCTGACAAGCCGCACACCTATTCACAAAGATAGAGTCATCACACTTCATATCCTTCCACCAGTAAAGTTTCTTTAAATCCTGATACATCTTTGCTACGCCAAGATGGATGGAAAGTCGGGATTGGTGGTGTTCCCGAAGTAACTCCTGCCTTAAACGATCAACATTCGGGACACAAATCCGATTATTAGTCCTTAAAATCCCTTTATCATCATTCTGGGCTCCACTACCATCAATACTACTATTTCCACCATTTCTGCTCCGGACACTTCCCTTCATATGCCTAAGCACCTCCTCCTCATCCTGCTTAGCCTTAATACGATCCATTAGAGGAGAAGAAACAAAAAGCTGGCACAACAAAGACTTCTTCCTACTTAACGCATCCGCCACCACATTTGCTTTCCCCGGGGTATAGTTGATGTCAAGATCGTAAGAAGCTAGAGACTCGAGCCACCGTACTTGTCTCTAATTCAAATCTTTCTGGGTGAAGATATATTTCAAAGACTGATGATCTGTGAAGAGGCAGAACTTAGCCCCCAAGAGACGATGTCTCCACAGCTTCAAAGCAAAAACAACAGCCAGCAATTCTAAATCGTGAGCAGCATAATTTGCCTCATGGGTCTTCAACTGACGACTAGCATATGCAACTACCTTCCCATCTTGCATTAATACTGCTCCCAAACCCTCTCGACAAGCATCGGTAAATACCGTTAATCTATCATTTCCATTCGGTACAGTAAGCACTGGTGCAGAGGTGAGCTTGTCCTTTAACTCTTTGAATGCAGCTTTACACTTATTACTCCATATAAACTTAGAATTCTTTCGAGTTAGAGCAGTGAGCGGTGCAGAAATTCGAGCAAAGTTCTCAATGAACCTCCGATAGTAACCGGCAAGGCCCAGAAAACTACGAATATCAGTTGGAGTCTTAGGTTCTTCCCAATCCTTGATCGTGGCGATCTTGACTGGATCAACAGAAACTCCTTCACTAGAGACAATATGTCTGAGGAATCGGACTTCCTCTTCCCAGAAATGGCATTTATAGAATTTAGCTTTTAACTGGTGACTCCTAAGTGTCCCCAACACAAAACTCAAGTGAGATTTATGCTCTTCCTCGGATTTGGAGAACACAAGGATATCATCAATGAAGACTAGAACAAATTTATTAAGCACAACACGGAAAACACGATTCATCAAGTCGACGAAGAAGGCAGGAGCATTGGTCAGGCCAAAAGGCATAACAAGCCACTCAAAGAACCTATTCTCAGTACGGAAAGCAGTTTTGGGTATGCTCTCCTCAGCAACTCTAAGCTGGTGGAAACCTGTGGCTAAATCAAGCTGAGAGAAAACAGTTGCTCCATAGAGTTGATCGAACATATCATTGATGCGGGGCATAGGATATATGTTTTTCATAGTAAGCTTGTTCAGTTCTCTATAATCAACACACATCCGGAGGGAACCATCTGATTTGGTGACGAAAACTACAGTTGCTCCCCATTCTGAAAAGCTAGGTCTGGTCAGACCTTTAGAGGACAAGTCTTGAATCTGCTTCCTTAATTCGGCCTTCTCCCGTGGTGCCATTCTTCTGGGTGGAAGAACTACAGGTCATGCTCCAGGAATGAGGTCTATCTGGAAGTCAATCTCCTGCTTTGGAGGTAAAGAAGCGACTTCACCAAATACGTCGGGAAATAAGCTAACCACCGGAGTGGACTCAATATCACCATGGAAAGTATCGAGAGAATAAATGAAGCTACCAGCAAACTCTTGAGGCAATTTACACTGGATTTCTAATGGATTTCCAAAATCATCTTTAAGGGCAATAGTACGAGAACTACAAGAGATATGTGCATCATGCCTATCTAACCAATCACTCCCCAGCAAAAGGTCGAAAGCGTAAAACCCCAAAACATAGAAGTCACCAGTGAAACGGTGATCAAGATATATAAGCTTCACTTGCTTACAAATCTTACTAAGATTTGCAGGGCCTCCGATGGGATTCGAAACACATAAAGGCACAGAAGAAAATTCAGGAAAAAGGCGATGCTCGAATTTATTACAAAGTTCCAAAGAAATGAAGCTATCCGAAGCTCCGGTATCGAATAAAACGCGAACAGGTGATTTAAACAAAGTAAAAGAACCTTGAAGTGTACCTTGGGAATCGCTAGGAGCGGGAGCAGGTGCAGGTGCTGGCGGTGGAGCTGGAGAGGACGCAGAAGTAACAACGAAAATTCCTGATACCTTGCCCTTCTTTCGAGTAGGGCAGTCTCTCTTGAAGTGCCCCGGCTGAAGGCAGATGTGGCAGGGGTCTCGTCTAGCCAACTGAGAAGGAGGTGGAATAGCGGCACCCAAAGTAGGACAACTATTAGCGTAGTGTCCTTTCTGGTCGCATCGGTAGCAAGTAATGGTAGATAGATCCGCAGGCTGCCTCTGGGATGACGAAGACGATGATCCAAGCCCTGGAGTCCTATTCCTCTTATGCCGGTAGAAGTTGGACTTCCTTTTCTTAGAATTTCCAGAAGACTGAGACGGTGTAGACTGGACAGCTGGAGGGACCCTAGAGGTAGGGTTCTCGTACCGGAGAGCCATGTCCATCAAAGCAGTGAACGTCCCATGTACGTGGGTAATAAGTCAATCGTAAAACTCAGGGCGAGCACCAGCGATAAATTTCTCGTTCTTCTTGAGCGGGGTGTCTATCAAATTCAGGCCATACTGCGAGAGCTCATTAAACTTTCTCTCGTATTCCGTGAAGGACATATCGCCCTGCTTCAAGTCCATAAAGTCTCGATAGAGCTGAGACTTGCCCGCTTCGGGCATCCATTTGTCCAAAAAGGCCTCCCTAAAGCATGATAAAAGATATAAGATAGATTCAAAAATGGGGAAATTTGAATCCGAATTCGAACAACCGAAGAAGATACCTAAATTGCTTCCATGTGAGGTTAGCCTCATTAGCATGGGAAGTAACTGATAGCCACCAATTTAAAGCGGCTCCCTTCATCTACCAGGCTGCCAATTGCCTCTGCTGGGAATTTGTAATTTCGAGACAGGAGAAGATTCTCTCCAAGTCTCTCAACCATTGTTGAGCTTCTATTATGGATTCAGAACCCGTGAACTTAGTGCCACCAAGCTCAGTATAATCTTTGCATAGCTTGGTAAATCTAACAGGGGCAGCGGGTGGAGGAGCTGGGGCAGCAGCTCGTCCCCTACCTCTGATATTTTCTCTATCCATCCTGAGAAACCAAGAATGAATTTAAGGACAAAGGGAAAAACATAGATGTCAAGATATTCTAGGATGAGATAAAGTTTAACTTGAACAAGCACTTAACAAAGGCTCTAATTATAAGTTGGAGGGAAGGAAAGAAATAGTTGGAAAAAATTTATTTTAAAACAGGAAGTTTTTATATCAAAATACTTCTTTTAAACCTTTTTTGAAAATCATTTTATACTTTAAAATACGTTCTCTCTCAAGGAAAGGATTCTAGAATTTGACTTCAATCATTCTAGGGTATTGCTACCCTATCTCTAATGAGTTTTTGCTCCTTAGGCTATGGTTAAACCTGGCTCTGATACCAACTGTAACTCTATTTTGTACCATTCAAATTCGACCATAAATTAAAACATGTCAAGGTTGAATAGTTCAAAACAATAGATTGTAAATAAATTTGGAGCAAATGAAATCAAATCATAGAATCACAGACACAGATATCAGAAAAACTCGCAGCGGAATTTAAAATACTTAGTGGTTCATGAAGCCACTATAAAAGTCTCAAAAAAATAAAAATTACATTGTCTTTAATCTCAATTATAGTTCAAAACATCAATAGAAAATCCAAATATCCCATAGTCTTGATTACATAAATAAGATAACGGACTAAAAGGTTTGTCGGCAGCTTGAAAGATCTACAGAAGTCCTAGCCCGGGATGAAAGCTGAACTGCAACTCAGGCTGACCCGAGCGTAAGAAATAAACACAACACTCGAGTCAGGACATACATAATTATATAGTGTAAGTTAATTCAAGTCTACTGTAATATAGAGCAAGTAACTTAAAGGATGCTTGGGACCGCCCATCCTCTAAGGATCCGTTAACCTATTTACTATGTAATAATATTTCGCTATTATAATAGTGTCTATATTAAAATAAACTTACTTTTAAATAGCGTTAAGGGGTTACCCATATAGCCCTTAACACATAATATATTCTCATAGTCTATACAGTACCGTAATCTCCCCCGTACTGGGCGTCGTCAGAGGGCACTCCATATGTATGGTACAAAACCAAAATCGTATAAGGCTCACTATGGTAGGTGACACGGCACAACTAGGCAATGCCAGGGTAGATATACCAATTACGCATCCGGACCGATGGAAACGCGTAGCGCGCAGCTACCGCCCACCTCGGACAACACTCCCAAATCAAAGGTGCGCACCAAACAATCACAAAAGTAATAGAATGGCATACGAAGAAGTGCGTCCGATCAGAGGTGCTACCTCATTAATCCGAGAATCGCTCCTGTTTTAGCCACCTTATGCCAACTCACGGGAGTCGGGTCCACGTATTTACCTTAAAGAAAACGTCACCACCATCCTACTCCATTCTGGAATCTCCACCGCTTACACGGTTGTTAAAGTGGTTTCCGGTATCGACAGAGAGTATGCCAGATATCCGATCCCGGTCTCTTTAACAACCAACGTTGTTATAACCCGTGGTTTCAGCTTTTAAAAATGGTATTTATACTAAAAAAATCAAAAATAAATTTCAAATACATTTCAATATCATATTATCATTTCAAACATCATTTATTTAAACATCAGTCATTTTATTTAATATAAAATACCATTTAAATCTATTTAATTTATTTAGGAATTAATTGCCTTTCAACTCACATTTAAAAGTTAAATTCTTCCATTTAAAACCATTTAAAGTCAATTCCTTGTTTTTATTAATTGCATATTAAATTCCAAAATTTTAAGCCCTTTTCCCAAAGATTATTTCCATTTAATTTTATTAAAACAATCAAAAGTTCAGTTTCCATAGCACTTATAAAATGCTACCTAAAGTTATAGGTTAAAACGATCTATTTACAAAAGACAGCAATTAAGTGCTATATTAACTTAACAATTAAGTTTTAAATTCCCAAATATAACTTATTATCAATTAATTTACTTAACTAAAATCTCACTTTTAACAAAAATTCAGAATTTCCCAAAATACGTTATATTCCAAGATTTTCTTAACTATTCATTTATTTAACAGTTTGACTCATTCAAAAATCATTATAAATTCTATAAAAATCCTTTAAATACATTTAACCCAGAATATTATAAACTTTACATTTAAATTTTTTTTTTAAACATTTCAGAAAAATATTATATAAACCACGGGTCTGTATATAGTTTTCTAGCCTAGGTCAAATGATACAGATATATATCATTTCAATCCGTAATTTACAAAAAACCGGGTTCTATCATTTCAAACCCGCAATCCCAAGTTAACTAATAAATAATTAAACAATTAAATAAATGAATGAATAAATAATTATCGTTCAGGCCTATCATTTCAGCCTATAACGATCTTAAATTTACAGGGAACTTGCAGTGTGATTAACAGTAAATAAACATTAAATAGTATAACTGCAATAATATAAAATAAATAAACAACTGATGATGTGTCAATTAATAATGGGGTTTAACATCATACGCTTATATCACATGTAGATAAAATTTAATAAAATAAATTACAATTACACTTGTGATAAATTCACAGATATATAGGTATGTTTGTCTGGTGAGAAATACTCACCTTAAAGCTGTAGAAAATTTAGATTCAAACGATTATATCACTTGATAAAGAAACGTATAAATGGCACGATCAGACTTCCGCGGATGCCACGCCTTGATTCAAATCTACAACAAGATCCAAATACCATATACGCGACTTTAAAAATTACGGTCAGAGCAAAATTTTAAATAGCAACCGGGACAAGATTTTAAATTTGAATATTTTTGACACCCGCAGCTCGGCCACTCCATCACTCAATCCGTTCAACATCTCCAATCCTCTTCCCTTTCCAAATTTATGTAAATGCTTTGGGAAAAAAATACTTTGCGAATAAAATAGGTTGAGTCTTTGTAAACAGTGGGTACAATTGTTATTAGATTTATAGATAAAAAAATATACACTCTTTTTTTTTATATAAATGAATGCACGTGCACATTATGGCCGAGTACACCATAATGCTTGCTAAATTTTTAGAGTGCCTCACTCATGCAATTCACGTGGCCACAACTACAGGCACAAATATTTTTGCTTCGTCCAGAGATGCAAAATGAAAATATACTTTTTTTTCGTTTGTTAACATTTTATTAAAATGACTCATGAATGAATTCACAAAACAAAGGTGATACAATCTAAATAAATGGCACGGTCTCCTTGCCTATTTTAAACCCCATAAGCATGTACTCAAAATATACAGGTCACTGCATATTTTGACAATAATTTAGGTAATAAAAAAGTTCTACCTATCAGCTGAAACAAACGTGATTTTGCATGTGTAAGTGTATGCAAAAGGAAAGATATTAGTTTTGTTTGTTACCATTTTATTCAAAGATGACACACTTTAGCAATTCATATTTTTTAAAAAAATGATTCACGCAAGAATTTCACGTGGCCATGCACAACAGGGACGCATGCATTCCTTTCTACAGAATGCAAAAGAGAGATACAGATCTTGACTCCCTATAATGACATGCACGGCAAAATAATTCAGGGGGGAAAACAAAAGATACACGGCAATGCCAATCAGGAGAAGAAAGGAGATGTGTACTAGTCGGGTACGGCCATAATATGAAGTGAGAAGCGGGGTAGCCGAGCAAGGTGGAGAGAATAAAAGAAAAACTTAAGAAGGAGAAGAAAAAAAATTAAAGGAAGGAGAAAGTGTGCATACCTGTTTCAAGCTTCACATGCAGAAAAAAAAGTTTTGAGGAGAAGTGAAAATTTTGTGAGGCTTAAATTTATAGGAGAATATTGGGTTGCTTTGTACGCAAGGAAATGGTGATGTGTGTAATCAAAGCATGCGAGATTTTAGTGGTAAAACGGCAAGAGGAATAGTAAATGAAAAAAAAAATCAAAGATTGCGTTGCAAAACAATATGCGGGCAACGGCAGGTTCATTTAAAATGGAAAGTGCGTGATGGAAAAATAAATAGGGTAGCTCGCGAAATTATAGGGGAAAAGAACGGCAAAAATCTTCACACTTGATTACCAAAAAGGCAGGTGATAAAACGTTAAAGGAATTATTTGATTTCATTGCAAATTTTCATTTAATTGCTTGCGTGAGTCTTTATTTAGGCTGAGTGATTTATATTTGGAATGAACAACAAGACATTAATTGCTGAGAATGGTAAAAGGAAATCACAGATTACATACCTATTAACCAAATGAAGTTGTACGTGGATTTGAATTTTTATAACCAGCATTGATTTCATGAGTTTGAACTTTTAGTGTAAATAGGATATCACGTATTGCTTTTGGTAAAGGAAATGGCAATCAATTTACAGATAGCATTGATTTATAAAGAAACCGTAAAGTTTTATTAGACAATGATTTATACCAAATTTAAAGCAAATTGAATGCGTTGATTTTTTTATTTATTAATACGTTTTCCTATATACGTTATTTATACCATTACAATTTGTGCCCTTTTTAATGCGAAATTTCACGGTCTATAAACACTGGCTTCTCAAAAGTTATTACTTAACTTAAAATTAAATTCGTTTACATTCTTCGTATTTAAATATACAAAATTCATTTTTATTAAAATTCCAAATGGAGTTGTCTTTTAACAAAGTTAACAATTTCAAAACTTTCAATTTTATATTTAGTATTTTTGGGAAATGATTCAATCAAATAAATACTTTATAAAAAAAATTCAAGGTTTTAAAAATAAACGAATAAAGTGCTAGAAAAGTCTAGGCTGTTACAATTGCTTGACTTGCATCGATCATATCTTGAGCATCTGAACTCCGATTGACTTGAAATTGTATAGCTTGATCCGGACTCGGACAAAATTTACCGACATCCATATCCGATCTGTACATAACTGGAAATCGAGGAGAACTATCTTTGGTTTCTAGTTAATCTTTTGGTAACATGGCCTTGCTAAAAGGAGGGATAACTCCTATTTATTAAATATATTTTTATCAATAATTGATTCGAAGGAATCGAGGTTGGGTTAAGGTAATACCTATATGAAAACAACTTCAAACCAATTAAATATTCGAAAGTAAAGAAGATATTTTGAAGACCTTGATTTTGAAGGTGAGTGTCTTCATAACGGAAGGACTGCTTGTTTATAATTTTGGAATAACCCCTTAAAATAAATAATTAGCAGTGGTCCCTTTATTTTGAAATCTTCATATGCAAGGAGTAACTCGCTACTAATTCTAAGGATAATCCCCGACAGGATGTGGTAGGAGAGTGCCTTGTTTGTCCTGCCCTTAGACAACTTGTATGGATGAATTCTGACGTCGCATTTCTTGATCATATTGATTGATCTATATGAACATATCATCTGTTCGATGGCAAAGAATACAATTTATCTTAGCTTAATAACCTTTACTGGGATATACGAGCTATGAGTCATATGTTTGTAGAAATCAATTATGTGATTAGGAAATAGCAAAGTGACATTCAAAGTGAAATACAGGCTATATGAAAGGTAATCATTTCCACAAAGCCTCGCACCTGGGAATAGTAAAGTAGGGGATGTTTTAAGGCTAAGTGGCTCGCTACCATCAAGGTGCGAAATCACCTTCTAGATCTAAAAATTTATACCGGCTATAACGTCAGATTTAAATTAAGTGGTGTATGCTGTGAGACATCTCAGATAGGTCGGTAACGGTTAGGTGATCTAACACTCGGTGTTATTCGTATATTATATTTTTGGATAGGAGAGTCTTAATGTAACGATCCCGGATTTTTACTGAGTTTAAATTGCTAGTTAATTTATTTTTTGAATAAAAATTGTGAAATTAATTGGTAATTAATATAAGATTCTGAATTAATTGAAAATTAACCTGGATATTTGAAAATAAATATGTATATAAAATAATTTTCAAACGATGTTTAAAGTTGAATTCTATATTTTGTAATATAAAATATGTGTGTTATTTTATCAAAGTATAAGTAAGTTTTAAAAATGATTTCTTTATAAGTATAATAAATATAGATATATAGGAATGCAGAATGTAAAAGAAATAAAATATAAATATATATATATATAGAGAGAGAGAGAGAGAGAGAGAAATAAGGCAATAAGTATTAAAGTTAAAAATAAATGTTTAAGCTAGAAATAGAAATAAATAATAAGTAGATTAAGTATTTAATAGTTTAAGTTTAAAAATGAAGGAAAGATAAAATTGTAAATTGTTTAAGCATAAAAGTATATATTATACTTAAGTTAAAATTTTGTGACATTGACTAAAATAACTTTATATCTATATATACATAGGTATAAAAGCTGCTAGGCAAGTAGAATCTTATATGTGAAGTCTAGAAATGCAAAGCAAAAGAAAATATCTAAGTATTAAGGTACAAACAAATAAAAGAAGATAAGCTTATAAAGCAAGACAAAGGTAATTAATGCAATATCTACAAAGCACCAAAAAAAAAAATCATTTCAGCCAAAATAAGAAAATCATATTAGCCACCAAAGCAACATTTCAGCCACCAAATAAAGCAAAAAAATCTTTAGTCAAAATACAAAACAAGAAAAAATATCTTGACCATTGTACAAACAAAATGTTAACACCCTGTACACTTTCTTCTTATGTCAATCTTCATTTCAGTTTGTTCATCAAGGCTGTGTAAAATCTGAAGTGAATACCATCTAAAACCTAAACAAAAGAAAAAAATCCACTTAAAAACAACACAAAAAAATACAACTTCATTCAATCCAGAGGATCAAGGAAAGTTCAGCAAGCATAGTTCAAGTCAGTTTCATCATAAATAAAGCTCTGTTCATTTGAAAGCCAGGTGAGTAACCTCAATTTAAAAACTTAAAGTATATGAATCTAGTTGCATAGTTAAATCTGGAATAAATATGCTTTGTATATATGTATTTTCATGTGTATATATGGATGACGTTTGTGTACAGTGTAGTCTCTGTAACAAAATTGTTTGTTTCCAAGCTTAAGTTTTTTTTTTAAATTTTTTTATCTCTCGATCTAAGCATAATTTGGATTCAAGATTTAAATATAACCGGTTGTTTATCACAAGCTTTAAATTAAAAAATTTATTTAATCTTAAACAACTTAGAGTTATCACTGGAAATCAAGAAATTTGAATCAAACTTCAAATTTGTCTAATTTCGAATTTCTTAATTCCTAAATTCAGGTATGTAGATTGAATTCATACACTGTAACATGATTTTTAAAGCAAAGATCATGATTTTTAGAGCTAAGGTAAAGGAGCAGTACATAAATGAACTGGAAACGGGTTTGGGGAAAATTCAGGTGATCGGAGGATTGTTGGAGCTCGGGGTTTCGCGTGAAGGTAGAGGGGAGTATAGTGAGTCGGGGAAAAATGGTGGGAAGTGCTCCAGTTCATCGTATTGGTGACGGCGAGCCTTTTTCGTCTCTAAACCTAGTTTTACCAAGACCGAGGAATTTGATTCGTTCGACACCTATGATCGATCGAGTGCGATGGGATTCTGGGAGGTGGTAGAGGGGACGTAGGCGATCGTGTGGCCAGAATTTCGAGGTGCCTGGTGGTTGAGGTTGTGAGAACGGCGGCGTTCCAGGTTGGGTTGATGTAGGTGTCACTATTTCTAGGTTTGGGTATTTGAACTCAAATTTGATTCTCGAGGAACGGCGAAGTTCAGATGATCAGAGATTGGTGTACTGATGGCAGTCGATTTGCTCGACGTGGCTGTGTCGGCCGGAGGAGTTCGTCGGCACCGTGCACGTGCACGGTGCTCTTTATTTTCTGGTGAACTAGGGTTTGTTTTGCTCGCATATTTGTTTGAGTTTCACTCGAAGTAAATGGTTGGGTGGCTCGAAGTCTTTAGCTGTTGGACTCGAAGTAAAAGAGTTACCCTCGCGTCGCCTTGTTTTCTACAGGTTTTTGTTTAAAAACCAAACAGTGTTGAGTTTTTGAACTTACACTGAATTTAAAGATGTAAAGCAAGTTCTAGAATGAAGGTTGGAAACCAGTTCAGAATATGAATTTAAAATGAATTGTAAATCGAGGATTTTAAATCAAGAATTTAAAAGTGAATTTAAATCAAAGTTTTAAACTCAAGTTTAATGTTTAAATATGGATTCAAATTTCTTGAAATCAAAACTGTGATTTAAACCAGTTTTAAATCTGAATGTTTAAACAAGTTTAAAATCAAATAGCATTTTAAAAGTAGTTTGTTTTCAAATAAATATTTGAATTGGATTTTGATTAAGTTCTTTATAAAAAGGATTTTTGAATTGAAAAGTTAAAAAATTTGTTTTAACTTGGATTTGCGAGTTAAAATATAATGTATTTTTAAAAAAGCTTAAATTTTAAATAAAAATTTAAGCAATTTAGTTAGAACTTTTCTTTTATAGGTTTATAAGTTGATATTTAAATTTAGTTAATGTTTACATATATAATCATTTTGAATCTTAAATTAAAAATGAAATTTAAATCTAAATTTAGAAGTGTAATGTTTTAAATACAATTTAATATTAATAAAGTCATTAACATAGAAATGCATTACCTTAAAGAAAATTAAGGTATTAAAATGACTTAATGAATAAGATAATTAAGGAATGACTCAATTATTTAATTTATAAATTAATGATTTAGATTAATTTATAATTAGAGATTAATTAGGAAAGTAATTTAAAGAATTGTTATTAGTTAATGAGGTCATTAACTAAGATTATTTAAATAATTAATCAATGTGATTAACTTTAACAATTAATTAGATTAATTAAATAATAATAATCATTTATGAGATTGTGTAAGTGTAATTACTTTATGGTAAGTAATTAAAGGGTTAATTTCTTACAATAATTAATTAAGGGGTTAATTAATTATGTAACTGGTTTAAAGGTTAATTTAAATAATTTGATTAATTAGGAATAATTTATTAATTAAAAATAATTAATTAAAGTGTTTGATAAATTAATTTATATCAACTGATTTGTAATTAAGAAATCAGGATTGGATAATTAATTCATAAGTAATTAATTTAATTGGAAATAAATTGAACTAATTAGGATTAAACAATTAATTAATCCTGCTTATAAATGATTATTGAATGCTTGACCTTACTTATGAATAATTGTATTATATGAGATGCCTTGAATAGATTGTCCTATCTGATCTGTGATATTTTATTCTGTGGATTGAGCTATGTGTTATTTATTCATTTATTTGTGATACATTTGTATATTATCTGTGAATCTGTGAATGAAAGATAAGTGTTATAATTTATACCGCTTATCAACTATATTTCTGTGTTTTGATCTGTGATGATGATGTTGCTGCACTATTGTGTTAAACCCCTGGACCACACCATACACACACAAATATGGATTTCATGAGGAAATCGATTAAGTCACAGATTTTTTAAATGATTTTTAAATAGACAATTTGAATTCAAACGGTTTGGAAATGGAACCGGGTTAAATATGAAAAGCTTTTGAAATGAAATTTCAAGATAAATTTTTTTTTTAATAACTTGATAAAGTTTTGAAATTTAAATAATTTGAATTAAATTTAAATTCAAAATTTGAATTCTACGAATTTGAAACTAGGGAATAAAGATGTTATACAAGTTTATATGGGTTAAACCATTTTGAATGCATTAACTTGGGAATTTTAATTTAAATTCGAAGGCTTTAACTCGTGCGATTATAATTGGATTCTTCCGAAGCGAAAACTGTTTGTTTTCAAATAATAAAAGCTTTCATATAAGCAATGAATGTCAAAATTGTGTTAAAAGGATTTTTAGTTTGAAATGAGAATGATTTCCAAATTATGGAAACAATTGAAAGCTATAAGTTAAATCTTTGATTTAAATATTTTAATGAGTTAATCCTAATTGAAATGGGAATTGTTTTGTAATCCATAAATGGATCTTTGTGAAACTGTGTGAACTCTGTAGAATAAATCTTTTTGTTGAAAAGATTTTAAATGGTAATTTGTTTAACCATTTAAAGAAAAGTTTTGGATTTTATAAGTTGTGACTTAACTGAAATCCCATATCCATATGTTTTAAAATATTGCGCTCATTATTCGGTTTAGCCGGGAGAGGACCTTGTGTCATATAACCCATTCCGAATAGTGATAGATGTTATGGATTGCATTTCAAGACCGGTGTTGAAGACCGGGTGTTTTGCGAGAACGATAGGATAACCTATCGATTGTCTATGTACCGAGTAGCTACAGTATAGAGATTCCCTAAGTGATGGGAAGTCCGATCGGGATTGTGAATACCCGGATTTGCAAGGGGTTCTTACGAAGTGCCTTCGGTTATATTCGAACCCGGAACAGACTTGTATGGTTGTATGTCTGACACTACACTTTGAGATATAAAGAAGGTTTCTTTCAAATACATATCTGTTGGCGACGAAGAATTTATTCTCTTAGCTTAACACCCTTCTCTAAGACGTACGAGCTCAGAGGTTATGTAATTGAAGGTTATCAGCGATATACTCCCAATTTGGTAGTGCGGCATGCTAAGTGTTGTTGTGTGTTCATGAACATTGGTTGATCATTTGTGATCAAAGCATGGCTTTCGTGTAAAGCGTAGCTTTGTGGACGAGACTGCATCAGAACCTCACAACCCGGAAATGGTCAAAACAGGAAAGATGCAGCAAGGTCATCAGGGTCGCGCCCTTTATGGTGTGTCATTCCCTTCTAGTAAAGGGTGGTATCATGGTATGGAGCCCAAATATTTACCTATGTGGTGGGCTTCAATCTCATTTTCTGTGTGGTTGTTGCTTTGTGGTTTAGAGGCCCTTGAATAAAGGTCCCAAAGGACCGGGGGGTGGCATGCTCGAGTAGTAGTTACCTAGTTACAGAGGTAACCCGGGCTTGTATTGGTAGAGATCCGGTTAGGTTCCTGGGACGTCCCACTAGAGGCGTACCCATGGAAAGTGGGAAGTTCCTTAGCCCGATCATTTGTTGGAAATCCAAACAAAACAATACGTTCCATGTACAGTTTTAGTTGTATAACCTGCCATGGAATGTGGTGGTAACCTGCTATTGAACATGGTAGCTATAGTAGGCATACGATACTGGTCGTATGTTGGCTAAGATTTATATTATACTTTCAAAATGTTTTCCACTATGCACTAATAATAATATTGAAAAGAAATTTTCTCGTATCAAGCATATTTGACTATCATAAGGAGAAATCTCCTCCAATTCTGCGTTTGCATTGTGTGTGTGGCGGGAGGCCTTATGGTAGTTTCATTTTCTAAAAAGCATTACGAATTTATTTTAAATTCTTTGTTGTCTGTTTTAAAAGACCGAATGTTTTTGTTACTCACGCCAGTCTCATGACTGACTCGGAGTTTATTGTTCCTTTTCTAAACTCTGGGTGCCCACAATTTTTCCACACGGGCAGTCTAGAGTTGGGTTTTTCAGATAGTCAGGTTTAGTAGACTATCTGGAGTTAGTTCAGTCTTTGGACGAGACCTTGCTTATCTAGGTGAAACGTGATGGGGGGTTCTCGTTTTTGTTAGGTACCGAACGGGAGACTCTTACCCCCACACGTCCTCTTTAAGAGGTTGGTTAGGCGTAAGCTATGACAGTCGAAAGGCTGGCCGTAAAAGCAAGGGAAGGGTACCAGTGTGAGCCACGATGGGGCTGGGATGGTTGAAAAGCCTACCAGTCGAGATTGGCTACTGTCGATGGTTGAAAAGCCTAGACTATCACATCTGGTGTCGGAGCTGAGGGTTAAAACTTTAGCTCAGGAGTATAACACATTAAGTAACTCATTAGAGATAGGGTGAAGTATACCCTAGAACGAGTATATCTTTAAGATATCCCTTCGAATGCTTTAGTAAATTCTCTTACTATCCACTGATAGTGAGTATGAGTGGAAGAAGAGAACGAGATAGGGGATAGGGGAGTACCACTATAAATGGTCAATATTCTGCAATAGCGGAAACAATTTTCTCTCTCAATCTCCTTTGATTCGTCTTTCCAATTTTTTTTTGATTTGCTTCGCAGCAGCTGCAAGGAGAAATTTCAGTGTGATGGTGACCCAACGAATCGTTGTAGAATATCCTTACTTAGTATCTTCATCGGTTCCTTATCAGCTTTTCGATTTAAACTTTAATGTATTTGGAAAGTTGAAATTGAAAATTTTAAATAAATTAGGAATTTTAAATTTAAATTGAATCGATAAAACAATTTCGTTTAAAACCAAATTTGAAATTCTATTGTAATTTCTTGTGAATATCAAAGTCCGAAGGACAAATTGGTATATACTTTGGGGTATTCCGACTTGAGTTTGGAATCCATATCTTGTGTTTAAGAAATTATAGAAGATTGAATCTATCTATCTATTCTCCGGGGTCCGACATATTCTACGAATGGTTAGTTATTCCTTCGAACTAACCAGTGCCCTGCATATTTCGTAGATTTGATGACCCAAGTACCCTGTGTAGTATTGAATGAGTTTGTTCTCATATCTATTATTGATATTCTGATTTGGTGAGCCAAATGCAGAATAGATATCCAGTTTGACCTGGAAACTATTTCTCTGTCTTTGTGTATTTATCTTTGTTGTTTTCGTGCCTGCAAATTTCGGGGACGAAATTTCTTTAAGGAGGGAATCTGTAACGATCCCAGATTTTTCCTGAGTTTAAATTGCTAGTAAATTTATTTTTGAATAAAAATTGTGAAATTAATTGGTAATTAATATAAGATTCTGATTTAATTGAAAATTAACCTAGATATTTGAAAATAAATATGTATATAAAATTATTTTCAAACGATGTTTAAAGTTGAATTCTATTTTTTATAATATAAAGTATGTGTGTTATTTTATCAAAGTATAAGTAAATTTTAAAAATGATTTCTTTATAAGTTCAATAAATATAAATATATAGGAATGCAGAATGTAAAAGAAATAAAATATAAATATATATATAGAAATAAGGCAATAAGTATTAAAGTTAAAAATAAATGTTTAAGCTAGAAATAGAAATAAATAATAAGTAGATTAAGTATTTAATAGTTTAAGTTTAAAAATGAAGGAAAGATAAAATTGTAAATTGTTCAAGTATAAAAGTATGTATTATACTTAAGTTAAAATTTTGTAACAATGACTAAATTAACTTTATATCTATATATACATAAGGTATAAAAGCTGCTAGGCAAGTAGAATCTTATATGTGAAGTTTAGAAATGCAAAGCAAAAGAAAATATCTAAGTA
Organism: Allium cepa; assembly: GCA_030765085.1. Taxonomy (NCBI): domain Eukaryota; kingdom Viridiplantae; phylum Streptophyta; class Magnoliopsida; order Asparagales; family Amaryllidaceae; genus Allium; species Allium cepa. Next base: position 477,282,185 of record CM060931.1, read on the forward strand.
TTAAGGTACAAACAAATAAAATAAGATAAGCTTATAAAGCAAGGCAAAGATAATTAATGCAATATCTACAAAGCACCAAAACAAAAATCCTTTCAGCCGAAATAAGAAAATCATATCAACCACCAAAGCAACATTTCAGCCACCAAATAAAGAAAAAAAATCTTTAGTCAAAATACAAAACAAGAAAAAATATCTTGACCATTGTATAAACAAAATGATAGCACCTTATACACTTTCTTCTTATATATCAATCTTCATTTCAGTTCGTTCATCAAGGCTGAGTAAAATCTGAAGTGAATACCATCTAAAACTTAAACAAAAGAAAAAAAATTCACTTAACAATGACACAAAACAATACAACTTCATTCAAGTCAGAGGATCAAGGAAAGTTAAGCAAGCATAATTCAAGTCTGTTTCATCATAAATAGAGCTCTATTCATTTGAAAACCAAGTGAGTAACCTCAATTTAAAAACTTAAAGTATATGAATCTAGTTGCATAGTTAAATCTGGAATAAATAAGCTTTGTATATATGTATTTTCTTGTGTGTATATGGAGACGTTTGTGCACATGTGTAGTCTCTGTAACAAAATTGTTTGTTTAAAAGCTTAAGTTTTTTTTGTTTAAATTTTTTTATCTCTCGATCTAAGCATAATTTGGACTTAAGATTTAAATATAACCGGTTGTTTATCACAAGCTTTAAATTGAAAATTTTATTTAAGCTTAAACAACTTAGTGTTATCACTGGAAATTAAGAAATTTGAATCAAACTTCAAATTTTTCCAATTTCGAATTTCTTAATTCCTAAATTCAGGCATGTAGATTGAATTCATACACTGTAACATGATTTTTAAAGCAAAGATCATGATTTTTAGAGCTAAGATAAAGGAGCAGTTCATAAATGAACTGGATATGGGTTTGGGGCAAATTTAGGTGATCAGAGGATTGTTGGAGCTCGAGGTTTTGCGTAAAGGTAGAGGGGAGTACAGTGAGTCAGGGAAAAATGGTGGGCAGTGCTCCGGTTCATCGTAGTGGTGGTGGCGAGCCTTTTTCGTCTCTAAACCTAGTTTTACCAAGGCTGAGGAATTTGATTTGTTCGACACCTATGATCGATTGAGTGCGATGGGATTCTGGGAGGTGGTAGAGGGGACATAGGCGATCGTGTAGCCAGAATTTCGAGTTGCCTGGTGGTCGAGATTGTGAGAACAGTAACGTTCCAGGTTGGGTTGAGGTAGGTGTCGCTATTTCCAGGTTTGGGTATTCGAACTCAAATTTGATTCTTGAGGAAGGGCGAAGTTCAGATGATCAGAGATTGGCGTACTGATGGTAGTCGATTTGTTCGACGTGGCAGTGTTGGCCGGAGGAGTTCGTCGGCACCGCATGTGCTCGGTGCTCTTTATTTTCTGGTGAACCAGGGTTTGTTTTGCTCGCGTATTTGTTCGAGTTTCACTCGAAGTAAATGGTTGGGTGGCTCGAAGTCTTTAGCTGTTGGACTAGAAGTAAAAGAGTTACCTCGCGTTGCCTTGTTTTCTATAGGTTTTTGTTTACAAACCTGACAGTGTTGAGTTTTTAAACTTACACTGAATTTAAAGATGTAATGCAAGTTCTAGAATGAAGGTTTGAAACCAGCTCAAAATCTGAATTTAAAATGAATTGAAATTTTAAATCAAGGATTTTTAATCAAGAGTTTAAATCAAGAATTTAAAAGTGAATTTAAATCAAAGTTTTAAATCAAAGTTTTAAACTCAAGTTTAATGTTTAAATATGGATTCAAGTTTCTTGAATTCAAAACTGTGATTTAAATCAGTTTTAAATCTGAATGTTTAAACAAGTTTAAAATCAAATAGCTTTTTAAAACTAATTTGTTTTCAAATAAATATTTGAATTGGATTTTGATTAAGTTCTGTATAAAAGGTTTGAATTGAAAAATTAAACAATTTGTTTTAACTTGGATTTGCGAGTTAAAATATAATATATTTTTAAAAAAGCTTAAATTTTAAATAAAAATTTAAGCAATTTTGTTTGAACTTTTCTTTTATAGGTTTATAAGTTGATATTTAAATTTAGTCAATGTTTACATATATAATCATTTTGAATCTTAAATTCAAAATGAAATTTAAATCTAAATTTAGAAGTGTAATGTTAAATACAATTTAATATTAATGAAGTCATTAACATAGAAATGCATTACCTTAAAGATAATTAAGGTATTAAAATGGCTTAATGAATAAGATAATTAAGGAATGACTCAGTTATTTAATTTATAAATTAATGATTTAGATTAATTTATAACTAGAGATTAATTAGGAAAGTAATTTAAAGAATTATTATTAGTTAATCAAGTCATTAACTAAGATTATTTAAATAATTAATCAATGTGATTAAATTTAACAATTAATTAGATTAATTAAATAATAATAATCATTTATGAGATTGTGTAAGTGTAATTACTTTATGGTAAGTAATTAAAGGGTTAATTTCTTAAAATAATTAATTAAGGGGTTAATTAATTATGTAATTGGTTTAAGGTTAATTTAATTAATATGATTAATTAAAAATAATTTATTAATTAGAAATAATTAATTAAAGTGTTTGATAAATTAATTTATATCAACTGATTTGTAATTAATAAATTAGGATTGGATAATTAATTCATAAGTAATTAATTTAATTGGAAATAAATTGAACAAATTAGGATTAAAAAATTAATTAATCCTGCTTGTAAATGATTATTGAATGCTTGACCTTACTTATGAATGATTGTATTGTATGAGATGCCTTGAATTGATTGTCCTATCTGATCTGTGATATTTTGTTATGTGGATTGAGCTATGTGTAATTTATTCATTTATTTGTGATACATTTGTATATTATCTGTGAATCTATGAATGAAAGATAGCGTTATAGTTTATACCGCTTATCAACTATATTTATGTGTTTCGATCTATGATGATGATGTTGTTGCACTATTGTGTTAAACCCCTAGACCACACCATACACACACAAATATGGATTTCACGAGGAAATCGATTAAGTCATGGATTTTTGAAATGATTTTTAAATAGACAATTTGAGTTCAAACGGTTTGGAAATGGAATCGGGTTAAATATGAAAAGCTTTTGAAATGAAATTTCAAAACAAATTTATTTTTTGAATAACTTGATAAAGTTTTGAAATTTAAATAATTTGATCTAAATTTGAATTCAAAATTTGAATTTGAATTCTACGATTTGAAACTAGGGACTAAAGATGTTATACAAGTTTATATGGGCTAAACCGTTTTAAATGCATTAACTTGGAATTTGAATTTAAATTCAAAGGCTTTAACTCGTGCAATTATAATTGGATTCTTCCGAAGTGAAAACTGTTTGTTTTCAAATAATGAAAGCTTTCATATAAGCAATGAATGTCCAAATTGTGTTAAAAGGATTTTTAGTATGAAATGAGAATGATTTCCAAATTATGGAAACAATTAAAAGCTATAAGTTAAATCTTTGATTTAAAGATTTTAATGAGTTAATCCCAATTGAAATGGGAATTGTTTTGAAATTCATAAATGGATCTTTATGAAACTTGTGAACTTTGTAGAATAAATATTTCTGTTGAAATAATTTAAAATGGTAATTCATTTAACCATTTAAAGAAAAGTTTTGGATTTTATAAGTTGTGACTTAACTGAAATCCCACATCCATATGTTTTAAAATATTGCGCTCATTATTCGGTTTAGCCGGGATTGGACCTTGTGTCATATAATCCATTCCGAATAGTGATACGACGTTATGGATTGCATTTCAAGACCAGTATTGAAGACCGGGTGTTTTGCAAGAACGATAGGATAACCTATCGATTGTCTCTGCACGGAGTAGCTATGGTATAGAGATTCCCTAAGTGATGGGAAGTCCGATCGGGATTGTGAATACCCGGATTTGCAAGGGCTTCTTACAAAGTGCCTTCGGTTCTGTTCGAACCCGGAGCAGACCTGTATGTTTGTATGTCTGACACTACACTTTGAGATATAAAGCATGTTTCTTTCAAATACATATCTGTTGGTGGCGGAGAATTTATTCTCTTAGCTTAACACCCTTCTCTGAGACGTACGAACTTAGAGGTTATGTAATTGAAGGTTATCAGCGATATACTCCCAATTTGGTAGTGTCGCATGCTAAGTGCTGCTGTGTGTTGATGATCATTGGTTGATCATTTGTGATCAAAGAATGACTTTCGTGTAAAGCGTAGCTTTGTGGACGAGACTGCATCAGGGCCTCACAACCCGAAAATGGTCGAAACAGGAAAGATGCGGCAAGGTTATGAGGGTCGCGCCCTTTAGGGTGTGTCATTCCCTTCTGGTAAAGGGTGGTATCATGGTATGGAGCCCAGATATTTACCTATGTGGTGGGCTTCAATCTCATTTTCTGTATGGTTGTTGCTTTGTGGTTTAGAGGCGCCTCGAATAAAGGTCCCAAAGGGCCGGGGGGTGGCATGCTCGAGTAGTAGTTACCTAGTTATAAAGGTAACCCGGCCTTGTGTTGGCAGAGATCCGGTTAGGTTCTCGGCATGTCCCACCAGAGGCGTACCCATGGACTGTGGGAAGTTCCTTAGCCCGATCGTTTGTTGGAAATCCAAACAAAACAATGCGTGCTATGTACGGTTTTAGTTGTATAACCTGCCATGGAATGTGGTGGTAACCTCATTTTTGAACATGGTAGCTATAGTAGGCATACGATACTGGTCGTATGTTGGCTAAGATTTATATTATACTTTCGGAATGTTTTCCATTCTGCACTAATAATAATATTGAAAAGAAATTTTCTCGTATATTTGACTACCATAAGGAGAAATCTTCTCCAATTCTGTATTTTCATTGTGTGTGTGGCGGGAGGCGTTATGGTAGTTTCATTTTCTAAAAAGCATTATGAATTTATTTTAAATTCTTTGTTGTTTGTTTTAAAAGACCAAATCTTTTTGTTACTCACACCAGTCCCATGACTGACTCGGAATTTATTGTTCCTTTCCTAAACTCTGGGTGCCCATAATTTTTCCACACGGGCAGTCTGGAATTGGGTTTTTCAGATAGTTAGGTTTAGTAGATTATCTGGAGTTAGTTCAATCTTTGGACGAGACCTTGCCTATCTAGGTGAAACGTGATGTTGGTCCGAGCTATTTTTGGAGATGGAGTCACGGTTCTGGATTCTATTCCTTTTCCTCTCTTGAAGACCATATCGAAGATATTCTTTTCTGCTGCTGGTGTTATCTTTTCCGCTGCTGGTGTTATCTTTTCCGCTGCTGGTGTTATCTTTTCCGCTGTTATTGTCATGTATCATATCTTTGATGTATATAGATATTCATTGTATCATCATTGTATCGGATATTGTATCGATGTTGTATATGTTATTCATTTCCTTTTCTTCTGCTGTGTTGTACTTAACGGTGTTATAAGCTCCAACGCACTAGATTCGACGTTTGGATCTGCAGCATTTGAATATGTGTGTTGTATATGGTGCTGATTTTCGAAGGTCGAATCAGGACCGCTACACTTAATTCGCATGAGGACCAACTTAGGGGAGTTGGGTGCTTTCCTCTAGAAATGCACTGCATGGGAGTTAGTTTCTTACCTCGCTATTCAGTTGGAAATCCAATCTCTAATAAGTGCCTTCGGTTTTATTTGTAAAACCTTAAATGATTAGGTTCAAAATTTAATATAGTAACAATTTCGGCTAAGTTGAATATGTATTTGTATCTAAACACTATTATAATATCAAAGAATTTGATTAAAAAATGTTTTAAATTATGGTAAGGTAAAAACCAGTCTGTGTTTATGTATGGCGTGGTCTTATGAGGTACTTTTCTTTTCAAAGGGTTTTTGAATATAACCAAGGTAATAAAATTTAAAGAATCTAAACATGAAGATTAATCCTAAGTATGTAATTAGAGAATTGCATATTTGTTTGTTGCATCGTAGGCTCCATGAGTCCTATTTGTGGAAGGAGAACTATGTTGGCTTTATCCTGTATCAAATTGGATACTCTATTAGACTCGGGTATGTAGCAGTCACAAGTGGTAGTGGTGACGCCCCAAAAATAAAATAACCCATTCATGTTTACTTGTTATGGGTTGTTATTTGTATGATGTTCACATACCTTTCCTGCTTATCATTTTATTCCGCATTGATATGTTTATTGAGTTCGGAGGTAAGGACATTGCTGCCTCTCTCATCAGAGTGTGTAGCGGCAGATTTGTAAACTTTATTATTTGGTATATATTAAACACACCTTGTAGAATCAATAAATTCCTCTAATAAGTTGTATAAACTGAATTTGTATCATATACACTTAGCAGTGTTAAATAATTATCAAATGGATTAGGTATTAAATTGATAGTTTCCATTTATAGTTTAAATCGAATGTGTTTTCGGCGATTTTGACAAGTCCGAAAGCATGGGTCGTTACAAGTGGTATTAAAGCATAGGTTAGGGACCTATAAAAAATCTAACCATCGATAAAATCCACCGATATCATTTCCCATTTCCAATTAGGTATTTCCAAGGGCTGCAATAGTTCGACTACCTTGTAGACTACCCCTCCTCAACCTTCTTGATGATCGCCACTAAGTTTATGTCCACTCTTTGCTTTCGCGCTATTCTTTCTAAGAGAGTAGGGGTAAGCTCCAAAAGAGTCAAAACAACATTCCTGTTTAAGGCATCCACCACCACATTAGCCTTCCCTGCTGTATAAAGAATATCCAATTCATCGGCCGCTAGAAACTCTAACCACTTCCGTTGCCTCATGTTCGGATCCTTCTGAGTAAAAAGACACTTCAAAGATTTATAATCCGTGAAGAGCTCAAATTTTTCAGCTAATTAAAGAAAGAAAAATTGCTCTTAAAATATCTAAAGATTAGAAAGAAAGTAAGAGGAATAGAAGGATTCTTACCCAGCAAGTAGTGTCTCTACATTTTCAATGTGAAGACAACAGCCAGCAACTCCAGGTCATGCGTAGCATAGTTCTTCTCATGAGTCTTCACCTATTTGATAATATACGCAATCATCATGCCATGATGCATCAAAACAGCTTCTAGTCCCACTCCACATGCATTTATGTAAATCGTAAATCCACTATTTCCATCTCGGATAGCCAAAACTGGTGCACTGGTAAATCTCTTCTTCAATTCTAGAAATGCCTCTTCACACTTTGGAGTCCATGAAAACTTCTCCTCCTTAATTATATTATCAAATGGGAGGAAATATTAGAATAATCTTGAATAAACCTCCTATAGAATCCAGCTAACCCTAAGAAACTGCGAACCTCGGTAGGAGTTCGCGGTCGCTTCCACTCCTAAATAGATTCCACCTTCACTGGTTCTATTGGAATACCTTTTCCTGTCGCAAAATGTCCTAAGGATCTTACCTTCGATTTCCAAAAATGGCATTCAGAAAATTTCACCTTTAGGACATGTCCCCTAAATGTTTCCAACAAGACTTCCAAATGATGTTTATGCCCCTCCTCAAATTTGGAGTAGACAAGGATGTCATCAATGGAAACTAGCATAAACTTATTAAGAATATCTTGGAAAACATGGTTCATGAGATCTACAAAATATGAAGGTGCATTGGCTATCCCAAAAGGCATAACCAACCACTCAAGGAAACAGTCAAGGCCCCTAAACGCACTTAAGGGTATACTATCTTCAGCAACCCTCAACTAATGGAGTCCAGTAGCTAGATTCATTCGAGAAATTATCATAGCTCCATGAATTTGATCAAAAAGATCATCAACACGAGGTAAGGGATACTTGTTCCTTATGGTCAGCTTATTCAACTCCCTATAGTCCATGCATAACCTTACAGATCCATCAGACTTAGCCCCAAACACCACGGTAGACCCCCAGCTTGAACGACTGGGTTTAATCAATCCTCTACTTAACCAGTCCTGGGTTTGACTTACTAACTCCTCTCTCTCTCCCTCGGAGCCATCTTTCGCTTAGGTTAAACCACAGGTCTTGCTCCAAGGATCAAATCAAAGTGAAACTCTATCTCTCGGTGCGGGGGGAAAATTTTAACCTCCTCAAAAACATTGGGGAAATTCTTAACAACTTCAGTAGACCCTAGATTTTCTTAGGATGCCTCTAGGGCATACAAGAAACTACACATATGAATATCGGGTTTCTTACATGGCAACTTAGCAACCCTTCCCAAATTATTTACATTGATACAGTTATTCATTACAATCTAAAATAGTTCCTTATTTCGATAACCAATCCATTCCAAAAATAAGGTCAAATCCTTTAAAGTCTAAGACATATGGGTCGCAATAAAGTGATGAGAAAGGTAGTAAATTGGCACATCTTCACAAATTATAGTCAAATGGTTCACACCACGTACGGGGTTAGGCACACGCATAGGGTTTTCTACAATATTAATAATAAGACGAAATTTACCTACTAGTTCACAAGAGACAAAACTAGGAGTGGAACCAGTATCAAATAACGTTCGAACAAAAATACCAATAATTAGTAAAATACCCTAAAGGAGGCCTTTTCCCTTCACATCCTTTGAAGTAGACGGTTCATTCTTAATAACGTACACCTAAGGCTGCTGCACCTTCTTCATGAGTGGGCATCTTTTACCATATACCCAAGCTATTGGCAATTAAAACAAAGAGTCTTCTGGACCATCAGAAAGATGGGTCCACCTTGCTGCTTTGGAAATTCACGATTTGGATAATGCTTGGCAATATGTCCTTTCTACTTGCAAATATAACAACCACTATCATTATGCTTGCCTTATTGACCTTCTCCCTGCTTCCTTCTCCTTGATTCTTCCAATTTAGATTGAATTTACTCTTGTTAGAACCGTTTCTACTGGTATTTGCACTAGGTGTTGCTGGAGAGGCTTTTTCATTTCCATGGCCTCGTACCTCAAAGCCATATCAACTAAATCTACAAATAGTACCCGTAATGTGAGCAGTCATTTTCTCATGGTACTCTTCCTTCATACCCAAAACAAACATCATGTTCTTCTTTAATGGGGTGTTGATCAATTTCGGTCAAATACAAGATAGCTCATTGAACTTCATCCCATATTTTGCTACAGTCAGATCTTTTTGCTTCAAGTCCATGAAATTCTGGTATATCCTGGTCCTTCATGTTGTTAGCAAGAATTATTCCTCAAAAACTTTTAGGCCCAAGAAAACTCTTCTTTTGAAATATTTGCGGTAGGGGAGCCCCACCATGCTGCTACTCCCTCTTGTAGTTGTCACGCTGCTAAGAATCTTATATGTTCACCAAATAAGCCAAGACCATTAAAAAAAAATTTCTCAATATCATAACCAAGCTTTCACTTCCATGATAGACTCGGTTCCTTTAAACACTTTCCCTCCGAGGTTGTGTAATCCTTGCATATTGTTGTGAAATTCACCATTGGTTGCTCTGGCACTGCCTCTTCGGTGATCTGAACTCCTCTAGGATTTAAGGTTCGACCATTTGTGTCTGAAGTGCTACCTGCTGCCCTACCACGTCTAACTCTGTAACTCATGTCTTACTAGCCGGACATAGTAAGATAATCTTAGAATACTTGGATGACATCTTGAAGCAAGGGTACTAATCAAATCTATCAAGCTGATCTATCTAGCAAGGATATATATGTATGTATGTATACGAATAAAAATTACAAATACGCACTCTCAAAGCTGACCTTAACTCAAAGCCTAAGTGTTTATTCAACCTAGGCTCTAATACCAAAATTGTAACGACCAACTTTCTTGCATTGAAAAACGAGCCATTAAGGGTAGAAGGAAAGATAAGAAGAAATACGCGATCACATAATCTCCCAATGAATAAGAACAACATATAATAGATAACATAAGATAGTACATGGTCGTTTCCATATAAATAATACATCAGAGTCATTACATTACACTTTCAATTGGATAGATATAACTACATGTCCATCACAAAATACATAGATCATACATAAACATAGCATAACAAGATAATAATTAGCTAATGGTGAAGCCACCTGCTCCAGCTCTTTCAAAATGCTTCCTTAAGAAACATGGATTACTTGGCTACTCATACAAATTTGAGTACCCAAGTGGACAATAAAATAAAACTTCAGATCAGACATGGATCTGGTGTGAGTAAACTCAAACAACTTAATTCTTACTTTTATAGAACATTTTGAAAATCAATGGTATCTCGTAAGACCACGCCGCACATAAATACGAACTAGTTTTTACCTTATGATAACCAAACACTTTATATAGAAATCCATTGATACTATCATAATGTCCAGGGTTTTCAATTAAAGAATTCACATAGCCGAAATTGCAACATTAATTGAATTCCAACATAATAGACATACAACTAAGATTGAAGGCACTTATTGGGAAACATATTCCATACAAAGACAGGGTTAATGGGGTACCGCTCGTCACGGTGCATCTCTAGATAAATAACACCGAGGACCATGCTTGGATCCCTTGCCAACACAAGACCAGCCAACCCATTGCTGAATAGTACCGAATAAGATCTCCCCTTGGTTGGGATTAGCAACCGTACCGAAGCATAGATGAGTTGATAGTAGGGACTCTAGATAGGAATGGCCTTGCCCTAATAGGAGCAATCCACTTAGCCTTGCTTCATCTCCACTATTTTAGTCATTTCCGATTGTTGAGACCTGAGGCTACCTTTACTTTTATTATTCCATTACCACTTGGAATCTAACATTACCTTCAATATGTTGACATAATGTCAGCACTCATCCATATAACTCGTTCAGGCGATGAACAAACCGAAGGCACTATTTCCACTACACCCGTTTTGGAATCACCTTTAGGGTCGGTTGCAAATAGCCTTGCACTTCAAAGTCTTCATCTTCCACTTTGACTTTACTATTTCCAATTCGAACGTTTACGTTGGTTTGAAGTGGTTCTCAAATAACAACTAATATCCGATCCTGATCTCTCCCAACCAACGTTCGATAAATATAAGGTCAAGTTGTTTATAGTGGACTATCACACTATCAGGGTGTAAGATTTACATATGGACATACATTCCATATGCTTAGATTATCATGACCGCCTTATCGAATTAACTCCCTCATATTCATCACATTCCCGAAGTGCAGTATTTTTGATAAGTACAAGTCGACTTACTTTCAATAAAACACGTCGTCGTTTTATTACAACTACTTTAGTTTGTTTTTCTACTTAATAGCTTGGACAAGAGATCCTTGGTTTTACAACAATTCACCTAAATAAGAAAATTGGCTAAAAATAAATAACCAATAGAGTTTTAAAAGATACTTTTAAAATAAATAACCCTTGATTAAATCATAAGTTTAAAACTCAATTAAACCTTAATTAATCTTAATTAAATCAAAATTAAATCATTTATAATCCTAATTTTATTTATAATTAAAACTTAATTAAACTTTAATTAAATAACATTTATTTAAAAAATTAAACCTTAATTAAGTGGATAATTAACCTTTAATTAAATAATACTAATTAAGTAATTAACTCTAATTAAATAATGAATGAAAATAAATAAAATTGATTAAATAAAAATTAATTTTCTTTCATCTTGATTAATCATTACTTAAAATTTCCTTAATCAAAATAATTAACTTGGTTACGTATTCCTTAAATTTTAATTTATTAATCTAATCTAATTAATTAATAAAACTTAATAATTACCTTAATTAATAAATTAAAGAATAAATTATTAATTCATAAAACATTAACTTAAACTAAATTAATAAGTTCGAAATGATTTTTCAAAAATAATCCAAAAGGAAACACTTAAAACTTGAAATCGCGAAATTTCTCATACTGCATCCATAACGACTATCGCTATAAGTACAGTTCGCTAGAATTGATTTCTAGGTGGAAATATCACTTAACACTAGTCGTTCCATGTTTTAAACTTAATTGAAAGGTTTTGAATACTTTTAACAAAAGGTATAAACTTGGAAAACGTTTCCAAAAGCCAAGACTGAAAAAAAGCTTTTCTTTTCCATCGGATCTCAAATCCTTTTTCGACCATTTAAAGCGTCAGCTTCATAACCATTTCACAACTTGCTTTGTTTTGTTTCACAAACAATATTACCATCATATCATAAACTAATATCATATATCCATATACATATCCAAACATATCGACATATTATCCAAATCACAAATCTATACCAAACAACCAACTTGCAATCATATATCATCTAAACAACATGATAATTCAACGCAACAAATAATATATTTTCACAACATATAAATCATTAAAAAAAGTTGTTTCCTTTTCCAAAGATATTAGTCTTACTCGCTGAATTTTTTTTAAATCAAAGTGAACTTTTGCCGAAACCTAAAAACACTTTAGAAACTTTGCAAAAAATTGCACTTTTGGTTGCTCGAACATTTGAAATGGCTCGGCCAAGTGATATTTAGGCTCGGCCTAGGCCTTGTTAGGCATGGCTATGACTAGTTTAGGATTGGCCATATTGTTTTGGGGTGGTGTTTGCTTGTAGTTTAGAAGAGATGTGTTGTGGAAGATGTAGAAGTGATTTTATGGTTAAAAAAGAAGGTTTTTAGGAAAATTAAGTGGATTTTCTCAGTAATTATGAAGAGGAGGCCATGGAAATATATTCTCGAGTTTTAGGAAATTTTAAGTAGAGAAGGATCTTGAAAAATGAGAAACATGAGTGGTGAGTGGTATATATAGGTTTTGGAATAATATAAAACAATATAAAGTGATTATATTTAAATATACACACATGCATGCACCCCATACCTCCCCTCATGATTTGCCCCCTCCTTGAACCCCCCTAATCATTTTTAACTATTCATGCCATGATTCATGTACATTTGTTGACAAAGGCGTTAACATACACTAAAATATATACACTTTTATTTTAAAAATGTCCTCTTTTACCTTATATCTACATACACACTTTAGAAGAAACATATACATGTATATACATGAACATGTACATATGTTTAGACGGTATGTAGTGTGCGCATATATTTACATTAATGTTCTAGCATTTTAACTAAATTAACCGATGAAAATTTGGTATTTTGGAAAATAATTTCCAGTCACATTTTTTATTTCTCTATAAACTATATATATTGGTAAACAAATTTTGAAAACATTTTTATCATCATTAATTATTATTTAAAATATTTGTATTTGTTAATAAAAATCCATTTATTAATTATTTTAAAATATAATTAAATATTCATTTAGATAGCGACTAAATTCTGGGCAGTTATAATAATACTGGAGTTAAATTTGCTTTCTATTTGTACATGTTTTTCCTTCACTTGGAACTATAGGTTGTTAGTCTTCATCTTGAATTTATTTTGTATTCGTCTTGCTATTTGGTCGATGAGTCTCTTTTTAAGGTTATGTTTTTATTAATTATATTAACATGATTTTCCATTATAATTTTTTTAACTATTTATTAAAGTGCCTTAACCAAAATTATTGAATTTTCTGTTATGATTTTCATTATTATTGTGGCCGTCAGAACATCCAGAAATGAGGGAGTTCTAACTGTTTTAAAATTACAACTTCAATGCAAAGTGTTGGTTCATGGATTTATCCTCATTAGGCCATATCTTCACACCAAGTGCCCTTTGAATTTATGCTTCCAATTTATATATGCGTTGAGCTATCATCCTAATATGAAGCGATGCATCGATATGTACCTGGATTGATACGTACATGAATAACCAACCATTTGTTATCCCTTGCAACTTCATATATGTCAAATCAACTGTAATGAAAGATATTAAAAATACCGTCTATGCAGCATGGATTTCTCTTAGGTGGAGCTATCCTAATACCCTTTTTTGATTCGAAAATCATGACATAGTCACATATATAACGATTTCATTCTTGAGTCATTTTATTTCTTTTTTGCCCATTTTCCTTTGCGATATAGGATTGTGTAATAATGAAACTTGCATAGATTTCATAATGTGCTTGGAATATATGAAGTTTGAATTTGAGATGCATACCATATACAATGGGTTACCCATAGTCTTTTATTCCTATGTTCTCCATTAATCAAAATACTTAGCATTTAACAAAAATGATAAATATATATAAAAAATTCTACTTTCATAGCATGTATCATTTTGATTTGTTATATAACACAATTGAATAAATTAACTCTCATCCATCATTTACATTTTTATAACGCCACTAATTTTGTGTATTTAATATTTTGTCTACTATCAACTAGGGATGATAAAAATTTATAGTTTGAGGCTTTGGGCGACCATTATAAAATTTATGTATTTCAGTTTATATTTATCACGATTAATTAATTAATACTAACATATGATTTGAAAATTGCTTCCTCATTTTTAATTCAATTGCTTCTTTATACAACTACCAAAAGAAGCAAACATATCATGTAGACAATAACCTAAGGAAAGAACATCTTCTTAGGCTGGTGCATATTTTCTATTCTAACCTTTAGCAAAATAAGATTTATGACGGATTATTTTAAACCTTTGTCTTTATCTTAACCAAAAGTTGATTTGTGACGGCTTTTTTACTTATTATGTTGCTTTCCTTTTATAGATATTATTTAAACATGGATTTTTTAATTCTTTTAACCGTGAATACTATTAAGATTTTTTCAATCGCCATTCATGTTGTCTATCAAGCGAATTATAACGACCCGCCTTTTGACCATCGAAAGTCGACACCAAACACTATCACTGTGTTCCAATGTCGTGCATCCAATCGACAAAAGGGCATATTGTTAGGGTAAATAAAAAGAAAATAATGGAGAACGGAGAAAAACAGAGTCTCACAGCGGAATCGATAACATATAATATAACAAGGACGGTAGAAACTATCCCTCCAAACATAAAAAGTATATCAGAGTTAAAAACCTTACCAACCGGACAGTTGTAAAGTCCTGACCTTACAAATGCCGATAGATGTACAATATAATATAGCGGAAAATAAAATACTACAATATGTGACTCTTCAGCTCCCCATTATGGTCTCCATAACACCAAAGACAACCTAGGAAAATAATCGGTCTGATCCGAGCATTATAAATAAATAAAACCTCGATTAGTCTGAAAATACCAATGTGAGATAACTCGAATAATATGGAACATATAAAGGTTCTGTGAGACCATGTCGCTAATGCTAAACGGGTTTCACCTTACAAAAATAACACCAATTACAGACGAGAGCATAAATAAACATCTGGAAACAAATCAAAATATGAATGAGCATAATTAATATTAAAACTAGACTTGAAGAATCGAAATAAATCGAGTAAAATCCAAATTAGACAGAATATATAAAACAAGAAAAATAATCCAACTTGGTATAATGGACTATATAAGTTAACAACCAAAAATTGATTGAATGGACTAAATAAGGTAATAATCCAACTTGATAGAATGGACTAAATCAATACTTAAATTCTATGATGAGGAGTTGGCTCGACTCATGACAATTTAAAGCTAAAACACATTCAGGGTTTTCGAATTAAATAAGGAAAGAAAATTTTCTAACAAATGATAAGGAAGATGCACCCCCTTGAAGTATACCTCTAGTAATATACTTCTGAGAAGTCCGTTTACTCTGTGAAAACTTCTCGGGACCCTCCAAGCCAGACACTGCCAGACCATACCAAGTATCCAAATATTTCCACATCTAAGTGCACAACTGAATCCAAACTAGATGAAATGTGAAAATACCCTAGTGGGAGCAAGCCCACATAGCTTCGTCCCCACTCGCGCTTTTGATTTAGTCATTTTCTGACAAAGGATAGTAACACTCAAGAGAGTAATAAATCGTCTTAAAATGACGTTAATAAAGTAGCTGAAGTAACCGATAGCTTAGATACCAACTATCGAGGATATAAAATGATATATGGAAATTAAGTCTTGTATACTTATCACCACTCATTGAATTCAAACTTGTACTTTTTCTTGGTTAACAAGAATACCGGACAAGTCAAGGTAGTATTACCTCAAAGTCATGTCCACTAATTGTTCTTAACTTTTGAAATAGCGACAAGTTTACTTCTTCGTTCATTAGTGCTAATGATATAAATAAATCGTTTCCATATAAATGATTCGCTTTAAGAAAATTAAATCATATCCATAAACGAATCAAACATTTTCCTTTAAAAATGAACTGAACGTTTGCTTGATTTCCATATTGGTAAAACACTTTAGAATTAGTTCCTGATTGTTAAAACATTAAGAGAATAATCTTTCCAAATGCCTCGACCTTGAAGGCCTACCAACATCAGATCGACACCTAGAAGATTATCCTAATAGATAATAAAACAATTGAAATATCTTTTATATCTTCAAAAATAATATTAATTGTCCCAAAAGATAACTAATCGCATTTAAAATGTCTTTAAATAACAAATCCATTATCTTTAATAAAATAGATAATTATTTCCAAACACGTTTATAACGTTGGTAAATTAACTTTAAATCTTTATTAAATCAGATTATTAACTTTAAATCAATTGATTAAAGCAATTTTATTATATTAGTTAATTTAATTTAATCATTTTTATAAAATAAGTTAATTAACTTTAAATATCATGAATTACAAAGATTAATTAAATTCAAGTAGTCATTAGTTAAAATAAATAAGTCATCTCAAACATCATTTGTTAAAAGGATAAGTAATTTTAAATTCCATTAATTAAAACAATTAATAAAGTTCAAATAATCATAAATTAATTGGATTAATTAAATTCAAGCCTCATTAGTTAAAATGATTAATCAAAATATCATTTTTTAAATGATTTATTTAATAATAATAAATCATCAATTAAATTTATTTAATTAAATTCCTAATATCAATAGTTAAACCAATTAGTTAAAATTAAAAAAATTATTAAATTCAAAATAATTAACTAAAATGATTAATAAAATTGAGATATCATTATTTAAAATGATTAATTACTTTTAAGTATCATTAATTATAATGATTATTAACTTCAATTATCATTAATTAAAAAAAGTTAATTAAACTCAAATAATCATTAGTTAAAACGATGAATTCAGTATAAAACATCATTAGCAAAATGATTAATCGAATCTAAGGATAAACCAATTTTAAACGTCATTAATTAGATTGGCGAATCAATTTCAAAATCATTAGTTAATATGATTAATTAATTTAAATTATCATTAATCAAAATGATTAATGAATTTCAATATTCATTTTAGTGGAAACACAAGCTCTGGTTCATATGATAGAGTTCGAGAAAGAAATTTAATAAATGAAGATATAGCCAAATCGCTATAGCGACACTTAACAAATTAAATGAAATTTCAGGTTTTAGTTCAATTATAATGGCATAAAGATGTAAATAAATAATTTATCAGCGAGAAACCCTTTGGGGTCTCTCTACAAATTTTCCTGTAAAACAATGGTTATGGATAATATATAGATAATCATATGGGTTTATAAGGATCAAATTAATATGTCATCTATTTTCCAAATGAAAATTCAACCAGACAATCAATTAAACAATATAATTAACATCCAAGCAATCAATAAACGTTTTTAATATCATAGATATGCTATAATAAAATTGAATATGAGTTAAACTCACATTGATTTTCGTTTCCGCCAAGTCGTCCTGATTTTGGACTAAAAGTGAGCGGCCGTTCGATTTTATTCTAAATTTTCACTTGCTCCAAATCCAACCAAAATAATTTTATTACGAACCTCTCGACGACACAAGTCCAATGCAAAAAAAGGTGTTCGAATCCAACCTTATGCAAAAGTTATTCAAATTATAAATTTTCGTATTTTTAAATTATAATCAAACATTAATTACATTCTTAAATCAAATCACCTAATCTAATCACTTTCTTCCCCAAAGCTAACCAAACTATATGCACAGCGAAGCAACCACCATTGTCGTGCATATATATGGATATGGAGCTACAGACCTCTGTTTGATGAACCATCTTCGTCGTTACACTCCCCTTCGAAATCTCTACGCGAACATAACCTCAACGACAACCTCGGAGCACCCTAAAAAATGCGACCTGCTCCTACTTCTCGCGAGCATCATTAGGTCGTGCAGCCTTCTCCCTTGCCAAACCTTGAAAAATTTGGCGCCTAGGTGCTACCCTTCCCCGCGAGTCCGAATCCAATCTCCGTTCGTCGAATCGACAACCCCACTCTCCTAAAAATCCAACCCTAGCCGACGAACCTCGCAAATCATGTCGAATCTTCACCAAGAATAGTATGCTCTAATGCGAACATAACGACATTGGCGACGCCGAACGATTCAATCCGGATCAAGAGACAAGAATTTTTGAAGTTCTAAAAACATTTTTCCTACCTGCTATAAATCGATGATGACTCATTCAATCCTTGATGAAATCGAGTAATGTTAATTTCTAAAAATATTTGAGGTGGATACGAACAACTTTTTTGTTGGGCGACATTGACGAAATTGAATAGATAAGGGGGTATTGATTTTTGAATTTTTGAAGCCTTTTGGATTTTCAAAGAGAATGCGCCCTTTTTTTTTGTTACAGGCAAGAATTATATAATGGGGAGGAGGTATGGTTTTGAGAACATGGGGTTTACGGCCTGACAATGAAGGGGTATGGGGAATGTATGGTGAATAAAGAAGTACATATACATATATTAGTTTAAATTTTAAATTATCCAATCAAATATACCCGAAAATCTCAAACTCCAAACGAGGTATGTCGTGTGGCATTTTATATGTTATACCTCTATTCCGAATGCAATTGAACTTGTCTTAAGGTCTAATTCAATCATATGCAGAAGATAGCTTTTCGAATCCAATTATATATTAAATTTTCAATACAAATTTCCACGCGTTTCGATCTTGCATGACCAAACTATACGTCTGATCGCCATGAAATTCGATGACATATTATAATTCACTATTATGAATCAATGAAATTGGTTTCGTCATAATCCAAGACTATGCCCCGGAATGATAATTTCCCAGATTTGTCTTTTGACAAATAAGGTAGTGGTCAAAATTGACCACACCATATATACATATACATATATATATATATATATATATATATATATATATATACAATAAATGTTTTACAACATAACGCATTACTACAACACTACAACATAACCACAAACACCTCCTAACACCCATAGTACTAGATCACAAGACATAGAACTTGCACATACACATCACAAAACACCGACGAAATCAACACAGCAGACAATCACACAACACAAATAAGAACTATCACCATAAATAAGAACTGAACACAACTACCACAACACAACACAAATAAGAACTGAGCACAACCGTACAGCACAAATATTTACAACTCCCGCATTACAAAAACAACCAACATACAATTTTAACAGCCTGTACATAACAACAAAAAATTTACTTCATAACCAAACAAGTAACCCACAGCAGCAGTCCATCAAAAAGTAGCAAGTTTAAAATATGCACAACCATAGTATCAGCCCATCAAGAACTATGCAGAAAAATGTGTAAAGCTAAACTCCATAGCAACAGACCATCAGTCCCTGCACTCCTTGACTCTGGCTGTTATATAATCAATAACATCAACCATATCAAATTTCTAAATACCTACGCACAAGGATACAAACTTTAAAATAGCAAATAGAATAGAATTAGAAGATCTCTGCTGATTAAGAAAACATCTTTTGTTTCTTTCATTCCAAATAAGCCAGCAAAATGCTAAATTAAGTGGCTCAAATAAATTTCCTATCATATTATCCTCAGGGGAAATCTTTTGTAGTTCCAATATTCAAATTGATCTTCGATAGGTAGCCCCCACTCAATCTTTAAATCCAAATTAACCTAACATTTTGTCAAGACATAAAAGCTGAAGTCATGATCTACAAAAAGATGCTTGTAGTCCTCTTCTTCCATATTACATAAGTAGCATTTATCAGACAACATATTTTTCTTTGTCGGCAAGGAAATAGTATTGAGTTTACTATGCATAAAATCCACATATGGATCTTGACTTTTGAAGGCACCTGATAGCCCACATTTCTATGAAACCAACCATCTTTCTACCCGAAAAAGTCAGGAAATTATAAAAAGAATTAACAGTAAAATTCTTCTTATCTCTAACCCAAAAAGTTATCATTACCATAAACCACCACAACTTCTAACACTTCCATCAACTTGATAATTTGATATAATACTCTTCCTTCCAAAAATCTTGAAAAAGATAAATTTCACTTAAAATCGGTTGCCAAGCCTCTAAATACTTCATGCACGATTTTAAACTTCTCAAGAGACAAAATATATAAACCAGTAAATTCAGTGGCAAGGGCTATAGGTAGAACCCAACAGTTGTGCCAAAATAAAATATTTCTACCACTTTTCAATTCACATTGCAGGCATAATTTGAATAAAGGAGCTAACATCCAAATATTCCTCCAAAAAAATGAATAGCCTTTAGTCTCTAGATTCCAATGAAAACAATTACTAAATTATAACTTCATGACCCATTTTCTCCAATGACATCTTTATTATTGATCAAATCCTAAATCCATCTACTTAATAGTGCATTATTCGTCTCATCAATATTTAGGAAACACCCAAACCCCCTTGTTCAATCAACTTACAAACTTAATCCCAAGAAATTAAACATCTCAACGAGTAACCATTTTTATCACCATGCCGAAAGAAATTTATTCTAATACTATCAATTCTCTTTAAAAACCCATTTGGGACATCTATGGAAAAATGACCAATATAGAGGAAGTGCTGAAAGAACCGAATTGGTTGATACCAATCTACCTGCTTTAGACAGGGAAGACCTTTTCCATCTGGCATGTTTAACATCAAATTTCTCAACCAAAGACTGCCAATCCTCCTTGTGCAATTTACTTAGCCTAATTATAATACCCAAATATGAAAGGGGAAAACTACCCACTTTACAATTCAACATATTAACAATTTTAATGTCATCACCTATGCTACTACTCAAAGTAATAACTGATCTCTTATGAAAGTTAATCTTCAACCCTGACAGCTTTTCAAAAGAGTATAAGAGTATTTTAAGAGCTGCAATATACTTACAATCCGTAGAACTGAACAGAATCGTATCATTGGCATAATGTAAAGAAGTAAAACCCAAATAATTTCAGTCCCAAAACTCTTAATCACACCATTAACACCAACCACTCTCAAGATTTGTGTAAAAATATCATCCACGATATCAAATAAAAGAGGAGAAAGTGGATCTCCTTGCCTTAAACCCCTTTTAGAGATAATAACTTTTCTAGGTACACCATTAACACAAATAGAGGAGCTGCTAGAACATAACTTGTCCTTAATCCAACAAACCCACTTGCTACTGAAACCCCTAGCCACCAAAGCATCCAATGAAAAATTCCAGTCAAATGCCTTCGCAAAATCCATTTTTAAAATAGCTTCTTATAACAATAAGAAATTACTTCTTGCACCATAGCCACCCCATCAAGACTAAACCTCCCTTGTATAGATGCAGTTTGGGATTTATCTATTTAGAGTCCATTTTAATCTTAAGTCTATTAGCCAATACTTTCATAATAACTTATAGGTGCCGTTCAAAAAACTAAATAGTCTATAATCTGCTAAATCCAACACACCTTCTTTCTTAGGAAAGAGAACAATATTAGCACAATTTAATTACTTCAAGTTCAACTTTCCTTCATAAAATTCATCAAAAAATTTCATAACATCAACTTTAATCTAGCTCCAGTATTTTATAAAAAAAGAAAACCGAAAAACTAATTGGACCTAGTGCCTTATCTCCAGGCATATTGTTCAGAGCTACATCCACTTCTTCAACTAAAAAAGGAACATTCAAGTCAGATAAATCTAACAAGTTAGGATATAACACTTCCCAATCAGCATTAACTCGCTCTTCCAAATAATTACCAATAATCGATTTATAATAATTTGAAAAAGCCACATTTAATTCCTCCTACTCTGTAATAGCTTTACCTTCATATATCACACTACAAATCCTATTAGACCTCCTTGTACCATTAGCCAGGCAATGAAAATAACTAGTATTTTTCCTTTCCTTCAACCATTGAGTACGAGCCCTCTGCGTCCAAAAAAATTCCTCCAGATCCATCGATTTTAAAAGTTATTTCTCCTTCAAAAGTAATCTACTTTTTTCTTCAACATTTAAACATCTTACCTCCCCAATTAAATTCAATTCTAAGATCTCCCTTTCAAGAAATTCCGTTTTCAATTTAATATTGCCGAAAACTTCCTTAATCCATTTCCTCAAATAGTTCCTAAGAAATTTCAGTTTACCAACAATAATTGAGCCTGCATCATTATTACTGAAAAAAGACTGCCACTTATATTTTATCATTTCTTCAAAACCATCTTCCAAACACCACATTTTATCAAACTTCAAAGTATATTTGCATTTCACTTTATCTCCCAAATCAAATATAATGGGACAGTGATCTGAAATAATACTGGCTAATCCCTTCTGAAATGATAAAGGATGTAAATCCTCAAATTCTAGGTTAATAATAAACCTATACAATTTCACCAAAGTTGGCAACTCCCTTCCATTACTCCAAGCATAACTTCTATTGGTAAAAGGAAAGTCTATCAAATTAGAATTACATACAGAATCACTGAAATCATTCATGACATTCAAACTATCCCTCTCTCCATTACTTCTCTCACCAACAAATCTCGTAGTGTTAAAATCTCCCCCAATAATCCAAGGATCAACAATCATACTTTTGAATTCAAATCCTTCTCTCCACGTCTCTTTTCTACACTCTCTCTTATTAGGACCATTCACATTAGTAACAAAACATATGATCCAAGTAAGTCTAAAGCGCAAAGCTACATGTAGCATATATTTATCTTTAATCTCATGCACCAACTCCAATAAACCATTATTCCATCCTATGAACATTCCTCCACCACTTCCATATGCTTCTAAGAAACTTCAATTGTCAACAAAAGTATAACCCAATGACATAAAATTTAAATTAAAAGGACACTCAATCTTAGTTTCTAGCAAAAGAACAATATCAGGTCTGATCGAGCTCAAATAATTCTTCACCCTATAACATTTCTTGGGAATTCCTAACCATCTAACATTCTAAGAAACAATTATCATTTTGCAGCATTAACCCTCTCCAATTCCTTCTTCTTAAAATCTATAATATATTTCTCACCATTATCCAAATTAATACATGCATACTTAACAGTGCTATAAATTCGCTCAGAAGAAAAGGAATTAATAACGGTAGGGATAAAGATGCTACCTTTAATTGGATGATTTTTCGTAACCTCCCCAAGCCCCCTGGCACTTCTGCAAAGTAAAGAAATCCTACCACTTGCACATGCAGCTCTCTTGCCCCTCTTGATAGCTTTTCACTTGTCTTCAACCAGCTTATTCCCGACCCTTCACCTGAATTATCAGAATCATCTACTGGAATATCTTTATCAGCTCTTCTCTTTCATGTAACCTCCGCTTCTTTACCATCCCTCCTTCCAGCATCCCCTGAGTTAGATGTGACTTTAATAGCCTTAAAGTGATCTGTAGTAATAATACCTTTGTATTTCCAGATTTTGAGTCTACATTCATACCTTTAACAAAAGGGATATTTTTGAAATCATTGACACCCACATCCTCATCTGGATTGACCAAGTATTTGCTAACTTCAAACTCGAAATAGACATCATCGATATGACATTTGATCATAGATGGAAGCTCGTAGTTAGGATTTATAACAATTAGCAACTTAAGAACTGAAAAATCTATTGTAGATTCATAATTTCTTTGCATTCGTACAAGAGAGACGTATTTCATCAACAATTTTCTTAGAGGGCTAACATCTCACAGACCAACGGAATCCCTTTTAGAGAAATCCAAGTTCTCTCATTCGGCTTTCACAATTTACTACCAAACATTAAACTCCATTTTCGAACATGCAAGACACCCGAGTCTTCAACAATAGTAGCGTTGTGTTGCTACCATGATTCTTCTTGGGAATTTGACAATAAACTCCTCATTGAATTCCTTTACATCCCAAATCCATAGTCCCATAAGAACAAGCTTCCTCTTTAAAGCTTGTTCAATCCGACTGATAGAGAAAGAACCTTTGATAATTCTAATTGAAGCCAAGAAATTGCAGCACTTTAATTCCTCACTCAACTCTACTTTGGAAAGAAAAACTACACTCTCCGCTTCCATGTGGTTCGATTTAAGGTTTGAGGAAATTTTGTTGAATGGATTTGTTAAAGATCAAGAAGAATTAGATGAATATATACACTGAAAACCTTTATGCCCAACTTTAAGGCACTTAACAAACCAGAGAATTTTCATAATTTTTGAGATATAATCACTCGGATTTAAATACCATTTTATATTTAATTATTGATATTTATCCAACCTATTTATATTTGTAAATAAATTTACAAATTAAATACATTAATATTATTCATTAATTAAAATGAGTTAAATAAAATTATTAAATCCATTTAATTAACATTTAATCCGCAATTCAAATATTTAATCATTCCCTATATTTAAATTATAAGTTATTAAATTCTAAAATTCAATTATTTAAATATTTAAAATTAATTAAACATTTAAAATCAAATAACCAAAATTTTAGGTTGTTACATTCCCTCCCTCCCTTAAATGAATTTCTTCTCTGAAATTCCTAAGGAAGAAAATGTTTCCAAACCCTTAAGTTTAAAACTATTAACTAAAATGAGTTATTAAACTCATTAACTTTTCAAAACCAATTAGGTGGAATAGATTTTAAAATTTCCAAGTCTTTCAAATCCATTCAACTATACTAACTAATTTCTCACATTCATTCATTTATTCATTACAAGATATAACCTATATATAACTTAGAAACTCGGATTTTTAGTTTTCAAACATTTTCCAAAATTCTTAAAAATCTTCTAACTCTTAAATTTTCAAAAAATTTCGCCAGTGTTTCCTTTGCGTGGCTCGATCGGTACAACTACAAGTTGCCTCTATGGGTTCCAAATCCAATCAAAGGAATCAAAAGCCAAATGGCCTCCCATATCTAGGGCATTAGATTACCAACCAATTTAAATTTTTTAATTTTATTATGTACCTTTTCGCGTTTGATTTATATTTTGGCAAGCAATTTATTATCTCATTGCAAATGTAGGTGCACTAGAATAAAATAGCAATCTCTTGCATACCTGTGCTTACGAAATTTAAAAAGAAAATCAAGCTGAAAAAAGCAATGTGATGTAACCCTACATGTAAAACTTGCATGATATAAATCTACACGCAACAACAATAATATCTCAATCATATGCGACAAAATACAAATGATATTGTATAATCGACGCTATGCATCCAAAATTTTCAAATGACAAATTTACTAAATACTTGAGTTTTCAATTCAAAAATTTATTTTTCAACTTTCTCTGACGAGAAAAATCAAAGAACAAAAATCAAAATGACAAGGAGGGGATTCCTCCTAATAAAGTATGTTGAAACTCTAGAATCAAAACAAAATGGAGCGTCCGGTGCTATTCTGGTTCCTCCAAAAGTAAGAACAAGAGTGAATAAATATCATTCCTTTCCCAAAATCTTTTAAAATTTTCCTTTTCCCAAAATAGTCGGGATTTAGGTCTTAATAACAAAAATTTAAAAATATTTTGTTTATCAATTTAAACTTTATAAACAATTGTATATGAAATCACACAACCAACCAATTCAATCAAATCAAATCAATCAAATTCCATGATGTAATAAATTAACACTAATAGTCAATCAAATTCCATAAGGGAAAATTATCACTTAACATTGTTTCAAAATGTCAAATGTCCAAAAATATTGATAATTATCTAAGCGTACCGTTTAGCTCATTAGCCTTTTGCTATTACTTAGAAGATTATCCAAACTAACTCGGACAAAATGGAAAGTTATACTCTTAATTTTATTAGTTCTTAATTACAAATTTATTTATTTATTTTTTATTTTTTTCATTTAAATTTTCACTTATAATTTTTCTCAATACTAAAATTAGCCAAGGTTTAAAATATTTTATAAAGTCGTTTCTTTATAAACCATCAAATAATAACTTATCCACTACATTTACTTGCATTATACTCTTTATATCGTGAGAATACATACAAATTTTATTTTACTTTTTTTTTCAAAGATCATGGCGGAGATCAACTCAAATTATGGTTTCTCAAAACCAAGTCAACTAATCAACCTTTTTAACTTAGAGTATTAAAATGAATGATATTTATATGTTGACCCAAACAACAAGTTGTTTACATGACTCGGATGTTTTTAAAACAATTACATGGTTTTAATAAAACAACATTTATAAAAACATTCCTATTTAATTTAACCCAATTTAAACCTGTGTTAAATTTTCCCATATCTTATCTAAGGGAAAAATCTTATTTATCAAAGCAATCTCTTGTTAGAAATGCTTTTTATTTGTTAAACTGATTCTGTATTAGGGAACTTAAAAGTTGGATACCCGGTTTTAATTTCAAAAACTCATTCTTTTTAAAGAATACTACATATATTTTATGTAATAACTTCGAACAATTTGTTTATTAAAACTCACTTTGGGTTTATTAGGATGTGAACTCATTTCGATCGCACAATGATAAAGAGAATTAATTACTAAGTACCCACCACATTCATCTAAGCAAACATCTGATCGTCACTTAAAAGATTACTCGGATTACCAAAAAACTAATCGAAACGATTTCCTCCTAATTGTCCCAAAGAAAATGCATCTCTTTTTAAATTTTACTTCCTGAAATATTTTCACTAATTATTTTCAAAAGTACTGCTACTTCATTTCTCAAAAACCTTTTTTATATTATTTTAAAAAATAAAGGGATTTAAATTCAAAATCCTTTTTAACACATTTTACAGACTAAATTATAATAAAATTTCCTTTATATTAAGGTTTAATCCTTAAACCACTATTATTAAATGGCGAATCTTTAACTTAATCATATTTTTCGAACACCTTATAGTCAAATCGTGAAAATTAATTCACAAAGGGTTCGTTTTAGTTCAAAGCGATAAGTGCTTCTAAATAAACTAAGCATAATTTAGCGATTAACTAATAACAGCCAATGCTTCTTGTTTAAGTTAAGCATAACTGGACAAACAACAGTGATAATAAATAAATATTATCACATTTAAACCAAAACACTTTATATCTATTTTGAAAACTATTTCTTTATATATATGAAATATAAACCTAGGAAAAATATATAGTTTGTTAAATTTTCAAAAAAAACCAATGCCATGTCCGTTCGCCTTGGTCAAGTGTTTAGAAACCCTATCGATACCGTGGCGTCCCACATCTCGACCAGAATTCATAAAAACTCAATAGATCAATTAACATAATATGTTTTTATAACATTAACAAATACGCTCCCGTATATATAGTACTCTCAAACTCATTCCAGGGTGCCCCTTACCCTATCTCTAATGAGCCAAACCCTATCAAAGCCAAGGTTTCGCTCTGATACCAAAATGTAACGACCCACCTTTTGGACCATCGAAAGTCGACACTGAATGCTACCACGGTGTTACAATGTCGCGCATTCATCGACAAAATGGGAGATTGTTGGGTAAATAAAAAGAAAAGAACAGAGAATGGAGAAAATCAGTCTCACAATGAAATCAACAACATATAATAAACAAGGACAGTAGAAATTGTCACTCCAAATAAAGAGTGTATATCAGAGTTAAAAACAAACCTAATTAGCTGGACAGTTATAAAATCCTGAGCTTACAAATGCCGATAGGTATACTATATAACACGGTGGAAAATAAAATACTACAACTGGTGACCCTTCAGCTTCCCTCCATGATCTCCATAATGCCAAAGCCAACCTAGGAAAATACTCGGTCTGACCGGGCATTTTAAACAAATAACACCTGGATCAGTCTGTAAATACCAACGTGAGATAACTCGAATAATGGTGAACATATAAAAGTTTCATGAGACTACGCCGCTAATGCGGAACGGGTTTTCACCTCACAAGAATAATACCCATTACAGGTGAGAGCATAAATAAACATCAGGAAATAAATCAAAATATGAACGAGCATATTAATATTAAAACCATACTTGAAAAAATGGAAATAACAGAGTAAAATCAAAACTAGACAGAATGGATAGAACAAGGAGAACAGTCCAACTTGATAGAATGGACTAAATAAGGTAACAATCCAAACTTGATAGAATGGATTGAATAAGATAACAGTCCAACTTGATAGAATGGACTAAATCAGTACTTAAATGCCATGATGAGGAATTGGATCGACTTGTGGTAACTTAAAGCTAAAACATATTCAGGGGTTTCGAATTAAATAAGAAAAGGAAATTTTCCAACAAATGACAAGGAAGGTGCACCTCCTTGAAGTATACCTCCAATACTATACTTCTTAGAAGCCTATCTACTCTATGAAAACTTCTCGGGACCCTCCTAGCCAAACCTCGCCAGACCTTATCGAGTATCCAAGTATTTACACATCTAAGTTCACAAACCGAATCCAAACTAGATAAGATGTGAAAATACCCTAATGGGAGCCACCCCACTTAGCTTGGCCCCACTCGCGCTATAGGTTTAGCCATTTTTCGACAAAGGATAGTAACGCTCAAGAGAGCAATAAATCGTCTTAGAATGACATTAATAAAGTAGCTGAAGTAACCGATAGTTGAGATAACAAGTATCGAGGATATAAAACGATCGTATATGGAAATTAAGTCATGTATAGTTATCACCACTCATTTAATTCAAACTTGTAACTTTTCTTGGTTAGCAATAACACCGGACAAGTTAAGGTAATGTTACCTTAAAGTCATGTCCACTAATTATTCTTAACTTTTGAAATGATAATGGATGTAAATCCTCAAATTCTGGGTTAATAATAAACCTATTCAATTTCAGCAAAGTTGGTAACTCCCACCCATTACTCCAAGTATAACTTCAATTGTTAAGAGGCTAGTCAACCAAATTACAATTGCATACAAAATCATTGAAATCATTGATGTCATTCAAATTATCCACCTCTCCATTACTTCTCTCACCAACGAATATCATAGTGTCAAAATCACCCCAATAATCCAAGGATCAGCAATCATACTTTTGAATTCGCATCCTTTTCTCCACATCTATTTTATACACTATCTCTTATTAGGACCATACACATTAGTAATAAAATATATGACCTAGTAAGTCTAAACCACAAAGCTATATGTAGCATATATTTATGTTTAATCTCCTACACCAACTCCTATAAACCATTATTCCATCCTATAAACATTCCTCCATAACTTCCACATGCTTCTAAGGAACTCCAATTATCAACAAAAGTATTACCCAATGACTTAAAATTGAAATTAGAAGGACACTCAATCTTAGTTTCTTGCAAAAGAACAATATCAAGTCTGATCGAGCTCAAATAATTCTGCACCCTATGACATTTCTTCGGAATGCCTAACCCTCTAACATTCAAAGAAACAATTATCATTTTATAGCATTAACCCTCTCCAATTCCTTCTTCTTAAAATCTACAATATTTTTCTCACCAGTATCCAAATAAATACCTGCTACTTAACATTGTTATAAATTTTCTCAGAAGAAAAGGAATTAATAATGGTAGGAATAAAGATGCTACCTTCAAGTGGATGAGTTGTCATATCCTCGCCAAGCCCTCTGGCACTCCTGCGAAGTAAAGAAATCCCACCACTTGCACATACAGCTCTCTTTCCCCTCTAGATAGCTTTTCTCTTGTCTTCAACCAGCCTATTCCCCATCTCTTCACCTGAATTATCAGAATCATCTACTGGAATATCTTTATCATCTCTTCTCTTAATTGTAACCTCGGCTACTTCACCATCCCCCTTCCAACGTCCCCTGAGTCAGATGTGACTTCAATAGCTTTAAAGTGATCTGTAGCAATAATGCCTTTGTATTTCTAGATTTTGAGTCTACCATCCATACCTTTAACAAAAGGGATATTTTTGAAATCAATGACATCCACATCCTCATCTGGATTGTCCAAGAATTTTCTAACTTCGAACTCAAAATAGACATCATCAATATGACATTTGATCATAGATGGAAGCTCGTTGTCAGGATTTATATCAATCAGCACCTTAAGAACCGAAAATCTGTTATAGATTCATAATCTCTTTGCATTCTTAAACAGAACCGTATTTCATCAATATTTTTCTTAGAGAGCTAACATCTTTACAGACTTTTTTGATTTCCCAAATATATTGACTAACAAACAAATCTTAACTCAGGTTCAAAACTATTTTGATTGCCCAAATATATTGATAATTATCTAAGCGTACCGTTTTGCTCATTGGCCTCTTGTTATTACTCGGAAAAAATGGAAAGTTATACTCTTAATTTTATTGGTTTCTTAATTACAAATTTATTTTATTTACTTATTTATTTATTTTAAATTTTCACTAAGTATTTTACTCAATACTAGAATTAGCCAAGGTTATTACTTTTTTTTCAAAGATCATGATTTGGAGACCAAATCAAATTATGGTTTCTCAAAACCAAGTCAACCTATCAACCCTTTTAACTTAGAATATTAAAATGAATAATATTTATGGGTTGACCCAAACAACAACTAGTTTACACTACATAGATGTTTTTAAAACAATCATGTGGTTTTAATAAAAAAAGGTTTATCAAAACCTTTCTATTTAATATAACCCAATTTAAACCTATGTTAAATTTTCCTATATCTTATCTAAGGGAAAAATCTTATTTATCAAAGCTTTCACTTGCTAGAAATACTTTTTATTGTTAAATCCATTCTGTTTTAGGGAACTCAAAAGTTGGATACCCATTTTCTAATTTCAAATACTCATTCTTTTTAAAGCATACTACATATATTTTTGTGTATAATAACTTCGAACGACTTGTTTATTAAAACTCATTTTGGGTTTATTCGGATGTGAACTCATTTCGATCGCACAATGATAAAAAGAATAATTTACTAAGTACCCCATAACGTTCGTCTAAACAAACATCTGATCGTCACTTAAAAGATTATTCGAATTACCGCAAAACTAATCGAAATGATTTCCTCCTAATTATTTTAAAGAAAATGCATCTCTTTTTAGATTTTACTCTGTAAAATATTTTCACTTTCAATTATTTTCAAAAGTACTGCTGTTTCATTTCTCTGAAAACCTTTTTCAAATTATTTTCAAAAATAAAGGGATTTAAATTCAAAATCCTTTTTAAACACATTTTATTAACTAAATTCATAAAAATTTACTTTGTATGAAAATCATTTCATATTATAATAATCCTTCTTTGTTATAATAGAATTATCTCGAATATTTATTCTCTAAATATCTTATCCCACTATTTAGATTATATTAACAACTTTTTATTAAGGTACATACTTAACTCACTATTATTAAATGGTGAATTTTTTAACTTAATCCTCGAACACGTTATAGTCAAATCATGAAAATTAATTCACAAAGGGTTCGTTTTAATTCAAAGCGATAAATTCTCCTAAATCAACCGAGCACAATTTAACGATTAACAAACAATAGTCAATGCTTCTCATTTGAGTTAAGCATAATCGAACAAACAATAGTGATAATAAATAAATATTATCACATTTAAACCAACACACTTTATAACTATTTTGAGAATTATTTCTTTATATATATATGAAATATAATCCTAGAAAAAATATATAGTTTGCTAAATTTTCAAAAAAATTCAATACCATTTCTGTTGGCCTTGATCAAGTCCCTATTGATACCGTGGCGTCCCATATCTCGACCAGAATTCATAAAAACTCAATAGACCAATTAACATAATACGTTTTTATAACATTAACAAATACGCTTTCGTATATATAATGCTCTCAAACTCATTTTAGGGCGTCGCTTACCCTATCTATAATGAGCCAAACCCTATCAAAGCCAAGGATCTCGCTTAACCTTGCACTCTGATACCAAAATGTAACGATCCACCTTTTGGACCATTGAAAGTCAACACCGAACACTACCACTTTGTTCCAATGTCATGCATCCATCGACAAAACGGGAGATTGTTAAGGTAAATAAATGGAAAAGAACAGAGAAAAACATTGTCTCACAGCGGAATCAATCACATATAATATGATAAGGATAGTAGAAACTATCCTTCCAAAGATAAAGCGTATATCGAAGTTAAAAACAAACCTTATCAGCTGGACAGTTACAAAATCCTAACCATAGAAATGTCGATAGGTATACTATATAATACAGTGGAAAATAAAATACGATAACAGGTGACACTTCAGCACCCCTCCATGTATCTCCATTACACCAAAGCCAACTTGGGAAGATATTTAGTCTGACCCGAGCATTATAGATAAATAACATCCGGGTCAGTTAGGATATACCAACGTGAGATAACTCAAATTGTGGAGAACATATAAAAGTTTTGTGAGACAACGCCGCTAATGCGAAATGTGTTTCACCTCACTAGAATAACATCCATTACATTCGAGATAAATAAACATCAGGAAACAAAGCAAAATATGAATGAGCATAATTAATATTAAAACCAAACTTGAAAGAACTGGAATAAAACGAGTAAAATCCAAACTAGATATAATAGATAGAACAAGGAAAACAATCCAAATTGATAGAATCGACTAAATAAGGTAACAATTCAAACTTGATAGAATGGATTGAATAAGGTAATAGTCCAACTTTATAGAATCGACTAAATCAATACTTAAATGTCGTGATGAGGAGTTGACTCGACTAGTGGTAATTTAAAGCTAAAACATATTCAAGGTTTTCGAATCAAATAAGGAAAGGAATTTTTCCGACAAATGACAAGAAAGGTGCACCCTCCCTTGAAGTATACCTCTAGTAATATACTTCTTAGAAGCTCATTCACTCTGTGAAAACTTCTCGGGACCCTCCAAGCCGAACCCCACCAGACCTTACCGAGTATCCGAATATTTCCACATCTAAGTGCACAACCGAATCCACACTAGATGAGATATGAAAATATCCTAATAGGAGAAACTCCACATAGCTTGGATCCCACTCGCGCTTTTGGTTTAGTCATTTTTCGACAAAGGATAGTAACGCTCAATAGAGCAATAAATCACCTTAGAATGAGGTTAATAAAGTAGCTGAAGTAACTGATAGATGTAATACCAACTATCGAGGATATAAAATGATCATATATGCAAAATAATTCCTATATACTTATCACCACTCATTGAATCCAAACTTGTATTTTTTTTTTCATCTTTAACAATAATACTGAACAAGTCAAGGTAGTGTTACCTCAAAGTCATATCCAATGATTATTCTTAACTTTTGAAATAACAACAAGCTTACTTCTTCGATGATTAGTGCTAATTATACAAATAAATCGTTTCCGTTTAAGAGATTCGCTTTACGAGAATTAAATTCATTTCCTTAAACGAATTGAACGTTTTCTTTTAAAAGCGAACTTAACTTGTGCTTGATTTCCATATTGGTAAAACACTTTTAGACTTACTTCCTGATTGTTAAAATGTTAAGAGAATAATCTTTCCAACTGCTCGGCCCCAAAGGCCTAAAACAACATCAAATCGACACCCAAAAGATTCCAAAAGAAAATAAAACAATTTAAATACCTTTTATAACTTCAAAGATAATTAAAATCTCTTTTAAATAAACAAATCCATTATCTTTAATAAAATAGATAATTATTTCCAAACACTTTTATAACATTGGTAAATTAACTTCAAAATCTTTATTAAATTAATTTATTTTTTTGGCAAAGCATTATTAAATCAATTTATTAACTTTAAATCGGTTAGTTGAAGCAATTTTATTATATTAGTTGATTTACTTTAACCATTTTTATTAAATCGATTAATTAACTTTAAACATCATTAATTACAAAGGTTAATTAAATTCAAATAATCATTAGTTAAAATGAATAATCCATCTAAGATATAATTTGTTAAAATGATAAGTAATTTTAAATTCCATTAATTAAACAATTAGTTAAGTTCAAATAATCATAAATTAATTGGATTAATTTAATTCAAGCCTCATTAGTTAAACGATTAACTAAATATCATTTGTTAAAATGATTTATTTAATTATAAAAAATCATCAATTAAAATGATTTAATTAAATTCCTAATATCATTAGTTAAACCAATTAGTTAAAATTAAAACAATTAATTAAATTCAAAGTAATCATTAATTAAAATGATTAAGAAAAATTAAAAATCATTATTTAAAATGATTAATTACTTTTAAGTATCAAAATTATAATGATTATTAATTTCAATTATCGTTAATTAAAACAGTTAATTAAACTCAAATAATTATTAGTTAAAACGATGAATTAAGTATAAAACATCATTAGCAAAATGATTAATTAAATCTAACGATAAACCACTTTTAAACGTCGTTAATTAGATTGGTGAATCATTTTAAAAATCATTAGTTAGTATGACTAATTAATTTAAATTATCATTAATCGAAATGGTTAATGAATTTCAATGTTCTTTTTAGTGGAAACACAAGCTCTGATTCATAGACACGGTTAGAATGAAATTTAATAAATGACAATATAGCAAAATCCCTATAACGACACTTAAAAAATTAAATGAAATTTCAAGTTTTAATTCAATTATAATAGCATAAAGATTTAAATAAATAATTTATTGGCGGGAAACCCTTTAGGGTCTCTCTACAAATTTCCCTGTAAAACAATGGTTGTGGATAATATATAGATAATCATATAGGTTTATAACGATCAAATTAATATGTCATCCATTTTCCAAACAAAAATTCCTCACTCAACTCTCCTTTGGAAAGAAAAATTTCACCGTGCACCTCCATGTGGTTCGATTTAGGGTTTGAGGAAAATCCGTTGAAGGGTTTTGTTAAAGATGAAGAAGAATTAGATGAATATATACACTGAAAATCTTTATGCCCAACTTTACTGCACTTAAACAAACTAAAGAATTTCTACAATTTTTTGCGATACAATTTCTCAAATTTAAATATCATTTTTATTTAATTATTGATATTTATCCGATCTATTTATATTGGTAAATTAATTTGCAAATTGAATTCACTAAAATTATTTATTAATTTAAAGGAGTTAAATAAAATTATTAAATCCATTTAATCAACATTTAATCCACAATTCAAATATTTAATCATTCCTTATATTTTAATTATAAGTTATTAAATTCTAAAATTCAATTATTTAAATATTTAAAATAAATTGAACATTTAAAATAAATAAGTAAAATTTTAGGTTGTTACATTCTCCCCCCTAAATGAATTTTGTTTCCAAAATCCCTATGGAAGAAAATGTTTCTAAATCCTTAAGTTTAAACCTATTAATTAAAATGAGTTATTAAACTTATTAATTTTTCAAACCCAATTAGCTATGGACTTTAAAATTTCCAAGTCTTTCAAATCCATTCACATATACTAACTAATTTCCCACATTCATTCATTTATTCATTCCAAGATATAGCTCAGAAAATCAAATTTTTAGTTTTCAAACATTTTCCAAAATTCTTAAAAATCTTCTAACTCTTAAATTTCTAGAAAATTTCATCAGCGTCTCATTTGCATGGTTCGATCGGTACAAATAGAAGTCGCCTCTACGGGTTCCAAACCCAATCGAAGAAATCAAAAGCAAAATGGCCTCCCATATCTATGGCATAAAATCATCAACCAATTTGAATTTTTTAAATTTATTATGTACCTTTTTGCATTTTATTTACATTCTGAAAAGCAATTTATTATCTCATTTGCAAATACAATTGCACAAGAATCAAATAGAAATCTCTTGCATACCTATACTTACGAAATCTAAAAGAATATCAGGTTGACAAAAACAATGTGATGTAACTCTACTTGCAAAACCTAGCAAGATACAAATCTACAAGGAACAGCAACCATATCTCAACCATATGCGACAAAATACAAAGGATATTCTGTAATAGATGCTATGCATCCAAAATTTTCTAATGACAAATTTTGATCTAAAACCCAGGTTTTTCAATTAAAAAAATTATTTTTCAAATTTCTTTGACAAGAAAAATCAAAGAAAAAAAATCAAAATGACAAGAACGGGATTTCTCCTAATAAAGTATGGTAAAACTCTAGAATCAAAACAACATGGAGCATCTAGTGGTATTTCGGTTCCTCTAAAAGTATCAACTAGAGTGAATAAATATCATTCCTTTTCTAAAATCTTTAAAAAAAATTCCTTTATCCAAAATCATCGGGATTTAGGTCTTAAGAACAACAATTTAAAATCTTTTATCTATAAATTTAAACTTTATAAAAAATTGTATGTGAAATCACACAACCAGCCAATTCATTTCAATCAAATCAAATCAATCAAATTTCATGATGGAATAAACTAACACTAACAGTTAATCAGATTCCATATGGGAAAACTATCACTTAACCTTGTTTCAAAATGTCAAATGACTAACAAACAATCTTAACTTAGCTTCAAAACTTTCTTTATTGTCCAAAAATATTGATAATTATCTAAGCTTACCGTTTTGCTCATTAGTCTTTTGTTATTGCTTAGAAGATTATTCAAACTTACTCGGACAAAATGGAAAGTTATACTGTTAATTTTATTAGTTTCTTAATTACAAATTATTTATTTTATTTATTCTATTTTATTTTATTAAAATTTTCACTTAGTATTTTACCGAATACTAAAATTAGCCAAGGTTTAAAATATTTTATAAAGTCATTTCTTTATAAACCATATAATAATAGCATATTCCACTTCATTTACATGCATAATATTCTTTATATCCTGAGAATACATACAAATTTTATTTTACTTTTTTTTGAAAGACCATGGTAGAGATCAAATCAAATTATGGTTTCTCAAAACCAAGTCAACCTATCAACCTTTTGAACTTAGAGTATTAATACGAATAATATTTATGGGTTGACCCAAGCATTTACATTACTTGGATGTTTTTAAAACAGCTATATAGTTTTCATAAAACAATGTTTACCAAACATTCCTATTTAATTTAACCCAATTTAAACTGGTGTTATATTTTCCTATATCTAATCTAAGGGAAAAATCTTATTTATCAAAGCAATCTCTTGTTAGAAATACTTTTTATTGTTAAATCGATTCAATTTTAGGAACTTAAAAGTTGGATACCCTGTTTTAATTTCGAAAACTCATTCTTTTTAAAGCATACTACATATATTTTTATGAATAATAACTTCGAACAATTTGTTTATTGAAACTCACTTTGGGTTTATTCGGATGTGAACTCATTTCGATCGCACAATGATAAAAAGAACAATTTACTAAGTACCCCTATAACGTTCGTCTAAACAAACATCCAATCGTCACTTAAAAGATTATTCAGAATACCACAAAACAAATCGAAACTATTTCCTCCTAATTATCCCAAAGAAAATGCATCTCTTTTTAAATTTTATTCCTAAAATATTCGCACTTTCAATTATTGTCAAAAGTACTGCTATTTCATTTCTCAAAAAGCCTTTTTGAAATTATTTTCAAAAATAAAGGGATTTAAATTCAAAATCCTTTTTGAACACATTTTACAAAAAACTCGTATAAAATTTCCTTTATATGAAAATCATTTCGTATTATAATAATCGTTTTTTGTTATAACAGAATTATCTCGAATATTTATTCTCTAAATATACTAGCCACTTTTTAGATTATATTAACAACTTTTTATTAAGGTTAATCCTTAACTCACTATTATTAAATGAAGAATTCTTTAATTTAATCATATATTTCGAACACCTTTTAGTAAAATCGTGAAAATTAATTCACAAAGGGTTCATTTTAGTTTAAAATAATAAATGCTCCAAAATAAACCGAGCACAATTTAGCGATTAACAAACAACAGTCAATGCTTCTTGTTTAAGTTAGGCATAACCAGACAAACAGTAGTGATAATAAATAAATATTATCACATTAAAACCATCGCACTTTATAAATATTTTGAGAATTATTTCTTTATATATATGAAATATAATCCTAAGCAAAATATATAGTTTGCTAAATTTTAAAAAAAAAACAATAACATGTCCATTGGCCTTGGTCAAGTGTTTAGAAACCCCTATCGATACCGTGGCGTCCTACGTCGCGACCAGAATTCATAAAAAATCAATAGATCAATTAACATAATTTGTTTTTATAACATTAACAAATACGCTCTCATATATATAATACTCTCAAACTCATTCTAGGGTGCCCCTTACCCTATCTCTAATGAGCCAAACCGTATCAAAGCTAAGGTTCTCACTTAACCTTGGGCTTTGATACCAAAATGTAACGACCCACCTTTTGGACCATTGAAAGTCGACACTGAACGCTACCACGGTGTTCCAATGTCGTGCATTCACGACAAAAGGGGAGATTGTTAGGGTAAATTAAAAGAAAAGAATCGAACGGAGAAAAATAGTCTCATAGCAGAATCAACAACATATATATAATATAATAAGGACAGTAGAAATTGTCACTCCAAACATAAAGAGTGTATCAGAGTTAAAAACAAACCTTATCAGCTAGACAGTTATAAAATCTTGACCTTACAAATGCCGATAGGTATACTATATAATGCAGTGGAAAATAAAATACTATAATAGGTGACTCTTCAGCTCCCCTCCATGATCTCCATTACACCAAAGCCAACTTGGAAAAATATTCGGTCTGACCCGAGCATTATAGATAAATAACACCAGGGCCAGTCTGGAAATACCAACGTGAGATAACTCGAATAGTGGGAAACATATAAAGTTTTATGAGACCACGGGTTTTCACCTTACAAGAATAACATCCATTACAGGCTAGAGCATAAATA
Source organism: Allium cepa (assembly GCA_030765085.1). Lineage (NCBI taxonomy): Eukaryota > Viridiplantae > Streptophyta > Magnoliopsida > Asparagales > Amaryllidaceae > Allium > Allium cepa. The sequence goes on from CM060931.1 coordinate 477,321,114, forward strand.
AACATCAATAAATAAATCAAAATATGAATGAGCATAATTACTATTAAAACTAGACCTGAAAGAATGGAAATAAACCAAGTAAAATCCAAACTAGACAGAATGAATAGAACAAGGAAAACAGTCCAACTTGATTGAATGGACTAAATAAGATACCAATCCAAACTTAATAGGAGGGACCGGATAAGGTAACCGTTCAACTTGATAGAATGGACTAAATCAATACTTAAATGTCGTAATAGGGAGTTGGCTCGACTAGTGGTAATTTAAAGCTAAAACATATTCAGGGTTATTGAATCAAATAAGGAAAGGAAATTTTCCAACAAATGACAAGGAAAGTGCACCCCCCCTTAAAGTATACCTCTATTAATATACTTCTTAGAAGCTCATTTACTCTATGAAAACTTCTCGGGACCCTCCAAGCCGGACCCCGCCGGACCTTTCCGAGTATCTGAATATTTCCACATCTAAGTGCTCAACCGAATCCAAACCAGATGATATGTGAAAATACCCTAACGGGAGCAAACACATATAGCTTGGCACCCAATCGCGCTTTTGATTTAGTCATTTTTCCACAAAGGGTAGTAACGCTCAATAGAGCAATAAATTGTCTTAGAATGATGTTAATAAAGTAGGTGAAGTAACTGATAGCTGAGATACCAACTATCAAGGATATCAAACGATCGTATATGGAAAGTGGGTCTTGTATACTTATCACCACTCATTGAATTCAAACCTGTACTTTTTCTTGGTTAACAGTAATACCAGACAAGTCAAGGTAGTGTTACCTCCAAATCATGTCCAACGATTATTCTTAACTTTTGAAATAGCAACAAGTTTACTTCCTCGATAATTAGTGCTAATTATACAAATAAATCATTTCCACATAAGTGATTCGCTTTACGGGAATTAAATCACTTCCTTAAATGAATCGAACTTTTTCTTTTAAAAATGAACTGAACTTGTGCTTGATTTCAATATTGGTAAAACATTTTTAGAATTAGTTCCTGATTGTTAAAACATTAAGAGAATAATCTTTCCAATTGCTCGACCTCGAAGGCCTAAACCAACATTAGATCGACACCTGGAAGATTATCCCAAAAGAAAATAAAATAATTCAAATACCTTATATAACTTCAAAAACAATACTAATTATCCCAAAAGATAATTAATCACATTTAAAATACCTTTTAAATATACAAATCCATATCTTTAATAAAAATAGATAATTATTTCCAAACACTTTTATGACATTGGTAAATTGACTTTAAAATCTTTATTAAATTAGATTATTAACTTTAAATCAATTGACTAAAGCAATTTTATTATATTAGTTAATTTTCTTCAATCATTTTTATTAAATCAATTAACTTTAAATATCATTAATTACAAATATAAATTAAATTCAAATAATCATTAGTTAAAATGAATAGGCCATCTCAAACAACATTGTTAAAATGATAAGTAATTTTAAATTCCATTAGTTAAAACAATTAATTAAGTTCAAATAATCATAAATTAATTGGATTGATTAAATTCAAGCCTCATTAGTTAAGACGATTAATTAAAATATCATTTTTTTAGTTATAAAAATCATTAATTAAAATGATTTAACTAAATTCTCGATATCAACAGTTAAACCAATTGTTTAAACTAAAAAAATTAATTAAATTCAAAACAATAATTAACTAAAATGATTAATAGAATTCGAATATCGTTATTTAAAATGATTAATTACTTTTAAGTATCATTAATTACAATGATTATTAATTTCAATTATCATTAATTAATATAGTTCATTAAACTCAAATAATCATTAGTTAAAATGATGAATTAAGTATAAAACATTGTTAGTAAAAAATGATTAATTAAATCCACAGATAAATCAATTTTAAACATCGTTAATTAGATTGGAGAATTAATTTCAAAATCATTAGTTAAAATGGTTAATTAACTTAAATCATCATTAATCAAATTGATTATTGGATTTCAATATTCTTTTTATTGGGAACACAAGCTCAAGTTCATATGACAGGGTTTGGGAATGAAGTTTAGTAAATGATGATATAGCGATATCACTATAATGACACTTAACAAATCAAATAAAATTTCAGGTTTTAATTCAATTATAACAACATAAAGATGTAATAAATAATTTAATGAGGAGAAAACCTTTAGGATCCCTCTACAAATTTCCCTATAGAATAATGGTTATGTATAGATAATCATATGGGTTTATAACGATCAAATTAATATGTCATCCATTTTCCAAATGAAAATTCGACCAAACAATCAATCAAACAATTTAATTAATATCCAAGCAATCAATAAATGTTTTTAATATCATAAATATGCTATAATAAAATTGAATGTGAGGTAAACTCATATTGATTTTCGTTTCCACTGAATCGTCTTGATGTTGGACTAAAACTGAACAACCGTTCGATTTTAGTGTAAATTTTCACTTGCTCCAAATCTAACCAACCAATTTCATTACGAACATCTCGACGACATGAGTCCAAAGCAGAAAAGTGCATTCGAATCCGACCTCATACGCAAAGTTATTCAAATTATAAGTTTTTGGATTTTTAAATTATAATCAAACATTAATTACATTCTTACCTTTTAATCACCTTCTTCCCCAATGCTAACCAAACGCATATGCACAGTGAAGCACCCACCATTGCCTTGCGCATATGACCATGGATGCAGAGCTACAGACCTCCGTTTGATGAACCGTCTACGTCGTCGCGCTCCCCTTTGAAATCTCTACACAAATATAACCTCGACGACAACCCAGGAGCTCCCTACATCATGCGACCTGCTCCTATTTCTTGCGAGCACCATCAAGTCGCCCAACCTTATCCATCATCGGATCTTAAAAAATTTTGCGCCAAAGTGCTACTTTTCCCCATGAGTTCGAATCCAATCTCCAATTGGCTACCACGCTCTTTGAAAAATCCAACCCTAGCCGACGAACATCACAAATCGTCAATATGGAATCGCGCTGAACCTTTACCAAAAATAGTATGCTTCGATACGAGCACAACGACACCAGCGGCATCGAACGACTCGATCCGGACCAAGAGATATGATTTTTTGAATTTCTAAGAACATTTTTCTCGCCTGTTGTAAATCGATGATAACTCGGTTGATCCTTGATGAAATGGAGTGTCGTTAATTTCTAAGATACTAGAGGTAGATACGAATAACTTTTGTGTTGGGCGATGTTAGCACCAGTATTGGTCACTAACACCTTTGAGTAGAATTATGTAGAGAGATTAATGAAGAAAGTAAATCAAAACAGAGGACTATCACAGTAAGATGCAATCTGAACAGTAAAAACGAGAACACCAGAATTATAGTGGTTCGGCATAACTGCCTTGTCCACTTTGAATGAAATCTTTATTACTTCTTCAATGAGCTGATTACAGATACAATTCGTACACAAACAACTCGAGTACAAATTTTGGCAGCAAAGAAATGATTATAGAAAACGACAGTCTCCCTGGAGATCCCAAAAAAGGTCCCTTCCACTATACCGCTGCCCCTCTATTTATAGATGAAGATAGGCTGGTTCTCTTGTGTAGGCTTACGACCAAGGTGCTCCAGCCCACTACTGACAACTTCCTACAATAATGAACTGTGGTTGTCGAGCCTCTAATACCGAATGGTGGTTGCCGAGCCAGTCTAACTGACCTAGCGGTTATCTCATTGCTGACTCGGAGCAGATCATCAAGGAACTCGAGGCAAGTGGTAGTGTGACTCGAAGCATAGAAACGTTGGCCGCAACACTTTACTGTAAACCAAAGAAGTTGTCAATTTCCATACAAGGCTTATCGAGCCAGGCATGTCGGTCCACACATATCGAACCAACGAGGCCGAACTACGAACGCTGAACCACACTCGACTGGTCCGTCTTGACTTCCCTTCCTTGACCGAGCGGCACACGACCTTTCTACCTCGGGCCGATCCATACATGCTTCCCTATTAGACCGAATGACACGCAACCTTCCCACCTTGCCCGAGCGGCACATGACCTTTCTAACTTGGCCGACCCATACATGTTGCCCTATTAGACCGAAAGACACGCAACCTTCCCACCTTGGCCGAGCGGCACACGACCTTTCTACCTTGGCCGAATCATGCTTAAAGATCGAACCATGCACATAGGCCGAACCATATACGTAGGCCAAACCATACACTTTTCATACTACTTGGGCTACACCAGACCTTCATACTTCTACATCCCTTTTGGCTTGTATCCCGTCTAGACCCAACCATAGCCTCAGCAACTATCGCCCATGGGCTTGACCACATAACTGGGCAACAATTGCCCTCCAAATTGCATTATGTGAACCAACATGGCACGCTTTGAATCAGCAGTCAGTTCTTGCTTTCAGGAGCTATCTCATTTAGAATGATAATCGTTCGTTGTTTAAAACCTGTCTTTAGCTTTTCAAAAACAGGGTGTATACAACTTCTCAAAGGCCGAATAATTGTGTATTTTTTGAACATTATATGTGCATACATTTATATGTATACACATATTTATCATTGTTATTTTATTTTATTATTCCTCTCTTTTTTTCTTTTTTTACGAGTGGATCGACATTTAATAGATCGACCCACTCGTTCGGGTACTTCAGCAAAGAATGGCTTGGCATGTCGTCACTGACCCATACGATTAATTTGAATATTGCCTCACCTCATCGACATACTCAAAGTGTGTGGATCGGTTTTGAAGGCAACTGCCCGTTCGCCTTCCTATTGCTGCATATAAAAGCTTTGCCCTTTGCTCTTTTCTCTTCTTCTTCTTCACTTTATTATTCTAACTCACCGACTCTACTAAAAAAACTTCTTTCCATCGAATCACTACCATTCTCCTCCTAACTATTTTCTCACATACTCTCCACCATCATTCTTGACTTCGACCACCAGAAATCATACGCACTAACCCTAAATTATTTCATAGGCAAGGACGCACATTTTTCTTTGAACTCTAAAGCCATACCTCCCCGAACTTGCCTTAGATTTGAGTCGTACGCGCACTCGACCCTTCTTAGTGAGGATGATAGGGGAGAGACAGTGGGAGTGAGGGTATGGATTAGGATAGTGGAGTGAGTAACACGGTTCGGCACCGAATCGAGAGGAGCTGGCATAGGTGCTCCTAGGAAGGGAGATCGATGACGTACTTAAGTGGTGATTTTATTGTTCGGTGAGACAGAGAGTCATGGCTTGGGGAGTAGAGAAGCTAGCTTGTAGCCTTCGTAGGCGGATCCATATGGGAAAGTCGGTTCGCATGTTCCAAAAGTAGCCGACCGGTAGAGCAGCCTATAAGGTTGGGTCGGTGGGAGTTTGGAAGTAGAGTTGTTCTTTATTCTGTGAAGGAGTGGCTCGGCATAATTATGGCAAGGAAGCTCGGCAATTAGAGAGTGAGTGTGGGTCGGTCAGGACACAAAGAGTGGGTCGGTGAGCAGAGAGAGGAAGGGAACGAGTGAAGCGAGGTAGATTTTAGAGATGTGGTTCGGTATTCTGAGCGAGGTAGTTGTTCGGTGATTAGAGAGTGAGAGTGAGCGGGTCGATGTCTTTGGTCTAGGGAGACGGTCGGCTTCGAGTCTTGGGATCGGCATTGATAATTAAAATCACCTCAACTTGAACACAGCATAGGCCAAATCCACATATTCCCATGCCTGATCGGTGAACAATGAATAATGACAAGAATTTAAGCACATGAGCATATGGAACTGGTTCGGACTAATAACTTCATAGTTTTAACAATTATAAACATGAATTCAACTCAACAAAAGCAAATAACAGTCTTCAACATATGATGCTAATGTCCGATTCTGAGGTCCCTACTACCAAACATAGGATAAGCTCTCGGAGACGGTCAGCGATAAGGGTCCCCAAAGACGATAGTTTAATGCTCAATCACACTTCATCGATCTTTAAATCTTTAATTCTTTTATACTCATGCTTGAATGATTGCACTAGTCCACACACCATACGTAGGGAATATTATTGTCGTTATATCTGATATTGATTGTCTTTCAAGTATAGTTTAAACAGGATTCTGTTCACATCCATTGTTCTTTAAAGACGTCTAGAAAATCGAGCTTTGCTATAGTTTTCGATAGGCCTGAGCCAGGTTCTCAGCAGGAGGTAGTAGGAACTTCGAATCCACTGACAACCTCTACACGGGGTATTCTAGATCCATCTACTGCAGTTGTTGGCCCGACCCCTGATGTTATAGATGGAGCAGTTATCCTGGATAATCCGATTGATTCACAAGCTTCAAAAATCGGTGAAGCCTCTCTTCGTCGGTTATGTTCGATTCATGGAATTCCCTTTGATGACATTTTATTTCCATCCAGACGAGATCGGCCTCACCTGCCCCCGGTCGGGTATACAGCATGCAAAAAATTCATGTGATGGGTTGGAAGTGTGCCACCTTTCAATTCATTTCTCCGTGAGGTGTTGCGGTATATCGGGATTGCTCTGACACAGCTTCACCCCAATAGTCATGCATTTATCCATGGCACGTGTATGCTCTTCATGAGCATCTTATTTAGGCTCCCTACTCCCGAGGACATCCGATACATTTATCGCTTCAAAAGACGGTCTGACAATCCATCCTTCATATTTCTTGAGCCACACTTCAAGTGTCAGATCCTGACGGGGGCATGGAGTAAAATCTCCCAGTATAAGCAAGAATGGTTTTACGTACGCTATCCCCTGGCTTTGCGAGAAGATGGTTGGAAGGGAGTAAGTTTCATTTCCAGACTCAATATTTGTGTAAGGAACGAAGTGCGTTCTTTCTAAACTTCTTTTGATTTTTATAGGTATCAGCCTACGTCCTGAAGGCACTTGATATTCTGAGGTCGTTGAGGCCTTTCGAGCTATTCCCGTGGAAGATCGGGAGGTCAAATCTGTTATTTCCAATGAATCGCTTTTAAAGTTTGGATTATGGGCGGAAGGTCGTTGAATTTGTCTCCTAACTAGCGTCACTACAACCGGATCTGTGGTGGAGATAGGCAAAGATTAGGCTGGGCCTTCGATGCCCCTACTGGTGGGGCCCCCGACACATCCGAGGAAGGTGAAATTAAAAAGAGGCCTAGGTGCTAGGAGCGTCTAATGAGAATATGTTCCGATTCAACACACGTGACTGATGTACCTGGCATTAATGAACCGCCTCCTCCTTCAAAGGGGAAAAATAAATTATCCTACAAACTAAGAAAGAAAACAATGGATGGAACTTCAAAATTAGTTACAATTACTCTGGTTGAGAAAGTGTCGTTTTCCAACATCTAGAGGGTTCACTAAAAGGTATATTAGATCTGACCATCCCTGATGACTTGCTTAATTACGGTTTCAACGATCCAGTGGCCTTAGGACTTAATTCGCCCATGATAGGCGATGAAGGCGATCAAGTTCATCATCAGGGTGAAAATACTCCAATAAGTAAAGCAAAAGAAACTGGTCCGTCGGGGGGAAATACTAGGATACACACGAACACTCACAGTTCACCCTACACTTAAGTTTTAGCCATCATACAATTCTTACTAACTCGTCTTCATTTGGTTTCTGTGTAGGTGATATGGGACACGCACACGGCTTTGACCTCCTTCGCGGGTCCTCTATCTTCCATCACTCCAGTCGGGATTTGGGATCAGGTAGACGTCGAGACAGAGATGACAGTGGCGATAGAGACTACCGTCCCAGAGATTCGTCGTCTTCCCAAAAGAAAAACTTTTAGCCACTCTTGGTATCCCAACGAACCTTCCCCTCATTCAGAGCACGGTAGGGAGAAATTTGCTTAGAGGGGATCTCAATCTAAAGTTCCCTGTGACCAACATTCCGGCTCGTCTAGCACTAAGCAATCTCGTGAGCCCCATAAGCAATTGGTGACTTGGGCTAAGCAAACTCCTCCAATCTTTGCACATGATCCATCGATAGCCGAAAGATTAGCCGAGCTTAAAGCCGCATTTTGGAAGATATGCTTCGACGGGTTGAAATTCCTTCCTACGATTCACCCAATTTTAGGGCATGTCAAACAAAGCGTCATCGCCTGCAATAACGATGTTTATGTCCAACATGATGCATTTGTTCAATTGGCAGAAAAAGTTTTAGAAGTTTCTATGGAACGTTGGTACGAGATTAATCGCCTGAAACTTGAAGCCATCCATGATAAAAATATTATTAAAACCTAGGATGAAGAGCTTTCCTTATACAAATCTCAACTTGAAGTTGTCCAGCAAAGCGCTAAAGATACAGCCGAGGCAGTCAGTCATCTGGAAGCCACTCACAAAAAGGAAATTGATGAGGCAATTCAACGCAGTGGGGCTCTATCCTTAGAAAAAGACTCCATCCAAAAAGAAAAGGATATCCTCGCTCGACGAGTTAAAGAATTGGAGGAGCTGCTGCTTAAAGAGAAAGAAGAAAAAATTGCTGCATAGGAAGAGTCACGGCGATATTGCGATGAGATCGTCGCAACACGACTCTTAAAGACTAAGCTCGACGAGGAACTTTCTAAAGTTGAAGCGTTAAAGAATGTAGCCCGTGAGGAAGGCAAAAGAATGGCGCTAACAGAAATCGATTCTCGGCTCGAGACAGCTGTTGAAGCGACAGGGAAGAAATTAAATGCTTATTCGATCCGCTTATTGCTGAATATAACGCTCGAGTTCTTATGCATCGAGATCTATCTTTTCTAGGCAAGGGTTACCTCGAATCATTAGCTGAAGCATGGGATACTTTAATAAAAATTAAATGAGTGGAGCTCGGCACCAAAGAGGTTGATGAGAATTCTCTTGTGAAGGAAGTGCTTGGAGGAAACGAGCCTTCCGACTTACCTGCAGCCAAAGCCCTCTACGAAAAAGATTCCTCCTCGTCGAAAGGGAAGGACGACGTTGCTAGCCCATCCGGAACTGAGTCTCCAGTTCCTCCTTCTGCTCATCCAGCTGGTTGCTCATCACTCGATCCTTTCGAGCAGCATGCTGGTTATGACCCAGAGAAACCCGGGCTTAATGTTCACGTTCTTTCCCTTATTCCAGAGGGTGTACTCCTAAAACAGCTGAGAGTCAACCGGAAGCCGGTATGTAATTTTTCATTCTAGGGTTGAAAGGACCATCGCTTTTGATGAATAATAAATGTATTCTAACACTTATCCTTAACTACTCCATGTAGGTCATTCTAATCCAGAACCAACTCCAAGGAGGGATATCACCACAAGAAGGAAGAAAACATAGCGGAAGAGCTCCACACTGGGGATATTCCTGGTCCCGATGCCCAAGTAATCGGAGCACTCGATGAAGACAAACCCGAGAATCCTTCGCCTGTGGACGAACATGACGAGGTTGAAATAATGGGCTCTTCCGAACCTACTTCAAAACTTAGCATGGGGGAACGGATTGAGGAGAAGGAGAAAAAGAGGGCTGAAATTAAGATTGAACCTCAGGTGGTGGAACTTGATGATCCTCTAAATAGGCCCCTAAAGGTAATTCTCCTGGGTAGAAAAACACCTCTGGAGGTCCCCCTTCCATCCTCGGATACCGTCCCATTAGGAAGCAAGGCATCCAAGAGAAAACGCTTAGGTGAGGAGCCTTCGGAGAAACCAAAGAAGGAGAGAAAAAAGTAGCCATCTGGCCATGCCTCGTTCGGTTCGAATAAACTTGAATCACGTAGTTGTTTCTATTTATTTTTATAGTCTTTGTGAATAGTCGTTTGCTCCACATTTCAGAAAAGTTGTAATGGAACTTAATTTTGGATTAGTAAATAAAATTCTGTTTCTTTATCTTTCACGACTTTCGTTGTTTAACCCATTGTCTAACTTGTGGTTGAAATTTGAAATCTCGCGGGTTACATAAACTCCGGTCCGCTTCCACATGACTTGGAAATTTTTTGAATCGTTTATACTCTAGTCCGCACACCAGGAACTTAGAGTACTCTAGTCCACGCTCTGGGGACTTAGAGATTTTTAAGTCATTTATACTCTAGTCTGCACTCTGGGGACTTAGAGTACTCTAGTCTGTGCTCTGAGGACTTAGAAATTGTTAAGTCGTTTATACTCTAGTCTGTGCTCCGGGGACGCAGAGTACTTTAGTCCGCGCTCCATGAACTTAGCGATTGTTAATTCGTTTATACTCCAGTCCGTGCTCCGGGGACTCAGAGTACTCTAGTCCGTGCTCCGGAGGGATTATTAAGTCGTTTATACTCTAGTCCACACTACGGGGACTCAGGGTACTCTAGTCCGCACTACGGGAACTTAAAGATTTTTAAGTCGTTTATACTCTAGTCCGCACTCCGGGGACTCAGAGTACTCTAGTCCGCGCTCTGGGGACTTAGACATTTTTAAGTCTTTTATACTCTAGTTCGCACTTCGAGAACTCAGAGTACTCTGGTCCGCGCTCCACGGAGTTAGAGATTTTTAAGTCGTTTATTCTCTAGTCCGCACTCCGGGGACTCAAAGTACTCTAGTCCATGATCCGAGGACTTAGAGATTTTTAAGTCGTTTATACTCTAGTCTGCACTCTGGGGACTCAGAGTAATCTAGTCCGCGCTCCGAGGACTTAGAGATTTTTAAGTTGTTTATACTTTAATCTGCACTTCGGGGACTCAGAGTACTCCAGTCCACGCTCCGAGGACTTAGAGATTTTTAATTCATTTATACTCGAGTCCACACCCTGAGGACTCAGAGTACTCCAGTCCGTGCTCTGAGGACTTAGAGATTTTTAAGTCGTTTATACTCTAGTCCGCACTCCAGGGACTTAGAGTACTCTAGTCCGTCCTCTGGGGACTTAGAGATTTTTATTTTATCGACTGACTTTTAATTTTGTGTGTGCGTTCATACGTCGGACAGAATAATGTAATTTAATTTTTGCCATGGAATTATAACACATGGAACATCAACAGTTCATAGAAAAACGGCTTCAAGCCTTTATTGATCGTAACAAATAGGAACAAGCTGCATTGTCTTATTACATGCCGAAAACAAAGAACAACAAAAGAAACATATGCTGGAAACAATTGCTACTAAAATGCAAAAGAAATAGGCTAAGTGTAATAGCGGCGCAAATGCTCGCTACATGCTCGGGGAGCATCATGCCATCGATGTTTGCTAACTTGAAAGTTCCTTCTCCAAGCTTCCATTCGATGACGTATGGACCTTCCCATGTGGGATTCTTATGTGATGGGATCGAAAAAACTCGCTTCAAAACGAGATCATCCACATCAAAGATTCTCGGTTGAACTTTTCATTTTAATATCGAGCGACTCGATGCCTATATGCAGCTGCCTTTAAATCAGCTTCTTCACGTTTTTCATCGACAAAGTCCAGCGATTCTTGTAAGAGATCCTGATTCGTCTTAGGATCATAATGAGTCACCCGATGAGAGGCTTCAAGTTCCACGGGTATAACAACTTCAGTGCCGTATGCCAAAGTGAATGGAGTGTGGCCAGTCGTGGACTTGCGATTGGTTTTGTAATCTCGAAGTGTTGTCGAAAGCTCATCCACCCACTTGCCTCTAGCCTTTTCCAAACGTTTCTTCAATATTGATTTGATTATTTTATTTACGGCTTCAACTTGTCCATTGGCTTTAGGGTGAGCAACTGCCGCAAACCTTTTCTTAATGCAATACTTTTGGCAAAATTCTTTGAACTCCCTACTTCCAAATTGAGTCCTATTGTCCATAATGATGGTTCATGAGAGGCCAAAACAACATATGATGTTTCGCATAATGAAATTAATGACCTTTTTGGTGGTGATCGTAGCTAAGGGCTCTGCTTCCGCCCACTTAGTAAAGTACTCGACCACAGCAATCGCGTTTTTGCACCACCTTTGGAGATTGGCAGGGAGCCGATTATATCGATCCCCCATATCGCAAATGGCCAGGGACTAACCATTTGTGTGAGTTTTTTTGGCGGAGCTCTCGGGATTTTCGCATATTTTTGACATTTATCGCATCTTCTTACATAGTCCGCGGCGTCTCGATTCACGGTTGGCCAATAGTATACATAACGAAGGATTTTTTTGGCTAGTGTCTGTCCCCCAGTATGGTCACTACATTATCCTTCATGAACTTCTTTCAAGACTTGCTTTATCTCATCGTGGGCGATGCACTGAAGTAAAGGAACCGAGAATCCTTTCCGATACATTTTTTCGTCCTACATTACATACCGCGAAGCTTTGCGAATGACTTGTCATCTTTTGTTCTTTCTCTCGGGTAAAGTCTCATGTAATAGGTATTGTTTGAACGGGGTTATCCATGACTCCCCTTCAATTTCTATTTCCAACACGGAATCTACTTCCATCTCGTTTATACTTGGATCATGTAAGATCTCGATAGGAACCAAGCCCATCTGATGTGCATCATCGGTACTTTCGAATTTTGCCAATGAATCGATTTCCCCATTTTGTTCACGTGGAATGTGTGAAATATCATAATATTCAAGTTCTACCAACAGTTCTTGAACCCGAGTAAGGTATGAGGAAAGTCTCTGACCCTTTGCTTGATAGTCTCCCCGCACATGGTACACCACCAATTGTGAGGCATAAAATATTTCAACTGATTTTACACCAAGTTCCCTGGCAAGTTTTAAGCCAGCAATCAATGCTTCATACTCGGCTTCATTATTCGTGCTGGGAAATTGATCTTCAAAGCATAGCAAATTGATCAGTTTTCGAGAGTTACAAGGATAACACCAGCCCCAGAACAACGATCGTTGGATGCCCCATCGGTGTATAGTTTCAATCGAATGGAGGGAATAACATCATCACTACTTGGCTCGTCCGATATGGTGAATTCTGCAATGAAGTATGCTAGCGCCTGCCCTTGGATAGCCCTCTGTGGCAGGTAGGTGATATCAAATTGACTCAACTCAATGTTCCATTTTAACAAACTTTTATAGGTTATTGGACGTTGGAGCACCTGCAACTGAGGTTGATCGGTATAAACACAGATCGAGTGTGCCTGAAAATATGGATGAAGCTTACGTGATGCAATCACCAAGCAGTAGAATAGCTTCTTAATTTTAGGATAATTTCTCTCTGCCCCGTTAGGTGTTTACTGGCATAGTATACTGGCTTTTGAATTCGGTCCTCCTCGCGAACTAAGGCCAGCCAAGTATACATATAACACTTCATGGTCTACAGGCTTTGATAGAACTGGGGGATGTTCCAAATTTTTTACCAGAGCTCGGAACGCATCCTCATAGCCGGGAGTCCATTCAAAATTTCTCTTCCCTTTCTTTATCACGTCGAAGAAGGGAATACACTTGTCGGTCACTCTGGATATGAATCGACTCAACGCGACAACTTTTCCATTCAGGCTTTGTACTTGCTTTATAGTTCTGGGCACTTGTATGTCTTGAATAGCCTAAATCTTTTTTGGATTAGCTTCAATTCCTCATGCATTGACAATAAAACCCAAAAACTTTCCCGACGCAACACCAAATGAACACTTCAGTGGATTGATTTTCATTCCATAGTATTAAGTATATAAAACATCTCCGCTAAGTCTCGAATGTGGTCGTTTGACCTCCATAACTTCACGAGCATGTTATCCACATAGACTTTCATTGTTCTACCAATTTGGTCTTTAAACATCTGATTTACCAAGCGCTGATAAGTCGCTCCTACTTTTTTCAACCCAAAAGGCATCACTACATAACAGTACAGTCCAACGTCTTTAACAAAACTAGTGTTTTCCTAATCTGGAATGTGCATTGGGATTTGGTTGTATCTCGAATACGCATCCATGAATGAAAATAACTCGTGTCCTGCTGTTGAGTCGACCAGCTGGTCAATTTTGGATAAATGGAAACTATCCTTAGGGCATGCCTTGTTCAGGTCTGGGTAATCAACACAGATCCTCCATTTCCCATTCGCTTTTCTCACTAGTACGGGGTTAGAGACCCATTTTGGGTAGAGAGCGTCACGAACGAATCCATTGGCTTTGAGTCTGTCCACTTCCTCTCTGAGAGCAGCGAACCTTTGCGGGTCCATACCTCTCCTTTTTGCTTCACCGGCACGTATTTCGGGTCTATGTTTAACATATGACTCTCTATGGCGGGAGAAATCCTGCACATATCAGAATGTATCCAAGCGAAAACATCTAGATTCGCTCGGAGGAAATTAGTAAGATCCTTGGTCATCGAAGGGGTGAGTTGTGATCCAATCTTAAGCACCCTTGATGGGTCATCACAGCTGACTGGAATGTCGATCGTCAATTCAGTCGGCACTTCTTTAGACTCTTTTGGTTCTTCATCATCGTCTCTTGGATCTATGTCTCTATAGACCCGACTCTACTGCCCGAGTCAAGGCTCGGGAGTTACTTGTCAATTCTTAGCAACATGGATGCAGACAAAGTTGTCCATAACCTTTCCCTTCTCGCACCACTGGGCCTCTCTTAGCTCAGCCACATAACATGCACGACCAGTTGCTTGATCGCCATGCACTACACCAACTCCTCTATCCATCGGAAACTTCAAAGTCAAACACCATGGGGCCAAAGCTGCCCTAAACTACGCCAGGGATGGTTGGCCCAAAAAAACATTATACGGGGAATCAACGTCCAAAACAGTGAACGTAGGAACGGTAGGATCCGTACCCACCTACGTTCACCTTCTCCTAACTCAGTTGGTAATTCGACAAAACCCACTGCATCAGTAGCCGCATCATTAAAGCCATGAATGCGAGCTTTAGATGATTTCAGATCCTTCGCCTCCATCTTCATTTGGTCGTACGCCTTTTTAAAAATAATATTCACAGAACTCCCGCAATCAATCAGTATCCTTCTCACAAACGCTGGCCCAATCGTGGCCAAAATGACCATCGGGTCGATAGTGGGTGCCTCCACCCGGTCGGCATCCCTGCTCCTAAATACTATATCATCTGTCATCATTCGTTGCTGTTTCGCTGGAGTCACATCTTCCAAGTTCGAGTAGCATTCGAAATCCGCATGTTTTAAGGAATTAGCATAGCATTCCATTTCTTGCCAACTCTTGTCTGCTGGATGAGGCCACCAATTATTGTGTTAATGATCAGTCTACCTACGGTCCGAGCGAGTTCCTCGGGGTGACGTGGAGCCTACCCGCGACAAGGGTCGGACGTTCCCTTTCCGCCTTCCTACGGGTTCTTAACAAACAGCTGTAACGTCTTTTGCCGAATCATTTTTTCTATAGCATCATGGAGGTGTCTACATTCCTCGGTATTGTGCCCGTAAGTCTCATGGAAGCGACAATACTTACCAGTTTGCTGTTGTTCCTCGGTGGATTCTTTTGGGCATGGCTTTCGGTATTAGAAGTTATTACAAGTTGATAAATAAATATTCTCCAGAGATGTGTTCAGAGGAGTGTATTTGTTGTAGGTCGGGATCCTTGGTTTCCTTTTCCTGCTTCTCTCTTTCTTCCGGAATTTCCTCCTCAGGATCTTTAGACCGCTCGGGCTTGTTTTGAACATTGACCTGGACTTTTCCAGAGTTGCCGCCAGCCTGTTTTACCGCAATATTGCCTTGCACTGTCTCTTTGCCAGGCGTTGGCGCACTGCCTCGCCTTGTCCACCTGGCTTCCACCCTTCTCATGAAATGGTGTGCCTTTGAATAAAAACATTCCAGGGTAGCCAGAGGTTTTCTTGCCAGCCAATCACTAAACTCCGAGTCAAGATCTACTCCTCGCATCACGGCCAAAAGAATAGCATGGTTATTCAGGTCGCTAACTTCGGTAGCAGCAACATGAAATCTTTGCAAATATTCCTTTAAGGACTCCCCTAGAGCCTGGATTACACTGGATAACGACATCACGTCCTTTGGGCGAGTGGTATGGATTTTGAACCGCTCCATAAATTTCGTTGCTAACTCATCGAACCTGGAGATCGATCGAGGAGGAAGTCTGGTGAACCACATGGTGGCAATTCCGGACAGGGTTATTGGGAAACATCTACATTTGATTGCATCATTTTCCCTGGCTGAGTCCATCATCCATTCGCATCTCATTATATGATGTCGGGGATCATTCTTCCCCTCATAGGCTAGAATAATCGGTATGCTGAACTTCCGAGGGTACTCAGCTTGTAGGATAGCATCTGTGATTGAAGTATGACTCCTAGTTGCACCCTAATCGTCGTTAGATAACCCCTGATTTTATCTCATCAGTTGTATAACCATAGCTGATAAATACGGGGTCTGGATGGGAGGTGGTAAGTTGGACTATGTCCTACGTGACCGTTCCGGCTGGTGCCTCCTCGGTTGGTGGTCTCCCAAATGCATGTCCTAAGGACCTGCTTAGCTATGTCCCTAGTGAGCTGGTCGGCCTGCTTCCGCTCGTTCTCCAGATCCTAAGTTTCCCATTCCTATTTGAGTGTGATTTCCCAGGTGTAAGTGAGGGGCTACGGCTCCAGGTAGGGAACCTGGACCATTCCTATTGGACTGATCTGTTGCACCTATTTGCGTTGTTTTAATTCTATGGCGTCTATGCCTGGGATGTTCATCAGACAAAGCGGAGCTATCAGATGATGAGTAGGTAGCGGGACTTCCTCCAGCATTCTGATGTCGTTGTTAAGTAAGCTAGGTCATGAGATTGGCGTTAGCTTGAATCTACTCATTAAGCTATCTTCTGCATTCCACGAGTTCTCTCACCAGTTCATCAAACTATGTCCTAGTGACAACTTCTGTTTGGTTTAAGACGGTGGTGGTCCCTACACTTGTATTAGCTTGTTGATTGCTAGGTCCTACTTGCTGGACATTAGCAGTCTCGTTGACATCCGCATTGTGGGATGCCGATCTGGTACGTGGTCTTCCCGTTGTAGAGTTATCGGTCGAAATTCTGAGTAGAATCTATGAACTCTTGAGAATGAATTTGGATCTTCTTTGGGGGATCTCTTCAATCCAGTAGCGACAAAATAGATCCTAACAGGCTGAGAATGTCGTTCTCAGTGAAAGTACCAAAATGTTATCACCAGAATTGGTCACTAACACCCTTGAGTAGAATTATGTAGAGAGATTAATGAAGAAAGTTAATTAAAATAGAGGAATATCACAGTAAGATGCAATTTGAACGGTAAAAACGAACAACAGAATTATAGTCGTTCGGCGTAACTACCTACGTCCACTTTGAGTGAAATTTTTCTTACTTCTTCAATGAGTTGAATACAAATACAATCCATACATGTAACATCCCGCCTTTTCGCACAATTTAAACCGACACACGTGCCAATTCAAACCATACGGAAGGGCGGATTGTTATGGGGTAAATAAGAAAAAAAATAGAGAAGAAAAAAAACTAAACAGAATCTCACAGCGGAAGGATAAAATATAATAATCAAATATACAGTTTATAAATCTGTTTACAAAACCATTTATATAATACATATCAGAGTTACACATACCAATAACAATGCAGCGGAACAGTGTGTAGTGCACTAGTATAAATAATAATATTATAAATCTTCGTCTTCGTCCTCCAGAGCTAAATCTTGAAATCCTGAAACGCTCGGACTGACCCGAGCGAATTTGAAAAGACAAACACTCGAGTCAGACTAAAAGATCTTATGTGAGTTAAATTAACAGAAATAAATATGAGTACAGTAACTCAAGAGATGTTCAGGATTTACATCTCCTAAGGATCCGTTAAACTATTTACTATGTAGTATATTGCGCTATTATAATAGTGTCTATTTATAAAATAAACTTACTTTTTAATAGCATTAAGGAGTGACCCAATATTCCCCTTAACACGTAATAGTCCCAGTAGTCCATCCAATATCATAGTCCCTCCTGATCGGGAAGCCACCAGAGGATACCATACGGGCTACGGGGGAAATCCAAACTCGTACAAGGCTCGGTATGGTAGGTGACACGGCACAACTAGGCAATGCCAGGGTAGATATACCAATTACGCTTCCGGGCCGATGGAAACGCGCAGCCGCAGCTACCGCCCACCTCGAACAAACTCCCCCAAAATCAAAAATAGAAGTGGCCACTGAATCAATCCAAAGTCAAAGTATAATATCGAAGAGGAGTGTCCGATCAGAGGAATGACCTCATTAACCCGTCGATCGCTCCTGTTTTAGCCACCTTATGCCAACTCACGGGAGTCGGGTCCACGTATTTACCTTACAGAAATCGTCGCCACCAACCTACTTCATTCTGTAATCTCCACCGCGTACACGGTTAGTCAAAGTGGTTTTCGGTATCGACAGAGAGTATGTCCATATCCGATCCCGGTCTCTTTGCCAACCCATCGTTATTATAACACCGCGGTCATTTTAAAAAAAATAGTTTATACTTTAAAACCAGAATAAACATTTCCATTTCAAAACTATGAATACGATATCAATTTAAAACTCAAAACCATATGATATCATTTTATCTCAAATGTTATTCTTTCCAAAATCATACGGGTTTAAAATTTAAAATATCTTGAAACCAAACATTTGAATTATACTTCCGAAACATAATATTTCGGAATTCATGCTTTGAAACCATACTTTTAAAACTTGAATGGTTTGGATATTCAACGGTATATAAAATAAATGGTTTAACTTTTAAGGTTACTCTGTAAAGAAAAATAATTTCCATGGCTTTACAAATATATTTCTTTATTTTAAGGTCTAAATCATAATTTAAATATCACTTTCAAGTTCCAAAAACCATTTCAATTTCTATATATATATCCATTTGGAGTATTAATATTTCAAAACTAAAGTTGGAATTTATTCTTTCAGCAAATTAAACGTACTATTATTTAGTCTTGAATATTCACATCAAATCCATAAATAAAACTCCAATTCTAGTAATTAAATATTTTCTCAATTTTTCTTTATACTAGAATATTCCTTTTTAAATGTATTAAGGAAAAATTCAGTTTATAAAGATCACATTTTTAAAACTTCCAAACTTAACATATATTATAAATTATCAAATCCATTCCTAAATTTTTTTATTCCATTTTTATTTAACGTATTTATACAAAGCTCAAATTCAAAATTTAACTTTCATATGTATATATATATGGAAGAATAATATTTATAAAATATCGAAACTAAATTTTAATGACCGTATCTCATTCAAACCATAAAAATCACTTTAAAATAATATATATATAGACCACGGTGCCTGTATATAATTTTCTATCCTATGGTCAAGTGATACGGATATTTATCATTTCAATCCGCAATTTAAAATAAAATTTTGCGGTTGTATATCATTTCAAACCACAATCCCGAATGAAATATGCATGATGACTTGTAATTTAAAAATGAAACATCCATTTATAAACATCATCCATCATCCAAATCACAATCATCATCCAAAATAAACAATATCAATATATCTCTGATAATATAAACAGGTAATAACTGTCAGTTATATTAAAAATGAATTTAATAACTATTAAACTAACAGTTTATATTCAGTAATAAATTTTATAACTGTTAACTAGCAGTTTATATGCAAATAAATAAATTCTAACGGTCAATTAATATGAAATAAATAAACTACATTAACAGTTAAACTAAATAAATGCAAATTAACAGATATGATGAATAAACATGCCAAATAGTTGTAAATAAATTTCTACTCATATCTAAAAATGAATTTAACAAACATAAAAACTTTTAGAAGTTGTGAGTGGGTTAAAACACTCACCTTTTGAATTTAAATCGAATTTAAATCCGATTTAAACCCAAAAATTCGACGGTCTCAGAATTTGTCCAAACCAGCGTCAATGGATCTGGAATTAAATTAGGATCCTAACAAAAGAAATTTCGCGTGAATCGGAGAACGTATGAAAAAAATATTCATTTTAAACGATTTGAAAACAAAAATAAAAATAAAATAAAATAAAATAAAATAAAACAAAACCCACTTAACTTCAATGGCCACGTCAGCTAAAAGCTACAGCACATCGTCGAATTTTTTCTGGTCAAACGAATATCCAAAACAGAAAACGAATTGTACCAGCAGATTACGTGTCTTGAGAACTTTATCATAAATTTTCTGGAATTTTTGTGGCGAGTTTGAATTTTATTAGAAAATTTGAATTGTAGATAGATTAGGTTTTGTAACCATTGAGGAAGAGAAAGAGATGAAGAAAAATGAACGTACAGCCAATTGACAATAGAAAGGAGGCTAGGGTTTATCACAGCATATTTATAGATAGATCGCAGAAGGATAGGTGTGCACGAATTTTAACGTGCAAACAGAAGTGGTCCCAAAAGGATATTAATTATACACGTTACAGATTAAATTATTTCTTTCTCAACATTTACATTGCATTTTAAGCGTATTCACACATGTATAATTAGATGCTTCATTTAAATTTCCATATATATATTCACAATTCCATAAATTTCCAAATACATAGATAAATTTCCAATTTCAACTAAATTCTTAATTACTGTAATAATTACAGATTAAATTTCTATCCATTCTCAATAGATTACGTTTACATACTAAAATCCACATTTCTATGTATATTTGAATTCCATATTATACATATTTTATTTATCTTAATTACTTCCAACTTAAATTTCAATCAACATAAAACGTTTTATTCAGTTTCCAAAAATTTCAATCATGCTTTAAATCCAAATGAATAAATAACTTAGTTCCCATTTAAGCATTTTTCATTTGATTTGCAATCAACCTTTTATGATAAATTAAATCCCGATATATTAAATAAACGTTATTTCCATCATTCTTTATCCTATGAAGAAATTTAAGTTATTCACACCTATTACTAAATTTCATATTAATGCACACTAATTTACATTTATTGCAATGGTTACCAAATATTTCCCTGCAATAATTCATTCCCCTATACATACTTACAATTTCACTTAAACTTTACTATACCCATTTATTTTCTCAACATTAAAACCAACGTTACCTCAATTCCACTAATGTACACTTATTCTATTATCACTTACTAACCATTCAAATTTTTATTAACAAATAGGCAGGTAATTCCTATGTTACAAATTTTTAATTCATCCTAATCCCTTACTATTGACATACATTTGCATTACTTACATATCATTTACAATGTTACCCAAAATCTCTATCCATTGTAATTAATACCTTAAATAAGTTTCAATTTATATTCAAGTGAATACATTACCCTTTTTCGTTATGTCATCCATTTTTTTTTATCGTTTCGACAACATTTTATTTCTAATTACCTAAATTGATTTGTGTACGTCTCTACTATTTAAAGCATTACCATTCTCACCTTCATCTAAATCTTCATTTATGAATATTAAAAATAAATTTCACTTATTTCCTATTTATACAGTTATAAATTCCAATTCCAATAAATAGATAAATCTCCGTTTGCACTACTTAAATCAAAAATCAGCGATTATCCTATCTATACATTTTAAGTGGATGGATCAAATGTTGTATTCAAAAATCTACTTCTTAATATTCTTAGATTTAAACTCAATTCTCTATTAACAGATGTTTAAACTTCTTTTATTACCATTAACTTATTATTATACATTAAACTTAAATATACTGACAAAGCTTGTTTTTGGTACTCTTTTCATTTCCATAAATAAAATTAGCAGTGGATTAATACCTTATTATGTAATTATCTTTAATTCCACCTAACTAAATATTTACATAATCTTTTATTTGCAATAAATCAACTATTTTATATTAATTAAATTTAATCTTCCTGGTTTACTTATTCATAGTATGTAATTCAGTTACTCACCCTAACCTATTTATTTGAAATCCAATCCAGATTATTTTTACTAAGTTTCAATTTCCAAAGGTTACTGCAATTAATCCAATTAATTGCAATAAATTCTAATAAATTTGATTTTATTGGATTACAACTCAAAATAAATCAATTATTACTCAACTACCTAATTAACATTTCTTTTATATTCCAATACATAAATATTTCCCAAAATTTCATCTTTTATTTGCATAACTTACCGTATCTAAATTTTATTGGAAATTTTGTTAACTTTACGCATAAATAAAGTTAGAACCTCAATTAATTCATTCCATTTTGGTTTCATTCTTTATATCACATTAATCATCATATTATGAATGGAAATTTATCTAGGTTACATCTTATTTATTCACTTACCAATATTCCACACTAACTGCAATAATTTTGTGCATTAATTGAAATTGATCAAAATAAAACTTAACAAACTAATAGAATAAATAACGTACAAAAATTTATTGTCATTAATCTATTTCATAAGTCTACACTCAAATACTCACTTAAAATAAGTTTTACGTTTCCATTAATTCGCGTTCGCACACCCGTTACTATATTAAAAATTACTAAAGTAACGTTTTTCTTAATAACAACATTAAAATTTCTCAATATTTAAATGAACTTTATTTCCAATACATGCTACCTAATTGCATTTACTTACGATCTTATCCAAACATTCATTTATATTTTATTTCCATCAATTAGTTAATATTTACATCCATTTATTAACAATTTACTTCCATTATACAATTGCAATTTATTATAGTTATTATTACATTAAATACTATTTCAATTTTATTCTTTTAGTATTAATTAACAATCATATTTAAATTAGAATATTATAATGTTTTTCACTATTTATTTACACTCCATTAAAACCCAACAGTCGTCTCAATCACATTTTGAATTTGCATTAAATTGGTTGTCCAGCAACTGCCATTTGTATTACTATCTTAATTCTTATACAGTTACCGTTTTACCAATTTACTAATACATAGGTAATTTAAATTTTTGTCTTTAATTCTTTATTTTATATTTTATTCAAGTGCAACAAATTACACTATTCCTTTATTGATATTTCACCTAACCTTTCAACAATTAAGTTAAATAACCGTTTCCACAATTCATTATTAATTATAAATTTAATTCTCCTTTATTTATGCAACTTACACAAGGATATAAATCTTCCATTATCTCAATCATTAGATTTCTATTAAATTTAACAATAATTAAGATTTTTAATTACCGTTGCTATAAATTTTCATTTAGCGTTCATCTAGTATTAATTTACCTCCTTTATATATATATTTCCCTTTTCTACAAAATTTAAATTTCAAAATCCTTTTTAATTAAAATTTAATTGTCGAAATTTACGGGTCGTTACACTCTCCCCCACTCAAAACTTTTCGTCCCCGAAAAGGAAAAGAAGGGAAAAGAAGAATTTCGAAATCAATATTTTAAATTTACAAAATTAGTTAATTTAGCTAAAATATACAAATTTATATAAAGTGAAATATTTAAGTGGTTTCAACCATTAAACAACCAAACAAAACAACAACCATCAACCTTACAAACAGCATACCTACACAAGACAAAGCAACCATTTAATTCATCAAACAAATAGTTATTCGGGTTCAGAACTTGAAATTTGTATGGAATGAAAATAACTATCAAGTGCATCCTTTACTCAACAGTCTTAGACGGAACAAAGATAGATTATTTATTCATCTAAAACTTCAAATTCCTTACCCAACAACCATAAATCAAACAATACAATTCAAACCAACAACCAAATTAACTTATTATACATTTAATTCATGCTTTAGTTGTTTGATTTTCTTTTTTTTTTCATTTATGGAGGGATTTCTTCATTTCCTACAAATTTCACTTTCCATTTATTACAAAATTCATTATATTGGTATCCTATTTTATTTACTTAAGTTTATATCATCTATTTATAATCTTACCTTTACTTATATAGTAGAATTTCCAATTTAACTTAAGTTTATACAATTTAATTCTCATTTTATCACAGCAAATTCATTGATTACTTTCATTACCTTACTCTTCACTTGTAAGAATTTCCCTTACATTTTCTTACTAACTTTGCACTTTTCTTATATGGTAAGTTATATATGTTTTAAGAATGTAAGTGGAAATTTATACAAGTTTCTTCTCAATTCCTTTAATTAATTAATGGTTCACCAAATATATATTCGTTTTATAAATTAAAATTTCAACCTACCTTTAATTTCATTCATTTATTAAATGTTGACGTTTCTATTATATTTAATAGTAATAACAATTTAATTTCCCACTTCCACTTATATTAAACTAGTAGCATTTAAATCACACTTAAGTTTATAACCCTACATATCAATCTTTATTTGTTAAAGAATTTCATTTTATTTACTTAAGTTTAAAATCACCTATTAATAATACTTATCTTAAATTATGGAAAAATTCAAATTATAACTTAAGTTTATACCATTATATTCTTATTTATAATAGCAATTCATTGAATCCTTCATTATTTCCCAAAATTCCTACTTGTAAAATATTCAATTCCAATCTCTCATTTCACATTTCAACTTTTTATATTTGGTAAGTTATATATATGTTAAAGAAAAATGCAATTGAACTTATACAAGTTTATCTAAATTCTTTTAATTCATTCATTGTTCAATAAATCTTTACCTCTCTTATAAGTTAAAATTTTAACTTCCTTTATAACTTAGCATTAATTCTCTAAATTAGAGGTTTCACTTCATTAATTACTTACCTTTTATTTCACTAAAATAATTTAAACCATTAATTAATGGAAATTTAAGAATTAAATACCGGGTCAAATTTCAAATTATCTTAAAAAAAAAAAAATCTTACTACTTTTATATCTCAATTATATTTGTAAAAATTAAAATTTTAGATATTTTCAAAATAAATCTGCAGTAGAATTTACTACAGTGGTCTTTCCCCTTCGAAACTTGAAAACGAAAGTCGATGATGCGGCTGCCATCACCGAAATTATTTTCCAACGACAGAGAGGAAAGTACAAAATTTATTTTCTCCAAAATCTTCTTTAAAACAATTCTTCTGAATTAAAATGAAATATTTATAGAAGAAAATACTTATAAACCAAAGCATTATATTTCATAAATCCTTTGAAAGCAAATTTTTAAAATCCCGGACTTAAGTTCTAAAATCTCCAATTTGATTTATTCTAATTTCAACTTAGCTTCAATTATTATAAATATTTTTATTTCCTAACACCCAATCTATATCAATCAAATATATACATAATATCATTTAAAACTTTATTTTATATATAGAAAATATAATAGGCAAAATTATTTCATTCACCTATATTAAAACGGATATTATGTCGGTCTGTCCTATAAGTGTTTAGAAATCCCTATTGATGACATAGCGTCCCATGCATCAACCAGAATTTATAAATACAAAGCGGAACAGGTCAACACAATATCAAAATCCTTTTATAACACTA
Organism: Allium cepa; assembly: GCA_030765085.1. NCBI lineage: Eukaryota > Viridiplantae > Streptophyta > Magnoliopsida > Asparagales > Amaryllidaceae > Allium > Allium cepa. The sequence goes on from CM060931.1 coordinate 477,346,348, forward strand.
ACAAATACGCTCTCTCATATATATACACTCAGCGACTCCCATAGGATATTTCTATCCTATTAACAAAGAGTCAAACCCCATAGAGCCAAAGTTTATCGCTAAACCAAAGCTCTGATACCAACTGTAACATCCCGCCTTTTCGCACAATTTAAACCGACACACGTGCCAATTCAAACCATACGGAAGGGCGGATTGTTATGGGGTAAATAAGAAAAAAAACAGAGAAGAAAAAAAACTAAACAGAATCTCACAACGGAAGGATAAAATATAATAATCAAATATACAGTTTATAAATCTGTTTACAAAACCATTTATATAATACATATCAGAGTTACACATACCAATAACAATACAGCAGAACAGTGTGTAGTGCACTAGTATAAATAATAATATTATAAATCTTCGTCTTCGTCCTCCAGAGCTAAATCTTGAAATCCTGAAACGCTCGGACTGACCCGAGCGAATTTGAAAAGACAAACACTCGAGTCAGACTAAAAGATCTTATGTGAGTTAAATTAACAGAAATAAATATGAGTACAGTAACTCAAGAGATGTTCGGGATTTACATCTCCTAAGGATCCGTTTAACTATTTACTATGTAGTATATTGCGCTATTATAATAGTGTCTATTTATAAAATAAACTTACTTTTTAATAGCGTTAAGGAGTGACCCAATATTCCCCTTAACACGTAATAGTCCCAGTAGTCCATCCAATATCATAGTCCCTCCTGATCGGGAAGCCACCAGAGGATACCACACGGGCTACGGGAGAAATCCAAACTCGTACAAGGCTCGGTATGGTAGGTGACACGGCACAACTAGGCAATGCCAAGGTAGATATACCAATTACGCTTCCGGGCCGATGGAAACGCGTAGCCGCAGCTACCGCCCACCTCGAACAAACTCCCCCAAAATCAAAAATAGAAGTGGCCACTGAATCAATCCAAAGTCAAAGTATAATATCGAAGAGGAGTGTCCGATCAGAGGAATGACCTCATTAACCCGTCGATCGCTCCTGTTTTAGTCACCTTATGCCAACTCACGGGAGTCGGGTCCACGTATTTACCTTACAGAAATCGTCGCCACCAACCTATTTCATTCTGGAATCTCCACCGCGTACACGGTTAGTAAAAGTGGTTTTCGGTATCGACAGAGAGTATGTCCATATCCGATCCCGGTCTCTTTGCCAACCCATCGTTATTATAACACCGCGGTCATTTTAAAAAAAATAGTTTATACTTTAAAACCAGAATAAACATTTCCATTTCAAAACTATGAATACGATATCAATTTAAAACTCAAAACCATATGATATCATTTTATCTCAAATGTTATTCTTTCCAAAATCATACGGGTTTAAAATTTAAAATATCTTGAAACCAAACATTTGAATTATACTTCCAAAACATAATATTTCGGAATTCATGCTTTGAAACCATACTTTTAAAACTTGAATGGTTTGGATATTCAACGGTATATAAAATAAATGGTTTAACTTTTAAGGTTACTCTGTAACGAAAAATAATTTCCATGGCTTTACAAATATATTTCTTTATTTTAAGGTCTAAACCATAATTTAAATATCACTTTCAAGTTCCAAAAACCATTTCAATTTCTATATATATATATATCCATTTGGAGTATTAATATTTCAAAACTAAAGTTGGAATTTATTCTTTCAGCAAATTAAACGTACTATTATTTAGTCTTGAATATTCACATCAAATCCATAAATAAAACTCCAATTCTAGTAATTGAATATTTTCTCAATTTTTCTTTATACTAGAATATTCCTTTTTAAATGTATTTAGGAAAAATTCAGTTTATAAAGATCACATTTTTAAAACTTCCAAACTTAACATATATTATAAATTATCAAATCCATTCCTAAATTTTTTTATTCCATTTTTATTTAACGGATTTATACAAAGCTCAAATTCAAAATTTAACTTTCATATGTATATATATATGGAAGAATAATATTTATAAAATATCGAAACTAAATTTTAATGACCGTATCTCATCCAAACCATAAAAATCACTTTAAAATAATATATATATATAGACCACGGTGCCTGTATATAATTTTCTATCCTATGGTCAAGTGATACGGATATTTATCATTTCAATCCGCAATTTAAAATAAAATTTTGCGGTTGTATATCATTTCAAACCACAATCCCGAATGAAATATGCATGATGACTTGTAATTTAAAAATGAAACATCCATTTATAAACATCATCCATCATCCAAATCACAATCATCATCCAAAATAAACAATATCAATATATCTCTGATAATATAAACAGGTAATAACTGTCAGTTATATTAAAAATGAATTTAATAACTATTAAACTAATAGTTTATATTCAGCAATAAATTTTATAACTGTTAACTAGCAGTTTATATGCAAATAAATAAATTCTAACGGTCAATTAATATGAAATAAACTACATTAACAGTTAAACTAAATAAATGCAAATTAACAGATATGATGAATAAACATGCCAAATAGTTGTAAATAAATTTCTACTCATATCTAAAAATGAATTTAACAAACATAAAAACTTTTAGAAGTTGTGAGTGGGTTAAAACACTCACCTTTTGAATTTAAATCGAATTTAAATCCGATTTAAACCCAAAAATTCGACGGTCTCAGAATTTGTCCAAACAAGCGTCGCTGGATCTGGAATTAAATTACGATCCTAACAAAAGAAATTTCGCGTGAATCGGAGAACGTATGAAAAAAATATTCATTTTAAACGATTTGAAAACAAAAATAAAAATAAAATAAAACAAAACCACTTAACTTCAATGGCCACGTCAGCTAAAAGCTACAGCACATCGTCGAATTTTTTCTGGTCAAACGAATATCCAAAACAGAAACGAATTGTACCAGCAGATTACGTGTCTCGAGAACTTTATCATAAATTTTCTGGAATTTTTGTGGAGAGTTTAAATTTTATTAGAAAATTTGAATTGTAGATAGATTAGGTTTTGTAACCATTGAGGAAGAGAAAGAGATGAAGAAAAATGAACGTACAGCCAATTGACAATAGAAAGGAGGCTAGGTTTTATCACAGCATATTTATAGATAGATCGCAAAAGGATAGGTGTGCACGAATTTTAACGTGCAAACAGAAGTGGTCCTAAAAGGATATTAATTATACACGTTACAGATTAAATTATTTCTTTCTCAACATTTACATTGCATTTTAAGCGTATTCACACATGTATAATTAGATGCTTCATTTAAATTTCCATATATATATTCACAATTCCATAAATTTCCAAATACATAGATAAATTTCCAATTTCAACTAAATTCTTAATTACTGTAATAATTACAGATTAAATTTCTATCCATTCTCAATAGATTACGTTTACATACTAAAATCCACATTTCTATGTATATTTGAATTCCATATTATACATATTTTATTTATCTTAATTACTTCCAACTTAAATTTCAATCAACATAAAACGTTTTATTCAGTTTCCAAAAATTTCAATCATGCTTTAAATCTAAATGAATAAATAACTTAGTTCCCATTTAAGCATTTTTCATTTGATTTGCAATCAACCTTTTATGATAAATTAAATCCCGATATATTAAATAAACGTTATTTCCGTCATTCTTTATCCTATGAAGAAATTTAAGTTATTCACACCTATTACTAAATTTCATATTAATGCACACTAATTTACATTTATTGCAATGGTTACCAAATATTTCCCTGCAATAATTCATTCCCCTATACATACTTACAATTTCACTTAAACTTTACTATACCCATTTATTTTCTCAACATTAAAACCAACGTTACCTCAATTCCACTAATGTACACTTATTCTATTATCACTTACTAACCATTCAAATTTTTATTAACAAATAGACAGGTAATTCCTATGTTACAAATTTTTAATTCATCCTAATCCCTTACTATTGACATACATTTGCATTACTTACATATCATTTACAATGTTACCCAAAATCTCTATCCATTGTAATTAATACCTTAAATAAGTTTCAATTTATATTCAAGTGAATACATTACCCTTTTTCGTTATGTCATCCATTTTTCACAAGAAACGTTTTATCGTTTCGACAACATTTTATTTCTAATTACCTAAATTGATTTGTGTACGTCTCTACTATTTAAAGCATTACCATTCTCACCTTCATCTAAATCTTCATTTATGAATATTAAAAATAAATTTCACTTATTTCCTATTTATACACTTATAAATTCCAATTCCAATAAATAGATAAATCTCCGTTTGCACTACTTAAATAAAAAATCAGCGATTATCCTATCTATACATTTTAGGTGGATGGATCAAATGTTGTATTCAAAAATCTACTTCTTAATATTCTTAGATTTAAACTCAACTCTCTATTAACAGATGTTTAAACTTCTTTTATTACCATTAACTTATTATTATACATTAAACTTAAATATACTGACAAAGCTTGTTTTTGGTACTCTTTTCATTTCCATAAATAAAATTAGCAGTGGATTCATACCTTATTATGTAATTATCTTTAATTCCACCTAACTAAATATTTACATAATCTTTTATTTGCAATAAATCAACTATTTTATATTAATTAAATTTAATCTTCCTGGTTTACTTATTCATAGTATGTAATTCAGTTACTCACCCTAACCTATTTATTTGAAATCCAATCCAGATTATTTTTACTAAGTTTCAATTTCCAAAGGTTACTGCAATTAATCCAATTAATTGCAATAAATTCTAATAAATTTGATTTTATTGGATTACAACTCAAAATAAATCAATTATTACTCAACTACCTAATTAACATTTCTTTTATATTCCAATACATAAATATTTCCCAAAATTTCATCTTTTATTTGCATAACTTACCGTATCTAAATTTTATTGGAAATTTTGTTAACTTTACGCATAAATAAAGTTAGAACCTCAATTAATTCATTCCATTTTGGTTTCATTCTTTATATCACATTAATCATCATATTATGAATGGAAATTTATCTAGGTTACATCTTATTTATTCACTTACCAATATTCCACACTAACTGCAATAATTTTGTGCATTAATTGAAATTGATCAAAATAAAACTTAACAAACTAATAGAATAAATAACGTACAAAAATTTATTGTCATTAATCTATTTCATAAGTCTACACTCAAATACTCACTTAAAATAAGTTTTACGTTTCCATTAATTCGCGTTCGCACACCCGTTACTATATTAAAAATTACTAAAGTAACGTTTTTCTTAATAACAACATTAAAATTTCTCAATATTTAAATGAACTTTATTTCCAATACATGCTACCTAATTGCATTTACTTATGATCTTATCCAAACATTCATTTATATTTTATTTCCATCAATTAGTTAATATTTACATCCATTTATTAACAATTAACTTCCATTATACAATTGTAATTTATTATAGTTATTATTACATTAAATACTATTTCAATTTTATTCTTTTAGTATTAATTAAACAATCATATTTAAATTAAGATATTATAATGTTTTTCACTATTTATTTACACTCCATTAAAACCCAACAGTCGTCTCAATCACATTTTGAATTTGCATTAAATTGGTTGTCCAGCAACTGCCATTTGTATTACTATCTTAATTCTTATACAGTTACCGTTTTACCAATTTACTAATACATAGGTAATTTAAATTTTTGTCTTTAATTCTTTATTTTATATTTTATTCAAGTGCAACAAATTACACTATTCCTTTATTGATATTTCACCTAACCTTTCAACAATTAAGTTAAATAACCGTTTCCACAATTCATTATTAATTATAAATTTAATTCTCCTTTATTTATGCAACTTACACAAGGGTATAAATTTTCCATTATCTCAATTAGATTTCTATTAAATTTAACAATAATTAAGATTTTTAATTACCGTTGCTATAAATTTTCATTTAGCGTTCATCTAGTATTAATTTACCTCCTTTATATATATATTTCCCTTTTCTACAAAATTTAAATTTCAAAATCCTTTTTAATTAAAAATTTAATTGTCGAAATTTACGGGTCGTTACAATACATAAACAAATCGAGTACAAATTTTGATAGCATAGAAACGAGTATAGAAAACGGCAGAGTCTCCCTAGAGTTCCCCAAAAAAGGTCCCCACCACTATACCCCTGCCCCTCTATTTATAGACGAAGATAGGCTGGTTCTCTTGTGTAGGCCTATGACCAAGGTACTCCGGCCCACTACTGACAACTTCCTACAATACTGAACGGTGGTTGCCGAGCCTCTGATACCAAACGGTGGTCGCCAAACCAGTCTGGCCGACCCAGTGGTTGTCTCGTTGCTGACTTGAAGCAAATCCTTAAGGAACTTGAGGCAAGCGGTAGTGTGACTCGAAGCATAGAAACGCTAGCCGCATCACTTTGTTGTAAACCAAAGAAGATGTCAACTTCCACAGCGAGGTCGCACTATGAACGCTGAACCACACTTGACTGGTCCGTCTTGACTTTTCTTCCTTGACCGAGCAGCACTATCTCAACTGATCCGTACATGCTGCCCTATTATACCGAACGACACGCAACCTTCCCACCTTACCCGAGCGGCACACGACCTTTCTACCCTGGCTGACCCGTACATGTTGCTCTATTAGACCGAACGACACGCAACCTTCCCACCTTGGCCGAGCGGCACATGACCTTTCCACCTTGCTCGAATCACGCTTAAAGGCCGAACCATGCACATAGGTTGAACCGTATACATAGGTTGAACCATTCACTTTTCATACTACTTAGGCTACACCGGACCTTTATACTTCTACATCCCTTTTGGCTTGAATCCCGTCAAGACCCAACCATAGACTCGGCAACCATCGCCCTATAGCTTGACCACATAGCTGGGTAACAGTCGATGTTGATGAAATTGAGTAGATAAGGGGGCATTTATTTTTGAATTTTTAAAGCCTTTTGGATTTTCAAAGAGGAAGCACCATTTTTTTGTTACATGCAACAATTACATAATAGGGAGGAAGAATGATTTTGAGAATGTACGGGTATGGCCTGGCAATGAAGGGGTATGGGCTAGTATGGTGAATAACGAAATACATACACATATATTATTTTAAATTTTAAATTATTCAACCAAACATACCTGAAAATATCGAACTCCAAATGAGGCGTGCCGTCTGGCATTCTATATCTTATACTCCTATTTGAAACGAAATGAAACTAGTCTCGATGTCTAATTCGATCATCTGCAGAAGATATCTTTTTGAACCCACTTATATATTAAATTTTCAATACTAAATTCTATGCGTTTCGATCTCGCACGACCAAACTATAGGTTTGATCACCCTGGAATTCGACGACACTTTATAATTCACTATAATGGATCCAATAAAATTAGTTTCATCAAAATCCAAACTATATTCAAATATCGTTTTATATTTAATTATCGATATTTATTCGATCTATTTATATTTGTAAATAAATTTACAAATTGAATTCACTAATATTATTTGTTAATTAAAAGAAGTTAAATAAAATTATTAAATCCATTTATTTAACATTTAATATGCAATTCAAATATTTAATCGTTCCCTATATTTGAATTATAAGTTATTAAATTCTAAAAATTAATATTTACATATTTAAAATTAATTAAACATTTAAAATCAAATAACAAAAATTTTGGGTTGTTACATGGATGGTAATATTCTTCTGTACTTATAATAATATTGTACCCATTTGTTTTGTAGTTGAATTCAAATATTTTAGACGACATTACAAGTTTGGAAGGGAATATATTGTTACTACAGCAGCAATTTGATTTGAACTGTTCTTTGTAGTATGTATCTTTTTGTATTGGGAAATCATGATACTTCACACATATCTTGATTTTGTGCGGGCTTACTTACAAAAAGTGAAGATTCTTATTAACCAATGATATTTTAATATTTTGGACACGTACAAGAAGCAACAAGCACCCAAACCGTTAAAAGAGATGGTAAGGATTGGAAATGGAAGCACTAACAATTACATTGGTGTTAAATTTTATAGAACCAGAGTTTTTTGTACAAAACAAAAAATTTCTACTTTGAGAATCCAATTAATTAAGGTGGATTTGGTAGTGTAAAGAGTGCCTTAACGAAACCAAAAATTTATAATTTGAGAATCCGATTAATTAAGGTGGATTTGGCAGTGTAAAGAGTGCCTTAACGACAAAATGTATGCAATCATCATCATATTCCTGTTATCTATTGAAGTCTATCATCCTCTATGTTGCTCATGCTACTCATATTATGCTATTAGCGATGATTAATAGGTCACCAATTGTGGGTTGATTGCATAAAAGTAAATTTTACTTTTGCTCCTTAGGCTCAAGGCTTTAGGTAACAGTATGTAGATGCTTGGATATGGCATTTGAGAGAATGTCAATTATCCTATTATTATCATGATGTAATTAATAAATTTACTTTTTAATATATAATTTAGGTTTATAATTAATTGATTTGTGCTTTTAATTGTTATACATAGCCAACAGTATCAAGATACTTAGATATGGTATGTTATTGGAGAGATTTTTAATTATCATATTATTATCATGACATAATTTTACTTTTGTTATCTAAGTTTGAGCTTATAATTAATTGATTTATGTTTTAAATCGCTATGTATACGTATATATGCATGCGTGTGTGTTATAGAAACCATTTGCATAGCATAGTGGTGCGACTACTGCAAACTCACGGTTAAATAACACATGGACAAAATCCATGTACATAGCATGGGTTTGACCTAGTGACAAGTAAAAGTGTATTGGTTATAGGTAGTCCAATTAAATTAGACCAAGTAATGAAGGACATCTCTCAATTTCTTTCGTTCGTGCTTTGATATAAGTTGATGCTGACTGCAAATTCCCTGATAGTGTTCCTATCTTGACTCATGACAAAACCATACTTTGGCAACCTATACAGTATGAATGGACTCCAATAGCTTGCAAAAACTACAGACGCTTTGGACATAATGAATATGTTTATCAGACAACAAAAGTATGGATTTAGGAAAATGCAACAACTAACATTAACGTTAACACTATCAGACAGCAAAAGGACACAATTAACAACAAAAATAATAGCAGCACAGAATTCATGCAAAATAATAAGGAAAGTCAAACATCATTGAAATTAATGAAAGCCAACAAACATGCTCAAACATATAGATGAACAGTTGAATTTCCAAAGTTATGCATCAAGATCTAAATCAAGAAAACATGTCAACTGACAACAATATCTCTAACCCGAACGATAATCAGGTTGAAAATAAGACCAATTTACACTCTCCACTACAGAGACATCCAATGACAGCCTAGAAACTGATGACATTGAGCCTTCTCTCAATGCAGAAAATCCCCTACAAACAGAACAACATTCGAACCATCTTTATTCAACCAGGTCCAATTCAACTCAAAAGACAAAATCAGATGAGCTTCCTTTCGAATTCAAAACATCAATTTCTGCTGATGTCATAGAAAACCCTGCATGGAATAATATGGTGAATCAAATTAAAGTGGAAGGGAAGAAAGCTTAAAAAATCAAAGACTACAGGGGCTGCTAATTCCTCAGAAACAAGTAGTAATATCCGTCTCTCTATTTGATGGAGTTTCTTGTATGGAATATCGACGGGGATGAGCTACACTAAAAAACGATTATACATTTTGCAAATTATAAAAAAAGGTAATCTTTCTTTCATTGGGTTGGTACAAAACAAGTTAACTGCTCACAACATTGATCAGTTCATCAATAAAATTGATAATATATAAAAATTTGCACACAACAACATATCAGACCAAAAATGTAGAATTTTAATTCTTTGGGACTCTACATTTTGCTCTAATATCATTATGCATGTCAATGAGCAATACATAACTAGTATTCCTGATTTGCACTATTGTCTATGACTACAATTCGACTGAACAAAGAGGCGAGTTATATATGGTTCTAACTCCCTTCACAAGCTAGTTATATTAAACTTCCATGGATCATTCTTGGAGATTTCAGCTCCATTCTCTCTAATCAAAAACCAATAAAGCAAGGCCGATTTAACTCTATAGGTGATATTGATTTCACAAACTGTGTAAGTGCTGCTAATTTGATAGAGCCAGGTTCACCGGTAACTATTATACATACTTGGAAGGGTGTACAGACTATTGAAGTTTGCAATCGACAGAAGATAATTTGAAGAAATGAATTTTATTCACTAGCTTGATTTGTTATAGAAGTTTGTAAACTGATAAAAAATGCTTGAAAGAAAGAATGATTTCTTGTACATGATACGGTGATAATTTATATATAAGTGTATTGGGCTTTTGAGAAGGCCCAGACTGCATTTGCTCTGTTATGTTGAAATAAATCTCCTGGGCACCATTCGATATAATACTGATGATTGAGATGTTGCCCTGTTAGTTTAAGATAGATCTGGTAAGACGATATTCTTCATATCTTCAATTTCCCCCCTCAAATCCAAGCAGCTAGGGTTAGGGTTTGATGGCGATTTGCAAGATTCATGCCTGTTTTCAGTTTGAAAGTAAAGGAATCAGCGAGATATTCTTAATACAACTCTATTTGATACTTTGTCTCTTTGATTCACTGTAATTTGAGTTCCAATGTTGAGACTTGAGTTGAATATCTTAGCGCCAGTTTGAAAATGGCCGGTTTCTACTCAGATCTTACAGATCTTTGTAGAATTGCTTGGATCCGACTTCTTGTTGAGTGCTTTGTCTTCGACAGGCTTCACTTGAAGGTCGGATCTGAATTTTATGAAGTTCTTTGTCCTTAGAGCTTTAGTAAGTGTGTCTGCCCTCTGGTAAGTAGAGGTATGTGATTAATTTGCATATTCTCCTTTTGAACTTGTTCACGAACGAAAAGTATATTGATTTCGATATGTTTGGTTCTTGAATGCAGTATTAGGTTGGCAGTCATGAATACTGCACTTTGATTATCACACCACAGTACTGGTTTTGCTTTATTCTTTATCTTTAGTTCTTCAAGTATGGACTGTAACCACATTATTTCCACTGTAGCATTAGCTATGCTTTTGTATTCCACCTCTGTACTAGATCTGGATATTGTAGTTTGCTTCTTAGAACACAACGATATTAGATTGTTTCCAATATATATACAGTATCCACTAACTGACTTCCTGTCGTCTGGATCTGCAGCCCAATTTGCATCTGAAAATCCATTTATGTTTAGGTTGTTACATGTTTTAAATGGTAGTCCATAGTATAGAGTTCCTTTGAGATATCTGAGTATTCTTTTGACTGCTTTCCAGTGTTCATCCAGAGGGTACTGCATAAATTGAGACACTTTGTTAACACTATAAGCAATATCTGGTCGTTTTATAGTAGCATATTGTAATGCTCATACAACACTTCTATATTGTTTGATATTGTGTATGGCTTCTCCCCTGTTTTTAGATAATTGACGATTGCTGACCATAGGAGTTGGCTATGGATTTGCACCATCCATTTTTGCTTTGGCAAGCAGTTCCTGAATATATATTTTATGACATAGTATTAGTTCTAAATTTCCTTTTCTCAATACTTCTATTCTCGGGAAGTAATTGATGTCCCCCAGATCTTTAATTGAAAATTCTTTGTTCAAGTAGTTGATGACATTGTTGATTTCATCTTTGTTATTTCCTGTAACAATCAAGTCATCAACATATATAAGTATGTACACAGTTAATGAATCATTAATTTTAACAAATAGTGAACTGTCTGATTTGATAGATTGGTATTTCATGTTTGACAATGCTGCTTTTAGTCTATCAATCCAGACTCTTAGAGCTTGTCTAAGTCCATATATTGCTTTATTCAGTTTGCACACATAGTTTGCCTGCTTGATATATCCTGGTGGTTGCTGCTGTAAGATGCCATTTAGAAATGCATTATTGACATCTAATTGCTTTATACACTACCCTTTGTGTAGAGCAATAGTAAGAATGAGTCTTACAGTGGATGGTTTGATTACTGGAGAGAAAGTCTCATTAAAATCAAACCCATATTGCTGTGTATATTCGTTGGCAACAAGTCTTGCCTTGTATCTGTTAATTGTACCATCAGGATTCTTCTTTATCCTGTATGTCCATTTGCATCCAACTATATTTTTGTTGTCTGGGGGATATACAAGAGTCCATGTATTGTTGTTTATGAGAGCCTTGTACTCTTCATCCATAGCTGCTGCCGCCCAGTTTTTGTCTTTTGCAGCTTGTTCATATGTTTCTGGCTCATGTGGGATTATGCTAGCATTGTATATCTTAGGCTTGAAGATGCCACTTTTAGACCTAGTAATCATGGGATGACTGGGTCTTGCATGAGCTTCAGTATGAGGTGATCTTTCTTCATTTACTTGATTTGACGTGTCTCTTGTGTTGCTTTGATGATCATCTTCTTCTGTCCGATTCTTCTAATTTTTATGTTTGCACAGGAGAGTGAATGGCATGACTAGGATCACTTGTCCACTCAGAGCTATGTTGATTAGATACAGTGGATTGAGTGCAGTGATCTCTAGTAGACCTCACTTCTTTATTCTGAGTCTCATTTTCAGAATAAATTGGTAAGTCAGGTATTGAAAACTTTGGGTTGTATACTTTATTTGTTGTTTTTATTTCTGAATTATTATAAGGAAAGATATTTTCATTAAATACAACATTCCTACTAATAAAGATTCTTCCATTTTCACCCAAACACTTGTAACCCTTCTGATTAATAGCATATCCAATAAATGTACAAGGTTTAGATCTGAAATTTAGTTTGTTGGCATTGTAGGGTCTTAGATAAGGAAAACATAAGCATCCAAAAGTTTTCAAACTATGATAATCAGGTTTTACCCCACATAATTTTTCTACTGGACTTATTCCATCAATTGCCTTTGTTGGTAACCTATTGATGAGATATACAGCAGTATTAAAGACCTCAGGCCAAAACTTTAGTGGTAATGATGCATGAGCTAATAAAGTAAGTCCAGTCTCAACTATATGTCTATGCTTTTGTAACGACCCAGAATTTTAATTTATTAAAATTTGAATATTTAATTAATTTTAAATATTAATAAGTAAATTTATAAGTCGAATAAATTTTATTTCGAATTATTGGATTTAATTGGATTATTAAATCGATAATTTAATATGTTAAATTATGGAAATAATTGAAAATTGAGTTAAATATGATTGAAAATGATTTGTAAAATTTTATTTTATCATATTGGAGTTAGAACGATATTTTAGAACTTTTAAAATCGAATTAAAAGTAAATTTGTGAAAATTGAATACTTTAATATTAAAATCGACTAGTAAAAATAGTCAATTTTTGAACAGTCTTAGAATTGAACGAAACCAGTTCCATTGGATCCGTAATAGTTAGTTATTACCGGATTTCAATTTTCGTGTCAATCGGAGCTATCGTTTGATCGTGGCAGCTCGAAACGCATCGATTTATTTTTAATTTTAATTTGGCGAGTTAAAATAGCCATTTTTCAAAAAGTCTCGGATTTCGATGAAACCCGTTTCATCAGATCCGTAATGTTATATTATTGTAAGGTTTCAAATTTCGTATCAATCGGATTTACCGTTTGTCCGGTACAAATTAAAACGCCTAGAAATCGATTTAAATCGGTTTAATTTAAATTGAACGTTTATAGCCATAACTCGCACAGATGTCCGAATTAGCTTCCGAAACCTGTTCCATTGTGTCCGGAACGTGGGGTAAACCTTAGAAACGCTGGTTACGGCGCGTAAATCGGAGTTCGGAATTTCCGGATGAATAGTGTTCGATTTTTTCCTATAAATAGCCATAAATTCACAAAAAACAAAACAAAAAAAAAACAAAACCCTAGTTCAACGTGTAGCCGCCACCCTAGAAACGAACGGCCGAAAACCACCAACTTTCTTCCCTTGATTTCATCAAATCCATAAACAATTACCAAAAATCTCCAACTACAATGTTGTAGAGCTCAGCGAGCTCTACAAATTCAACGGTTATGATCGCAAAAGAAACGATGGATTGTCGGCAATTGGAGCTAGAAGGCTGCGAGTTCAAGCACGTATTTCGAGCACCATGGACCGCCGAGCTCGAAGCCACTTGGGCCGAGCATGGAGTGGGGGCGTGCGCACGAAATGGAGGTGGTTGATCGAGGTGGAGGGGCTCGTAGTTGCCGTGATATTTAACCCTAGGGGGCGGCAGTGATGGGTTCGGCCGTGTTTTTTTTTATCACCTGGAGGAAGATGCGATAGAAGGAGAAAGGGGTAGGGGTGATGTGCGGCCACGATGAATGCAAGTTTGTAAATATAATTAATTTTAAATTTAAGTATATTAAATCGTGTAAATGTTTAAACTGTGATAACTTTTTCATACGAGGTCGAAAACGCGCGAAACCAGTTGCGTTGGAATCGTATCGACGAGCACTACGCGATGAAATTGGATTGGAGTCGTTTGGAGTTAGTGAGAATTTTGGATAAAATTAAACGTCCGTTTAATTTTATTCGAAATAAATCGCTAAAACGGAATTTAAAATCAAGGTGAGAACTTCTTACTCAATCGAATCAGTTTCGATTTTATTTTAAATAGTTAGATTTAAAATATTTGAATGCATGCTTGAATGATGATTGTTATCTATTGATTGTTAAAATATACATTATACGCCGTTAGTAAGCGGATGTTATTTATTAAAAACATATACCGCGAATATTTCATAAACAGTGAAATTGGTATTATATATAATAGCAATATATATATATATATATATATATATATATATATTGGCATATGTATATATTGGAGTTATTGATTTCCCGCATTTTTTTTGTTTAGCGGATGAGACCCTATTGCGCCGTTATTAAGCGGATAATATTTAAATCGCATATACCGCGATAATTTCGTACTGGAGCGAAATTGGTATTGTGCTAATGTTTGTGGATGCAGGAAAACAGGTTGGAGGGATCCAACTGGATTCCTCAACAGTTTTTATTTGATTGCAGATATTTTGATATTCGTTGATTATCATATACGATATGTGATATCGTTGTAGTCGTGATTGACTATTTGGTGTGTAGCATCATTGGACCAAATTTGGAATTTTAAAATGATTTTTAAAGTGATTTTTGAAAATATACTATATGTTTGGAAATTGATTCATTTTAAATAAATAAACGTTATAATTTTTTTTTTTATGTTATAAAAATTATGATTTTTGAGAAATATAGTTAAAAGTTGATTTTCGAGAATATGATGCTAATGATTTTATAAAATAGTTTAATCGGGATTTTAGAATTTATTGTGAAAAGTTTAAATATAGGATTTATAAATTTAATTATTTTACGAATCAAAATGGTGAAATAATAAAGGAGATTAAAGACGTTTTAAAGAATAATATAAATTGATTTATATTAAGAGATTTATAAATGGATATTTATGAATCGAAATATTTACATTATAAAACGAGCTTTTATAAGTGTTTGAATGAAGTGAAAATGAATTTCATAAATTGAATGAAATTTATAGAATTTTAAACAGTGAAGTTATAAATGGAATTTTATAAACAGTAGGTTTATAAAATTTATAAAGTCGTTAAAAGAATGGTTTTGGATAAATAATTGAATCTTATAAGTTATAAGATTTATAATTATGAAGTTCAAAGGAACGATTTTTGTGAACGAATAAATTATAAGTATTTAACTTATAATATGAACCTTTGTTTTATAATTGAGTTATAAATCGAATAGGTTAATAAAGGAATTTATAAAAGGAAGTTGTTATAAATAAATAGAAATAGAATTTATAAACATTGTTTTATAAATTCACAAACGACTTATTTTGATAAGTAAATTGTTATGATTTATTTATGGAGTTATATTCACGTTTTGACTGTGAATAATCCTTTAAAATAAAATGAATAAAAGGATGAAAATTGTTAACGGAGTATATTCACGTTTTTGAATAGTGAATATTATGTTAAAAGAAAAATGTTTAGATTTGATATTTTAAACAGAATTAAAACGATCTAACGATGTTTTAAATGTGTTGAGATTCGAAATCATAGATTTCAACATTTATTGTTGAAATAGACGTTTTCGAGAAATAGAAGGAAATAGTGGACTATAACACTGTTGTTATAGTAAATGATTTCCGAAAGGAAATGTTTGGTATAGTATTGGGATTTATATATCTATTTTAATTTCGAATCTCTATACTAGTGATTTTGGGTTGTCGTAACGATGTTTTACGCAACATTCATTTTGGCCCAAATAAATATGTTTAAGAGAATGATTTCTTTAAAGAATGAAATATATACTTAATCTCGATTTAAGTATATTGAATATTTTCTAAGTGTTGAAAATAAATAAAAATTTGTGAATTACTTATTAAATAAGTATGGAAATGTCTTCCAATATAAAGTGAATACTTTGAGAATTTTCCTTTTTGAAGATAAATTGAAATGAATAATTGAAATAGTATATGCATGGATATTGTGAAATATAAATTCATTATGGAATTTATGAATGAAAAGGAAGTGGAATTTGTTTAAAAATAAATATTGATTTATTTTTGGAGTATTGAGAATAATATATCTTGTAAAGATATTTTTGGGAAATAAATAATTTGGAAAATTATTTGGAAACTGGTGATGTGTGCATATCCATTGATAGTTCAATAACCGACTATCAATATTTCCCTTTGAATGGGTAATTGATGTGATTTGTTTGAATGTGAATGCCACACTTATTTTTGAATAAGCGCTCACTATTCGGGTTAACCGGGAAAGGACCATGGGGTCGTATAACCCATTTCGAATATGTGATACGTCGTTGTGAATTGCATTTGAAGATCGGTGTTGAAGACCCGGTATTTGCGAGAGCGATAGGATGACCTGTCGATTGTCTCTGCACTGAGTTGCAATGGTATAGAGACTCCCTAAGTGATGGGAAATCCGATCAGGATTGTGAATATCCGGATTGCAAGGACTTCTTTGTAAGTGCCTTCGGTTTTGTTCGATCCCGGAACAGACTTGTATGGATAGTATGCCTGACATTACAAGTTGAGATATAAAGCCGATTTCTTTCAAATATATTTCTGTTGGTGGCGGAGAATTTATTCTTTTAGCTTAACACCCTTCTCTGAGACGTACGAGCTTAGAGGTTATGTAGTTGAATGTTATCAGCGATATATTCCCAATTCGGTAATGTGACATGCTGAGTGTTGCTGTAAATGATCATTGTGTTGATTATTGTGATAGGATCGTTTATTTGATCGTCTATCTTGGTGATCATTTCTATGATCATTTGTTGACCCAAAGCATGGCTTTTGTATAAAGTATGTTTTTGTGGACGTGACTTCGTCGAGCCTCACACCCCGTGAATGGTCAAAACAGGAAAGAAGCAGCAAGGTTATGAGGGGTAGCGCCCTTTAGGATATGTGCATTTCCTTCTGGAAAAGGGTGGTATCATGGTATGGAGCCCAGATACTTACTCATGTTGAAAACACTTTATGATTGTGTGAATTGATTGCGAGCGCTCGGTGAAAGGTCCCAAAGGACCGGGGGATGGCATATTCGGTCAGTTGTTACTCAGTTAGGGGTAACCCGGCCTTGTGTTGGTAGAGATCCGGTTTGGTTCTCGGGGATGTCCATCCAGAGGCATTCTCATGTGGCAATGGGAAGTTCCTTGGCCTGATCATTCGTTGGAAATCCAAAGAAACAATACGTGACTTGTACGGTTTTAGTTGTAGAACCTGCCATTTAATATGGTAGCTATAGTAAGCATACTATAATGGTACCTATGCTGGCTAAGATTTATATTCTACTTTCGAAATGAATTTTTTCTACACTATGCACTAGCAATAATATTAAAATGTTCTTTTAAATGCGTATCAAGCATCTTTGACTATCATAAGGAGAAATCTCCTCCAAGTCTGCGTTTGCATTGTGTGTGTGGCAGGAGGTCTTATGGTAGTCTCATTTTTAAAAGCATTGCGAATTGACTTTAAAAATATTCCTCTATTTTGATTTTAAAGATAAATAAACTGTTTTGAGTTCCCACACCAGTCACATGACTGACTTGGAGTTTATTGTTTTCCTTCCTAAACTCTGGGTGCCCACCAATTTCCACACGGGCAGTCAAGAGTTAGGTTTATCAGGATATTCTGGATATTCTGGAGTTGCTGGATGCAAGATGGATGGCATGGCGTATTACTAGTTATATAGTATTTCTTTTTCCGATGTTTGTTTGATGTTGTATACTCTGATGATATGATGTAATGAAATGAAATGTATAAAATGTAATAACTGATATAGTTCTTTGTTTAAAGATTATTCATTTATTATTATATGTTGTTCCGCTGCGAATTGTGAGATTCTGATGTTGTTCTGTTGTTTTCTGTTCCGTTCTATGTTCTCTATTCTCTTTTTCTTCTATTTAAAAATTTTCTATCTTCTTTTTCCTCTGTTACTTGTTTTTTTTTTCTATTCTGTTTTCTCTATTTTCTTTCTGTTCTGTTCTCTGTTCTATTTTCTATTCTGTTCTATTTTCTATTCTCTTTTCTCTCTATCTTCTATCTTTTTCTCTTCTCTTTTCTTAAATTCTTTTTTTAAAACCCATAACATTTCGGTTTTTCGGCAACGAAAAATCGCAATCGTTACAGCTTTCTTTCTACTAACCCATTCTGCTCAGAAGTGTATAGGCATATGATTCTATGCACTATACCTTTTCCTTCAAATTAACTATTGAGAGTTTTGAACTCAGTTCCCCATCTTATTGAATTACTTTAACTTGATTGCCAGTTTGTTTTTCATCCACGACTGTAAAATTTATAACAGCATTATAGGTTTCAGTCTTGAATTTTAAAAAATAAATCCATGTGTGTCTAGTGTGTGGATATAGTACTTATATCCAAAATCGAGCATATGGGTGTAGGCCCGCATAAGTCTGTGGCAATCAAGTCTAAATGTTTTAAGTAAATTGTTGAAGAATCATTAAATGGCAATTTATGACTTTTGCCTAATTGGCAATATGTACAAACATAGGGTAATGAGATATTATCAAAGATATTCTATTTTCATTAAGAACCTGTTTTATAACTTTCACACTTGGATGACCAAGTTTGTAATGCCATATATCAAATACACTTTTGGAGTCTTGCTCCACACACATGTTACAGTACTTCTAATTGTTTGGGTGCACAATGTTGTTGACTGATTTGAATTTATACAGTCCTTTTTCAGCATCACCCTATAACAAAATATCCTTTGTTAGTATGTCTCTAACCAAACAGTATTTGGGATAAAATTCAAAGTAAACTTTATAATCATTGGAAAATTTTGATACACTGATAAGATTTTTCTTAACTTTGGGTACTTTTAATAAATTATGTAAGAATATTTGCTTCTTGCCTTTAATATAAGCATAACCAATATGAGTAATATTGATACACTTACCATTTCCCATACAAATTGAGTGTTTACCTCTGTACTCCCTGTTTCCAAGATTCAAGTTATCGAGAATATTTGTGATATGATTTGTTGCACCAGAGTTTGGGTACCAGCAGTCATCCTAAACACTTTCTGGCCTTGCTGTGTCATTAGAATTGTGATTTTTATCACAGTTTGTTTGTGTCCCTAAGTTAGCTTGAGCCATGTTAGCATTGCGATTATTACTTCTTTGACCACTGGTTTGATTTGAGTATTTGAAGTAGCACTTGACTTCTGTATGACCCACTTTTTCATAGATTTGACATCTAGGTCTATTGGTATTATTCCATCTTCCCCTTCCCTTGATCTGTTGGAATTTCCTCCTCTTTGCATACTTTGATCTGACTTGTTATTATTTTGGCCTTTGTTCTTGGAATAAGTAGCATAGTAGATGTTGTAGTCAGAGTCTTGTGGTTTTTTATTATCAATTCTGGCTTCATGACTAAGTATTATGGAGTGGACATCATCAATAGATGGCAGCTCTTTTTGAGATGCAATGACAACAACTACTAATTCATAGTCATCACTTAATCCATTTAGAATGGTTAAAATTTGCTCAGAGTCTGATACTTTGTGATTTGCAGCTCCTAAGAGGTCACAAGTTGTTTTAATCTTGAAAAGATATTCCCTCATATTACCGTTATCTTTCCTCATATTGTGTAGTTGTTTCTTGTAATACATTACCTTGGCAGCTGATTGTGTGTTGAACACCTTTTCAATTGTTGACCATATGTCATTTGTTGTCTTGCATCCAATAACATGAGACAGTAAATTTGTATTTATTGATGATAATAGCCAAGAGCAGATGAGTCTGTCTTGCCTGTGATATTTTGTATACTTCTCATTATTGACTGTTTTATTTTCTTTAGCAGTTATATGTTTGGGAAGAATTGGGATGATTCCAAGAATGTGACCTTTAAGTCCATATCCTTGGACTGCAGTTTCAATCTGCAGTTTCCAGAGAAGATAATTATCTTCACTCAAGTGTGCAGTTACAAGATTGGTTTGGGGGCTTACTACAGTGTTGACAAGTTTTTCAACTGTAGTATTGGGTTGATGATTATTGCTCACATTGGCAAATGTGGCAGAAGTTGTATCATCAGTCATGGTGATTTCAAGTTATATACAGACAAATAATGATAAAGCTAGTGACCAAAAGATCAATCAAAGACAGAAATCAAGAATTAGAGAACAAGAATTGCTCACAACCAGGTTAGATGCAACCGTAAGACTTAAATGATGAATAACTTTCTTTTCCTTGTTTTTAATCTGATAAGTCTTGCTGAAAGGCACTTTCTTCAATTTTTGTGATGATTCTTGATTTCTTTAACTGTTTTCTAAAAATTTCTTGATTGATTTCTTTGTGGGTTTAATGAGAAAAGCCTGATGCAGTCCGGTTCTTTGAACTGAGGCACGACACTTGATTTTCTCAATTGAATCTTCTCACTCAGATGATGAGACTCCGTCTACTAATGAGTGATTATACTCAGATGATGAATCTTCTCTGATGAGTTAACTAATTCTGTGATTTGGCTGTTAAGCCTTGAATAGCTCCGATACCATATTGAAGTTTGCAATCGACAGAAGATAATTTGAAGAAATGAATTTTATTCACTAGCTTGATTTGTTACAGAAGTTTGTAAACTGATACAAAATGCTTGAAAGAAAGAATGATTTCATATACATGATACGGTGATAATTTATATATAAGTGTGTTGGGCTTTTGAGAAGGCCCAGACTGCATTTGCTCTGTTATGTTTAAATAAATCTCCAGAGCACCATTCGATATAATACTGATGGTTGAGATGTTCCCTTGTTAGTTTAAGATAGATCTGGTAAGACCATATTCTTCATATCTTCAATTCAGACTTTTCTATACATAGCAAAATTAATAGAATTTCCGTTAATGACAGTTAGAACCATGAATTTTCTGAATTTGATATCATTGTTGTTTCCATTCTCCAAATGACCATACACCCATTCATGTAAAATTCAAACCCAACCATTCGATTAATTCTAGAATACCATTTAGATATAACAATTCCTTGTGTCTAAGTACGGACTATAGTGATATTGTTCAACAAGCCTTCAGCCTTGATGTTAATGGTAATCCTCTCTTTGCATTGCTTGAAAAAATTAAAGAAACCAAATTTGCTTTAAGAAACTGGCAAAAGACTATGTGCTCTAATCAAGCTCTATGCAATCAGATCAAAACAGAAGCCAATGACTTATATGAACCACTTCTAAAAAACCCTCTAAATGTTGATATTGTTTCAGAATATGCACAAAAAAAAGAGCACTTATCTAATCTGATGGGAAAAATTGCAACTGAAAATGTTCAAAGGATGAAGCTCAAATGGTTGACCAAAGGTGATAAAGAATCAAAGTCCTTTCATAGCAAAATGTTAATTCCCAAAGTAAGTGGCTGAGGAAAATACTTTCTCGTTTCTAATGGAAAACTACAATCAGCTTCAGAAAATCTTGCTCATGTAGCAGTTTCATATTTTTCAGATCTTTTTAATGCTCCTATCATTAAAAGTCAATTTCTAGGCATCACTTGAAAAAAGATTCTTTCTGAAAATGCTAGAGAAAACCTGACCAAACCATTTCGGTTAGAAGAAATCAAAGGTGCATTGTTTTAATTGAAGAAAATAGTACACTTGGTCCTGACTCCTGATGAATTGAGTTCAAAGTTTTATAAACTTCATTGGGACCAAATCAAGAAGGATCTTTGGGAGGCTAAGCTAGGCATCCAAGAGTCAAGTAGAATTATCAAGGAAATAAACCATACTTTCATTTATTTAATTGCTAACAAACCTAACCTTGATTGCATCATAGTTACAGACCTATATCACTATTTATTGTGACTTACTAACATCATTTGCAATAGAATGAAACCATACATGAATGATCTTATATCCCCATGCCAAAATGCCTTTATCCCAGGGAGATTGATTAGTGAAAATTCCTTACTAGCCTATGAAATGATCAGAGGATATACAAAAAGAATAGTAATAGTATTTGCCTGAAAATTGACTTAAATAAAGCATATGATAAGATAAATAGATATTTTATTCACCATGCGCTGATAAGAATGGGCTTTCCATTCAAGTTTGCCAATCTTATATATGAAGTGATATCATCACCCACATTTTCACTCCTGGTTGATGAGTCAACCTATGGGTTTTTTGAAAGCAACGGCGGTTTAAAACATGGGGATCCTTTATCCCCATATCATTTCTCTATTGCCATGGAATATTTATCTATTATATTGGATCTAGATTTGTTATGGGGTAATTTGACCCCTATTTATCAATTTGAACCCCATATAACCCATCCTTTGTATGCGGATGATATTTTAATAAAGTCAAAAGCAACAAAAGATGGTGCATATGCAATTAAAAGAGCAATGTAGCTTATGAAGATAAATGTAGGCCTAGAGATGAATGAAAAAAACCAAACTTGTTTTTCACTAAAGGCACTAAAGACATGCAGGAAATCAAGGAAATAATCAATGTTAATGTTGAAAGTTTGCCAGTAGTCTTTTTAGGGATTCCACTTTCATAAAATAAACTAAAGGCAACTGATTTTGGACTTTAATTGACAAGATCAACAAAATATACTCTCACTGGAGTAGTAAATAATTAAACATATATGGAATAATAGAATTAACAAAAATTGTCATTTCCCTATGATCGCCTTTTGGATGTAATTCAACCAATTTCCTTCTAGTGTCGTTAACAAGCTCGACTCTATGTGTTCTAATTTCATTTGGAAATCCAAATCACACAAGATGGTTTGGGTTGATGTGTGCAAACCAGAAGCAGAAGGTGGCTTTGGCATAGAAACTTGAAGGACGTGGCCAAGGAAATAAACATAAAACTTGTTTGGAAGTTTCTATGGCAAGACGGTCTTTGGACTTAATTGATTAAAAGTAAATATTGCAATACCAGAAACTTCTAGACAATTCAAATAGACAATAATGCTTCTCATACTTGGAAGGCTCTCTTAAAAAGCAGGAAATATTGCAAAGGGCTCATTGGCAAGAAAATCAACAAAGGGGTAGACTCAAGCATGTGGTTTGACCCCTGGGTTAATGGAGCATCTCTTATAAACATTCTAGGTTGGAATCAATTGTCATTAATTGGTGGTTCAAACAAAAAAGTTTCCTACCTCCTAGATAATGACTATTGGAATTGTAAATTAAACTATCTAGCTAGCTCCATCTGATAAGAAATAAATAGCATTAAAATACATCGGCATGTTAACAAAGATTTTTGGTGTTGGCTGCCAAAAGAAAATGGATAATTTGATTTTAAATTAGAATGGAATCAAATCAGGACCAAGTCTACTGAGTTTAAATGGTGCAAGTTCATTTGGGATATACCCCTAAGATGTCATTATTCTCTTTACTTGCCACATTAAATAAACTCCATGCCGTATCTGAATCTGCAGTCTCTTTACGGTTGAGTCGCGGACTAGGTCACTTTAATACGTTTCGCCGTTGTGCCAAAATCGTGCAGGACAGTCTCTGATGCAGTGATGCCTCTAGGATAAAATAGCCCTAAATCAACACCAACGGCCTCTTACACGGACTGGTGATTCAAGAGCATCCAAAAAATATTGGTAAGATCTAAGAAAGTTTAATGTAGAAGAGGAGAACTCCGTTTACAAACTGATAAATTTTTTATCAAATAACTTGGTTTATATAGGGAAAAATCTAGGTAGAAAACGGGGGCTAAGTCATGAGGAAATATCGGATGTGAGTTTATTGGGTCTTATTACCAGGTCAAAGTCAGTTTAAAAATATACTGCCAAAAAATAAGAAGCTCTACATTACATTAGTCTCGATCCGGTCCGGTCGAGTCGGTCAGTCGACGAGCGCGCATGTGATGGCAAACATGCACTCCCTTTTCAACATAAGAGAAAAATTGGGTGCCCAAAGGGCTCACTCTTTCTCTTGTGAATCCTATATTTAAATAGGATTACCCTATAATACCCGATAATATGGGACTATTCAATAAGAGGGGTATTCTATGCTCCTTTCAATATTTATAACAATTCATTTTAATATCAAATTTTCCAACAATTCCCACCTGAATTTTTAAAAATATTTTTCTCGAGTAATTTCTAATTTTAAGATTGCACATAAACAAATGTATCTTTCGATTTGAACCATTTCATAGTGAGTAAGATCCAAATTATACTAGAGTGACTAATGGCCTTGAACCCTATCTTTGATATCAAACCACGCATAACCTTTCTAGGGTGCGCTCGTGCTTTAAAGGTCATGCACGTCTATCCCAGCTCAGTGAAGGCTCTAGAAATTTTGCCCAAAAATTCCATAGGAAATGACCACATTTCCATATTCATATAGGTGAACTATCAAGATTACTCATGTGGCTAGATACTCTACTCCACGTAGAGTATAGATTTTATTAAGAGTTAAGCTCATCCCCTTATCGCTTCAGGACTACATGCTTCTAGCATGTTCAATCGATGTCACTTTATAACTTATTATTACCCGTTGAACCAAGTCTTCAGGATCTCCAGTCATTAGGTTGGGTACCATTATGAGTGGCTTCTCATTCTAAGGGCAATAGTCTCATTCTTTTAAATGTAGGAAGGACTCTCTCTGGCTGATTCTTTCATCAGAGGATTAGCCGGATTCTCATAAGTGCATACATGATTCACTCTTACAGATCCTGAAGAGATATACTCTCTTAGAGTACTGTGCTCATGAAGAATTTTTCATCCCTTTCCATTGTAATAACGGTTCTCAACTTTTTCGATAGCCTTCGCACTATCGCAATGGATCAACACAGCTGGTATCAGTTTTTCCTATAAGGAGATCTTAGCAAGCAGATTCTTTAATTAATGTGCTTCTTCACTAGTAGTAGCTAGTGCTAACATTTCTGACTAGATAGTGGATTGAGCCAAAATAGTTAATTTCTTAGATTTTCATGAACAACTCCTCCTATAGTCCTGAAAATATATCCACTAGTGGCTTTGGAATCGTCTGATAACGTATTCCAATCTGCATCGTTATATCCTTCAAGGATAGTGGAGAACTTCTGATAGTGTAATTCAGGTTCATTTAAGGTATCTCATGACCCTTTCAAAAGCATGTCTATACTCTATATAGGTCTGCTGGTAAACCTGCACAATACTCCCATGACATAGGCAATGTGAGATCTAGTACAATCAATAGCATACCGAATGCTACCAATAATGCTCGCATATTTAGACTATCTTAGAACTTCACCAGTGTACTTAAATAGTTTTACACTTGGATCATATGGTGTACTAGCAGGTTTACATTTAAAGTAATTATATTTCTTTAACATCTTCTCAATATAATGAGATTGATCCAAAGAAATTCTCTTTTCAAACTTAGCAATCTTAATACCAAGAATTACTCGCTTCACCAAGATCTTTCATATCAATACCAGCACATAGTATGGACTTAACACGATTCACAGCATGAATATTTGAACCAAATATGGGTAAATCATCTACATATAAATATATGATAGTACAAATGTGATTCATGGATCTATAATAAATACACTTGTCACTTTCATTTACTTTAAAACTATGTTGAATAGCTTGACTGTCAAATTTTCATGCCATTGTTTAGGTGCTTGTTTAAGATCATATAGAGATTTATCTAATTTACAAACTTTATGCTCTTGACCAGGATTAAAAAAACCCTTTGGGTGGGCCCATATAAATCTTTTCTTTTAATTCACCATTCAAAAAAGCAGTTTTTACATCCGTTTGGTGAATTGTAGATCATAAAGTGAATTTAATACTTGAATTAACGTTACTTCTATAACAGGTGAAAATGTATCAAAAAAATCAATGTTTTCTCTTTGTCCAAATCCTTTAGCTACAAGACGAGCCTTATATTTATCAATTGTACCATCAGGTTTCAACTTCTTTTTAAGTACTTACTTACAACCTATAGTTTTACAACCCGAAGGTAAGTCAACAAGATGCCAAGTTTTATTAGATTCAAGAGATTCCATTTCATCATCTATAGCTTCTTTCTTTAGGTCTGAATCTAAAGAAGCCAAAGCTTCTTTTAGATTAGCAGGATCTTTTTCTAGTGCACGAGTATAATATTTTGGACCAAAGCTTTAGCTATCCTAGCTTTTTTGCTTCTTCTAGGTTCAGGTTCGATTTTCTCATTATGTTTATTATTTCTGTTATTGGATTATTATTGGTAGATGTGCCTCCACTTGTCCTAAATTTAAACGAAAATTTATTTTCAAAGAAATCAACATCATTTGACTCGATAATAACTCGAGCATTCAAATCAAAAAATCTTATGCTTTATTGTTAATGGAATAACCAGTGAAAATATATTCATCTGGTCAACTTGCCAATTTAATTCTTTTAGGGTTAGGAATACGAAAATATGCTAAACAGCCTCAAGTTTTAAAATAAGACAAGTTGGGTTTATGATTTTTAAAATATCCAAAGAGATGAAGTTTTGCTCTTAGATTTAGGAATTATGTTTAGAACAAAACAAATAGTTAACAAAATCCTCCTAGTGTAATGTCGCACCCAAATTTAATAAAATAGCTACAACTAATTAGGTAAGAGTCTTATTTTTCTTTCAGCTTTATCGATCATTTCAAGTGAATAAGGTGCGATTCTCTCATGAATTATGCTATGTTGATTATAAAATTCAATGAATATGTTAGATTCATATTCTGTTCCTCTATCACTTTAAAATCTCTTAATTTTCTTATTAAATTAGTTTTCAATTCAGTGACAAATAACTTGAACATATCTAGCGCGTCGCTTTTATTTTTCATGAGATAAACATAAGTGAAATCAGAGAAATCGTCAACAAAAGTAATAAAGTATCGTTTCTCATCCTTAGTTAGAGTGCCACCAAGTTCACATATATCAAAATGTATTAGATCTAAAGGTTCTGACTCTATAAACAGTGGAGTTTTTGTAATTTTAGCTTGGTTACAATAGTCATATTTTTTAGAATCACTTGTGGATAGTTTAGAGATTAAGTCCAAGTTACTCATGTTATGAATCAGTCACTTATTAACATGACAAAGTCTAGCATGTCAAATATTAAGATCACACAGCATATAAACAAAATTATTAACTTTGTTCAAATCAACATTTAACCTAAACATCCCATCAACAACATACTTTACCAACAAAAACATCATTTTTAGTGATGGTGTACAAGTCAGATCCAATAGTTTGAGTAAAACCAGTTTTATTTAACAAGAAACCAAATACTAAATTTTTCCTCATCTCTAGAGTATGCATCCTATTTTTCAGCAACAAATTCTTTCCAGAGGTAAACTTTAACTGTAGAGTCCCAATTCCAGCAATAGTAGTTGTGTGAGAATCTCCCAACTTCACTTTCATGTTATTAGCAGCAATATATATTTTAAACATTACACGATTATAGCAGACATGGCAAGAAGTGCCATTGTCTATCCACCACCCTTCTGATCCACCGACTAGGTTGATCTCAGTAAGCATAGCCATAAGGACTCCTTCAGTAAGGTTAGCCTATAGTGCAGGATTTAGCCTGTTCTTACACTTTCATGCTATATGGTCTGGTTTGCCGCGGTTGTAGCATAAGAACAACTATCAAGGGCATTGTGTTGTTTGTTCTGAGGCTGATTGTTGCAGTTTTGATTTGGTTTGTGATTTCGATTTTTGAAATTTTTCGTATTTGGTTTCAAACCTATTTTTGTGGATTTCTTAGTGTTATTGCTAGATACAGCAAACATATCTTCTTTCTAGTTCTGTTTTCAGGCCACTTCTTCAATACAAAGACGGGTAATCAAATTAGGGTGTAATTTATCAACTATGGGATAATTTTTCAATTAACACTGCAGTTGGAACTGTTCATCTAAAGGCATATCTTCGGAGATGATCTCATGTGCAATTTTCTAAAGCTCGTGCGACTGCACCTGCACGGATTTATCGTGTGCCATCTAAAACTTCAAATAACGACTGATAGCATACTATTTTGGTCCAGTTCCTTGGTACCGTATTTCTTTTGCAACACATCTCAAATATCCTTTGCAAACTTGCCTGAGTTGTAGTGATCGTATAGATCGTCTCTGAGTCCATTGAGGATGATATTCTTGCATAGATAATCATGCTCCATCCAGATTTGCGGCTCTTTTGATTTTTCTGTTCATGTCACGACCCGTCTTCCATCTACCAGAAAGACGCATCATGATTGAAGAAAGAAAGTGGTAGAAGAAGAAAAGATAAGAAAGAAGAAACTCAACAACGTCAGATACTCACAACGGAACGAATGAAATATAATATATCACATACATATTACATAGTATCATATATATCAGAGTTACACAACCTATACATTCATATTAGATAGTTATAAACATTTGTCTATCATACAACTTGAGATATCACAAGATATAGACACAACATAAACACAGCGGAACCATTATATATCTACATGCGGAAGCCTCCTGCTCCAAATCTCCTCCAGAATTCGTCAAGCTAACCTGAATCCCTCGACTACTCATACATAATATGAGTACCCAAGAGTTTAATAAAACAGAAAATAAACACTTGGGTCAGACAGGGGTCTGGTGTGAGTAAACGGGTTTAAATTGCTTAACTTTAGAAAATCCTTTTGGAAAAAAAGGTATCACGTAAGACTTCCCACAAATAAACATGGAAAAGTTTTTACCTTACGCTAACCAAAACATTTGATAGGAAATCCAGTGATATTATAATAGTATCTAGGTTTTCAAGTAAATAAGAAATAGCTGAAAATGTTACATGATTAAATTCCAGCTACTAGCCACAAAAGTGGGTAATACAATCAAAATCATAGGGTCTCGTAGGAAGTATGGGTTCCCATCAATGGCAGGGCTATTGGGGTACCACCTGTCACAGTGCGGGGCCTAGATCACCGTACCGAGGATTACTTCCAATCCCCTGCAACACAAGGCCGGAACATCCCTTACTGGATAGTCCCGAACAAGACCACCCCATGGTTGGCGCGACCAACCACACACTAAGCCGAAATAGAAAGGGACCTTTAGATAGGGGTAAATCTCATCCTACTTGGGCATGACCCACTTAACCTTGTTGCATCTCCCCTGTTTTAGCCATTCCCGGTTGATGAGGCTTGAGGCTGCGATTACCTTTATAGAAAATATCTATCTTAGAATTCTCATCATCGACCTGACGATGTTCTGAAAGCATTCAATCCATACAAGTTCGTTCCGGGTTCGAACGAAACCAAAGTCACTATCTCGTTGCACTCATTTTGGAATCACCCTCAGAGTCGACGACCATAGCCCTTGCACTCTGAATCACCATCTCGAACCTGAAAGTACTATCTCCGTCAAACTCATCTCGGAATCACCCTCAAAGTTATACTGAAGAATAGTTCTTACACTTCGAGTCTTCACTAGGCTCTTCTCTTAGATACATGACCTAATGTTTAATTTGGATCGATGTGGTTTTCGAATATCCAAATATGGAAACCCGATCCCGGTCTCACCGAAATCCAAACGCCATTTTAATGTCCAGGTTGTTTGAGGATTCAAACAATTTAAACTTACATTCAAAATAATATAACAGATAGATGAATCACATTATCACAATAGATAATTCATAGCAACTAATTATCTCACAAAGCAGCACATATCACATATCAGAGATAACACACCCAAATCATCCAACATCATTCAATCATCCAATATCAATCATCCAATATTAGTCAATCATCCATAAGCAGGTTTGATTCTTTCTTAATCAATTGGATTACCTTAATCCTTCTTCATTAATTAATTACAAATTAATTTATTAATCATCTCTTAATGATCTTCCTTAATTAATCTTCCTTGACAAATCTTCCTTTAATTACATTCAAGTAATTAGCCTTTAACTAATTACATAAATTAATTATCCTTAATCATATACAGTAGTTAACCTTTAATTACTTCATTAATTACATTAGTTAATGATCCTTCATTTGCTTCCATTAATTAATTAACTATAATTAATTGCACTAATCCTTAATTAATTACAATTAATTAATCATACTTTAATTAACCACTTCCATTAATCAATCTTGATTAATCTCATTAATTATATTAATTAATGATCCTTTACTTAATTAAATAATTAATTTGTAATTAATTAATCTCATTAATTAGTCTTAATTAATCATACACAGTGATTAACAATCTTGTAGTTACTTATCTTAATTAATTAACTTCTTAATTAATTATATTAATCCGTTGATTAATTATACTAATTAATTAATCTTTAGTTACTTCATTAAGTAATTATTAATCAATTACATTAATTAATAATCCTTAATTAATTACTTTATTAATTAATTACATTTTTAATTAATTACATTTAGTAATTAATCTTAAATTAATCACATTAATTAATTAATTAACTAAAATTAACTAAGTAATTAACCCTTAATTACTTCCATAAGTAATTATCCTCTAATTACTTTCATTAGTTAATTACTCTCTTAATTAATTACCTTAACAAGTAATTAATCCCATCATTAATTAACCTTAATTCTTTAATTAATTAATCACTCTTTAATTAATTAACTTCAAATCAAGTAATTTAATTAATCCTTAAATTAATAACATCAAGTAATTAACCCTTAATCACTTCACTCAATTACTTCCATAAGCAATTTTCCACTAATTACTTCCATAAGTAATTTCTCTTCTTAATTACATTAAGTAATTATCTTTTATTAAATAATTACACTTAATTGATTCATAATTAAGTGATTATCTAAAATTAAACAAACAATTAACTAATCATTTAAAATTAATTAAATAATTAGTTAACTTCTTATATTTAAAAATCCTTAATTAATTAAGAAAATCATTTATCTTAATTAAACTTTTACTTATTAACAAATCATATTAATTAAGTATTCTTAAATTCATAACAATATAAAATTAACAATATTTATCTTCATAAATTAATTATTTAAATTACCCAAATCTTAATAACTTAAAAACAAACAATTTTATTGGTTTACAAAAAATAATAACAATAACCTTATTTGCAAATAAAGCATTTAGAAATCAATTTGAAATTTAAAACAATTTAATCATAAACTTTAAAATCTTTGAAACTTTTCAAACCGTTTAATTTAGATTGCACAAATATTTATCTGTAGAAGCCTAATCATCATATCTTAAAAACTTATCCATTTCAATATAATTTGAAAACTAAGTTTTTAAAACATTACTTAAAATTTACTTAAAAACTTTGATCTAATCTTTTAAATTGAAAACACCCCTTTTGAATTAAAATTCAAAATTTAATTAAGTTAATTACTTCCAAAAGCAATTATCTTAAACATTTTAAATTTGAAAATAAATTCAATTAACACTTTTGAAAGTTTGATTAACATTTCAAAAGAACAAGTTTTAAATTCGTAAATTTATTTCCTTTTATAAAAATTTGAGCTTTGAATAGCAGAGGAAATCGTCTCGGGTCAAACCCTAGTTGAACACTCTAAAAACTCGAGCTAGCCTCGAGTCAAACACAAACTCAAAAAGCTTCGAGTCGACATCAGGAAATCACGAGCTTCACTCCGAGTCGACCTTCATCTTTCCCAAACTCCATCATTCCCAGTGCACAAACGTAAACTTCACATTCACCCTCCTCCGACCATCTTTCTGATCGTCGACCAATCACACAAGGCCTCGACCACCCTTACACCAACCTAGAAACAAAAATCCAGACTCGAATCGAAAAATCGACCATTGCTCGAATATCTGAAGCAACACGATCCCCAAAAACCCATCGCCTCTAATGAACTCGCCAACTGGAAACTCCAGTATCCCTTCCAAATCACCGATGCATCATCGTGCCACCATCCCTCAACATGTGAACACATCCGGTCACGTAAAGATGTCGAAATTCCTACAGAAAGCTACGCCAAAAACCAGAGTGGCAAAACCCTACTTCGAACGATTCTGATCAATTGGGCCATAGGAAAAATTCGAGAGTATTTTTCCCTTCATCAACGATACTATAGCTAGCTTCGACCATGAATTCGGCAAACGTCGCGTTGATCATCGACAATTCATCAAATTGCCGAAAATGTTCATCTCAAAATTCCAAATCGAATATCAAATTAAAAATTTTGAAATGTATGTTAAAAATCATAATTTTTAACCACTAATTCATTTATGAAATCCAAAACAGAAATTAAGGTTGTTGATTTTTAACATGCATCAATATTTTACTGTATTTCCTATTTTAAAAATTATTTGTTAATTCAAAAATTCCATAAACTATTTTTAAAATTATCATCATCCTTAACTCACAACTTTCATTCAAATATCAAGATAAAATGTGGTTTAGATTGGAAGATTTTTGAATTTTTCCTAAGAAAACAAATTCAGTAAATAAAACAGAGAAGATGAATTTATATAGACACTTGTATTCTCTGACAATTTCACACTTCCAACATACATACATAACAATATTCATGTAACATATATTCATTATTATAGCAAAATTCATCACATGCATAAAGAATTCAACTATGGATATTATTAAAACTGTTTTTAAAATGTTTACTCACCAATTTTTTTTTGAAAAGGCAGAGCAGGTTCTATATTTTTTTTTCCAGGCTTTGAAATTTTATCTGGAAAATGTTTTGATTGCCTTGTTGTTGAAATCCTTGCATGCCTGTTATTTGATAATATAAAGCGTTGAAACCTGCTGTTAAACTTCAATTTGGCTTGAAATCCCTCAGGTGAAGCTTTAATTTGTTGCATTGTTGTTTTCCTGATTTGAAAATGGGTTACAAGATTTGGAAAAATTTGAAATGTTTGAAAAGTTTTCTACAAGATTTTAATTTGAAATTTTTTTTGCTTCAGCTAAAAATAGGAAAAAGAATTTGAAGAAGAATGTATGCTTTTATGAACTAAATTACGAAAAATCAAACAAAATAAAAATTTAAGAAATGACACTTGTTTTTAAAACTTACATTTGTCACTTATATCTCTTATTTGCCTTACATATGTTACATATGCCTTAAGATATTAACACATGTCCTTAAGTATTTTTAAATAAATTCAAATGTTAATATAAAGCTTACATACTTAATTTACTTAATTAATAAATACTTATATATGTATATATAAATTACTTTTTAAAGAAAATATTATAAAACTAATTATAATACAAATAAATTCTTATACATGTATTTTTTTAAATCTAAAATATTTATCTTCATTGTTTAAGAGACATAAATTAAAATTTCCAAATATCCTTTGAAAATTATTATTAAATTCTATTTTCCAAATTACCATATATATATATATATATATATATATATTAAGATTTGAAAGTTCTTTTATTTAATTCAAACCAGACTTCACTATATACAAATATGCATACATTTCAAGAAGAAAATATTTTTAACATAAACTTTGAGGATTATTATGTTAAATTTCAAAACAACTTCAAACTATAACATATACTTACATATACATTACAATTTGAAAATTCATCTTTTATTTACAAGAAAAGATTTTCTATTCACAATATATGTACCAAATATATATTATAAATAGAATATAATTTTATTAGTTTTGAAAGAAAATTCTTATCCATTTTAAATTGTTAAAAAGATATTGATCAATATTGCCAGATTAAATATTTGTTAACCTTTAAAAGACTAAATTTACCAATTTAAATTAAAATTATAAAGGAAAATTATCAAATCAATTTAATTATTAATACAGATTATTAAATTGATATTGTCCAAAATTCCGGGTCATCACAGTTCAGGCTCGCATCTGCTCTATCTCCATTTCGTTGGGTTTGTCTGACGGCTATGGTTTATCTGCTCTTAATATAGCGACAACCTTCCACATAATCCAAAGAACTCCATCTTTTGGCCCCATCATTTGAAATGCAGGCTCTCGAATCTGAATGGTGCTGCAGACACAATCGAAACCTCAAATATTGACATTAAAGCAGTAGAGTCATAAGCGATCGAAGTCATAACGTCTTAAAATTGTTGTACCTCGATCTGAATCTGTAGTGTCTTTACGATTGAATTACGGAGTAGGTTACTCTATTCAATATGTTTCACTATTGTGCTGAAATAGTGCAAGGCAGTCTCTGACGCAGCACCGCCTCCGGGATAAAACAGCCCTAAATCAATTTCAACAGCCTTTTGCATGAACTGGTTAGCTAATAGCAGCCAAAAAAATATTGCTCGAATCAAAGAAAGTTTAAGGCAGAAGAAGAAGAGAACTCGGTTTACAAACTGATAAAAAAATCTGTCTAATAGCTTGGTTTATATAGAATTTTTTTTTTAGAAAACGGAGTTGAGTCATGAGGAAATACTGGATCTGAGTTTACCGGGTCTTATTACCAAGTCAAAGTCGATTTGAAAATATACTATCAAAAAATAAGAAGCTCTATAGCACATTAGCCCAGATCGGGTAAGGTCGATTCGGTCGTTCAGTACGCATGCATGATGGCAAGCAATCTCTCCCTCCTTAACACAATAGAAAACATCGGTTGTCTAAAGGGTCCGTCCTTTCTTTTGTGAATCCTACATTTAAATAGGATTACTCTATAGTTCCCCACAATACTATTCAATAAGAGGGGTATTCTATGCTCCTTTCAATATTTTTAACAATTCGTTTTAAAATCAAATTTTCCAACACAACATACTAAAAAATTTGTCAGTAAGTGGAACAATAACATTGATCTAGGATGTAATCTATGTTTTCATCATTCTGAAAACACAGAATATTTATTTTTCAAGTCCAGTACTCTAAAACAATATGGGACAGCATCAAAAACAAGCTGAAGATATCGGGACTAAACAGTTATAACTTAAATTAGATACTTGATCATCTATCATCGGTTCAACGTGGACATCCTTGTTTAATCATTTAATCAGTGTTGATATTACTACAACAATTTGGCATCCTTGGTGTGAAAAACTCAAGAGTTTTTAACAACATTCAGACTCCTACTGATGTGAGAACTATCTTAATCATACAAGACTATAGAAATATTTTAATGCAACATAATATTAATCCTACTGAGATTAAAGGAAAAGAGAAGAGGGAATTAGGCACAAGGACAAACTTTGAAAAAAAATTAGGCTGAAGGACACGAAGTTTCATTTTTGGGCTGAAGGACAAACTTTGAAAGAAAATTAGGCCGAAGGACAATGCTAAATACAACTAGTATTTTGTACAGTATAAACACTATACAAAATGCTAATTATAACTAGCGTTACATCCAGTTTTACATTATACAAAATGCTAGTTGTATTTAGCATTGTCCTTCAGCCTAATTTTCTTTCAAAGTTTGTCCTTCAGTCTAAAAATGAAACTTGTTGTCCTTCAGCCTAAATTTTTATGAAAATTTGTCCTTGTGCCTATTTTCCACAAAAAAGAATATCTTCATAAAATTTAGGATTAATCTCAATCCCAATTCAGTGTTGGATCCAGGATAGCTTTACTGTAGCTTCTGTGCCAGGTCCTAGAAGCGAATTTGTCATCTTCCTTCTTTTCCCCGCATCACACCTCCAGTTCGTGTTGCATGCTGGAATTTCAACGAACACCATATCAACACATATCACAACTACATTTCATCAAACAGAATTGAAAAATTCAATGAATTCATCTTCCCATCAGTATAAATGCAGTTTGATGAATTCTGAGGGCTTGATGGATGTTCCAGATCATGAAGACACCTGCAACAACAATTAAAAGAAGAAAATTTAAAGATGTGCACGTGAACATGTACAGCTTACTTATCAAAGTAATTAAATTATGATCAATCATGATGAGCTATCAACTAACGGCTAGTTTGATTAGGCCAGACTTGAAACTGTATAAGTATGGATCAAGTGATGTAAATGTAGGAATAAATGAAGAAAATCAATAAAAAATCATTTTTCATTTGTTGTTGAGTCTTTTCTTACTTTTCTATTATCATTCTTTCTCTTCCGTCTCTATTGCATTTTATTCACCTTATTCTTATAACTGAGTTTGTATCACCTTTCTTCCTTCAACCCGCCTTTTGCCTGAAAACTAAAACCACTGCTGCTTGTACACTATGACACAGACCCAAGCACACACTTAAAGGAAAGCCTACCGATGAGCACGATTCTGACCCTCATCAAGACCCTTCACTACAATTAGAAATTAATAAGGAGGGGTCTTCTTCTTTGGATTCAGCAAAAATCGATATCTTTTTGAGTTATGGCAATGGCAAGACTTAATCAATAACAGAACTGCCTTATCACGGAAGAGATTGGGAAGAATTACTCAAGATTTATCAATCACCACATCATCTCTTACAAAGCAAGGCCAAGATACCACTGAGAAGCTTGACAACATGCAAGAAACGATGTCAATTTTTTTTCAGAATTAAAAGAAATAAAGAACCGAAAGGCCTCTGACCAGAACTTTAGATCTGACACTCACAGATCCTCTTCTTTTCCACAAAATTCATTTTAAAATCCAAGATCAAATGTTTATGTTCCACCTAATAACAGGCCACCAATATTACCCAGACCTGATCCCAATTTTCTTGATCACTCTCCATCAAGACAATCTGATACTTCCCCTCATCATTCAAAAAACATGGCCAAACTTAATATCAAAATAGATTTTCCAACTTTTTCTAGTGAAGACAAAGTTATTGATTGGCTTCGACAAGTTGAGCAGTTTTTCAAATACAACCATACTGATATCCAAGAATGGGTACATATATATTCTTTTCATCTTAAAAAGGAAGCTCTATAATGGTTTTACAAGTAATCTCATATAGTTTTAGACTATGACCAATGGTCAGCCTTTAGCAAGGCTATTCAGGTACAATTTCTTTCCAATGATTTAGATAGACCATATGATACTTTTTCCTCACTCAAACAAACATCTTCTGTTATGCATTATGTCAATCAGTTTGAGCAATTAGAGAGAATGATTGAGCATATTACACCTATACATCTTTTACAAAAAAATTAGGTGGTTTAAAAGATGATAAGATGTTATAGCTGCTAATCCACCAGATTTTGATTCAGCTGTAGCATTAGCAAAAACATTTGAAACAAAATGGTTATCTATTAATAGAATCAACAAGAAAATTCTTCCAAAAATAGTTTGCCTTCTTCTCAATATTTTGAAAATTATTCTCAACAAAAAATTACCTCTAATACTTCTGATAAATTTTCTAAGATAAAGCAACTAACTCCGAAAGAATTATTATAAAAGAAAAAAAAAAGAATATCAACTATGGTTGCAATGAAAAATATTATTATAGTCATAAATGCAAAACAAAGCAAATTCATGTTGTGGAAGGAATTATTGATTTATCTGATCAAGATGAATTCTCTGATCAAGATATTGCCACTGACAATCATTTGCAACTTACTGCTATTGAAGATGCACAAAAAACTGACAACACTTTATTATCAATTTATATCAATGCTTTTCTTGGTATTCCTACTTTACATACTATGAAAATTAAAGGCATAATCAATAACAAATCAGTTTTCTTTAACTGACTCAAGGTCAATACATAGTTTTATTCATAATTCTTTAGCCAGTAAATTAAATTTACAGAGAACCAAGGCAAGACATTTTGAGGTGCAGGTGGCTATGGCCAAAAATTACAGGGCAATGAAATTTGTTCTCAAGTTTTACTAACTTACCGAGGATGTAAAATGCCAATTGACTTATTAGTACTTCCAATGGAAGGATGTCAAGTTGTTTTGGACGCACAATGGATGAAAGAGTTAGATGAAATTTGTTTTAATTTTAGAAAATTACAAGTTCGATTCTTTTACAAAAACAAAGAATATAAATGGCAAGGACTCATTCAACCTGATGCCTATACATATAGTTAAGGACAAACTGTCCAGAAAAGGAGTATTTAACAGGTGTTAGATTGATTTTGTTTATATAGTCTGGTAGGCCTAAGTAAGCCAAAGGTTAAAAAGTTAGCTAAACAAAATGTAAGTGTCAAAACATACAATTCATTTATTACCTGATATTTATGTATGTTTACATAATGAAGATTTACAGTATTTAACAAGTTTTGATTACAGGAAAAAGTTTTGCAAAGATATGTTTTAAAACAATGTTAGTGAGAGAAAACCCGTTCCGCTAAGCGGCGTGGTCTTACTTAATATAATTAACTGAGATATATAGTATTATTCACACCAGGTTTTATGTCTGACTCAAAGTTTTTGTTTTCCCCTTGAACTCTCGGGTGCTCAAAATTGATTTGAGTAGAGTGAGGGGTTAAGGTCTTTTTCAGGTTCATAGGATGATGAATAAGGCTACCGAAGGCAGGCGGAAGGCATGCGAAAGGCAAACAGATAGCTAGTTAGGAGTCGTAGTTTTATGTTTTGTTGTATTTCCGCCGTGTTTGTATTAAGTCTATTATAACTATATGATTCTGATCATCCAAGAGGGTATCTTCATATACCGTTCTTGGCGTATTTTGTAATAGGTATATTTTATCTGTGCTTGGAAACGTACTTGGGATTATGTAGGGTGAATATGGAACATCTGTTTTAAATGTAGCGAAGAAAATATTGTTTTGAGCTCTGTGTTTTGTTTCATATTCAAGTGCTTCTAATATTATAGATATCATTAACGTAGCCATATTTAGTCGCCGAAAGCTAATACTATATATGACTGTAGCATCTGCAACGCTTAGTTATGAGCCTCTAGATAGGGGATGTTACACATATTCAGCAAGTATTATACCAGATGAATATAAATATTCGTTTTGTGACAAAATGAATATTTATATAACGATCATGTACAACACTTGTCGGACGGGGACAAAAACTCTCCAAGGGATGTAATAAAAAGGTAGTTTATAAAAATGAATATTTACTACTCATATATTTAAAAAAAAAATACCACATTTTTTTCGTGTATTTTATCGAAGAAGGTTGCTTCAATATTGTTGTCATTTTCCAATGCAGTTGAATTTTTCTGAGACTCATGTATTCATTGTTGTACAAGTCAAGATGTTTAAAAGCAATGGACATGGATGATTCTAACTCCGACTGAAGTAGAATGTACCTCTGTTTTTCAATAAGTAACTTATTTTCAAGGTATATGGCTTATTCTAGTTAACATAAAACAATGGTATAAACAACACATATGGTGGTTTACGCATACACACAAAATTGAAATTATACGCACTCTTTACAATTTCACGATAACATATGAAATAGGTATACCATGGGATACTATAAACCGTTATTAAATTGGAAATAAGTAGAATCACTAATTAGCTCTAATTTATCAACTTATGCATATCAAATTAGATTTATTGCGAAAATAAAAGATTATATCTGAGATTGAAAGCAATAGAGTATAATTAGGCAGCCGTGGAGGATCCGGAAACTTGAATTTGGAGATTGAAAGCTTGAAATTGGGATTTAGGGTTTTAGGATTATTATTTTCGTTCAGTAAAGTGAGGAAAAAAGGTCTGCTGAGGTCTGATAATCGCCAATTTCTGAAGGTTTCTGACGACGACCCGTCAGAAGCTGTCGGAAAATGGCTGTTGGAAACCGTCGTAAGCTTCTATCAGTATATCAGCCTTTTCTAGTAGTGATTTGGCACTATAAAGAGTACCTTAATGATAAAATGCATGTAATCATCATCATATTCCCGTTATCTGTTGAAATCTATCGTCGTCTATGTTGCTCATGCTACACATATTATGTTATTAGTGATAATTAATAGATTACCGATTAGTGGATTGATTGCATAAAACTAAATTTTACTTTGTTCCTTAGGCTCAAGGCTTTAGGTAACAGTATGATGATGCTTGGATATGGAATTTCACGTATCACGACGTAATTAATAATTTACTTTTTAATCTACAATTTGGGCTTATACTTAATTGATCTATGCTTTTAATTATTTTATATAGGCAACAGTATCAATATCTTAGATATGGTGTGTCACTTGAGAGACTTTCAGTTATCCTATCATGACATAATTTTAATTTTGTAATCTGAGTTTGAGCTTATAATTAATTGATTATGTTTTAAGTTGATATATATATATACATATATGTATATATGTATATATGTATGCGTGTGTTATAAAAACCATTTGCATAGCATGGTGGTGTGACTATTGCAAACTCATAGTTAAATAACACTTGGACAAAATCTGTGTATGTAGAATGGGTAATGACAAGTAAAAGTGTATCGATTATAGGTAGCCCAATCATATAAGACTAAGTAATGAAGGGCAAGCTACGAATTTATTTTGCTCGTGCTTTGGTATAAGTTGATGCTGACTGAAAATTCCCTGATAGTGTTCCTATCTTTAGGTGTGTCAAAAGGGTAGAACTAAGTTGCATAAGGGTTGCATAAAATTAATCCAACTCTTTTAACCATTTTTTAATATGGGTTAACCCTTATGACCCATAAAGCAAATTTTAACTAAATTTTTGTGTATTCAATTGCTAGCTCCACACAGAAAAATTATAATAAATTTGTTTGTTCATTATGGAAGAAGCTGCACAATGACAACTTAAAAGTAGAGACAAAACAAAAGCTTTACAATGACAACTTAAAAGTAGAGACAAAACAAAAGCTGCACAATGACAACTTGAATAACACTGAAATCTCGCACTGTGCAGTAGAGAAAATACAACAAATAATTACTACAGAAAGAAACTGCATTAATACATTCCAAATGAATGAAGCTACTCATAGTTTACATGGCGCTAGCATGGCAAACAACAACATAGACTTCTGTAAAAGAGATATGCACTTGATGCAAACAGTAAAAAGTGTAAATAATGCAAAGTAAAAAAGTAAATTCAAACATAATATGCAGTGATCTGCACCTGATGCAAACAGTCATTAAAAGAGAATTAAAACAGTAAACTGAAGGTTATTTCTTCACAATTCACTAGCATGTTCTTCTCCAAACCTACATAAAATAGTATGGACAAAATTTATAGCAGCAACAACAAAACAATTTCAATATGACCAAAAGACAAAAAATGAAAGATAACTATAAATCAAGTAGTGTACCTCTAACAATGCATCAATTAGCTAAAAGAGGAGTTAAAAATTAAGTAGCTTCTTCACTATCAAGAACGGTAACATATTCCGTATGATCTTCGATTGTTGACATTATAGATGTTCCATACAACCAATCTCTTGAACAAAGTAACGCTTCAACAACGTCCTCCTTAAGTGAACTGCGATAGTCATCTAAAACTCTACCACCAATACTAAATGCACTTTCAGAAGCGACAGTGGTAATTGGAAGCTAAAGTATCTCATTCCATGAGAGATAAAATTGGATATTTATATTGTTGCAATTTCCAAAATGAAAGAATATCCAATTGCGTTTTACGATCAACTAACCCATCTTCCAAATAAGAATCAAGTTCGAACTTGCAAGGATTGCTAGCAAATTCGGAATAATTAAATCGATCCATCATATCTTCGCATTCTTGCGAGTAAGGACCCGTAAATGATTGTGTGGATTCTACGATTTCCACGATACATGTTTCAATGGACGATTCTTTTCTCACCCTTCCCTATACTCATCATATAGTGCTTCCAACTTTCTTTCCACCCATTCAAACTCTAAGCAGTCGCCATACAATGTGTTATAAGAAAACCGAACGAAATTTGTTTTGTATCGCGGATCAAAGATGCAAGCAATGGAAAGTAACACAGTAAATTCACTCCAATATTTATTAAACTTTTTGAGCATTTCACTTGCCATGTGAGACATAAAGTCATTCTCTTCCGTGCACTTCTTCAAAGTAAAATGAACCAAGAAAATTTTTGGAAAAAATAAGTTAGCCGTTGGATAATTTGCACGGAAAAATAATGAAGTGGCATCGTAAAAAAATCCCAGAAGCCATGAAATTCTCTTTGCTTTGATCCATTCTTGGATGTTGGAAAATAACTATAACTAGAATCGATAAGCTTAAGACGGTAAAGCGCTTGTTCATAATGTATTGTGCTTTTAAGCATTATAAAAGTTGAATTCCATCTAGCAGGAACATCCTGACGCAATCCTTTCCTAACGTCATTTAATGAAAGAGTGGTTATGCATTCGATGAAACTTTTCTTTTTAGATTGAGAACCCTTGATATATTTAATA
The DNA here is from genome assembly GCA_030765085.1 of Allium cepa. Classification (NCBI taxonomy): domain Eukaryota; kingdom Viridiplantae; phylum Streptophyta; class Magnoliopsida; order Asparagales; family Amaryllidaceae; genus Allium; species Allium cepa. The sequence continues at coordinate 477,389,057 of CM060931.1, forward strand.
CTCTCACGTATGTTACTTAAGAAAGAAGCGATACATTTTAAACCATCTTGCACTACCAAATTTAGCACGTGGGCGGCACATCTGACATGCAAAATTGTCCGTCCGCAACCATTGCTTTTCTATGACAAAGATGTGATTTCAATAAATCAACGAATTTATCGTTAGCAGATACATTATCTATAATGCATGCAAATATTTTATCGACTACTTCCCAATCAACCAACATACTCGAAATTTTTCCAAATATAGCCGAGCCCGAGTGTGGAGGTACTATTAAACAAAAATTCAATAATTTCTTTTGTAGATTCCACTCATTATCAATAAAATGAGCAGTTAGAGTTATAAAACCATCCGTATTTACTGAAGTCCATAAATCAAATGTTAAACTAACTCTTCCACTACATGATTTTATAAAATCCTTAAGTTTGACTCTTTCATTCTCATATACTTTCATAACATCGGAAGGCGAAGTGTTTCCTGAATAATGATCCACTTGATTGTTCAAGTAGGAATGAATCTCACGAATACATTCATATTGAACAAATTTGAAGAGTGAGTTATGTTGTATAATTGCACTAGCCATCAAGTCTCTATATTTCTTTTGTTCGAAAGCATTTCTTTGATTAACCTCTATGCTTTTATCGATTAAGTGACACCTTTCTACATGATTCAACATATTTTAAGTCCCATAGGTACCACCCCATATATATTATTTTTTTCTTTTACATTTTTTGCAAAAGCAAGTATGTTTCTGACCTGTTATCTCGCCTTTTGGCAAGGCCGTGACACCCAAAAACTGACTGGAAACTAAAGACAGTTCATCTCAAAGATTGGTTATATATTGTTTCGCCATCGACGTCGGTGAATTTTGTTCGAGCCCGGATAAGCCTACAATTGATAGGACATGACAAGCAAAGCCATGAAGGCCAGCATTCCAAATTTCAAGTCAATCCAAGTTCATATGCTCATGTTATGATCGATTCAATCTAGAGGAAACGACCCAGCCTTCGTATCCATCACTTTGGTTGATTTCGTATCCATCAAGAGTGCACTCGGTTCGTATCGATCGTGTTCGCATCGATCAGTTAAGAGCAGTTCGTATCGATCAGGTTGGCAGTGTTCGAATCCATCGAATTCGTATCGATGGACTTCGTATCCATCAATGGGTGTTGTGCCTCGTAACGATTAGCCAGTGTCTGCTTCGCATCCATCATAGAAGCCTCTCTTCGTATCCATCAGGCAGTTGCTGTTCGTATCCATCAGGTCACCTTACTTCGTATCCATCAAAAGGCTCCAGTTCGCATCGATTGGCTTCATATCCATTGAGAAGCTACATGGTTCGTATCCATCAAGGAAAGCCTTGTTCATAACCATCGACCATCAGTAGTTCGTGTCCGTCGATGACTTCTATTCAAATCCATGAGTGAGGCCTTATTCGAATCCATCAAGTCAACAAACCTAAGTGACGTGTCATCCCTCGATATGAACAAGGCAAGATTTATGGAGTCAATGCAGTCAACTCGGAGTAAAGACCGGATCGAGGCGAAGTATGCGTGCCATATCATCACGAGACCACGTGAGGTGATCGAGTCGAAGAGATCGTTTCGAAGTAATGGATCCGAACAAAACAGCCACCGAAAAAGTCCATTTCGTATCGGCTATTTCTCCTAATCCACTAATCCAAATGCAATGAAATTTTCACAGGAGCTTTCGTACACACTAAGGAATGTCTCTGCCAAATTTCAGCTCGATTGGACATCACCTTGATCGATACGAAATGAATTCGTATCGATCGCAGATCGAGTTGAAACTTTCTGAGGTGGTCGATGCCCAAAATAAGTCAAACCTGGACCGTCGACATCATGGACGTACTCCTGAACCATACGTCCCAGAAGACTATGAGCCAAGAAGGTAAGACGTGGACCGTCGATAGCATCCGGTCCAACCTCATAATATGGAACATAATCACACCCCGGCACGAGCCGCACAAAATGTACAAATGCCGGATCTTCCGACCATGATATGTCAGATAATCCATGAGAGCCAGGGTCTCACGAATGATGACTGGGGAATTTCCCGAAGTCATACTCCTTTTACAGATGATATACCTACTGCTGAACCCCCTTGGCGATTCAGGATGCCGACTCTACCCATGTACGAGGGAAACTCCGACCCCAACCAGCATATTCTAAAATATGAATGGTGGATGAGCACTGCTAGAGCTGATGATGCGGTGAAGTGTCGTAGTTTTCCCATTTCCTTAGGGGGCATTGCTACAATGTGGTTCACCCGACTGCCTCCACGATCCATTTCCTCCTTCGACCAATTGGCCACTAAATTTATTGAGCAATTCCGCATGCACATCCCGATAGATGTCAACACTCTATCTAGCGTCACCCAAGCTCCTAGAGAGACGCTTAGACACTACTTAGAGAGATTCCATGCTGCATGTGCGGAAATCAGCAATCCGAATGATAACTCCATTCTTATGGCGTTGACTAAGGGGATTGATCCCGATTCCGAGTTTGGCAACTGGTTGGCTGGAAAACCACCTGCATCATTGGACTGTTTCTACGCCAAGGCGGCTCAATTCCTGAGAAGGGAAGATGTAAAATAGTCTAGGAAGCAAACTGATGCAGGGCCAAGCATGGAAGGGATCCAAAGCAATGTTGCGATCAAACAGTCCGGTGAGAGTTTTGGAAAAGTTCAGTTGAACGTTCAAAACAAACAAACTCAGCGAAGGGAGAGCGTGAATCAAAACAGAAAGCGAGATCAAAATCGTGGCCCATAGCACAAGAATCCTATGTTTACAGTTACACTCCTTTGAATACATCACTGGAGAACTTGTACTTACAAACCTGTAATACAATGCAATACAAAAAACCTGCTCCAAAACCGTCGTCGGAGAGGCAAATCCAGACGGGAAAATTTTGCAGGTTCCATGAAAGCTACGGGCACAATACGAATGAATGTCGTCACTTGCAAGATCTCATAGAAAAATTGATAAGAGAAAGGAAGCTAGAACAGTTTGTAAGGGCGCCGCAGCCTGGAGGAGTGGGCCCATCAAATCAAAATAATGAACCCGATCGACCGAGACAGGAGGACTCTACCTGTCCCGACGGGAGATTAGTGGTAAACGCCGTCAGTGGAAGACCCACTTTGTCAGGAGCCTGGAACGACGAGGATCTCCATCACTGTTACACATGACAGGCTTTATTCAGTATATGAATACTTTGCAATTTTCTTTGCATTCTGAAGTTTGAATTTGTAATAAGGCACTGACTTTTCCATGTTTTTCCATTCCAGCAATAAATTACTATCTCTTCAAGCTAGAGCTGTGATTCACCGAATGCGACGTTCAACGATCACCATGCACGAAGAGCTAAGTTCTATCGCACGATGGAATTTATTCAAATAGCGAGTGACTGTGATACGACCGGCCACTCACTAAGTGAAACCTCTGCTCGGGGGCAAGCTATCACATCAAAGGCTGAACTGGACCGACACACGACAGTCCTATCACTAACTTTAAATTCCAAGTGTGCGAATTGGAGTATAAACATCAACTCTAGGTTCCCAGAGTGCGAACCGGAGTATAAACCCTAACTCCATTTTCCCAAAGTGCGAATTGGAGTACAAACATCAACTCTAGGTTCCCAGAGTGCGAACCGGAGTATAAATCCTAACTCCACTTTCCCAAAGTGCGAATTGAGTATAAACATCAACTCTAGGTTCTCAGAGTGCGAACCGGAGTATAAAAACTAACTCTAAACTCCCAGAGTGCGAGTTGGAGTATAAACATATAAATGCGGTTCCGGAGAGGGTGGACCCGTCCGCCTAACGACTTCGGCCGTATCCTAACCAAGTTTGAGGAGGATGGACCCGTCCGTCTAACGACCTCGCTTGTTAACTCGGGGTGGATGTGATCCGACCATCCACGATCCCGATAGATCCATCGTTCCTAGAGTGTGAACGAATTCCTAAAAAGCCCAAACAGATGTGACTGACCATCTGTCGGCTCACTCCAAGTTCCCAGAGCGCGAATTGGAGTATAAACATCAATTCCAGGTTCCCAGAGTGTGAACCGAAACGTACATGCTAACTCCAAATTCCCAGAGCGTGAATTGGAATATAAACATCAATTCCAGGTTCCCGGAGTGCGAACCGAAACATCAATGCTATCTCCAAATTCCCAGAGCGTGAATTGGAGTATAAACATCAATTCCAGGTTCCCAGAGTGCGAACCGAAACATCGATGCTATCTCCAATTTCCCAGAGCGTGAATTGGAGTATAAACATCAATTCCAGGTTCCGGGAGTGCGAACCGAAACATCAATGCTATCTCCAAGTTCCCAGAGCGTGAATTGGAGTATAAACATCAATTCCAGGTTCCCGGAGCGCGAACCGAAACATCAATGCCAACTCCAAATTCCCAGAGCATGAATTGGAGTACAAACATCAATTCCAGGTTCCCGGAGTGCGAACCGAAACATCAATGCCAACTCCAAATTCCCAGAGCATGAATTGGAGTACAAACATCAATTCCAGGTTCCCGGAGTGCGAACTAAAGTATAAAAGTCGACTCCAAATTCGCAGAGTGTGAATTAGAGTACAAATACCAAGTCAAAGTTCCTGGAGTGCGAACTGTGTTACACATATCGATAACTCTCGAACTCCCAGAGCGCGAACCAGTTTATCGATCGCAGATTATCCTAAGCCCTCGGAGTGTGGACACGTGCTCAAGATTTGCAATAGGTGCGATCGACCACCGAAATACAATTGTTGTTCCCTAGAACTGGGGGCAAAAAGCTTAAGTGTTAATCACTAACCGAAGTGATACAATGTCCAAAATTCAACTCATTCATCGATTACAGCATGTAATCAAGATTTTCAGACTTGGCAAATAAAACAGACTCAACTTAAAGGTAGAAACACCACAAGTACACACTGAAAGTCAAATACTACAAATTCTTAAGCACAAAAGAAATGAGAGTTGAAGCAAAGAAACTAAATGTCATTTCAACTAACTGTATGTGAAGACTCATATACAAGTTATTCCAAAAAATTCCTACTAGCAAGGGGCCGAGCCTGCATTTATACATGGCCGATGAAAGAAAAATAAAAGTAACTTCCTGACTGCCAAAAATGCACCAGAGAGGGATTATCTACTTTTTCTTCTTCGGCTTTTTCTTCGACGCGGAACCATTGGAACCGCTAACAGTCCTTCGCTTCAAGCCCTTACCGTTTGGCGGATCATCCTCTGATGAAGGCATAATATCGACATCTTCTTCCGAACTTGAACTCAAAGGAATATTCTCTTCTGGAGGAGTCAGAGGAGTCGGATCCACAACCGGGGGCTGAATGGGCAAGCTAGTGTCAACGGGCGTGCCCCCAAAAGATATCACCACAAGAGGAGTGGGGCCAACCGCCGTCATAACACTCTCGGAACTACCACCTTGTGTTGCCGCCTCCATCTCTGCGTTGATTTGAGCCAGTATCTCGGCTTCACGAGCACCACGAGCTTCACGGTAGGCAGTGGTGGACTGTGACGAAGCAATGGAAACAGGTGGGAACGCGCCAAGAACGAATGGCATGTCCACAAAAGGGTCACTGTATTGGCCCAGGATCTCATGAACCATCTGCTCGTCAAAAGAAATTGAGCTCCCTTGTGTCATCTCAATCGGAGCGACCGCAGTTGTGGTAGCCGCCTTGGTAATGATGGCCTTCTGCCCTTGATGCAACTCTTGGATCGCAAAAGGCGCAGCTGATGTAGCTTCAGTCACTAAGCAAAGAAAAAGAACAAGTTGTCAATACACACTTCAATATAAATACTTCAATTCAGACATACAGTATATTTGTGGAGAGTACCTTTCTCTACTTGACTCGTGGCTGACTGAACAGCTTCTGAAGGATGTTCCCTTCTGGGGGATAAGCGTGGCTGCTCAGGGTCATAGCCCGGAACCGGCTGCGGCTCAATCGCTGGCGTCGGCTCGGATCCAGATGAAGTAATCATCTCAGAACTTGTAACCTGATGTGCAATGCCAGAGCCTTCACCAACTTCTAGATGTTGGGTGCCCAACCTCTCTCTTGCATGAGAGATCATATAATCGTGGAGAACCTTCTTCTCATCATCATTCAATATGCGGTTCTCTAACTCGAACTCATCAAAAGCTTCACCCAGCTGTGCTGCCTTCTCTTCTTCAACTAACAAATTCCAGGCATTGAATAAGTGTGTCGGGTAGTCATCGAGCCAGGCTAAGTTTCCGTGCCTCAGTACATTGGCATTATAAGTGATGAGAAGTTCTTCTATTTTTGACTCGAGCTTAGTCTCCGCCAACTGAACTTTCTCATCGACCCCGGCTTCCACTTCGAGGACCCTTTCCATGGCCGTGTCTCCCTCCCTCCGGAATTCTACCGCCTGATCGCACGCCTCTTGTGCAGAAATGTTAGCGGTGTCCCTCTCCTTCATGAACTCTGAGACTTTGGACTTATGCTCATTTAACTCCTTCAAGGCTGCGTCCCGCTCGGCGGTTACCATGGTATTCCGATGGCCCATGTCCTCCAGTGTGGCGTAATACTCACGCTTCATCCTATCCATTATCGCCTGAGCCTCATCATCTTTTTTAAGGGCCTCAATTTCAGACTTACGAGAAGACTCGGTCTCACTATTGAGCGCCTGAATAATCCTATCCTTTTGACCGAGCTCCTTCTCTAACTTCTCAATCACGACCGCCTAGTCAAAAGCCACTTTCGATGCTTTCTTCGTGACCTTGGACCATTCCCGATACTGTAAGAATACGTCGGTGAGATAATCATGCATCATGGGTTCGACCGACGTGGGCACCCTTTTTAGATGCGGGGGAAAGACAAACCCGTCAAAGAAGATCTCAAGGAAATCTTTCTTTAGCTGAGCGAGCTTCACTGCTCCTTCCCTCAAAGGCTCAGCCAGTTTCTGCTCCGTTATTGTAGGGGCCACGATCTCCGCTCTACGGTGTGTTTCAGACCTTGACAGTTGAGAGCACGGCTTATGTTGCGGAGCTTCCGAAGGACGCGAGGCGTGAGTAGAAGGTTGTACAGAAACTCTAGGAGGGGGTGTGCGAGACCGAGAAAGATGTGCATAATCCATGTCCCTATCAGTCCTTTCTTGGCCAGAATACCCTTGGTCATAATCTCGATCTCCTTCCCTCCTACGCGAATCATAATAAGATGAAGATCGACGTTTGTGGCGTAGGCTACCGAGCATCGAGCCGCGACCAGACATAGTATCTGCAAATATAAACGGAGACAAAAGTTAGTAATCTATCGCAGTGAGTATACTACATTCAGAAATAGTGTAGTGCTGTGAAGTGTGGATGTATGTGCAACCCCCTGACCAACCAGATGTGTCAACCGCGCTAGCGGGAGCGTGGTTGACACTCGCTTAAAACTAGGGTATGTTGGAGTTCGTCCAATCCAACGTCGCGCTGCATGGACTTTCTGTTCTTGGAGGAGACACCTTCGAAATTCTAATTCCAGAGACGGGCCGGGACGTGACAACGGATTTCCGTCTCCCCTTTTTAGGTGACTTAAAAACGGTTGCCTTTCCTTTTCTCTGCTCTTCAATATCCTGGGCTACATCTGCAGGTTCTCCCAAGGGTTCATCATCAGTGTGAGTTCTCTCAGAGTCAGCCTCCTCGACTATAACAACTTTGGGCTTCTTGTGCTTGACTCGTTTCCTCGGGACGATCTTTAATGCACTGTCGAGCCTTATACTTTGCCTTCGCTCGATCAGCCCGAGAATCCTTAGATTCCTATCTGTCAAGAGCAAGTCGATGTTCCTTTCTTCACTCGGAACTTCTTGCAGCAATCGGACTATCTCCTTAAAGTATCCACCGTCCGGACGCTGAATGATCACTGTAAAAAGGAAGGGATATAAGTTTCACTTCGGCTGCAATCGTCTTAATAATTATTCAAGAAATTAGCTATACTCACGTCTGAATAACCATCGCCTGGCGAACCCTGGGGGGCATCTAACGTAAAACCACTCCGTCTTGAAGTAGCTTAGCCTAGTCCAGGACCCGGTGACCACTTGATAGTTTCGTACTGCCTCCAGGAACGTAAAAGATGGGATATCTGTCTGGCTTTTGAAGTTGAATAAGTATCTAATGTCAGTCGGAAGTGGTGGACGATGAAGGTACTCCATAAAGACGATGAACAAGCTATTGACCGAAGTATATCCATTTGGGTGAAGCTGAGATGGGGCGATCCCCAAAAATGACAACACTTCTCTTATATATTCATTGAATGGAGGAAGCGTCCCGGCTGCACACGCATGACGGTTGAATGCGGTATATCCTTCCGAGGGATTGTGCGGTCTATCGTTTGGTCCTGGCAATAAAAAATCGTCCATTGACAAACCGTGCCTTAAGCATATTCTTCCTAGCATATCTTCTGAAATATTGGATGGAACTGAGTCAGACGGATTGATAATGAAAGATGCATTGGGTAGTTCGTCCGGGGCTGGACCGATGATTTCAGCCTCAATCTCCGGTATCTCAAGTCTGAGAGAGACCATACTTTGTGTTTCTTGCTGCTACGAACTTGATGGTTCCATAACCAGCTAACTCACGAGAAATCATTATTAGACGATAAAGAGCTCGTGCATTCCCCAGTGTAAAGTGTATGAAGGTGTTGTGCAGTGCAGTGTTGTGCATTACTTGAGAAAATTCTATGAAATAAACCGAAATGCGCGAACAACAAAACTATGAAAATCATATCGGAAATGACCGTCATCGCTGACCGTCACAACCGTGCCATCCGGATGCTAGCGATCGATTCAAGTTGAAATTCGTTATATTTTTGTTAAGCTACGGTTCCATCGGCGAGCTTCGAAAGGTAGTCCAATATACAGTTCTGCGGTCAAGTTCAGTCATGCAAGGCAGAAGCTCGTTGGAGTCAAATGTTTTAATGCCAAAAGTTCTCTAAGTTCGTCTAATTTCAACTTGGAATCGGTCGCCGCAGTTCAAATTCGTATCGAGTCAGAGATGCATCATTTTTCATATTGACCATATTCGAATCGATACATTCGTATCGATCAGATTCGACTCGATACATTTCAAATCGGTCGATAGCAAAGGCCCAGGTTTGAATCGATATGTTTCATATCGATCGGGGGAGTATGTCTCGCATCGGTCAGAAATTCTTAGCTTCGCATCCATGACCGTCCTAGTCTTCGTATCGACCGTTAGAACGATCGACGCGAACCACTTCGTTCCACTTAGCCTTTCCAGGATCGATACGAACATCGATAAGAAATCATATGATCTGGATCGATTCGAAAACTCCTATTACAGATCGGCACGAAACGAAGACAGAGTCGTTCCTCCACAACTCCTTCTTCTCCAAAGGGCCTCGACCCCATTTCCTTCCTCCATCCTTGAACTTGCACTGACCCATCCCTGATATTGATTTCGTCATAATCGATAACAAAGGAAAATAGAATGGAAAGATTTCAAGTCTCATCGTTTACGCGTTAGATTTGTTCAATGAATTACCTAGATCTGACAATTGATTTTGAGGATTGAGAAATCTGGATCAGTTCGAAGGCAATTGTTTTCTCTCCTAACCTGATCGATGCGAAAGTAGAGGATAAAGAGAGTAAAAGTAAAAATTGAAAACATGCCAAAGTCCCAGATATTTATATGAAGCCTAAGGAGTGACAGGGTCGTTTCGCCTCCCAGTCAACGTGGCCGGTCACAACCAGTCAAATAGTGGATCGATGCGAATGCTCCTTTCGAATCCATCGGACTTTGCCTTCATCGAGGCGAAGTTACCTCCGGACTTCATTGATTCGAAGTACACAACGAAGGCTGCACCAAAGGCATCGAACCCCATCGATTCGAAGTGTCTATTTTACAACCATCAACTCACAACAGTGCAGGTCTATCGATACGAACGTTGATTTCGTATCTTTCGAAGTTCATCGATACGAACGAATATTTCGTATCCATCGAAACTCACCAATGCGAAGCAAGGCCCACCAAAGTTCGTGACCATCGGTACGAATGACCATTTCGTATCCCTAAAGGTGGATTGCATCGATGTGAAAAACTGGTTTTCAACCTCTTACATTGATTCAGGAGAGGACCGATACAGGAGGATAATCAAGAACAACCATCAAGTGTTGTTGTAACTCGAATTTCACGCCGGTTCAGGAGAGGATCGATATGGAATTCGATATAAAACAAAAACAAACTAAATAGACAACGACTCGTGAACGCGCAACGTTAACGAGAGTCAAGTTAACATATATGCATATATGTCGGACTAATATTCGATTTTCAACATTCATAGGGACAGAATACTCATTTCATTACGATTACGATGACAAATAGCTAATCATTATCGCACAACAGCCAGTTACAGCAATACAGAGTACAACTTTCAACGAAAAATACGATGATTATTCAGAGAGAAACTGCAGCTTTTCAAAGCATGTCATGTTTCCACAAGATGTACTTTGGGGGGCAAATGTTATCCCGCCTTTTGGCAAGGCCGTGACAGCCAAAAAATGACTGGAAACTAAAGAAAGTTCATCTCAAAGATTGGTTATATATTGTTTCGCCATGGACGTTGGTGAATTTTGTCCGAGCCGGATAAGGCTACAATTGATAGGACATGACAAGCAAAGCCATGAAGGCCAGCATTCCAAATTTCAAGTCAATCCAAATTCATATGCTCATGTTATGATCGAATCAATCTAGAGGAAACGGCCCAGCCTTCGTATCCATCACTATGGTTGATTTCGTATCCATCAAGAGTGCGCACGGTTCGTATCGATAGTGTTCGCATCGTTCAGTTAATAGCAGTTCGTATCGATCGGGTTGGCAGTGTTCGAATCCATCGAATTCGTATCGATGGACTTCGTATCCATCAAGAGGTGTTGTGCCTCGTAACGATTGGCCAATGTCTGCTTCACATCCATCATAGAAGCCTCTCTTCGTATTCATCACGTAGCTGCTGTTCGTATCCATCAGGTCACCTTACTTCGTATCCATCAAAAGGCTCAAGTTCGCATCGATTGGCTTCGTATCCATTGAGAAGCTACGTGGTTCGTATCCATCAAGGAAAGGCTTGTTCGTAACCATCGACCATCAGTAGTTCGTGTCCATCGATGATTGCTATTCGAATCCATGAGTGAGGCCTTATTCGAATCCATCAAGTCAACAAACCTGAGTGACGTGTCATCCCTCGATACGAACAAGGCGAGATTTATGGAGTTGATGCGGTCAACTCGAAGTAAAGACTGGATCGAGATGAAGTATGTGTGCCACATCATCACGAGACCATGTGAGGTGATCGAGTCGAAGGGATCGTTTCGAAGTGATGGATTCGAACCAAACAGCCACCGAAAAATTCCATTTCGTATCGACTATTTCTCCCAATCCACTGATCCAAATGCAATGAAATTTTCACAGGAGTTTATACACACTAAAGAATGTCTTTGCCAAATTTCAACTCGATTGGACATCATCTTGATCGATACGAAATGAATTCGTATCGATCGTAGATCGAGTCGAAACTTTCTGAGGTTGGTCGCGTGGGCCCACTCACATGCCAGAACGAGTCTCCCGAAGTTTGAGCGAAATCTCAGCCTCCTACGCCTATAAATAGAGCCCCAGAGCCTACAGAAGAAGGATCTTTTGACTCTCAAGCGCCCAGACTCTGCCGGATCAAGACTTACATCATACTCTTGCTGTTGATTTCAATTTTCCAGTTGTAACTTGCTGTTGTTTGCTGTAATCGCTTGTAATCATTGAAAGAGAATCAATAAAGCTGCAAAAAAACTTCATAGTGGACGTAGGCAACACGTCGAACCACTCTAAATCGCTTGTCTGTGCATTTACATTCCTGTTGTTTTGAGTTTTTGTTAGATATATAATCCTCATTTTTAATTCATATTCTTCATTATTATCTCTTCAAGCGAAGAGTGTTGTGACCAATTTTGGTGCAAATATGACCCTCAATAGTTTCATTTTTTTAAAAGTATTTCCAAACATCGAAATACGTACCTTTCTGTCGCTTATTTCTTGAAGAGCTACCCACTGAATCTACATCTGCTGCCAACTGTGGTGTGTTTCCTAATTGAGTATCTTGGTCAACAATATCCATATTGAAAAAATCTGTAAGTGCACATGTAAATTAAAATTATAGTTACAGTTAAATATAAAAGGGTTAAATAAGGTACATGTAAAATAGCAGCACTTCTGAAAAAGCATGTAAAGAGAGTAAATTGAGTATCATATATGCCTGTCTGAAAATTTGAACTACTATGAAACATTCCACTCAAAATATAGTTTGAGATGAGCCCTAGTTTGAAACCAATAACATGGCCCAATAATTCATCTACCTGATAAACATATTAAAAAAAGAAGCAGCAAATTTGATGATTGATGTCCAATAGATATAGCTAAGTGTATAGTGTATAGCGCAGCTCTATTCTTGATATTCTACTACAATCATATGGGACAAGAATTAGATCGTGAGTAATATTTTCCACTCCAAATAAACTAAAACAAGCATATATCTTAAGTGCAAGTAATATATTCTTACAAATACAACAAATCAATAGGATAAACCATGTTTAAAAAACTGGAAGATGCAAGCTTCAATGAATGACTGAAGTTGTTGCTTACAAAGGAATCAAATATATATTATAAAATTTGTTTTAAGCTAGGTTGTAACATGTCCTGAATTTTTAATTTAAATAATGCATTATTTGAGTGATTGAAATAAAAGTAAGGGGAAAGCACCTGCAAAAACTAGCACATTGTCAAGCTGTTGATTCGGTTACACTCCAGAGTTCCATCATTTGAATATGTTTCCTGTAATCAAAAGAAAGGGCATAGCATAAAACAGATCAAATTTCTTTCAAAGACATGCTTGTTCACTTTAAATAAATTGATACGCCATCTCTATATAATATAGAAAGAAATACAAGTATACTTATAGAGTACAAACAATATGTGTACAATTAATAGACAAAGAACATGTAAATATTAGGTTCTTGTTTATTTAACAATACTATTTACTCTATGTCTCTGCATTAATAAATTATTCCCTTGTACTATATATAATGCATTACTTCAGAATGTAAAAATGCGTAGAGAGATTCACACTGACTGAGCATGCATAAGTTAAAATCTTCATTGAATTGATCATCCTAAGTATCAATTGTATGATTTCAAAAATTGAATCCATTACTCAAACATTTTTAAAATATCTATATAGACATAAATGCTAAAGAATTAAGTTGCAGCTGTTTTAGCACATTTAGTACTATAAATTGGCAGTGGAACATAATTAAAAAATGTTCAGTTATAAAAGGTTAACCTTTAAAATGACATCATATCAAACCTGTAATTCTAGAGTATGACAATAATATTTCATGTTTACCTTTTCTGAACACATAATTCCTTTGATGCACAAAGTTTATAAATACATGTTGTACACTTCGTGAACATTAAATTTCAAGCCAGAAGTAAACGAATAGTCAAAAAAATAATTCGCTACACCATCTATTGCATTTGTTATGGCTTTGGAAAATATTAAAACATCAATTGTTGCAGCACTGAAATATATGGAAGGAAAGATGGGTAACAAGTTATGCCAAAAAATTTGCAAGGTAGTTTTCTTTAGTTAATACACGCATTATTGTTCATCTAAAATTTGAGGAAAAAGAATATAAATTTCAATATGCGGTGTAGATAAAGCAATAATGCCTTCTGATGTTGTTATTCAATTTTCATGTTTAAAATACAAAACTTATATACAGTGAGCAAATGAATGCAAATAGGTAAAATACCAAGGCACAATGTGATGAGTATGTACCAAAATATTTACTACTTTGAGATGTTGTGAATAGAGCATGGACTTTCATAATCACAAAAATATCATATAACATCTGGTGGTGCCATAAACCATTGAAATCAAAAAGTTGGCAATTTCATGAAAGAATTTCGTTACATAAAAGAGCAAATATTTTTCCTTTTATTATTAAGTGCAAGAAAGCAATTTATCGCAGCATAAAACAATGGCACAATAATAACAAAAACTTGTTGAAAATGGAAATTTTGCTTTCTCAAAATCCAAGCGTTGCTCGGTGAAAAATTGTTAAAAGAATGTATACACATCAAACTTCTGAACATCTTTAAATTTGAATGGAATTGATTTAAACATCCAACAGCCATATTCAAAGCTCAAAATTTTAAAATAATTCATAATTCCAAATTTATAATAAAGTACCGATTCTCAAAAAAGAAGCAAATTCATCACCAGCAATTAAATTTTGTATCACGTATTGGCCAATAAATAAAAACTAAAACAACTAAAACTGTAAATTAACAAATAATACAAAGCAACAAATCGTAAGCAAATCAAATAACAGGAAAAAGTTGAATCGACGAAATACCTTTATGCCTCCTTTTCCTCCGAACCTCTTCCTTGCTTACTGCCTTGTTCGATGTGAATTGGGATCAAAATCGACGTGAGGAAGACTCGTAGGTGTGAAGAAGAACAAATCAACCAGACCCAACAAAAGAATAGTTTGAATCGATGAAATAATGAGCAATCGCCATTGATTAAGGGTTTGGAAAGTAACTGGGTGGAGTCGGCAACAACGTTAAACAGGTTGTATTAAGAGTAGAAATGTTGAACGGGTTGCTAAGAAAATAATATGGAGAAGGCTCGGCCTGTCTAAAATAAGGTTAAAAGGGTAGGGTTAAACGGGTTTATTGAATTTTGACAGGCCTATAGATATCTATTGCATTGTCCTAAGTTTCTCAGCATCTTGGACAATTTCACGAGTCATTTTGGCACAAGAAAGAGGGTTAAATTCCCTAGTCTGGAAATATTTTAGCGGACTTTAAACTGGGATATGGTTTCCTTTAACATGCTAGTGAATTGTGAAGAAATGGCCTTCAGTTTACTGTTTTAATTCTCTTTTAATGACTGTTTGCATCAGATGCAGATCACTGCATATTGTGTTTGAATTTACTTTTTACTTTGCATTATTTACACTTTTTACTGTTTGCATCAGGTGCATATCTCTTTTACAGAAGTCTATGTTGTTGTTCTCCATGCTAGCGCCATGTAAACTACGAGTAGCTTCATTCATTTGGAATGTATTAATGCAGTTTCTTTCTGTGGTAATTATTTGTTGTATTTTCTCTACTGCACAGTGCGGGATTTCAGTGTTGTTCAAGTTGTCATTGTACAGCTTTTGTTTTGTCTCTACTTTTAAGTTGTCATTGTGAAGCTTTTGTTTTGTCTCTACTTTTAAGTTGTCATTGTGCAGCTTCTTCCATAATGAACAAACAAATTTATTATAATTTTTCTGTGTGGAGGTAACAATTGAATACGCAAAAATTTAGTTAAAATTTGCTTTATGGGTCATAAGGGTTAACCCATATTAAAAAAAGGTTAAAATGGTTGGATTAAAAATTACGTCAAAAGAGTTGGATCAATTTTATGCAATCCTTATGCAACTTAGTTCTACCCTTTTGACACACCTAGATATTTATGTTGTTGGATGTAAACCTCGCTGTCCTCAAAGGTTACATACATAGAGTTTGGAACCTCATAGGTAAATTTTCCATTTACTCAAAGGATAATGGCGTCTACATTATTAAATTTGATTGAAAAGGTGACCGTGAGCGTGCGAATGAATATTAGAAGGAGACTCGTACTTCTATGATAGAACTGATGATGATGAAATGTTGGGAAGTAGCAACGCAACTGGATAAAGATATGCTCTATTCGATTTCTAGCTAGATTCGGCTTCCAGATTTGCCTCTACATTATTGGACAGATGAAGTTACAAGTCTAATTGTTTCAGTTATAGGGACTCCTACTAAACTTGACAAGGTTGCCGAAGGAATTATTAAAATTGTCCATGCTAGAGTGTTAATTGAAGTCTGTAGTTCATTCTCCCATCCCAACCAAATTCCTATCCTTACGGAACATGATCAGCTTATCTTGCAGAATGTTGAGTACAAATGGAAGCCTCAAAAATGTACAAATTGTCTAAGCTTTGGTCACTTAGAGAATGTATGTCAATTTACCAAAGTCTGGGTCCCGAAGACTAACAATAATAAGGAACCAAATTCTAATGAAATGGAGGTTGATAATCTATATCATAACATGCAGCCAACGAACCATCATATGGAGAATAATACTGACACTCACTAGCATGCAAATAAGGACACAATTAACAACAAAATTAATGGCAGTACAGAGTTCATGCATGACAAGAAGGAAAAGTGAAACAACATCTAAAATTAATGAAAGCCAACAAACACGCTCAACATAAAAATGAATAGTTGAATCTTCCACGCTATGCATTAAGATGATCTAAATCAAGAAAACATGTCAACTGACAACATTATCTCTACCCCTAACGATTATCAAGGTGAAAATAAGATCAATATACATTCTCCACTATCAGAGACATCCAGTGACAGCCTAGAAGTTGGATCCTTCTCTTAACGCAGAAAATCCCCTACAGACAGAACAGCATTCGAACCATCTTTACTCAACCAGGTCCAAATCAACTCCAAAGACAAGATTAGATGAGCTTCCTTTCGAATTCAAAACATCAATTTATGCTGATGTCATAGAAAACCCTGCATGGAATAATATGGTGAATCAAATTAAAAAGGAAGGGAAGAAAACTAAAAATTCAAAGACTGCAGGGGCTACTATTTCCCAAGAAACAACTAGTAATACCCCTCTCTCTATTTGATGGAGTTCCTTGTATAAAACATCAGGGGGATGAACTCCCCATCATGAACGATTAGAAATTTTGCAAATTATAAAAAAGGGTAATCGTTCTTTCATTGGGTTGGTAGAAAACAAGTTAGCTACTCACAACCATTGAATGAGGTTTCGGCCAGAACCACAAGATTCCGACCATCTCGTATCGGTTCCGGCCATCACCGGGAAGGGGTTAGGTCAAAATCTCGTCTCGGTCAAACTGCGTAAAAAAAAAATTCAACTGCGATAATGTTAAAAAGCAACAGCAAAACCAATTGCGTAAAATCCAAAGTTCAAAAGGCAAAACAAACATCCCGTGCTTCAACAGTGAAAAGCAAAAAAATATTGCTTATAAATAAACCACCGATTCGAGCAAATGTAAATTAATTACCACTTGTGCTTCAGGCTTCAGCAATCCTCTCAAATCGAGCAAATAAAATCCATCGAGAATTCCAAATCACCGCACTGTTGAACTGATCTTCGAGGCACGACACTGGTCTTCAATTCGCGGCACTGGTCTTCAATTCGCGGCACTGGTCTTCGAGTCGGTCGGCATCAGTTCTTCGTTAGCTTGCGTTCGAACGGATAGAAGGTGGATTTTTCGCCCTAGCTTGCTTTCGCTTTTTTTTTAAATTGCGTTCTGTGTTGCGAGTTGAGAAGTGGAAAGATAATATAAGCCTTTGTTTTTTGCTCAGCCTTTGTTTTTTGTTTACGCGTCTAAGGTAAATAAGGTAAATATAAGCCGGCCTTTGTTTTTTTAAATTGGGTGCTCGGCCTTTCTTGTTTTTTTTTATTAACATAAACGGTAAATATAAGCATTGTTTTCATTGACCTTGAATATGTCGAACATTGTTTGATATTGAATATGAAAATGTTCTTGAATATGTTGAACCAACTTAAATAAGTCAACTGACCTGAATATGTTGTACTGACCTGAATATTAGACTTGAATATGCTGATTTGAATATGGACTTGAATGTTGAACTTGAATATGTTGGACTGGAATATGGACTCGAACTTTGGACTGGAATATTGGACTTGAAATGTTGAACTTGAACAATGAATTCTGACGACTTCGATGAATGTTATTTATGCATTTGTATTTTATTTCTGATTTGATTTGAAATATTAAATTGCTTAGCAATGACTTTGGAATGTTGTATCGTTTATTTTTTTAAGCATTGCATTTTTCCTACTATATGTTGAACATGCGCATTGTTTGATATTGCATATGCAAACGGCCTTGAATATGTTGAACCGACTTAAATAAGTCGACTGACCTGAATATGTTGCACTGACCTGAATATTGGACTTGAATATGCTGATTTGAATATGGACTTGAATGTTGAACTTGAATACGTTGGACTGAAATATGGACTTGAACATTGGACTGGAATATTGGACTCGAAATGTTGAACTTGAACAATGAATTCTGACAACTTCGATGAATGATATTTATGCATTTGTATTTTATTTTTGATTTGATTTGGAATATTGTATCGTTTATTTATAATCGCAGGTACGTTATGGCAAATCCAAATGAAATTGGTTGGAATTATGGTACTGCGATCGACGGCAATCTTCGAAAAACAAAATGTAACTTTTGCAATAAACTAATTAATGGCGGTGGTTTGACACGTTTGAAAGAACATCTGGCAGGAGTGGGCGGCGATGTATCAGCATGTCTAATTGTCTCTAAAGAAGTTAAATAACTTGTACGATCACATATCATTCAAAAGAGAAATGAACGAAGTAAAGAAAAACTAGACAAACAACGCTTACAAGAGAAGTTGATGAGCAGACCGCACCAACTATCAGACAACGAAAATGAAGATGATGAAGAACTTCAAAATGTCATGCGGCAAAGCAGAGATGCATTTAGAGATGAAGAGCTTCGCAGATCTCATACTGTTCGACGATCGGGTGATGGTTCAAGTCAAACGTTGCACAGATCTAATACAGTTGGAAAATCTATCAGAGTAGATGACGATTTTGACAATGATGTCGCTGGACGAATCGACTCATACATGCAAAAACGAGGAGGTAAAACTCAACCTTCTATTAAATCTGCAATGAAAGGTATTAAAGATGCCAAAAAACACATAAGTCGAGCAATTTCTAAGTTCTTTTATTTCAACTATATTCCGCATAACGTTGCTAATAGTCTATATTATACGACAATGGTTGACGCGATTGCAGAATGCAGTCGTGGAATTGATCCACCAACTGTATATGAAATATCACACTCGTACCTTGAAATGGAAATAGAAGAAATTGGACAATATATTAAAACATTGCACAATTTCTGGGATGAATATGCTTGCACATTAATGTGTGATGGTTGGAGTACACAGAATCGTCGAAAAATAATAAATTTTCTCGTGTACTCTACCCATGGAACGGTATTTATTAAACGGGCATTTCACCAGAAGGACAAATTTTGCAGTCCAATTAGTTTTTAGGACATACATTCAAAGAAATTACTTTCAAGGCCAAAGTCAGCAGAATAATTACTTTCAAGGACAAAATCAACAGTCCAGTTACTTTCAAGAACATAATTTCGTAGGTTTTTAGGCCATATAAACTAGTTATTTTGTGTTTTGTCCTTAAAGTAATTATTTCAGTTGTGTGTCCTATAAACTAATTCCACTTGCTAAAGAGGCCCCTGTGGCTAATTTCCACTTTATTAAATCTGTAGATGCCACGAATGAATTCCAAAGTGGAGAATATATTTGTAGATTAATGGATGATGTCGTTGAAACAATCGGCGAAAATAGAATGGTGCAAGTTGTTACAGATAATGGAGCAAACTACAAAGCTGCCGGTCAATTATTGATGCAGAAAAGAAGGCATTTATATTAGACACCATGTGCGGCACACTGCATTGATTTAATTTTAGAAGACATTTCCAAAGAACCAGATGTAACAACCGTTATCACAAATTGTCATTTGATAACAACATTTATATACAATCATGGTTGGTTACTTTCTATTATGAGAAAAGAAACCAACAATAAAAAATTGATTAGACCGGCGGTGACACGATTTGCAACCCATTTCATCGTACTTGACTCTATTCATAAACATAAAGATGACCTGAGACGGATGATTGCTTCAAAAGGAGTGGACATCACGAGTTCGTAGACTCAATACTAAAGACAAAAGAACAGCAAATATTGCCTCTACACTGATTTACAACAATGCTTTTTGGACTGGTGCTGCTTCCGTCATCCTTGTTTTTAAGCCATTGGTGAAAGTTTTACGAATGGTAGATAGTGATGACAAAGCAGATATGAGATATCTTTATGAAGCAATGGATCGAGCAAAAGAATCGATTAGAAAAAATGTTGGTGGAAGGCAATGCCAAAAATGGTGGGATATAATAGACAAAAGATGAGAAAGACAGTTACATTGACCTCTTCACGCCGCAGGTAATTTGTTTTATCTTATCGTCATACAAATAATGAAATATATAACATTTCAATAATATTTTAAATCTTTCCTATATAGGTTATTTTCTTAATCCTATCATTCAATATGGGATGCAACAAACGATGGAGAAGTATTAAATGAATTTAACAACGTCGTTGAAAGAATGGTGCCAGACATTGTAAAACAAATTGAAATTGAAAAAGAGGTAAAACTAACATATATAATAGCTATGTTAAACATTTAACGTTTAAGACATATTAAATATTTAACTACACATCACAGGTAGAAAGATATAGAATGAAAATTGGTGCATTTGGTTCTGCAAAAGCATACGCAGCCGTAAAGACATGTTTTCCCGCTCAATGGTGGTCCATAATTGGAAGAGATGATGCTCCAAATTTAACACGTTTAGCAATGCATACTTTAAGCCGAACAGTTTCATCTTTAAACTGCGAAAGAAACTGGACTACATTTTCAATGATTCATACAAAATTACGAAATAGAATAAAAATGAAAAATCTTGAAAAATTGGTATATGTGCATTACAATTGAGACTAAGAGCAAAAAATTCAAGACGTCGCGACACTGAAAGTCAGCTGATCGATCTAGACTATATATTCCATGAAGAAGATCCATTAGTAGAATGGACTACTGAAATTGAACCACCCTTGTTGGACAACGACCATTGGATGACCAATACATTGAATGATGCAGTCGCTGCTGTTGATGGTATACCTGCACGAGCAACAAAAAGTCAAAGCAACGAAAATAGTAGCAGCTCGTCAAATGTTGATCATGGTAATGCAGGTGGAAGTGACGTTGGTTTAACAAGTAATTATGGTATTGGTTCTAGTGATGGTGGTGAATTATATAGACCAACTCAAACATATTCAAGAAGAAAGGGTACGAGCGGCAATCCTAACCGAAAAGATAGTAATTTAAATGTTGAATCCGGACATCAACATAATTATGAGCACAACAATCCATATACTTCAACTGATCCACCAAACTATAAGTATTCTACTTCTGACTGTACATGTGGTAACTTATATAGTGATATCTCGAGCGATCAAAATAGTCAAGCTACATATACAACACAAAATGATGAACCATCGTCTTTTGATAATATGATAGCAACATTTATGGGCCCAGGACAAATGCAATATGCTTATCCATCATATTATACAACACAAAATGATGAAGAAAATTATGAAAACAATCCATATGTAGCTTCGAGAAATAGTTTCTGGATGTAATAGTGTTGTATGTAACATTATTATTTTATTGTATGCTATATTTCTATATGAATTTGAATCGTTTATCATTATGTTTTCTTTAAAAATACAAAAATCCAATATCAAGACCGAAACCGAAACAAAAACCGAAACAAGCGAAATGACCGAAACTGACCGAAACCAACAAAATTTCAAATGACCGAAACCGAAACCGAGTTCTCGAACCATCTCAGAACATTGATTAGCTCATTAATAAAATTGATAATATATGGAAATTTGCGCACAGCAACATATCAGACCAAAAATGAAGAATCTTAATTCTTTAGGACTCTACATTTTGCTCTAATATCATTATGCATGTCAATCAATGAGCAATAAATAACTAGCATTCTTCATAATGCTAATGGGAGCAGCCTGATTTGCACTATTCGATTGAACAAAGAGCCATGTTATGGTCCTATCTCTCTACATAAGCTAGTAATATTAAACTTCCGTGGATTATTCTTGGGGAATTTAACTCCGTGTTCTCTAATCAAGAAAGAATAAACCAAGGCAGATTTAACTCTATAGGTGACGCTGATTTCACGAAGTGTGTAAATACTGCTAATTTGATAGAGCCAAAGTTCAGCGGTAACTATTATACTTGGAGGGGTGGTACAGACTTTTCTATACATAGCAAAATCAATAGAGTTTTCCTTAATGACAGTTGGAACCACGAATATTCCGAATTTGGTATTCATTTTGGTTTCCATTCTCTAAATGGCCATACACCCATTCATGTAAAATTCAAACCCAACCATCCAATTAATTCCAAGATACCATTTAGATATTAACAATCCTGGTGCCTAAGTACGGTACTGTAGTGATATTGTTCAACCAGCCCTCAGTCCTGATGTTAACGGTAATCCTCTCTTTGTGTTGCTGAAAAAAATTTAAAGAAACCAAAATTGCTTTAAGAAACTGGCAAAAGACTAAATGCACTAATCAAGCCCTATGCGATCAGGTCAAAACAGAAGCCAATGGCTTAAATGAACAACTCCTGAAAAAACCCTCTAAATGCTGATATTATTCAGAATACACACAAAAAAATGAGCACTTATCTAATCTGATGGGGAAAATTGCAACTGAAAATGTTCAAAGAATGAAGCTTAAATGGCTGACCTAAGGTGATAACGCATCAAAGTTCTTTCATAGCAAAATGTCAATTCCCAAAGTTAGTGGAAGAGGAAAATACTTTCTTGATTTTAATGGAAAACGACAATCAGCATCAGAAAATCTTACTCATGTTGCAGTTTCATATTTTCCAGATCTTTTTAATGCTCCTGTCATTAACAATCAATTTCTAGGCAACACTTGCAACAAGATTCTATTTGAAAATGCTAGAGACAACATGACCATACCATTTCAGCTAGAAGAAATCAAAGCTGCATTGCTTCAATTGAAGAAAACAGTACATCTGGTCCTGACTCCTGATGAATTGAGCTCAAAGTTTTACAAACTTCATTGGAAACAAATCAAGATGGATCTTTGGGAGGCTATGTTAGGCATCCCAGAGTCAGTAAAATTATCAAGGAAATAAACAATACTTACATTTGTTTAACTCTTAAGAAACCTAACCCTGATTGCATCGCAGATTACAGACCTATATCACTTTATTGTGACTTAAAATATTCTAGCTAACATCATTTGCAATAGAATGAAACCATACATGAATGATCTTATATCCCATACCAAAATGCCTTTATCCCAGGGAGAATGACCGGTGAAAATTCCTTGCTAGCCTATGAAATGGTCGGGTGATTTAACAAAAAGAATAGTAACAGTATTTGCCTGAAAATTGACTTATATAAGGAATATGATAGGATCAATAAAGATTTTTTTTTCATCATATGCTGTTAAGAATGGGTCTTCCATTCAAGTTTGCCAATCTTATATATGAATTGATATCATCACCCACATTTTCACTCCTGATTAATGGGTCACCCTATGGGTTTTTTGAAAGCAACGGAGGTTTAAGACAAGGCGATCCTTTATCCCTGTATCACTTCTCTGTTGCCATGCAATATTTATCTATTATATTTGATCTAGAATTGTTACAGGGTAATATGACTCCTATTTATCAATTTGAAGCCCATATAAGTATATAACCCATCCTTTGTATGTGGATGATATTTAATAATGTCAAAAGCAACAAAAACGGTGCATGTGCAATTAAAAAAGCAATATAGCTTATGAAGATAAATGCAGGCCTATAGATGAATGAAAAAAATCAAACTTGTTTTTCAGCAAAGACACTAAAGACAAGCAGGAAATCAAGGAAATAATCAATGTTACTGTTGAAAATCTGCCAGTAGTTTATTTGGGGATTCCTCTTTCACGCGATAAACTAAAGGCAAGTGATTTTGGTCCTTTAATTGACAAAATCAACAAAAATTTCTCTCGCTGGAGCAGTAAACAATTAAACATATGTGGAAGGATAGAATTAATCAAAACTGTCATTTCCCTATGATCGCTTTTTGGATGTAATTCAACCAATTTCCTTCTAGTGTCATTAACAAGCTTGACTCTATGTGTGCTAATTTCATTTGGAAATCCAAATCACGCAAGATGGCTTGGGCTGATCTGTGCAAACCAAAAGCAGAAGGTAAATGGATCCGCTAGGTTATCATTTGTTCTCACATAATCTATGGAAATAGTTCCATTTGAGAGTAACTGCCTAACTGTATTATGGCGTCGACGAATATGTCGTGACTTTCCATTATACACAAAGTTTTGTGCTCTGCTTAGCGCTGCTTGGTTATCACAGTGTATGCATATGGCCGGTACAGGTTTAGGCCAAAACGGAATATCTTCTAAAAAGTGACGAAGCCATTCTGCTTCTTCGCCTGCTTTATCTAATGCAATGAACTCTGATTCCATAGTGGATCGAGCTATGCATGTTTGTTTAGTAGATTTCCATGACACCGCTGCCCCTGCTAGGGTAAAGACATAACCACTCGTTGATTTTGATTCCTCTGAATCTGCAATCCAGTTTGCATCACCATATCCTTCTAAGACGGCAGGATATTTTCCATAATGTAAGGAATAGTTAGTGGTATTTTTTAAATATCCAAGCACTCTCATTAGTGCTTTCCAGTGTTCCTTCCCTGAATTGCTTGTATACCTGCTCAATCGACTTACTGCATAAGCTATATCTGGTCTTGTGCAATTCATGAGATACATGAGACATCCTATTACACGAGAATATTCCAGTTGCATTACACTCTCATTAGTGTTTTTATGCAGTACTTCTGATGGATTAAAAGGTGTATTTACTCCTTTAATTCCAAAGTTTTGAAATCTTTCAATCACTTTTCCTACATAATGTGATTGAGATAACTCAATTCCATTAGATGTTCTTATTATTTTTATTCCCAAAATAATATCTGCAACACCCAAGTCTTTCATGTCGAAATTGTTGATCAACATTTTCTTTATGGTCTCAATTACCTGAGTATTTGGACCGAATATTAGCATATCGTCCACATATAGACAAATCATCACATATGATTGTCCAAGTTGTTTGTAATAAACACATTTATCACATTCATTTATACGAAAACCATTTTTCATCATGACACTATCAAATTTTGCGTGCCATTGCTTTGGAGCTTGTTTTAGTCCGTATAATGATTTGACTAATCTACAGACTTTGTTTTCATTTCCTTTGGAAATAAATCCCTCAGGTTGCTCCATGTAAATCTCCTCATCGAGATTTCCATTTAAGAATGCTGTTTTTACATCCATTTGATGAATCTCTAGATTATAAATGGATGCAATTGCTATTAACATTCTTATAGAGGTTATTCGTGTAACCGGTGAATAGGTATCAAAGAAGTCTACTCCTTCTTTTTGACGATATCCTTTGGCTACTAATCTGGCTTTATACTTGTCGATAGAGCCATCTGCTTTCATTTTCTTCTTGAAAATCCATTTGCAGCCAATTGGTTTTATTCCTGGTGGAATATCAACAATTTCCCAAGTTTTATTACTTAGAATTGAATCAATCTCACTTTGGATTGCTTCTTTCCAACATGAAGATTCAGAAGATGACATTGCTTCCTTGTACGTTTGAGGTTCGTGTTCTAACATGTAAGTTAAAAAATCCGAACCAAATGTTTTGGAAGTTCTTGCCCTTACGCTTCTTCTTGGTTCAACCTCCTCGTTGTCCTGATGAGTTTCATCTTCACATGTCCCATCTCTGTTATCTCTTGTCCTTTTTGGGACAGGATTTTCATCGTTTCTTTTATGTGGAAACACATTTTCAAAGAACGAGGCATCTCTTGATTCCATGATTGTATTTACACTTGAATACCAAAAATCTGTAGGCACTACTATTTTGGGCTGGCCCAAGATAATAACAATCTACTATTTTTGGTCCAAGTTTGACTCTCTTGGGAGGCGGAACTGAAACTTTTGCCAAGCACCCCCACACTTTGAGGTATTTAAAGCTTGGTTTGTGTTCTTTTCATATCTCATATGGAATTGTTTCCGTTTTATTGTGAGGAACTTTGTTTAATATGTGATTAGACATATTTAAGGCTTCCCCCCACAAGTTCGTCGGCAGACCAGAAGTTAAAAGCATGGCAGTAATCATGCCTTTTAACGTTCTGTTCTTCCTCTCGGCTACACCATTTTGTTGTGGTGAATATGGAGCTGTTGTTTGATGAATTATACCATTTTCGGCACAGAACTGTTCAAATGGTGATTCATATTCTCCACCTCGATCAGATCTCAATATCTTGATATTTTTATTTAACTGATTTTCTACCTCAGCCTTGTATTTTATAAACGCGGTTATTGCTTCATCCTTACTATTTAAAAGACATACATAGCAATATCGCGTATAATCGTCAATAAAAGTAATAAAATACTTTTTCCCACCTCTTGTAGGTAGTGATTTAAAATCACATAAATCTGTATGTACCAATCCTAATGGTTCGGTGCTTCTGTCAACAGATTTGAATGGTTGTTTGACCATTTTTGCTTCTACACATGTCTCACATTTGTAGTTCTTATCTACTTGGAAATTTGGAATCAATCCCAAGTTTGATAATTTCTTCATTTTTCGAAAGTTTATGTATCCTAATCTATCGTGCCATAGTAAAATTTCGTGCTCAAGCAAGTAAGAGACTTCAATTTTATTATTAGCACAATCAGAATACATAGATTTATTGCCGGTAACGGCTACATTTGCCTTAAATAAGCCATCACATAAATATCCCCTTCCGATATACATTCCAGCTTTGGACAGAACCATCTTGTCTGACTCAAACACCATCTTGAATCCCTTCTTTGATAGGACTGCACCAGAGATGAGATTCTTGCGTATGTCTGGAACGTGAAGCACGTCATTCAATTTGACAGTTTTTCCAGAAGTGAACTTGAGGATAACTGTGCCACTTCCTTCGATCATGGAAACTGCAGAATTATCCATGTAGAGTCTTTCTTTCTGATCGAATTTCTGGTATGTTGAAAACATGGATTTTTCAGAGCTAACATGACGAGTAGCTCCTGTGTCAACCCACCATTGGTTAGGGTTCTGAATCAAATTGCATTCAGAAATAACCGCTGAAAAGTTGGACTTATCCATTTTCATGTTATCAACTGTTAACATCTCTGTTTTAGTGTAAAACAGTAAAATTCTTAAGATGTTATTTGTATAGTGTACTAAAACAGATAGCACGCTACAATAAACTCGTTGCACAAGTTTATTGATTAGAATTCCACTACGCTGGAATTCTGTATTAGATAAATGTAACAATAAGTTACGTTGTAAATAAATTACAACAACAACGTTATACTATTGTAAGAAATAGTACAACTTATAAACGGGAAAGATTACAGTGAATCTAACCAGTATATAAAGGAAATTCCGTCTGAGGCTTGTCGTAACAATTTCCTTAAGAATTTTATTTCAAAACTCTCCCAAGATACAACAGACGTAATCTGCACGAGATTGTAATGAGTATATCAACTCTGTGATATATATGGAATATAGAGCAACGGAGTAAAGAAGCAGAAGAAAATAGATTGGAATTGAATTAGAATGTGATCAGTATTCTCTCCTATTTATAATTTCGTCCGCATCCCTTCGAACAGTCGCGTCCGCTTGACGGGTCGCACCCGTTGCCTTTTGGTCGCTGCTGTTTGTTAACGGGTCGCACCCGCTCGCTACTGGCTTGCACCCATTCGTACCGCCTGGTACTGTTTCGCCTGCACTGCTTCAGTCAGGTCGCACCCGTTCGCGTTTGGCCGCACCTGTTTGCTTCTAACGGGCCGCACCAGCTACTGTTCGCCTCTAACGGGTCGCGCCTCTTCAGTTATTCGCGTCCGCTTATGAACAGTCGCATCTCCTCAGGAAAAAACCCTGCGTCTGTTCACCCGCCCGCTTCTCTTTAAATTCCAGGCCCAGCCCAGTTTCAGACGAAGCCCAAAACCGTTAAACAATGGCATAGTAAAAAGAATGGTCATTTTAGACCCGAACCCGAACCCGAGCCCGGCCCGGTCGGACGGACGGCGGCGGCGGCGCACGCGCGCGTGTGTGGTGGTGATGCATGATCTCTCTCCTCACAACGAAGCATACATTTGGAAGCCTCAGGCCCTCAACCTCCTCATGAGAAAGCTATATTTAAACCAATATAGCTCTCACAATTTGGAGATGTGGGACTTGTATTTTTCATTCACTTTGCTTTTTAGGAATTCCAACAGCAAGTTGATTTGGTATACAAAATATGCCCCTAAGATTTCATTATGCTCTTTACTTGCTAGATTAAATAAACTCCATGTTCTGCCTCGATTTGAATCTGCAGTGTCTTTGCGGCTTAGTCGTAGACTAGGTCGTTCGTTTTAGTACGTTTCGCCTTTGTGCCAAAATCATGCAAAGTGGTCTCTGATGCAGCGTGGCCTCTAAGATAAAACAATCCTAAATCAATATCAACAGCCTCTTATACGAAGACTGATGAATCAATAACACCCAAAAATTATTGCTAAGATCTAAGGAAGTTTAAAGCAGAAGAAGAGAACTCGATGTACAAACTGACAAAAATTCTGTCAAATGGCTTGGTTTACATAGGGAAATATCTGAGTAGAAAAACGGGACTAAGTCACGAAAAAATACGAGATCCGAGTTCAGTGGGTCTTATTACCAAGACAAAGTCGGTTTAAAAATATACTGCCAAAAAATAAGAAGCTCCACATCACATTAGGCCGGCCCGATCCGGTCTAAGTTGAGTCGGTCGGTCGGCACGCGCGCATGTGATGGCAAGCATGCTTGCCCTCCTCAATAGAAGATAAAACATTGGATGCCTAAAGGGCACATCATTTCTGTTGTGAATCCTACATTTAAATAGGATTACTCTATAGTACTCCATAATATGGGACTACTCAACAATAGAGGTATTTTATACTCCTTTCAATATTTTTAACAGTTTATTTTAATATCAAATTTTCCAACAATCCTCCACCTGAATTTTTGAAAATATTTTTCTCGAGTAATTTACGATTTTATAAGATTGCGCATAAACAAAGCTATTTTTCGATTTGAACCTTTGCATAGTGAGTAAAATCCAGATTATACTAGAGTCATTCGTAGCCTTGAACTTTATCTCTGACATCAAACCATACACAACCTTTCTAGAGTGCAATCTATACCCCATGCTTTAAAGGTCATGCACGTCTATCCCAGTTCAATTAACGCTCTAGGAATTTCGTTCAAAAATTTCATAGGAAACGACACATTTCCATATTCACATAGGTGAATCTATCAAAAATACTTCTGTAGCTAGTTACTCCACTCCACATAGATTTTAGATTTTATTAAGAGTTAAACTCATCCTTCAAGACTACATGCTTGTAGCATGTTCAATCAATGTCACTTCATAACTTGTTATTACACATTGAACATAATTCTTGAGATCTCCAGTCATTAGGTTGGTTTACCATTATAAGTGACTTCTCATTCTCTAAGTTCTCATTCTAAGGGCGATGGTCTTATTCTTTTAGATGTAGAAAGGACTTTTTCTCTGACCAATCCATTCGTTAAAGGATCTGCCAGATTTTCATCAGTGTGTATATGATCCATTCTTACAAAATCTAATGAAATACACTCTCTTACAGTATTGTGCTTACGACGAATTTTTCATCTCTTGCTGTTGTAATAACGGTTCTCAACTTTTGCAATAGTCGCAGTACTATCGCAATGGATCAACACAGCGGTATCGGTTTTCTCCATATGGAGATCTCAGCTAGCAGATTTCTGTGCTTTTTCACTAGTAGTAGCTAGTGCTATCATTTCTGACTCCATAGCGGATTAAGCCAAAATAGTATGTTTATTATATTTTCAAGAAATGGCAACTCTTGTAGTACTGAAAATATGTCTACTAGTGGCTTTGGAATCGTCTGATGACGTACTCCAATCTGCATTACTATTTCCTCCAAGGACAACGGAAAACTTATGATAGCGTAATCCAAGGTTCATAGTTTTTTAAGGTATCTCGTAACTTTTCAATAGTGTGTCAATGCTCTATACTAGGTCTGCTAGTAAACCTGCATAATAATCCTACGACATAGGCAATGTCGGGTCTAGTACAATCAATGGCATACCGAAGGCTGTCAATGATGCTCGTATATTCAAACTGTCTTATATCTTTACCAGTGTTACTAAACAGTTTTACACATGGATCTTATAGTGTACCAGTAGGTTTACATTCAAAGTAATTATGTTTCTTTAACATCTTCTCAACATAATAAGACTGATTTAAAGAAATTCCCTTTTCAGACTTAGTAATCTTAATACCAAGAATTAAGCTTGCTTCGCCAAGATCTTTCATATCAAAATTGGTACATATTATGGACTTTACATGATTAACAGCATGAATATTTGAACCAAATATAAGCAAACTTCTACATATAAATATATGATAGTACAATTGTTATTCACGAATTTTTAATAAATACATTTGTCACATTCGTTTACTTTAAAACCATGTGAAATAACTAAATTGTCAAATTTCCATGCCATTGTTTAGGTGCTTGTTTAAGACCATATAGAGATTTATCTAATTCACAAACTTTATACTCTTGACCAGAAAAAAAAAACTTTGGCTGGTCCATATAAATCTCTTCCTCTGATTCACCATTCATAAAAGCACTTTTTACACCCCTTTGGTGAATTATAGATTATAAAGTGAAGTAAGAGAAATTAATACTTGAATTAATGTTACTCTTGTAACAGGTGAAAATATATCAAAAAAGTCAATGTTTTCTCTTTGTCTAAATCCTTTAGTTATAAGATAAGCCTTATATTTATCAATTTTACCATCAGGTTTCAACTTCTTTTTAAGTACCTACTTACAATCTATAGTTTTACAACCTATAGGTAAGTCAATACTATACTAAGTTTTATTAGATTCAAGAGAATCCATTTCATCATTTATAGCTTCTTGGCAGAGGTCTGAATCTAAAGAAGACAGAGCTTTTTTTTAGATTAGCAGGGTCCTTTTTTAGTGCATAAGCATTATATCGTGAACTAAAATCTTTAGCTATCCTAGCTCTTTTACTTCTTTTAGGTTCAGATTCAATTTCCGCATTATGTTCATTATTTATGTTTATTGGATTGTTAGTGGTAGATGTGCCCCACTGGTCCTAAATTTGAATGAAATTTTATTTTCAAAGAAATCAGCATCATTTGGCTCAATGATAACGTGAGCGTTCAAATCGAAAAATCTATATGCTTTACTGTTAATGGAATAACCAATGAAAACGTATTTATATGCTCAACTTGTCAATTTAATTCTTTTAGGGTTAGGAATACGAACATATGCTAAAGAACCTCAAGTTTTAAAATAAGACAAGTTGAGTTTATGATTTTTAAAAATCTCAAGTGAAATTTTGCTCTTAGATTTAGGAATTCTATTTAGAAAAAAACAAATAGTTAACAAATTCCCACCCCTCAAGTGTGATGCTGCGTCCGAATTTACTAAAATAGCTACAACTAATTCGGTAAGAGTTCTATTTTTTTCAACTTTACCGTTCATTTTAGTTAAATAAGGTGCATTTCTTGTATAAATTATGTCATGTTGAGTAAAAAATTCAATGAACAGGTTAGATTTATACTCTGTTACTCTATCACTTCGAAATCCACTAATTTTCTTATTAAATTGGTTTTAAATTTCAGTGACAAATAACTTATACATATATAGTGCATTACTTTTATTTTTTATGAGATAAACATTAGTGAAATAAGAGCAATCGCCAACAAAAATAATAAAGTAGCATTTGTCATCCTTAGTTAGAGTGCCATCAAGTTCACAGATATTAAAATGTATTAAATCTAAAGGTTTTGACTCTATAAACACAAATTTATGTGGGGATTTTGTAATTTTAGTTTGGCTACAATATTCATATTTTTCTGAATCACTTATGGATACTTTAGGGATTAAGTCTAAGTTGCTCATGTTATGAATTAGTCACTTATTAACATGACAAAGTCTAGCATTATGCCAAATATTAAAATTACACGACATATAAACAGAATTATTAACTTTATTCAAATCAATCGTTTAACCTAAACATCCCATCAACAGCATATCATTTACCAACAAAAACACCATTTAGTAACGTTGCACAAGACGGATCCAATAGTTTGAGTGGAAACTAGTTTGGTTTAAGAGAAACCAAATACTAAATTTTTCCTCATCTTTGAAGTATGAATAATATCTTTTAGCAACAAGTTCTTTCTAGTGGTAAACTTTAACTCCAAAGTCCTAATTCCAGCAATAGTAGTGGTGTGAATCTCTCAACATCACTTTCAGTTATAAGCGGCAATATATGTTTTAAACATTTTACGATCATAGCAGACATGGCGAGAAGCATCAGTGTCTACCCACCACCCTTCTGATCCACCGACTAGGTTGATCTCAATAAGCATAGTCGTAAGGGCTTCTTCAGTTAGATTAGTCTACAGTGCAGGATTTGGCTAATTTCGACACTTTCGTGTCATATGGTCTGGTTTTCCATGGTTGTAAACATAAGAACAACTGCCAAGTATCATTCTTTAAGAGAGCATTATGTTGTTTTTCTTACGCTGGTTATTGCAGTTCTTATTTGATTTGCACTTCCGATTTTTGAAATTTTTCGTATTTGCTTTCAGACTCACGTTTATGGATTTCTTAGTGTTGTTCCCAGATACAACAAGCATCTCTTGTTTTTGGTCCTTTTTCTGGCATCTTCTTCAATACAAAGACGGGTAACCAAACTAGGGGTAATTTATCAATTGGGAGGTAATTTATCAAGTAACACTACAACTAAAACTATTCATCTAATGTCATACCTTCAGAGATGATCTCATGTGTAATTTTCTGAAGCTCGTACGACTGTGCCTCTATAGATTTATCGTTTGTCATCTGAAACTTCAAATAGCGACTGACAGCAGGCTTTCTTAGTCCAGATCCTTGGTATCATATTTCTTTTACAGCGCATCTCAAATCTCCTTTGCTAATTTGTTTGAGTCGTAGTAATCGTCCAGATCGTTGCTGGGTTTGTTGAGGATGAAATTCTTGCATAGATAATCATGCTCCATCCAGATCTACAGCTCTTTTGATTTTTCTGTCGAGGCTCACACCTGCTCTACCTCATCTTCATTGGGTTTGTTTGACAAATGTGGTTTGTATGTTGTTAGTACAGCGACAACTTTCCGTAGAGTCAAAAAGAACTCCATCTTTTGGCGGCATCATTTGAAATATGAGCCCTAGAATCTGTATGGCGCAGCAGACACAATCAAAACCTCAAATACTGACATTGGAGCTGCAAAGTCGTAAGTGATTAAAGCCATAACGTCATAAAATTATTGTATCTCGATCTGAGTCTGTAGTGTCTTTGCGATTGAATTGTGGACTAGGTCACTATCTTTAATATGTTGTGCCATTGTGCCAAAATAGTGCAAGACGGTCTCTGATGCAACGCCGCCTCTAGAATAAAACAACCCTAAATCAATATCAACGGCTTTTTCATGAAGACTAGTGAGCCAATAGCATCCAAAAAATATTGCTCAAATGTAAGAAAGTTTAAGGCAGAAGAAGAGAGGTCGGTTTACAAAGTAATAAAAATTTTGTCTGATAGCTTGGTTCATATAAGGAAAATCCGAGTAGAAAATGAAGCCCAGTCATGAGAAAATACCAGATCTGATTTTACTGGGTCTTATTACCAAGTCAAAGTCGATTTGAAAATATACTGCCAAAAAATAAGGAGCTCTACATCATGTTAGCCCAGATCGGGTGGGTTCGATACGGTCGGTTGACGCGCATGCATGATGGAAAGCATGCTCTCCCTCCTCAACACAAAAGAAAATATTGATTGTCCAAGGGTTCATCCTTTCTTCTGTGAATCCTATATTTAATTAGATTTATTCTATAGTTCTCCACAATGTGGGAATATTTAATAGGTGGGATATCCTATCCTCTTTTCCATATTTTTAACGATTCATTTTAAAATCAAAATTTCCAACACTCCATACAAAAGATTTTATCAGTAAGTGGGACAGTAACATTGATCTACGTTGTAATCTATGTTTTTCATTATTCTAAAAATAGAGAACATTTATTTTTCAATTCTATTACTCTATAACAATATGGGACAACATTAAAAACAAGCTCAAGGTTTCGGGATTAAACAGTTGTGCCTCAAATCGGATACTTGATCATCTATCATTGGTTCAACACGGACATCCTTTTTTAATCATTTAATTGGTGTTGCTATTACTACCACAATTTGGCATATCTGGTGTGAATAACTCGAGAGTTTTTAACAACATTCAAACTCCAACCGACGTGAGAACTATCATAATCATACAAGACTATAGAAATTTTTTAATGCAACATAACATTAATCCTACTGAGATTAAAGGAAAAGAGAACATCTTTGCAAAATTTAAGATTAATGTCAATCCCAATTCGAATATTCGATGTTGGATCTAGGATAGCACTGTAGCTTCTACGCAAGGTCCCAGATGCGAATTAGTAATCTTCCTTCTTTTTCATGCACCACATCTCCAATTCGTTTGACCGCTCCAGCTGAGAACGCCATTTTGATTTTTTTTCATTTTTTTGGGTCTGGTTTCGAAAGAGCAAAGTGGCTTTGGATGAGAGATGTTTTGCATGAAGACAGCCGTGCATGGAGTTCGAAGTGTCTTTCGATTATTGTTTTTTTAATGTCGCTTTTTGGCTTTGCTTTGGAACAGTTTTTCGTATATACGTAGTTGCTCTAATACATTTAAATTCTGGTTATTTAGATTTCCAATGTAACTTGGTTATATGTCTTGTAAGCCCATATATGAAAATAGTATGTACTTTTTTTTTATGCAAGTTATATGCATTTAACTTAGAAGAATATGAGGTTTTGACAAGACATGTTATCGTAGTATATGTGTTTTCTGTTATTGTTGAAGTACCATTTCAAAACAAAAATAGTAGTATCTCTTGCGTTAACAAATTATATGGAGCTCTTAAATACTTATGTTGGTCTAATTATGAGAGAGTAAATCTAAATAAATTTATAGTAATGGTGTAAATAATAAGCAAGAGATATGCAATAAATTAAATGTGCAACTAACCGAATACCTTTGGCCTATTAGGTTTACCGTTAGGGCAACTCCAATAGATGAATTACATCCTGAATATGGACAAAAATTTTCTCCAATCGTTCGATTACGCTGTAATATTCAGCGTAATGTTCAGGATCCGGTTTAGGGCCCTGAACTGGGCTTGGACGCCCATTTTATGGGCGCCCAAGCCCTGGCGCCCATTTTATGGACGCCAGGCTTCTGGCGCCCATAAAATGGGCGCCCAAGCCCCTCATTTTTGGGGGGCCCTCAGGCACCCATTTTATGGGAGCCTGGCGCCAGGCTCCCATAAAATGGGTGCCTGGCATTAGGCGCCCATTAAATGGGCGCCTGACCACTGAACATCTCAGCCCACTTCAGGGCTGAATATTCAGGTCTCTGAATATTCAGCCCTGAATGGACTGGAGATGCCCTTATCATCACACAAAATAAGGGTATGAGACTTCAATCAATTAATTGACAAAATAAAGCAAAAGATTGTTGTTTGGAGCAGTAAAATTCTAAGTTCAGCTAGAAAATTGGAATTAGTGCACACAGTTATATATTTTGTTATTTAATATTAGATGAAAGCATGCCAATCTTTAGCTCTATCATATCTAAAGTTAATAGTATTTGTACTCGGTTTTTATGGCAAGGCAATCAACATAGATGGTCACGAATAGTCTTGCCTTGTATGGTGGTAATAATAAAAACCTCTCCTCCTTATTCATTAATAAAGGATAGAAATTGGATATTCTAAATTTAGCAACTAACGTCAAGTCATTTATACAATTGATACAAATATATACTAACGGTTTAAAAATTATTGGTGGTGGAATTTGACTAAGTCAGCTGAATTCACCTTTAAATTTGTATGGCAATGGCTACAACCATCTTCCATTGCTCTGAATTGAAGTTCTCACATATATTGAATAAAGTGTATTCTCATAAGATGTCATAGTGTTTGTATTTTGATCATTTAAATAGGTTGCCTACCAGAGACAAAATCAACAAATGGTGCAATTTATCAAAATGTGTTTTACGTCGGACACAAAAAGAAAGTGCATCTCATCTTATTTTTTTGTTATTTGTTCTAAAGCTATTGTGGACAGTAAACTACAGTTTTCAAGCCTAACAATAACCTTAGTGACATACAATCTGGCGCCATTAATTTTTGAAGTCATACTCATTCATATCTTGGTCAGTTTTACATATTTTAATCTGGCGCCATTAATTTTGTTTTTGCTGAAGAAGAAGACAACCCTTTGTTTGTTTATTTTTTTTAGCTATGGTTTTTTACTGATATTATTTTTGAAGTTGGGCTACCCTTTCGAAAAAAGTTTCTTATTGAATCTATATTAGGCCTATGACGTCTAATTTATTTACAACGTTTCTAAATTTAAATTAAATAAAATCTCCTATTATATTTAAATTTATAAGTTATATACACAATTTTATTTTATAGATATACGCGCATGTACCATAAACATATATGTATGTGTGTGCATGTGTAACATGATAACCCTGCAATATATAACATGTCTATATATAGACGTTGAGATTTACATTGTAATGGACATGTTAGCTCATCGAAATGTATTGTATGTTGTCCAAATATATGTATTTATATAAAAATATAAACCATATACACACACACACATAAACCACTATTAGAAAATTGTCAAATAGCGACGGAGAGGAGCGACGGCCTCCGACGGCTTCCGACGGGCCGTCGGCGGCCGTCGGAAGCCGTCGGAAAATTGCGAATACCTGCAGCTCGGCCGAGCCTTTCTTCCTCATTTCCAACCAACTCAAATTAGCAAAAAAAAACCCAAATCACCATTTTCCGCCTCCAATCGCTGATTTCATGATTTTTTCTCCTTCCCCGCTGTGAATTCAATACCTCTTGCTCTTAATCTCAGGTATAATCTCTTATTTTTGTGAAAAATTTAGTTTTTATCCTAATTGTAGATTTGCATAAATTGATAAATTAGGGCGAATTAGTGATTGCAATTGTTTCCAATAGCGTAATAACGGTTTATAGCATCACATGGTATACTTATTTCATTTTTTATCGTGAAATTGTGAAAAACATGTATAATTTGTGATTGTTCATGTATATGTAAATCGTTGTGTATGCTTTGATTCGGCGATTGTATACGTTATCTGGGATAAGATAAAATGATTGAATGAACTAGAAGTATTATATTGTGCACGCATTTACTTATGAAAAAAATGCATTACTCTAAATTATAATTGTGTATATTGAAAAATGACAAAAATGTTAACCAAACCTTAAGTTGATTTAATACGTCGAATAAATGTGTTAAATTAATATATATTATTGTAAATGTGAACAGTGAGTAAAACTGTATTTTTTCGTAAAATGCGCGTATGTAACTGACAAATGTCCCTTAGAGAGTTTTTGGCCCCGTCTGACGAGTGTTGTACATGATCGTTGTATAAATAGTCGTTTTTTCGAAAAACGACTATTTATATTCATCTGGTACAATGTTTGTCGGATTTGTTCATGTATTGGACAAGTTATGAACACAGTAAGTATTTACATTTTGTATACTACTTCGTCTCAAACGGTTCATAAAATTTCGGTCTAACTTTTCTTTTTTGTTTCCTGCGTACACGCATTTGTGTACAATGTAGGGAACAAAAGGGAAATGCTGCTGAAATTTTGTTGAATCGAGACAAATTAATATACGAAATGTAAATGCTTACTGTGTTTGTAATGGGAAGTAGGATGTCTGACCAATGGAAAAAAAATTATATATATTTTTAAATCGATACGTTAAAAAATAAAATGTGCCCTATTTGAAAATATTTTTAAATTTGTGAAGTTGTTCTTTAAATTCAAAATATTATACGACCATGAAAATAATCTTTTTTGAATTTGTATTCTTCAAAATAAATATTAAATTTTGAACTTCTTATTTTATCAAATAGGAAAAATGATTGATTATTTTGTCGATCGGAGGAGATAGATGTACCAAAGAAAAGGACCGAGGGGCTCAATAAAAGAAGATTTTTATAATGGTATAAATGTGTTTGTTGAATTCGCTTTAAGTAATAACGAAAACGATCCAGAAATTCGTTGTCCGTGTAGTAGGCGTAGACATTTGAACTATTTGTTACAAGATAGTGTGAAAGTTCATTTGTGCCACACGGTTTCGCACCCGAGTATTATGTTTGGGATCGGCATGGAGAAATTGTAGCAAATACTTCTGTAGAATCTGAAAGTGTCGTTAACGAAATAGTTTCAACGACCCGTATAGAAAATATGGTCGAAGATGCAGCACGATCAATGTTTCCTATTGCTGAAGTTGACGACGATGATAGAAATGTTGAAGAACCAAATATTGAAGCAAAAAAAATTTATGATTTACTAGATGCTGCTAAGAAACCTATTTGGGATGGTTGTAAAAGCGGCACTCAACTGTCAGTAATCGCAGAATACATTGCGATGAAGTCAAAATACAACATCGCTGAAGCTGGGTTTACGGCTGTTGTACAAGCTGCAAAAAGACATATGCCGCCCGATAATCTAATGTGTGAAAATCACTACGAAGTTAAAAAACTTATGTCGGCTTTTGGTTTACCGTATCAGAAAATAGATACATGTTTAAAAGGCTGCATGTTGTTTTGGAAAGAAGACGCAAACCTTAGAAATTGTAAAGTTTGTAACCAGGAGAGATACAAACCAAGAAAAAAGAAGGGGAAGAAAGTTCCGTACAAGCGTATGCACTACTTACCCATAACTCCAAGACTTCAAAGATTATATGCATCTTCTGTAACTGCATCTAATATGAGATGACATAGCGTGAGAACAGAGGAAGAGGGTACGTTGACACATCCGGCCGATGGAGAAGCATGGAAGCATTTCGATAAAACGTATCCAAATTTTGCAGTGGAGAGTCGAAATGTTAGATTGGGATTATGTACGGACGGTTTTTCTCCATTTTCTCATTTTGGTTCTAAATATTCATCCTAGCCCATTATCGTCACACCGTATAATTTACCTCCATGGATGTGTATGAAAACGCAATATATGTTTCTTACTATTGTCGTTCCTGGCCCCGACGATCCGACACAAGGAAACGATGTATATTTACAACCGTTGACTGAGGAGTTAAAAATACTGTGGAACGAAGGAGTGGAAACACACGATGTGCCCAAGAAGAAAAATTTTCGTATGTTTGCTTCTTTGTTGTGGATTATAAGTGATTTTCCTGCCTATGTAATGCTTTCGGGATGGAGTACTGCCGGTCGTCTAGCATGTCCATATTGCATGGATGAAACACGAGCGTTTTCTTTACCTCGTGGCAAGAAAATTTCATGGTTTGACTGTCATCGATATTTTCTCCATGTAAATCATCCCTTCAGAGGAGACAAGAAAAACTTTTTAGCTAATAGAGTAGAAACCAGACAACCACCGACGATATGGTCAAGCGAAGACATATATGAACTTGTTAAGGACTATCCAAAAATATATGAAACTGGCGAGCAAACAAAAATTGAAGGCAAATCAGTTGTTCATAACTGGTGCAAACAAACTATTTTTTGGGAGTTGCCGTATTGGAAACATCTTCTACTTCGCCATAACATAGATGTGATGCACAATGAGAAAAATGTATTTGATAATGTTTTTAACACAATTATGAATGTGAAAGGGAAGACGAAGGGTGATTTGAAATCAAGACGTGATATAGAAGAATTATGCAAATGTCTTGAGCTTCACATAAAACCAAATGACAGTAAAAAACCCAAAGCATGTTACGAATTAGATAATAATCAAGTTAAAGCTGTGTTAAAATGGGTGGAAGGGTTAAGATTTCCTGATGGAATATCATCAAATCTTCATAGATGTGTTGACTTTAAAAATGATAGATTGAGCAGAATGAAAAGTCACGACTGTCACATAATGATGGAAAATTTATTTCCGTAATGTTCAAAGAACTACTGCCGTTAAAAGTTCGGAAGATAGTAACGGAGCTTAGTATGTTTTACAAAGAGCTTTGTTCGACTACTTTAAAAGTGCAACGTTTACGTAAACTTGAAGTGGACATTCCTATATTGCTTTGCAAATTAGAGAAAATATTTCTGCCAGGTTTTTTTAATGTGATGGAAAATTTACCTGTTCATCTCCCATCTGAAGCACGACTTCGAGGTCCTATCCAATATGGATGGATGTATCCATTTGAGAGGTGTGTAATATGTTATAACGTAATTTAATCGCATTTGAAAGATGAAGTTAATATAAATTAATTTTGCATAGATATTTGAGTCATCTGAAGAAAAAAGTGAGGCAAAAAGCACGAGTTGAAGGTTCGATATGCAAATCTTACATCGAAGAAGAAGCTTCGTTCTTTTTCTCTCACTATTTCAGTGACCATGTGAATATTTCATTTCAAAGTGTTCCTCGTAATGACAAAGGCGACGAACAAGAGTCCTCTCAAGCAATGTTATCTATTTTTAGAAACATGGTCGGCCTTCTGGAAAATGTGTAGAAATATGGCTAGACGATAGCGATATTCATGTAGTACACACTTATATTCTTCTAAATTGTGTCGAGGTTGCACCATTTGTTAGGTAATCTAAAATAATAATTTGTGTTTTATTCTTTTCTATAATGCATGCGCGTGTATAACCTAATGTAATAATTTGTTTATATTAACAGTGTTTATGAACGTGAACATCTGAACGGAGATCTCAGTAAAGAATTTTCCGGTTAGTTTTCAAATTACGTTTATGAGCCGAGAAATTGTGTTGTTGACGAAGGGTTGAAACATCTTGCGATGGGACCAAAAAAAGTGGTCAAGACATATCCAATATATTTCGTTAATGGATATAAATTTAACACCAAAGAATGCGGTGCAGAAAAATTAACAAATAATACTGGTGTATTTGTTAAAGGTAGTGACGATCTAGAAAATCATTTAAATGATTTTTATGGCGTTCTGACACAAATTTTGCAACTGACATATTTCTCACGACCCACGGATGAGGTGTTTCTATTTAGATGCAATTGTTTTAGCAATGTTTCAGGTTCTGGAATTAATGTGCACAAGGATTATAATCTTATCGAAATAAAGCATACATCGCACTATCATAAGTATGATTCTTTTGTACTAGCCAAGCAAGCATTTGCAAGTTTATTACGCTCCTTATCCGTCTCTAAAAAGAGATAAAGCAGATTGGTCTGCAGTTTTTAAAACAAATGCCAGATTCACATTCGATGGGAAGAATATTCCGGACGAACAAGCTTATCAGGTAGATCTTGAGCAAAATAACGAAATAATAATTACAGACGATCATACAGATTTTGGTCCTTTGATCGATGAATCAAATGTTTTGGTAGAAGCGTTTGACAGTGCAGAGGAAAATATCGTCGAAAACGAGACCGAATCTGAATCAGAAGACGATGATGACTGATATAAATCTGAATCTGCTTTTTTGCAATTGATGTAACTATGCCGAATTCTTGATGTATTATTAAATTGATGTAACTATGCAATCAAATCCGTTTACTATTGTAATTTTCATGTTTTATGTTATTTCAATTTGTCATTTATTTAGTAATTTTTATTAAATATGCAATGAACTCTGCTTATCGTTGGAAGAGTACACCCATTATGAATCAGGTATAACACACTTCCATTTTTATTTCCATTTCAGTCATTAATTAAGAAATTTATACCGTTGATGTCGGTTTCATATGAAATATATTTCATTACCATGTTATTATTCTCTTATATAATGATGTGTATATGTCACATGTTTATCATTATG
Organism: Allium cepa; assembly: GCA_030765085.1. NCBI lineage: Eukaryota > Viridiplantae > Streptophyta > Magnoliopsida > Asparagales > Amaryllidaceae > Allium > Allium cepa. The sequence continues at coordinate 477,430,952 of CM060931.1, forward strand.
TCATATAGAGGTGGGAGCTCTTCCCGATCGTCAGGAGGTGATGGCAGTGGCCCATCGCAAGAGCCACAGCGTGTAGTTGTATCGTTAGTCCCTAGAGCAGATGGGTAAGAATTAAATTTTATTCAGCATCTTATTTTTTATATGATATACGTACGTACTTATCTATATCGTACTTAAAAACAGGGGGTTCGACCTACTTCCCTCTAAGGTTGTGCTGGACGTCTTTAGAGCTTCTTGTCGCAGTAGGATGAGTGCTTGCTGGCCGAAGTGGGATAACATCCCTTCTCACATCATAGAGTGCATATGGCAGGATGTCCTAGTATGTATATTTTTCTGTTTTCCATTTTTAATTCGTTTTTGTTGTTTTTCTACTGTTTATCGTTTAAAGTTTAATCTTTTTTTTAACACAGGCTAAGATAGACATCCAGACAGACGATCTGATGCTGGCACGAGCATACTGGATGAAGAAGATGCGCAAGAACTATAGGGACACGATATATGAGATTAAGAAATCTGGTAAGAAACCACGGTGGATGGGAGAGAGCATGTAGCAAGGTTGGTTGAGATACTGGGAGACGGACGAGGCGAAGGCAAGTATACTAATTTTTTTTAATTATTAATTTGACGTGATCGAAAAATAATGTATCAAATTTTGAATGTACAGGTAGAGTCGGATAGAAACTCTGCAAATAGAAATAAGATTCCGGTCACTCATCGCGGAGGATCGAAGTCGTTTCAGCGTATCGGCAGGAGTTGGTAAATTTACTGAATAATAAATGTAAATAGTTTATGCGATATGATTTTAAATATATAATAATTGTATGTAACAATCAACTTCAGGAAGCCGAGACACATGGTCCTGTCAGCTATATGGACGTGTTCACCCGTACGCATGCTGTCGAGCATGTTAATCCAGACGGGACTGTTTCGTATACATGGCAGGACGATAAATCCAGCAAAAGCCATGTAAGCATATTTCATTTTATTTAGTATTAATAATTATTTTAATTTTTAAACTATGATGAAATAAGATATGATATTATTAATTTGTTAATGCAGGAGATGTTTATGGAGCAACGGCAGAAACTCCTTACTGATACAGGTCGAGATCAGCTGACGACCGATGAGGAGGATGTTATTTTTGAGTCTGTTATGCATCCAGCAGAGCATGGTCGACGATACGGATTTGGCAATCTAGCGGTAAATAATTTACTTTTTTTTAAATACTTCAAATATGATATTTTGACCTTTTCAAAACAATAAACTTGGATTTTATTCATTTTTCAATTATTGTAGGCTAGTAGTCAGAGTAGGGGATGGCGGAGTAGACCTCAGAGCGATCTAGCAGATATAGAAAAATTGCGGACTAGAGTGTCCCAATTGGAGGAGCGGAACCACTAACAGGCCGTGCAGACCGCACAGTTGTTAGAGTACATGCAGCAGTTCGGTGGCCGCTTCCCTTCATCGGCTGGCTCTAGATCTGGAGAAGATTGATTCATTGTTTGCTTACTTGTTCGTATGTTCGTTTAGGTATGTTTTTTTAGTTTAGAATGATTTGGAAGACGGCGTAGGTAATTGTTGATTTATGTATAATTATGTTTGAAACACTTGGTTCTGTAGTTGTATGAGGATGTGTATGAGAATATTGATGAATTTGTGTATTAACAACATGGCAGAAAAGTTATTGTTAGGATTAATGTTAATGTTTGAATGGTTATGTATATTTTGTATTTTAATTTGATGTAATTTTAGTTATTTGTGTGTTTATTGAATATTTTGTAGTTTGGGTTTGGATATTTGGTTGGATTATTGTATGTTGGATTGTGCAGTATTAATATCATAGTGTCTGGAAGAGAAATGTGGTTGGAAGGCTGTATTTGCAGCGAATTTAAAAAAAACAGCAGATTACCGACGGCTTACAGGTCAAAATTTCCGACGGCTTTCGACGGCTCTCGGCGGCCAATAGAATACTATTTCCGACGGATTCCGACATCCGTCGGAGTCGTGTGCGACAGCTTCCGTCGGAAGCCGTCGGAAATACTGCTCCTCGACGCAGTAATTTCCGACGGCTTTTCCCGACGGCCGCCGATGGCTTCTGACGGCCGCCGACGGTTTTCGGCCGTCGGAAAACATGATTCCCCTTGTAGTGCACATACATACATGCATATATACGTATGTATATAACTAATATAAAACGTAAAATGTTGATTATGTATATACATATATGTATATGTATGTATTATTGTGATAAATATGAACTAACATATGTGTGTGTGCACAATATGTTAAAGGTTTTTTAAATTATGAATTATTATATATATCTATGTGTGTACGTTTTATGGAAAAAAATAATATTTTAAATATATATAAACATATTTATAATATCATATATATATACACACACCTATATTAATCAAAACTGAGTTAGAGCTATCGGAAAACATTGCTAGAGAAGACTTACCAACTCAGAGGCAAGAGAAAAACAGCTACTGGAGAACTGGAGGTGGAAGGTTGCGAGACCAGAAAATCAAGCAAACACCGAGGAGCCACCTTAGAGATCGAAGCTGAAGAACCCTAAATCAACTTAGAAAAGTATGTGTTAAAGTCTTGTTAGTCGAACTTGTCAGATGAGGTGTCATTGATATATTGCTATATATTGTAGTTGTAAATGCGTTTGGGCCGCATAGCCCTCTATAATTCCATCAACCTATTTTCAAATAATAATAATAATAATAATCAAATAATAAAAATTAAACATTTCCAAACTGTATGCATAGCACAACAAAAATGTAATTATAATTTTATAATATTAAAATATATGAAATTATTAATTAGTCCAAAAACGATAGAATATTAATAAAATTTATTTCAAAACATATTATTCAAATTTTAAATTTTCAAAAAATCTATTATGATATTTTACGGCCAGGAAAATTATGTCAAAATTTTTCTCAATCAGATTTTTACTTTTAATTAATTAAATGTTTTTGGCTGTTTGTTATAGCAATGTTAAAAAAATAAATTTTCATTTAAATTCTCATTTTCCACCTTGAAGCTTATTTCATAATAAAATAATTTATAAAATTTAAAAGTTAATTTTAAAAAAATATTTTATTTTATATAAATTGTTTAAATAATATACAATAATATTAAGTAATAGTAAATAGTTATTAAGAATTAATTTACAGCTACCGAAGATTATAATTATTGCAAGTATGCATTCCTTAAAATATATGTTCAATTATTAGCATGATATCATGATATAATTAAATACATATCATATAATTTGAATTAGATGATATATTAATACATATATGAAGTAATAATTATTCTAAATAAAATATTCGGCCGTGCATATCAGATCTATACGTGAAAAAACTGTTTTTTTAATGAATACATACTTACAAAAATCCTAGTATATGACAACGTCAGTAGATATAAGAATCGTCACCTTACCAACATTATAATAATAATATGTTTGAATAATAGAATGTTATTCGGAAATTATAAACCGTATATAATATAGTAAAATTTACCTAAAACTAATGCCTTGAAACATACCTAGTAATGATGAATTCTCTCTCTTCTGAAAGCTTCTCGATTCGGCAGATTACTAATCCTTGAAGCGTAGACCTTTAACTGTCTAATATAATTGTCCTTTGAGTTGGTTTGAGTTGGATTTTCTTGAGCCCATAGAGAATGAAATTGGCCAGCAACGGAGGGGATAGTGGCAGCCAAAAAAAGATCTAATCAATTTAGGGTTTGAGATCTTTAAATAATGGATGAAAGAGAGAAAGTCACGAATCATATCTCATAACAAGTCTCACTAAATTTAAGTTACCAATTTCTAACACCCATAACCCTCGCCCTTTATGGTCCCCAATACAGTCGAAATTATAAACCCGTCATTATGGGCCAATATCCCATTTAAGCTCAAATAAATACTATTAATTGAATAAGATTAGGTCTTGGCTACTGTACTTTTGAAGTGGAGCTTCAAGGCAAGGAAAAGTCGGCTAGCTAAAGGCTTACATTTTATTTTGGTTCACGTGTGTTTTGTTCTTGCTTTTGTTCTCTCTTTCTTCTTTGTTTCCCTTGTCTGGTTTTGTACTTTTCTTGGTTCAATGTCAATACTCTGACTTTAATCTTTTCTTTTGTGTGGTAATATAATAACTAGTAAGGGCCCAATCAACCCTCTGCTGCTTGGCAAAAAATACTGTTAATTAAGTCAAATTTAATTATCGATATTGCATATCGATCGATATATTTATTACTATTATAAATATATACAACGTATTTATTCCTAAAATCATATTCAAATTTTTTTAAATAATGTTTCAAAGATATTAATTATAATTACAAACTAATTAAATCGTTTGGTCTAAACAAAATTCATCATTTCGGTTATGTGACTCGTTAGGTGTAAATTCGATCAACGATTTACATCGAACTATTCGTATGTTAAGGCTCACATGTCACTTAGTAGATGATGATATTTTAGCCAAATTTATCGCTTAGTTTTGATAAAATCCAATTTCACTTTAATAAGGGTTACTCCATTGTGATATTTATTTACACCAATTCCTTTCATCAAAATTATATTACTTTGGACTTAGGGAATTCGGTAATGGTCAAAATTCCAATATTATCCATATTCAACTCTATAGTCGAAACACCAAAGCCTTGATTCAATAATAACAATTATTATTAATCGCACTATTCTTGCCAGAGATTTTGAATTTCAGTTGACTTGAGTGATCATGAAAATAACCCCGTATAAGCGAGGAGACGAATCCTCTCTTGGATAGTGCTTCACTTCCAATACTTCAACTCGACTTTACTATAGTCAGTCAATGGACGTCATGCTATGATTTAACTATAATCAAAGCAAAGCTTTCATATTGAAGATTGACAGTATTCTTGAATCGAGAGAACTATTAAATCAATCACGTCGATATTTTCTATTTGACCTTCATTGTATTAACCAATAGAAGACTATCGAGTGGGTCATTCCATATTTATTTAATAAGTAACAACTATCAGTACGTAACCCTTAGATGACATCAACAGTCATGAGAACCCACTGTCTAACATTTGAAGAGCATTACATACTCTAGTCTCAACGAATTCATCGATATCTAGTCTCGGTGCTTCTTGACTAGGAACATTCAAAATGATGTGTTTTATAATATTATGATACAATACTCATGATTACCACTATTTGTTATTTCTGTCACAAACACATCATTCGCGGATTTTCCACTAAATATATTTTAATTAAATATTTAATTATTTATGGCACATTATAACAAATATATCACAGAAAGAATAACACCTTAATTGCGAATGAAAATTGATTTTAGAGTTAACTAATTTATGATAAATCATAGAATTGCCCTTAGGGCATACCACTAAGTCTATCAATCCTCACTTGCACTTGGGACCAATTATGGAATCTTAATCCTATCTCTTTAATCGGCTTCTTGAGAACTGACCGAGTCAGGCCTTTTGTTAATGGATTCACTATGTTGTCCTTGGTATCTACCTTTTGTATCACGACTTTTTTCTTCTCAATGAACTATCTAATTAGGTGAAACTTTCGAAGAATATGTCATGACTTCATGTGTTCTCTTAGCTCCTTTGCAGTCTATATCGCTGCATTATTATCATAGAACAACGCTATAGGATTCTTGGTATCGAGAATCACTCCGAGCTCACTTAAGAATTTCTACATCCAAACTACCTCTTTAACTGCTTCATTGAGTGTGATGTCATCGGCCTCCATCGTGGAATCAACATCTGCTTCTTGTTTGAAACTTTTCCAACTAAAAACTTCTTCGTTAACTGTAAAGACATAAGCAGACATTGATTTACTATCATCCATTTTGCTTTGAAAGCTTGAATCTATATACCCCTCCATAAGGAGGTCTTCAGTCCCATATATGAGGAATAAGTCCTTAGTATTTCTTAAATATTTAGGTATACATTTCATGGTTGTCTAATATTTTTCTATGGGATTAGATTGGTATCGACTTATACATCCTAATGTGTATGTGACATCCCATCTAGTACATAGCATAGCATACATTACGGATCATATGGTTGAAGCATATGGAATCCCCTTCATATGCTTCTTCTCCACATTGGTATGAGGAGCATCCTTCTTAGAAAGAACGATTTCATATTGCATTAGAACATTTCCACGCTAGGAATTCTCCACACCAAACATTTTCAGTATAGTCTCTATGTATGGGGATTTGAACAATCCCAATAGCCTCTTAGGTCTATCTCTATAGATCTATATACCAAGGATATATAGGTTGCTCTTCCAAAACCTTCATCGAGAAGTTCTTAGAAATCCAAGCCTTCACTGATTGCAACAACGAAGTGTCATTGCTAATCAACAACAGATCATCGATGTAAAACACTAAGAATATGATAGTGTTGCCCTGTTCCTTTTTGTATACGCACGTTTCCTCTATGTTATGATGATAAAAACCAAACTATTTGATTACTTTATTAAGACACTTATTCCAACTTGTTGAAGCTTGTTTAAGTCCATAAATGGACTTTGACAACTTGTTAGCCTTGCTCTCACTTCCACTGGCCATAAAACCCTCGGGATGTGACATATAAATGGTTTCTTCTAAATCACCATTTAGAAAATCCTTCTTTACATCTATTTTTCATATTACATAGTCATGGAATGCATCAATGGCTAGCATAACCCGAATGGACTTAAGCATGACTACAGGTGAAAAGATGTCATCATAGTCAACTTGTTGAATTTGAGAAATCCTTTTGCAACTAGCCTTGCCTCATAAGTCGTCACTTCACCATATGCATTTAGCTTTTTCTTAAAAATCCATATGCAGCGGATGAAGTCCAAACTTTTTTCATACATGGAATCCATCTCGGATTTCATTTCTCCGAGACAGAGTGCAGAATCTTTACTCTGTTGTGCATGTTGGAAGGTTAGAGGAGTGTCACCATCTAAAACAGTCATCCTTCTCGTCGTCCACAAGAAAACTGCAGTATCTCTCTAGTGCACGAGATTCCTTACTAGACTTTCTAATATGTTGCGTGTTTTCATATACGGGTGAAATTGGTTCTCCCACATGTTTAGTTTTAGTGTTAATTTCATGGATCTCATCCTAATCTACCATCTCATTGTTAAGTTCCTTTGATAGAAATTCTTTCTCTAAAAAGACAGCATGTCGAAAAATAATGACTCTTTGTTCCCCATATTTTAGAATATATACACCCATTGAGTTTTCAGGATATCCTATAAATTTAGGAAGTATTGATATTGCCTCTAATTTATTCGGACTAATGTTCTTAAGATATTCTAGAAAACCCCATACCCTCATTTTTTAGTTAGGATTTCTTACCATACCACATCTCATATTATGTTCTAGGCACACATATAGTAGGTAGCAAGTTCAACATATGTGATGTGGTTTCTAGCGCATGCTCCTAATAGCGTAGAGGTAACTCAGCTTACCCATCATGGAACGAACCATATCTAATAAAGTGTGATTCCTGCGCTTTGACATACCATTGTATTGCAGAGTATAGAATGAAGTAAACTGAGAGATAATCCAATCATTTTTATGTTGTCGGGAATCCTGTCCAACATACTTGCCTCCTCGGTCAGATTCAAGGATCTTAATTGTTAGGCCCTCTTGATTTTCTACTACATTTTTATAGTTAATAAATTTCTCATGGACATTGGATTTTTTCTTATAAGATAAAGATATCCTAGTTTGGAGAAATCATCAGTGAAGGTAACAAAGTAAGAACTATTATTTTCGATAACTATAGGTATCGAGCTATGATGATCCAGAATTTTGGATATTTGAAAATGGAATATTTAATTGATTTTAAATATTTAATAGTTAATTTTTAATTTGAATTTCAAATATATCTATTTATTGGGTAATTTAAACATTGAATTTAATAATTAAAAATTGGGTAAAATAGGAAATCTAGAGTTTCAAGCTTGTTAAAAATAATTTGAAGGCTTACAAAATCTATATTGATAATACTGTTAACCCGCCTTTCGGCAAGGCTATGGACAGGCGGATTTAACTAAAACAACTTTATGATTATCATGGCTAAAATATGATGGATTCGATTCAAATGGATGGTGTTCACTTGGATAGATGATAGGTCGTTCGGTCAGAAGGAAATGGTTCGAAGAGTTTGGAATTCGATCTTGTGGCTCGGCCCTTCGGCATTGCAATATCCGGTCGATGTATGGAAGTTCATGAAGATCGTTTGGTTTTGGCTCGGCATTGTCACTCGGCATTGGATGTCGTTCGACATTGTACCTCACTCAGCATTGGAAGTCGCTAGACACTGGATGTCGTTCGGTATCGGATGTCGTTCGGCATCGTACCTCGTTCGGCATCGTACCTCGTTTGGCACACCTCTCCTCGTTCGGTACACCTCCCTTCGTTCGGCATACCTCCTCTTGGTCGGCATACCTCTTCTCGGTCGGCATACCTCCCATCGTTTGGTACACCTCCCCTCGTTCGGCATACCTCCCCTCGTTCGGCACACCTCCCTTCGCTCGGCATGAAGCCTCGCTCCGCATTAAACGTCACTCGGCATCGCACCTCGCTCATCATCGCACCTCGCTCGGCATCACACCTCGCTCGGCATCGTACCTCGTTCAGCATACTAACTGCTCAGGGTCGGTCGGCATAATGAAGTAGGGTTCGGCTATGTCCTTGGTGGGCCCAAACTACTCAGGAGGCTAACAACTTGGTTTTGCCTATAAATACAGCATGTGGGTCTCCAAATGGGGGATCTTCTTCTCTCCTCTTTCTAACTTTCTACTTTCTAAGGCTAAGGTTGGTTTACCACTTTGTAACTGTATTCGATTGTTACAGTAATAAAAAGGAAATTATTGGACTGGACGTATGCCGGAGTTAGCCGAACCACTATAAAATCTGTTGTTCTTTATTGCTTTTACTTGAATTTTGACTGTTCTTCACATTATTACTCTCTACATACACTCTATCTGTTATCGGTGACTGTTAGTTGGTGTTTTCATCTACATTTGGGTGTTAGTGACCAATTTTGGCGCTAACATTTTGGTGATTTCACCGAGAAGGCAAGCACCCAGGGATCTGGAAGCAAGGAAATGGATTCTAGGAAGCAATAACTAGGCCATCAGCAAGGAAGCAAGTGACAGAAAGGAGCAATCGGGAAGAAAGTCAAGAGGCTTCCTTTGGAGTTGGAGCAGGTCAAGCATCCATCTACATCACCAGAGACGAGATGGAAGCAATGTTAAAAAGACAAGAGGCGATGATGCAGGCTATTCTCAGATAATTTACACAAGCAGGAAATGCAGGAGCCAGATCCATGGAGCTGGATCGGAAGCGCTCAATCAGCAAGCGGAAGGAATGGTTCAGCAGGGGGTAGCCCCCAATCAGCAGACGGCTATCAACCTGGATGGATCTAGACTCAAGGGCATACCACCAGGAAACGCTAGACCAATACATGGAGGGATACCAGATGACACTGTATGACCCGACACTAACAGGAGTGCAGGAGTACGAGATGAGGAGTATGTGCCAGAATTCCCTCGTGAACTCGGAAGGCAGACCTGAGGCAACGGACAAGGATTACAGCTCGGGGACAACGATAGATTAGCGAAGATGGTCAGACGGGCTGTGAGAGGCGGATTGGTAAACAAAGACTTGGAGGATATGAATATGAGTCGCTTTACTCCTACTATCAGGCAAGCTAGGAATCCGTCGAACTTTAAGCTACCAACATTGGATAAGTATGATGGGAGAACGGATCCCACCGTTCATCTGACAAAGTATATGAGGCATATGGAGGTACTGGGGGGCATCAAATGAGGTCATGGCTCGATGCTTCCTATTGTATTTGACGGATATCACAGGCATGTGGTTCAGACAACTGGAGAATGGTTCTATTGGTACATGGACGGAGCTGATTGAAAAGTTTATGAGACAGTTTCGGGTCCATATAGTCAGACCTAAGAATGTAATGACCTTGACATCGATGAAGCAATGGAAGGGAGAGTCACTCAGGAACTTCTTAACTAGGTTCAACGTAGCAGTAGCGTCAGTGGATCGGCCCGATCCGTCCATGGTATTGATGGCAACAGTGTCAGGAATCGTGGATAATTCAGATTTCAGGATATCATTGGAACGGGACCCACCAAGGGACCTTGGGGAGTTCTACCATAAGGCGGAATGGTTCCTGAGATAGGAGGATGCACTGGCTGAGAGAGTAGGGAGAGAGGCTGAAGTTTATGCAGTGAGGGGTGGAGGTCCATCCAGGGAGGATCCAAGTAAAGATGATAAAGGAAAAAGGAAAACAAATGGCAACGGTGGCACTTCGAAGAGGCCTCAAAGGGAGTCAAAGTTTTCTTCTTACGCAGATTTAACTGAGATTCTAGAAAGGATTTACTTGGACACTCGAATGCGCCTCCAATATCGAAGGCCGGCAAAGAGAGAGCCTTTAGAATACGAACGGATAGCGGGAAAGCATTGCCTATTCCATGAGCTGGATGGGCACAACACAAACGACTGCAGGCATTTGAGGGATATCATTGAGGAGCATGTAAGAAATGGTCATCTACAGCAGTATGTTAGGAATCGAGCTGTGGCAGTGGGATAGGAGCGACCACCGCCTACTTCGAACGAAGGTGGCACTGGACTTGGGCAACGTCAACTCATTATCAACTAAACAGATTTATGGTTTTGAATAAGTAATAGAACTTAAAGTAATATGGCTAGGTCACTTACACACGTACGGGATCGAGGACGGTCGCTAGGCGTGCTCTGAGATGACAAAAAACTATAGTGCTTGGGTTATAAATCCTGTTTTCTTCCTGTTTTTCTGCAAACTTTGGTTTTTCCTTTGGAACTTTGGAAATTTACTTTTCTTTGGTATGGTTTTGGAGTTTGGACTGAATTCCCGGTTTAGTTGGTTTTTTGGTTTGCCATTTTGGTATGGATATTTGATTTTTGATATGGATTTTTGGTTTTTTGATTGGATTCGCATCAATGTATTAAACAGTTCAGGTTTTGCAATTACTGTCCCGACCGAAGAGATGGGGCAGTGATCGCGAGTTACGAGTCCCTTTGTCAAAGAGCGATGGAATGGACTCGGATGGAATGTAAAAAGTCCTTGGCCGAAGTGCCAAGGCCAGTGAATATGAAAGTCCTTGGTCGGAGTGTCGAATCCAGTGAATATCAAAGTCCTTGGCCGGAGTGCCAAGGCCGGTGAATATCAAAGTCCTTGGCCGGAGTGTCGAGGCCGGTAAATATCAAAGTCCTTGGCCGGAGTGCCGAGGCCAGTGAATATCAAATTCCTTGGCCGGAGTGCCGAGACCGGTGAATATCAAAGTCCTTGGGCTGAGTGCCGAGGCCGGTGAGTATCAAAGTCCTTGGCCGGAGTGCCGAGGCCGGTGAGTTTCAAAGACCTTGGCCGGAGTGCCGAGGCCGGTGAGTATCAAAGACCTTGGCCGGAGTGCCGAGGCCGGTGAGTATCAAAGTCCTTGGCCGGAGTGCCAAGGCCGGTGAGTATCAAAGTCCTTGGTTGGAGTGCCGAGGCTGATGAATATAAAAAGTCCCTGACCGAAGAGTCGAGGCCGAAGAACATACAATCCCTTGATGGGAAAGTTGAGGCTGGAACAGGAGAACGCGACCTGGCGAGGCCTACGGATTCAAGGTTAAAACTGGAGAGGTCATGGACTTAATAATATGGTTATGAACAGGATATGGACTTTGGATATCAGATTTGAGGCTATTCAAAACATACCTTCCAATAGCAAGGCATGTTTTAGGAGGCAAGTGTTAACCCGCCTTTCGGCAAGGCCACGAACAGGCGGATTTAACTAAAACAACTTCACGATTATCGAGGCTGAAATATGATGGATTTGGTTCAAATGGATGGTGTTCACTTGGATAGATGATAGGTCGTTCAGACGAAAGGAAGTGATTCGAAGTGTTTGGAATTCGACCTTGTGGCTCGGCCATTCAGCGTGGCAATATCCGGTCGAGATATGAAAGTTCATGAAGATCGTTTGGTTGCAGCTCGGCATTGTCGCTCGGCATTGGATGTCGTTCGGCATCATACCTCACTCAGCATTGGAAGTTGCTCGGCATTGGATGCCATTCGGCATTGTACCTCGTTCGGCATCGCACCTCGTTTAGCACACCTCTCCTCGGTCAGCACACCTCCCCTCGTTCGGCATACCTCCCCTCGGTCGGCATACCTCCCCTCGATCGTCACACCTCTCCTCGGGCGGCATACCTCCCATTGTTCGGCACACCCCCCTTGTTCGGCATACCTCCCCTCGGTCGGCAAACCTCACCTCGATCGGCATACCTCCCCTTGTTCGGCACACCTCCCCTCGCTCGGCATTGAACGTCACTCGGCATCGCACCTTGCTCGACATCGCACCTCGCTCATCCAGGGTCGGTCGGCATAATGAATTAGGGTTCGGCTATGGCCTTGGTGGGCCCAAACTACTCAGGAGGCCCATCAACCTGGTTTTTCCTATAAATACAGCATGTGGGTCTCCAGATGAGGATCTTCTTCTTCTCTCCGCTCTCTAACTTTCTACTTTCTAAGGCTAAGGCTGGTTTACCACTTTGTAACTGTATTTGATTGTTACAGCAATAAAAAGGAAATTATTGGAGTGGACGTAGGCTGGAGTTAGCCGAACCACTATAAAATTTGTTGTTCTTTATTGCTTTTACTTGAATTTTGACTATTCTTCACATTATTACTCTCTACATACACTCTATCTATTATCGGTGACTGTTAGTTGGTGCTTTCATCTACATTTGGGTGTTAGTGACCAATTTTGGCGCTAACAAATACTGAAGATAATAGAAGTGTTAAAATTTAATTTAAAGGTGATTTGTTCAGTTTTGAAAATATATCGTTTAAATCGATATTTGAAAATAGCCTTCCAAGGCACAGTCTCGGAATTCGATGAAACCAGTTCCATTAGATCCGTAATAGCGTATTATTACCAGGTTTCAAATTTCATAGTGTTTGGAGTTGTCATGTGATAGTACGATAGATAAATGCGCTAAAATCTATATCGAAAATTCAATATAATAACCGAGTCCAAAAAGCTATCTTCTCCATACGATTGAATTTGGACTCGAAACCTTTTCCATTACATTCGGAATAGGGGTATAACATTATAAATGCCTAACGGCATACATCTATAGGAGTTTGAAAATTTAAGTTGCATTTTCGAGACGATTTAAATTTAAAATTTAAATAATTTGACTGTCAATTAATAAACATCAAAACTTTATACCCTAGCCACTTGTCCACCCTCAGAGCACGTGTTTCTATTTTTTCTTTTTAATTTCACACGCGTCTCCTTCTTTCTTTAAAATCATAGCCGAGCATTTTAAAGGTACAAATCAAATTCGTTTACAAAACGAAAATTATTTTCGTTCAAAATCGAAATTAATGGCCGACACTAGTCAATTCCTTTCTTCCTAATTCGAGCAAAAACCCTTCATTTCCAATCGAATCCCCTCAGCAACGAAATGAAAATCACGTTTTTCATTTTTCTCTGCATCTTCTAAATCGAAATCAACGGATCGAATTCAAAAGAATTCTTGTATCAGTTCTTTCTCAATCGAAGCCGAGCCATCATCGTGGAGTCTGAACGTGAGCTCTTCAGTGGCATTTGATTGGGGGTGCGGTGTTCGCGGCCAGGGCAGAGGGAAGAGGCGCCGACGACTTAGGCAACTCGATCTGAAGGGGGAAGGGCCTCATGCATGTGAATGGATAGCTCAACAATTGTGTGGGTCAGGCGTCGAGTACGGTGGAGGCTCGAAGTCGTGTTCGGTGGAGATCATCTATAGTAAGGTAGATTTTTTTAATTATTTTAGCTTATTTTAGTAAAATTTTGTATTTGTATACATACAGGAAAACCGAAAAATAAATAGATAGGTATACACATATTTGAATATATACAGTAAACAGAATTTTTTTTATTTACTGAAAAATATATAGGTTTGGAAAGGAATTTTAAAACATTTTGATTTGAATAGTTTATATTAAAAATTGAACCTTTAGTTTATATAGATTATTTTATAGTTCTAAAATGAAAGAAATATCAAAATAAATATACGAGTTTTAGCCTACCGTTCTTTTAGAAAAATATTCCATGGATAAATTTGTTCAATTTATTTTAGTTACTAAGAATTTTTTAAAGTAATTTTTTTTAAATTAAATAAATAAGTAGTAATTAATTGTTCGATCAATTCAAATGATTAATAAACTGTGAAATGTTATACAAGGTCCAAAAGTTGTGAAGAAAACAAGCCGGTTGGATCGGATTGCAATTAAAAGTCTAAGGTGAGTTAATCTCACTCATTTGGATTACCATTAAATTTGAATGGTTAAATTTTAATTATTGGTTGATGGATTGAATTGTCTGGATGTGATATTATATATAATAATATATATATATACATATTGGAGTGATTGATATTCTCGCATTATATAGCGCATGAGACCCTATACGCCCCGCATAATAGCGGATGACCCTTTATACCAATATCCCCCTCGAAGTGGGATTGGTATTTTATATTATGCTAACATCTATGGATGTAGGAAAATAGGTTGGAGGGATCCAACTGGATTCCTCAAAACGTTGAATCTATTTTATATTCAACGATGTGATTTATTTAATGATCTGTGATAAATTATATTGATTATATTGGGTATTGAAATTATTGAATGCTATGCTTGGCTGAATATATATGGGTATGTTGAGAAATGAGAAAAATATAAGTTTGGAATTTTTAAAAAGAAATGAAAAGAAATTTCTTAAGTAAATAATTATTTGGGAATTGGATAAATCGAGCAATAAATTTAAAACCAAGAAATCGGCTAGAAATTAATTTAGTGTTTTGAAAAGTGTGATTTAAAGGAAATGAGAAATGGAAATTTGTAAACTGGTTTATAAATGAAATGAAATATTCATAAGTGGATAAATTGAAGTATAGATTCCGGTGGAATTTTTAAAGAATGGTGCAATTCATTTTAAAAAAATAAAAAGGGTGATTTTATTTTTAAAAGTTGGGAAGTAAATTTTTCCTGGAAAACTAAGTATATTTTCAAACAAAAGATTTCAAAGTATAAACTAGAAGTTTAAAAAATGTTTTTTTTGAATGTTTTAGAAAATTTATTATTTTAATTATTTTTAAGTGAAAAGTAGATATTTATTTGAGTTAATTATGATAGTTGATTATTTTTAAAGGTAAATTAGTATTATGATTTTTAAAAAAAGGGAATTTTAACATATATATTTGATATAATAACTTTATTTTAATCAGAAATTTTCATTTAAGTTTTACTCAGAAAATCTTATAGAATTTCTTATGTATTATTTTTATTTAAGTAATTTTAGTAGCCTTAATGTAAATAATTTAAGTATATATAATTTTGAAAGTGATTATAAGGAGATGGAAATGTGTTTTAGAAATAGAAAGTGGTTTTATTTTTAAAGTGTTGAAAGAAAATTACGGATTGGGATGTAAATTAAATTGGGTTAAATCGAGTAGGATTATAAAGGATTAGATGGACTATTTTGGAATGGAAAGTGTATTTTCATGAAAAACCAAGTATGTTTTCAAGAAGATTTTTAAGTATAAGTTAGAGGTTTAAAAGTGGTTTTAAAAGAATATTTTAGAAAGAAATTATTATTTAGTGGTTTTAAGTTTTTTTAAAAGTTAATATTTATTAAGTTAATTATATAAGTAAATTATTTTAAAGGTTTAACTAGTATACCTTATGGAATAACTTTTATTTTAAAACTAGTTTTGGCTTAAGTTTTACATGAGAAATTATTATAAAATTTCATAACTAGTATTTTAAATAAAGTGTTTTAAGTAGTTTTTATTTTAAGTGTTTTAAAGTATATATATTTTTAGATAACGTGATTTAAATTATTTAAATCTAAAGTGTTAAGACTTGGTATTTTCAGTGAAAATAAAAAAATTGGGTGGAAATTTATTCCGCGAAAGAAAAAGTGATTTGAAAACTATTTTCAAAGGGTTGAAGTGTAGAAAATATCTTGCGAAGATATTTTGAAATAAATAATTTGGGAAATTATTAAGGCCTAATGGTTGTTTGTGGATGTTATATGATATTTAAATAACCGACTATCAATATTGACCAATGCACTGATTGTTTCGAAGTGACCGGGATCGAGATTAATTTCCCGAAAACCACTTTGATCCGGTTTGAATGTTTTCGTGAGAAAGACAAGAGCTTGGAGTCGAAGATGGAGCAGTGAAGTGCCAGGGCTAATCGCTACCAATCCTGAGGGTGATTCCAAGGATAGAGCATTCGTTCCGTTCGGACATGGAATGGACTTGTATGGACGAATGCTATCAGAACATTGTCAGGGAGACGATGAGCATTTTAAGTGAGATGTGTTCTAAAAAGGTAATGCATAGCCTCGAGCCTCATCAACCTGGAATGGTTAAAACAGGGGAGGTGCGGCAAGGCTAAGTGGCTAGCAACCAATTAGGGTAAGACCATCCCTGTCTAGATGTCCCTTTTATTTCGACTGTGTGGGCGGTTGTTGATCCTAACCGCGGGGTGATCTTATTCGGACAATCCCGTAAAGGGTAGCTTCGGTCTTATATTGCAGGGAATCAGGGAGGATCCCGGTACTGTGATCTAGACCATGCACTGTGACGGGAGGTACCTTAGTAGCCTTGCCATTGATGGAAACCCAATAAGTGCCTTCGGACTCGTTTGTATACCTATTATGCTAGAATTTAATGAATGTAGCAATTTCGGCTATTTGAATAAGTATTTGTATATAGACACTACTATAATATCGAAGGATTTGACAAGAAATGTTTTGGTTATCGTAAGGTAAAAACCCGATATGTTTATTTGTGGCGTGGTCTTACGAGATACCTTTGATTTTTAAGGGATTTTGAAAACTTTAATAATCCAATTGAGTGTGTTTCTCGTATTGGTTTTCCAGACTGACTCGGGTGTTAGTTTACTATAATGCTCGAGTCAGACCGAGTATTATAGATACAGGAAAGGATGTTGTGGAGCTAAGGAGATGAGCTAGATGGCGAGACGTATCACACGTATATGACGTATATTCCACTGTGTATGGTTAAATACGTAGTTAGTTTTGTGGGGAAAAGTTAATATAACTGTCCGGTATTTTGCTATTGATTGTGTTGTACCCTGATAATGTAATGTATAAAATTGATTTTATTCTTTTTGTATAAAGATCATTCGTTTATCTATTATACATTGTTCCACTACGTTGTGAGATTTTTATGCTATTTTCTATTTCTTCTTCTACCTCCTTCTTCTTTAACCCTAATGGTTTAGTTTTTCGGCATTTGATTGTTCGTCATTTGATACAGTGGATGTATTGATGTCGATTTTCGGGTATCGAAAAAATCGGGTTGTTACACTTGGTATCAGAGCTGAAGGTTAAGCGAGAACCTTGGCTCTGGTGGGGATTACTCATTAAAAATAGAGTCTGTAGTACTCTAGAATGAGTTTGAGTGTATTAATAGATATGAGCGCGTATTTGTTAGTGAATATAAAAATTATTTTTATATTGTGTTGACTTATCAGTTGATTATTTTTGGATTTTGGTCGATATGTGGGACGCCATGTCATCGATAGGGGTTTCTAAACTCTTAAACAAGATAAACCGGCACGGTACTATTTTTAAAAGTGGGAAAATGAAATAATTTTCCTAATTTATTTTTGTATATAAAAGAAATAATTTTTGTAAATTATTATAGTATATGGTTGCTTGGTTGTTAGGGATTGATAATATTAAACTATTATCAGTAGAAATTTAAAGTAGGAATTGAAATCATAACCAAAGGTTAAGGAAATTAATTCAGATAACAAAATGGAATTTGAAATGTGAATTATAAATGTGAATAAGTTGCCAGAGTTGTGAGAAATGCGGATTACAGATCTTAAGGATGGAATTAACACTAGAGGGGGGTGAATAGTGTTTAAAAGAATTACTAATTCTTTTTGAGTTTATATTAATTTAAACACAAATGTATGCAATATTCAGACATGGATATGATCGTAGAATCAAACATAGATGCAGATATAAAGTAAAAGCAATAAAGGAAAGAACACACCAGATTTTATACTGGTTCGGAGTTACCCTACATCCAGTCCCGCATCACAAGTCCAGATTTCCTTTCAAAATTAATTCTTACAATTACACCCTCGATTTTAAGGCCACGAGGTACATCGCTCCAGATTCACAATCCTTTGGGTAGAAATAATTGATTTTACGGGCAAAAAGTTCACCCAATTGATTTCTCAGGCTACAATCACACCTTTTCTCACTTGATTGATTTTACAGACTACAATCGCACCTTTTCTCACTCAATTAATTACAACGAAGTCTATAACTCTGAATAGCACCGGGATCTTATTGAGATAGTGATAGAGAATCAAATTAGAGATGATCTAGTTAGATTCAATGGTGATTTCGGCAAAGTAATGGTAAAAATGTATGTAAAGAAATGTGGAAGAAGAAGAGGAGTGAAATCAGAGAATATATAGATGTAAATTCGTTCAAAACAGTCCTTATTTATAGTAGAACAATGGCCTTGTCCATTCGTGAAAGGATATGACAAATAGGCACTTCCTTTGAAATTCAAATTTTTGAAATAAACTGTAACCTTATCGACAAGGGTATCTTGGGGTTGTCGACAAGCCCAAGTAATTTTTGATAATTTTTTTTCTTTGAAAATAACTTCTATCTTGTATTAAAACTATTTTAAACTTTATAAACATACTTAACTATAGTTAAAATACATAAATAAGTATAGAGAATAATATTTTGGTATATATAAAATTAACTACAATTTATATTTAAATCTAAGTATAAATATTAAAAGTTAAATATATTATAATTAAAAGATAGTTTAAAACCAAGGATAATTTGATTTTGAAAATAAAGATTATTTTGAGGCTAAACGTATTTTATAAAACATGATAGATGTTTTTTATTCTTTTAAAGGAAAAATTTTGAAATCATTTTGAAAACAAGGTATAATTTTGTAAAACATTTGAATAAAAGTTAGTGGATACAAAACAATGTTTCACTAGATTTTTCATAGGTTCCATCCTACTTAGGGTTCCATCCCTTTAACGGGCTCGAAGTGGATTCCATTCCACGAATAAAATAGATTTTAAGATGTCAATGCTTTTCTAGGAGTTTTAACAAAATTCCTAATTAAATTACTTATTATTGAAATCTTGAACTCTTTGATAATGTTGATACTCATGAGTTTTTAATCTTGATGTCTTCAGTATTGAATCCCTACACTGTACAGTCTTCATTCTTGGTACCTGCATGGTTAAATCCTGCATATACATATATGTCTAAACTATATAATAATTTCTAAGGTTGTTGTCATCAAAACCAACTTCTCATGGACTAACAATCTCCCTCCTTTTGATGGTGAGAACCTTTGTTTATAAAATATTACTTCTATCCTAATAACTCCCCCCTAAAACTAATAACCCCCCCTTAATCTGTGCCTAACTATCCTATTTTATACTTCTCCCCCTTTGTCATAAAAAAAACTAACTCCAAACTATATAACTCTCCCTTATTCTTGTACTAAAATACCTTCATTAGTAAAATATACAATGGAGTATATAATAGATAGATTAAGAGATAATTATACTGATAGACATGATAACTAATCAAAGTTTATATAAATATCAATGTGTATTTATACATATTATGTTTTGCACATCAATTATCAATCCACGTCAAACCAAATCAAATCAAATCAATCCAAGCAATCAATTTAAATCAAACAAAGCAATCAAATAAAATCAAACATTATGAGGAACTTCCACTCATCCTTCTTCTCCAAATATGGGGTCTGCTTGAAGAAGCCATTAGAGTAGAGAGTAGAGAGATTGAAATTTTGAAATAAGAGTTTGAATTTGAAAATGAAAGTGAAAAATTGTGATAAGAGATAGTAAATAAATAGATTCTCAAAGGACATGTTCTCTGGTCAAAAGGTGACTATTCAGAGACTTGTATGAAGTGAAAAGATGGAGGGAAATTCAACATTTGAATTCAAATTTGAATTTCAAATTTTTGTACCCTTGTCGACAATGTGGGGGGACCTTGTCGACAAGTGTCTTTGAATTTTCATGATTTATTTCTCTTAAGTATTCTAATATATATATATATATATTTATTATTTTTAATGTCTATATATATATGGAATATTACTAGAATTATAGTATATTCCATAAAATATTATAATACTATTAAAAAATAAAAAAAATAAAAAAATAATAGTAAAAAATTAATAAAAATAAAAATTTCAAAATCAAACGACACACCAATTCAAAATCCACCAATCAAGCATCCAATCCTAAGCATGCAATTTCAACCAATGTATTGTAAACTTGTACCTTTTTCTGAATCCGTTTCTCTGAATTCGTCGGAGTCGTGAACTACCATGAAACACATATTTGAATTATCTGTCTTCTGATCATCATCGCTTGAGGACGAGTCCGAGTCATCTAGGGTAGCAGTAAATGCACGTTTTCGTTTCTTTGTGGAATCATTATTTATAGGAAGATTTTGCCTATCTGGAAGCGAACAGTCTCTTTTGATATGGCCTGGTTCATCACAATTGAAACATTTGATATAGTTTGACACTACATTCTGATACCAGAGTTCTTATAGTTGTTTCTCTTGATATTATTCATCTTTCTGTATTTCAGGAATTTTTGAAAGTTCTTGGTCATAAAGGCTATCTCTTTATCATTATCACTATTTGAGTCTGATCCATCGGTCAATGCATTAAATGCAATTGATTTCTTTTTAGATGCTTTGATTTCTCTTCTCTCAATCATTTGGACTTCAAACGACATTAGATTTCCAATTAATTCTTTTATCTTTAAGGTACTGATGTCATTTGCTTCTTCGATTGCAAGTGTCTTTTGATCCCATTCTGGAGTAAGAGAATTTAAGATTTTTCTGACTTGATCTTCTTCCTAAAATTCCTTTCCCAAGGATATTAGAGAATGCGCAATATTCTGAAATCTACTATATATATCGGAAATAGACTCAATTGAAACTGATTTGTGAGCATGGAAATTTTGGTCTCTTTAACTTTCTTGTTCCTTCGTGAGTAACTTGCAAAGTTTTCCAGATTTCATATGCAGACTTACAAACTGACACTCTATTAAATTCATTCCTATCAAGTGAACGAAACAGAATATTCATAGCATTAGAGTTGTTTTGTGCAATGGTTTTTCGCTCAGCAGTCTGCTGTGCAAAATCAGTTGTGGGTTCAAAATATTCAGTCTGTGTGATATTCCAAGTGTCTAGTCCTATAGATTGTAAATATATTTCATCCTACATGCCAAATATGCATAGTTACTGCCATTAAAAAGTGCTGGTCTGACCGTAGACTGGCATTCTACAAATGAACTAGTGATAGGGATCATAGAACCAGTGTTGGTAGTAGTAACAGTACCAGTGCTGGTAGCCATTTTGAAAATTTTTCAAAATTCAGATCATGAAAATTTCAAAACCTTTCTCTAATACCAAATGTGAGAAATGCGAATTACAGATCTTAAGGCTAGAATTAACATTAGAGGGGTGGTGAATAGTGTTTTAAGGAATTACTAATTCTTTTTGAGTTTATATTAATTTGAACACAAATGTATGCAATATTCATACACATATATGATCACAGAATCAAACATAGATGCAGTTATAAAGTAAAAGCAATAAAGGAAAGAACACTCCGGATTTTATACTGGTTCGGAGTTACCCTGCATCCAATCCCGCAACACAAGTACAGATTTCCTTTCAAAATCAATTCTTACAATTACACCCTCGATTTCAAGGCCATGAGGTACATCGCTCCAGATTCACAATCGTCTGGGTAGATATACTTGATTTTACAGGCATCAAGTTCACCCAATTGATTTCCATGCTACAATCGCACCTTTTCTCACTTGATTGATTTTACAACCGACAATCACACCTTTTCTCACTTAATTAATTACAAGGAAGTCTATAACTCTGAATAGCACTGGGATATTGTTGAGATAGTGATAGAAAATCAAACCAGAGATGATCTAGTTAGATTTAATGGTGATTTCAGCAGAGTAATGGTAAAAATGTATGTAAAGAAATGTGGAAGAAGAAGAGGAGTGAAATCAAAGAATATATATATATATAAATTCATTTAAAACAGTCCCTATTTATAGTAGAACAACAACCATGTCCATTTGTGAAAGGATATGATGAATAGACACTTCCTTTGAAATTCAAAATTTTGAAATAAACTGTCACCTTGTCGACAAGGGTATCTTGGGGTTGTCGACAAGCCTAAGTAATTTTTGATAATTTGTTTTTCTTTGAAAATAACTTCTATCTTGTATTAAAACTATTTTAAACTTTATAAATATACTTAACTATAGTTAAAATACATAAATAAGTATAGAGAATAATATTTTGGTATATATAAAATTTTACTATAATTTGGTATTTAAATCTATAAATATTAAAAGTTAAATATATTATAATTAAAAGATAGTTTAAAACTAAGGATAATTTGATTTTGAAAATAAAGATTATTTTGAGGCTAAAAGTATTTTAAAAAATAGGATAGATGTTTTTGATTCTTTTAAAAGGAATATTTTGGAAACAAGGTATAATTTTGTAAAACATTTGAATAAATGTTAGTGGATACAAAACAATGTTCCACTAGATTTTTCGTAGGTTCCATCCCTTTAACGGGCGTGAAGTGGTTTCCATTCCACGAATAAAATGGATTTTAAGATGTAGTGCTTTTCTAGGAGTTTTAACACAATTCCTAATTAAATTACTTATTATTGAAATCTTGAACTCTTTGATAATCTTGATACTCATAAGTCTTCAATCTTGATATCTTCAGTCTTGAATTTCTATACTGTACAGTCTTCATTCTTGGTACATGCATGGTTAAATCCTGCATATACATATATGTCTAAATTATAATGTTAGTATTTATTTTTTATAACAATTCCTAAGGTTGTTGTCATCAAAACCAACTTCTCAGGGACTAACAAGAGTAATTTTTGGAATAGGGATTAAAAGGATTTGGAATTGAAATTTTAGAAATTAAATTCCTTTGATTTGAAAATGGTTTCAAAAGACGTTGGAGGAATAATGGTGATATTATTTTGAAAATATTTTTGAATTGGATTTGAAATATGGTGAGATTTGGAATTTAAAGATATTTGAAGGGGCTTTAAAGAGATAAAAGCATTGAACTCTTTTTGATCGCTGGAAAATAATTCTGATGATGATCGTGATATCATCAGTGTTCATTTCCGAGTTTCCGGGAGAGGAATTGCTGCTAAATTGTTTTAAATTGGAGTTGTTTGCAAAATTAGGCTTAGTTTTAAAATTTAAAGCATAATTTGATATGAAAATGAATTATGTATATATAATTGATTTCAAAAATGATTTTGAAATACTTAAGTGATTGTTAAAGACTCTGGAGTTTATTTAAAATATTTATGAAATATAAATGAGTTTGGAAACTTATAAAATTTGAAATTTGTTAGAATCAAATTTAACTTGTAAAAAGTAAATAAGGGTAAGTATGACCATAAAATAAAATGGTAGGTAAACTAATTGAATGAAGTAAATTAAGAAGATTAGTGAATGAAATGTAATTAAGTTTGGAAAACTTATAGAAGTTTAAAATTTTGAATTAAATTGAAATGTGTCTGAACTAACTTAGATAAAAGTGATTTTTGAGGAAAGAGTCTAAGTTGGTTAAGTTCGAAATAAATTAGTAAATTGAACTTAATCTGAAGAGTCAAATTCAATTTGAATTTGGTTAAGTAAAGTAAAGTTGAAGAATTGTTCGAAGGAACTAGAAGAAGTAAAAGTTTGGAAATAAATTAAGAATTGAAGATAAATTGAATTTAGAATGAAATTGAAAATTTAAGTTAAGTGTAAATAGATGTGAAAGCTTAGGTAGTGACGTAAAAATAAATATTAAAGTATATAAAATATTTATAGCGAACTTAAGAAAAAGAAAGGGTGAAATTATTAAGTAAAATTTGGTATTGGGAAAATATTCTAAGTTAATATTTAGATAGGATTAAGTAAAGGTGTGAAAAGGGTAAGTGTGAATAAGTAAATAGAAATCAGAATAAATGTGAAAATAAATAAATTTGATATAGCTAATAATCAATTGGAATAAATACGTAGGATGTACGTATATTATTTTATTCGCATAGCAATTTGATCCAGATTCGAGCGCAGAATTTCGAGATAGTTATATCGATCCGAGTTGGGATTTTTCACTCGATTTCAGACGAAGGACCCTGGATGTGGATTTTTGATTGATTCTAGAAATTCTCTATCATAGTATATGGTTATGCAAGGAAAATGACAGTTTCTGATCAAGAAACCAGATCAAAGTCTGCACTAGGAAGTTGGGTGGGCGATACTAGTTCAAAAATGAAATTTGATGGTTTTATGGTCTAGCAACTTGGCTTTTGTTTTCCTTTGAAATCTGGGGGCCCATGGATGCATTTTGTAGTTGTATCGATCTAGCCACGCAAAGGAGACGCTGACGAAAGTTTTCGAAAATTTAGAGAGTTAGAAAATTTTTGAGAAAATTTCGATCGTTTAAAATTTGGTTTTAAATTAAAATTTGAAATGGTTGAGTAAATGATGTTGTTTGGAACATATGGTTGAGTTTGGGTAGTTAGTAATAGTGTTAGTGTGTCTTTAGTAAAAATATTGTTTTGGGAAGATGTTTAAACTATTGGGTTTTGGAAATAATAAACGGGTTGTGGACCATTCTTCTTAACTAGTAATTTCGGGGACGAAATTCTTTAACGGGGGAGGAATGTGACTACCTGGAATTTTGGATATTTAAAATTGGAATATTTAATTGATTTTAAATATTTAGTAGTTAATTTTTAACTTGAATTTCAAATATTGCTATTTATTGGATAATTTAAATATTGAATTTAATAAATGGAAATTGGGTAAAATAAGGAATCTGGAGTTTCAAGCTTGTTAAATATAATTTGAAGGCTTATAAAATCTATATTAATAATACTGAAGATAAAAGAAGTGTTAAATTTAATTTAAAGGTGATTTGTTCAGTTTTGAAAATATATCGTTTGAATCGATATTTGAAAATAGCCTTCTAAGGCATAGTCTTGGAATTCGATGAACTAGTTCCATTGGATCCGTAATAGCGTATTTTTGTCGGATTTCAAATTTCCTAGTGTTTGAAGTTGTCATGTGATCGTACAATAGATAAATGCGCTGAAATCTATATCGGAAATTCGATATAATAACCGAGTCTAGAAAGCTATCTTCTCCATACGATTGAATTAGGACACGAAACCTTTTCCATTGCATTTGGAACACGGGTATAAATCTATAAACGCCTAGCGACATGCATCGATTGGAGTTTGAAAATTTAATTTGAATTTTTGAGATGATTTGAATTTAAAATTTAAATAATTTGACTGGTCGATTAATTTAAACATCAGAACTTTATACCTTAGCCACTTGTCCACCCTGAGAACACGTGTTTCTTTTTTCTTTTTAATTTCACACGTGTCTCCTCCTTTCTTTAAAATCATAGCCGAGCATTTTAAAAGTACAAATCAAATTCATTTACAAAAAGAAAACCATTCTCGTTCAAAATCAAAATTAATAGCCGACACCAGTCAATTCCTCTCATCCTTGTTTGAGCAAAAACCCTTCATTTCCAATCGAACCCCTTAGCAACGAAATGAAAATTGCGTTTTTCATTTTTCTCTGCATCCTCTAAATCGAAATCAACGAATCGAATTCAAAAGAATTATCATTCCAGTTCTTTCTCGATCGAAGCCGAGCCATCATCGTGAACTCTGAACGCGAGCTCTATAGTGGCATTTGATGAAGGGTTCGGCGTTCGCGGCTGGGGTAGAGGGAAGAGGCGCTGACGACTTCAGCAACTCAGTCTGTAAGGTGAAGGGCCTTGCGCATGTGAATGGGTAGCTCGGCAATTGTGTGGGTCAGGCATCCAGTACGGTGGAGGCTCGAAGTCGTGTTCGGTAGAGATTAACTACAGTAAGGTATATTTTGATTTATTTTAGTAAAATTTTATATTTGTATACATATAGGAAAACGAGAAAATAAACAGATAGGTATACACATATTTGAATATATACTGTAAACAAAATATTAACTTTTTTTTATTTATGGAAAAATATATAGGGTTGAAAAGGAATTTTAAAACTTTTTGATTTGAATAGTTTATATTAAAAAGTGGACCTTTGGTATATATAGATTATTTTATAGTTCTAAAATGAAAGAAATATGAAAATAAATATACATGTTTTAGCCTACTGTTCTTTTAGAAAAAATTTCCTATGATAAATTTGCTTAATTTATTTTAGTTAATAAGAAATTTTTAAAGTAAAAATTTGTTTAAATTAAATAAATAAGTAGTAGTTAAATGTTCGATCAATTCAAATGATTAATAAACCGTGAAATGTTATACAAGGTCCAAAAATCGTGAAGAAAATAAACCGGTTGGATCGAATTGCAATTAAAAATCTCAGGTGTAAAGACCCAATTTTTCGACTTCCGAACGTCGACATCAATACATCCACTGTATCAAATGCTGCACACTTGAATACCGGAAAACTGAACCGTTCGGGTTTAAAAAGAAGAAGAGAGAAGAAGACTGGAAATAATAACAGAATCTCACATTTCACAGCGGAACAACATATAATAGATAAATGAATATCTTTAAAACAAAGAACTATATTAGTTTTACATTACATCATCAAAGTGTTACAACACCAACACACAAACAATGGCAGTTATAATATCATTCCCATATGATTGAATACACAATGGAATGATAATAATATACAGAAGTATGTCTCGCCATCCAGCTCGTCTCTTGAGCTCCATAGCAATTCATCTAGATTCTGCTGATAACTTGACTCTAGGCTGCCCGTGTGGAATATTTTGGGCACCCAGAGTTTAGAAGGGAACAATAAACTCCAGATAAGTCATGGGACTGACGTGAGATCTTAAAAATAGTTATTTCGTAATGAAAGGAAACGAAATCCGCTATGCTTTTGGGAAACGAAACTACCATAAGGCCTCCCACCACACACACAGTGCAAACACAGAATTGTGGGAGATTTCTCCTTATGATAATCAAACATGCTTAATACGCAAAATTCTTTTAATATTATCATTAGTGCATAGTGTGGAAAACATTTCGAAAGTATAATATTAATCTTAGCCAGCATACAACCATTATTGTATGCCTATTATATCCACCATGTTCAATAGCAGGTTACCGCCATATTCCATGGAAGGTTATACAACTAAAACCGTATGGTGGGCGTATTGTTTCTTTGGATTTCCGACAAATGGTCAGGCTAAGGAACTTCCTACGCCACATAGGTACGCCTCTGGAGGGACGCCCCGAGAACCTAACTGGATCTCTGCCAACACAAGGCCGGGTTACCTTTGTAACTAGGTAACCTTCACAAGTATGCCATCTCTGGTGGTTACCGACCTTTATCCGAGGATTCTCAACACCAACAACCACAAAGCACAAATTTGCAGTATAAATATCTGGGCTCCACACCATGATACCACCTTTTTTCAGAAGAAAATGCACATACCCTGAGGGCGCTACCCCCAAATTGTCTTGCTGCATCCTTCCTGTTTCGACCATTTTCGAGTTATGAGGTCCGACGAAGTCTCGTCTATAAAACTGCACTTTTCACAAAATCCATGCTTCGATCAACACATGATCAGCAGCACTTCATATGCCACATTACCAAATTGGGAATGTATCACTAGTAACCATCAACTACATAACCTCTGAGCTCGTATATGATATCCCGGAAATTTTTTGCAATATAAATTTAATAATCTATGTAAAAATTTAAATTAATGTGATAAATATTTGAATTGATTTAATAATCTTCTTTTAAATAAATATTTAACTGATAATTTATCTTTTGAGAACTAATTTAATTGTTTTCTATTTACAATATATATATCTATATATTTGTATATATTGTAAATAGTCCATCTTTGTTTTAAATTTAATAAATAAAGTTATGTTTTCTAATTCTAATAGTTTTGGTAATTTGGAAATTTGATTTAATTTAGTGTTAAGCTATTAAATAATCATATGGCTTTAAAATACTTCAGATTTAAGTTTATTTTGTTTAAAATAATTTTAGCTTAAATTTAAATTAAACAAAAGGTTCATTTGTTCTTTTTAAATACAGGTTGATACAATAAGTAATTTATTAAATAAAGAGATACTTCTTTTATAAATCATTTTGATTTAATAATGTAAATCTTTACAAATGGATTTTAAATAAAATTGTTATTTCAACTTTAATTATATATATGTGTGTTTGAATGAAAGTTATGATTTGGAAATTAAAAATAAAGGTTTTCAAAATGTTTAAATTAAAATAAGCATTATTAATATTAATATAAGTGTAAAATAAAATAATAATAAGTAATTAAATATTTGTTAGTCTATGTTTAAAAAAATAAAAGAAAATAAAAAGAAGTACATATGTTGAGTAACAAACCGTTACAAGTGATAAACAATTTTATCTATATACATTAAGTTTTGAAGGCAACTAAGCAAAGTCAAAATATGTTGCCTGTAAAACTTAATAGTTCTGTAAAGAAAGGGAAGTAATCATGACTGTAAAGCTTAGAGATGAAGGCAAGATCAAAGTAAATAAAAATATCCCTGATCTTAATTAGTACAAACAAAAATTTTTACCTGCTGTATTGTACAAAGACAATATGATCATTGTTGTACAAAGTATAATTAACCTGTCTGCATATCACTCTGTAAAACTTTGTATACATACATCAACTCCTTCTCATTTCAGTTCAAGCAAAGAAAAAGTAAAATAAATATCTATGTATCTAAAAAAAAAATGAAAGCAAACCAGGTGTATATGTGTAGCCTGTAAGAAGTTAGGAAGCAAGAACAAAGAAAAAATAAAATAATAATGCAAGTAGCTTGTAAATTAAGTATGCAGGCAAGAATAGAAAAAAAGAAGACAAGTATGAAGACATAAAGTAAAGGCAAACCAGGTTTGTATAAAATAAAATTAAAGAGTGAGGCCTGTAGGTAGTTTGTAGTGCAAGCTAATGCAAAGCAAAAATATCTTTGTACACATAAGATAAGATTAGTTGTAAACATATAGTACATTTGCATTTAATGCTTTCAAAACTCTAGCATATAACAAAGTCATTTCGAATTTGTGTTATCATCATTTCAGACTCCCTAATATAACATTTTGCCTGATAAAACAAAAACATAAATTGTAGCAGCATTTGCAAAACCCAGTTATCACCTTCCCCTGAAACTTCTTTATATATGTCATCTTATTTGTTTTAGTTCGTTCAAGTCATAGCAAACCTGAAAATATACAAGTCAGCATTTTTTTTAACTGAAGCATTACAACAAAGGCAAGATGAATTAAAGAAAAAAAATCAAGCAAAACTACTTTCCAGTTTTAAAAATCCAAAGTTTTTCATACAAGCATGCTCTGTCCCTCTTTCCAAAAGCAAGGTGAGTAACACCTTTTTTTTAAAAAAATTCTTAAGTTTTAAAATCTGTTGCATGCTAATATTTGGATGCATAAATATATTGTGTGAATATTTATATATTCATTTTTCCCTGGGTGTTTGTGAGATGAAATTTCTGTATATTTCAAGCCGGCAAATTCAAACTGCTTTCATTTTAAATTTGCTCTGTTTTTCATTTGCTGTAAGTAACTTTAATTACTAAAACTTAAGTATTTAAACTAGTTGCAAGGTTAAAATCTGGAATAAGTGTGATTTGTATGTATGGAATTTTCTGTGAATATGGATGTTGTCTGAGTACATATTGAAGTCTCTGTAAACAAACCTATTCATTTTGTTCCCAGGCTTGAGTTGATCCAAATCATTTTTATCTCTTGATCTAATAGCCTGCAGGACCTAGTATATAAACAGAAATTGTTTGTTTCAACATAATTTTGAGTTTAGGTTTTATTTAAGTTGAATTAAATTTGAATATGGTTCTGGAAAATCAAAATAACAGTAAAAACTTGAATAAGAGAAAACCCAAACAATTTAAATTATAAATTCAAGAACATACTTTGAATCTTTGTAGTAAAATATGAATTTTAAAACTTAAACCAAGATTTTTAGTACAAGAGGTTAAGTACAGTTCTGGTATGAACCAAAAATGCAAATTTAGGGTTTTTTGGGGAATCACTGTTATCTGGGGGGTCGTGCTTGTATGTGACGGACGAGGGGCCTACTGTGGCGTGGGGAAAAATACCTGGAGTTGCTCCAGTTCGTCGAGGAAGCGGCGGTGGGGTTTTGAATATTTTTAACCTAATCTTGGTGAGGCCGTCTTGTTCGATTCGTTCCCCGCTTGGAATCGATCGAGTGTTGCGTGCTTTTGGGGATTAGAAATGGGGGAGATGACGAGGCCTGGCCAGAATTTCAGCGCCTCCGGTGGTCGAGGCGGCAAGAGCGAGGCGTTTTACAAGTATGGGTAGGGGAATGTTTGGTTTTCCAGGTCCTGTTTGCTGCTCCTTTTGATTTAGGTTGAGGGAATGGATTCTGGTGGTCGTGATGTTAACTGGTGGTAGTCAGCGACGTGTTGGAGTTCAGGTGGGTGGCCGGAGGTGGCCAGAGCCACGGTGCACGTGCACCGTGTCCATTTGAAGTGCAAGTGGGGGTCGGTTACAGGTTTTGATAAAAACATGTCACTGTGTTTTTTTTGGGGTTGTTTCTTCGGGTTTCACTCGAGTCATTCGAGTTTATGGCTCGATGAAGAGGGGTATGCGACTCGAAGTCAACTTGAGTTTGAGTTTGGTCAGTGATTGTTCCAGGCTTGTAACCTGATAGCAAAGTGGTTTGAGTTTTTAACAAATTCAAATGAAAACTTAGTTGTTTACCAGATTTTCATCAAGTTTAAATCCAGATTAAATTTGAATTCAAATTTATCCTTGCATTAAAATCGGAAGTGTAATAAAAAGTTAAAATATTTAAATGAGGTTTCAGGTTTAAAACCTGATAGTTTTCAGATTTTTGAAATTTAATTTAAAATCTGAAATAAAAATTTAAACTAGGATTTAAATTCAAAAATTTAAAGTATGGATGCAAATGGACCTTTGAATCCAAGGTAAAAGTAAAAAAAAAGAATTTGGATTTTAATCAAGAATTAAACACCAAGTTTTCAAAAGCAAGTTAAAATGTAATGTAATGTAAAAAAAAGCTAACTTTTTATCAAAGAAATTAATTAAGTAGTTAATTTAAAGGCTTTCTTATATAAGTAATAAATGTTTCTTTTACATTTCTTTTTTTTAAGTTTATAAATAAATATTTAAAATGGGCTAATGTTAAATGATAAATTATTTTGAAATCTTAAATTCAAAATGGAATTCAAATTTAAATTCAAAGGGGGTAATGTCTAAAATACACTTTAATATTTATTTAAATCATCTTAAAAAGAATTAATTAACTTAGAGATTATTAAGATATTGAAGAGAATTAATTAATAAGTTAATTAAAGGTTGACTTATGTATAAATTTATAAAGTAGTAATTGAGATCAAATTTGTAATTAGAGATTAATTAAGAAGTAAATTAAGAAAGATTATTAGTTAATGAAGAAAATTAACTAAGGATTATTAATTGATTTATTAATGTGATTAATTTTATTAATTAATTAGATTAATTAATTTAGAGAATCAATTGTAAAGTGGTTAAGGTAATTACTTGATAAAAGAAATTAAGAGATAAATTACTTATTGTAATTAATCTTGATATAATGATTAAATTAAGTTAATTAATTTAGTTTAATCAATTTAAGAAAATCATTTGATATATTGATAAGTGTAATTACTTAGTGTAATTAATGGAGCATAATTACTTAAGGAAGTAATTAAAGTTAATTACTGAATGTGACTAGTAAAAGATGATGTGTTAATAAAGTAATTCGGATAGTTACTTTTAATCAAGGAATTAATTAATGGAGACAATTAATTATGGAATAATTAATGTATTTATATATGTAATTAATGATAGTTAATTACCAGAATGTTATTAATCAAGGGTGATTAATAATCGAGTTAAATTAAAGATGAATCATTTAATGTAAATTAATTTAACCAAAGTAATTTAATTTAAATCTAAATTAGAGATCGTTAATTAATATAATTAATGATGAAATTAAGAATTGTTTAATTAAGGGATAATCAATAATGTGGTGATCAATTTATTAATTAATTAAGAATAAATGTAATTAGTTATATTTAATTAGTATAAATGAAGTAATTAAATGTTAATTACTATGAATAATTTAGGATAATTAATTTGTAAAATTAATTAAAGACTAATTATTTATTAGAGAATGATTAATTAAAGGTATTTAATCAAGATGAATACCTAGGGAATAATTAATTAATTTGATTTATAATTAATTAATGATTGTATAAGCAGGATTTATAGATAAGCAATTAATTTAATTTACTTTAAATTAATTAGAGATAGAAGTAGTTAATTTAATTCATTTTAAAATTAATTACAAATGGTATGATTATAAATAATTGCTTATGGATGAATGATATTGATATTTCATTTGATGATTGTGAACTCAGATATGAGATGAATAATATCTATGTGACATGGATGTTTGGTTTAAGTATGATAGTATATTATTATCTGATTGGGTTGATAATTTTGATTATCTGTTTATGATGATGATATGATTATCTACGGTGATATTATGAATTATCTATCTGTGTGTATATTGATAATGTTGAATTAAACTGTTAAGACTAAATAGACAACTTGGCCTTAAAAGACACGTTTTGGATTTCGATGAGACTGGGATCAGGATTCCTTATTTGGAACATCCGAAAACCACATCGATTCCAAATCAACGATAGGCCGTGAATCTGAAATGAAGATGAAGATTCAGATTGCAAGGGTTATCGTCGTTAACTCTGAGGGTGGTTCCAAAATGAGTGTAACGAGATAATGCTTTCGGTTTCGTTCGAACCCGGAATGAACTTGTATGGATTGAATGCTTTCAACACATCGTCAGGTAGGAGATAAGCATTCTAAGAAATGTATTCTCTAAAGGTAATTGTAGCCTCAAGCCTCATCAACCGGGAATGGCTAAAACAGGGGATGTGCAGCAAGGTTAGGTGGGTCATGCCCAAGCAGGATAAGATATTCCCCTGTCTAGATGTCCCTTTTTATTCGGCTGTGTGGGCGGTTGGATGTACACCAACTGCGGGGTTATCTTGTTCGGGACTGTTCAGTAAGGAATGTTCCGGCCTTGTGTTGCAGGGGGTCGGGAGTGATCCTCGGTACGTTGATCTAGTCCACGTACTGTGAAGGGCGGTACCCCAGTAGCCCTGCCATTGTATGGAATCCACAATCCAATAAGTGCCGACGGTTTTGATTGTATTACCCACTTTTGTGGCTAGTATGTGGAATTTAATCATGTAACAATTTCGGCTATTTTCCATTTACTTGAAAACCTTAGACCTATTATAATATCACAGAATTTCCTATCAAATGTTTTGGTTAGCGTAAGTTAAAAACTTTCCCATGTTTATGTGTGGGGAGTCTTACGTGATACCTTTTATTTTCAAGGATTTTCAAAATTAAGCAACTTTAACCTGTTACTCATACCAGACCCATGTCTGACCCGGAGTTTATTTTTGTTTTTCATAAACTCTCGGGTACTCAAATTTTTACGAGTAGCCAAGGGATTCAGGTTGGCTTTGACGAATTATGGAGGAGCAATGGAGCAGGAGGCTTCAGCATTGTAGATATACATATAGTTCCGCTGTGTTGGTATCTATGTATTGTTTTGAGTTGTATCGAGTTGTATTAGCTAGACAGGAGTTTATAACTGTCTAATATGTGTTGTATGATCTGTATATCTCTAATTGATGTTGTATATTATGTAAATACTTATGTGATTATTATAATTTATTTGTTCCGCTGTGAGATTTTGATGTTGTTGTTCTTTATTCTCTATCTTTTCTATTTTCTCACCCCTTTCTTTCTTTAAGAACGATAAGTCTTCCTGGGCGTAGGAAGTCGGGTCGTTACAGTGGTATCAGAGCGCTAGGTTGAGTGAATACCTAGGCTCTTGAGTGATTTCTTTCCTGAGAGAGCGTATTTGTAATTTTGATATATATATATATATCTGTATATTTATTTCTACCTATTGTTGGGTTACCTGTTCGGGTTTTCCAATATAAGTTATAAAGGTAGATAGGTAGTGGTGTGCGTAACACGACTACCAATGGTTGGAGTTTGAATGATTAAGGTTGGAAGTGTAATTGTCGAGACTGTAGACCTAATACCGTCTCGAGTGAGCTTTGGGTGGTGTAAGGATTTCATCGATCTCTGAAGGAAATCGGTTAAGATTCGGAGTTCATCTATGAAATGTAATTTGGTTGAGATAGAGTTTGGATCTGTTGGTTGGACAGAAGCAAGTCATGATATCTTAATACATCAAGGTGTAGCAGCTGTGTGATGAGACGCAGTGACTATGGATGTCTCCGAAGATGTTTCTTTGGAACAAGTAAGGAAGAGTGACTGCTTCGGTGTTGTAGCTGAGTTCAGTAGAATGTTTCTGTTGGTTTGAGGCCCGAGTTCCTCAAAGAGCTTTGGATAGGAAGTCTTAGCATCTGTGACAGCAGTGCAGCTTGGAATGTTTTCGGTGTTGGCTAGAGATCTTCTGGCTTAGCAGTTTTTCTGGAATGGAATTCAGAAGTAATTAAGTAGACCCGTTTCTTCGATGGATCGGCCACATAAGCGTAAGCTGCTCTGTTTGGTAAAGAGAGAGCAGTATTTTTGGAATTAGGCTGGATTGATCGCAAAAGTGACTTGCGATAATTTGAGTTTTTTCTTATGTTTCAGAGGATTTTTCTGGATGTCTTCAAGAAGTCAGAGTTTTGTCAACCTTTGGAGATTGAGATTGGGTATCAACTGGATTTCAGAAGTGGTACCGATGGATCAGCTTAGTAATAGGATGGTTTTTGAGTTGTGGAAGTAGCTCAGGTTTTGGAGAAACTTCAGAGTTTTCTTTTTGGATATGTGAACTTTAATTTTCGAATGTGTTGTCCGACCTGTGTTCGACTTCAGCATTTACATCTGTTAGTCAGAGTTGCGCAGTGGAAGCATGGTGGCAGCTGTTTAGTTGGGAAGCAATTGGATGTTGCAATATTTGGATTGGAGAGTTCTACAGGGAATTTTTCAGGATTTGAGGGCATGTTGGGAGTGCACCTGTTTTATCTTTTCCGGATGAGAGAAGTGAGTTCTGTTTTCTGATTTGGAATAGAGTTTGTGTTCTGAGTTTGGTTGATATTGGGAAGACCATTTTGTTAGATTGTTTTTGGTCCAGTTTATTTCTAGGAGCATCAGCAAGGGTTGAGCTGATCCGG
This sequence comes from Allium cepa, assembly GCA_030765085.1. Taxonomy (NCBI): domain Eukaryota; kingdom Viridiplantae; phylum Streptophyta; class Magnoliopsida; order Asparagales; family Amaryllidaceae; genus Allium; species Allium cepa. The sequence goes on from CM060931.1 coordinate 477,466,537, forward strand.
AAGGGCGTAGGCAGCCCAAAATCGTTAGAGAGTTTAGTGGATAAGAGACGGAGGAATTTGGATTCTGAAGCCGGAGATTTGATTTTTTTGGATAAGTGTTTGGTCTTTAGGATCGAATTGTCAGTTTGGATAACTGGAATTCGTTGTGTTTCACGTATCTCTGAGGGAGTACATGTAAGATTTATCTCTGGTTGTAGAATCAGCAGTTCAAGGAGTTTTAGTTGTTGATTCAGACTTGGCTGTAGTCTGATATCCTGTCTTGTTTTGTAGATCTAGATGAGTGGAAGCTCTGTAGCTTAGTAGTATTGGTTGTTTGGATTCTATAGAGCGAGTAACCCGGTATTTATACTTGAGGAAACTCTAGACAATTCTATCCGGAATTTTGTCTGGATAGTTAGATTTGTTTGTTTGGATGAATTGGTTGCTATGATTGTTAGTTTATGGTTGATATATGCTTGTGTTTAAAATTTAAATTTTTAATTGGATTATTAAATTACCTTTGTTTTCAATTTCGGGGACGAAATTCTTTTAAGGGGGAAGGAATGTGATATCCCGGAAATTTTTGGCAATATAAATTTAATAATCTATGTAAAAATTTAAATTAATTTGATAAATATTTGAATTGATTTAATAATCTTCTTTTAAATAAATATTTAGCTGATAATTTATCTTTTGAGAACTAATTTAATTGTTTTCTATTTACAATATATATCTATATATTTGTATATATTGTAAATAGTTCATCTTTGTTTTAAATTTAATAAATAAAGTTATGTTTTCTAATTCTAATATTTTTGGTAAATTTGGAAATTTGATTTAATTTAGTATTAAGCTATTAAATAATCATATGGCTTTAAAATACTTAAGATTTAAGTTTAATTTGTTTAAAATAATTTTAGCTTAAATTTAAATTAAACAAAAGGTTCGTTTGTTTTTTTTAAATACAGGTTGATACAATAAGTAATTTATTAAATAAAGAGATACTTCTTTTATAAATCATTTTGATTTAATAATGAGCTATATTAATAATGTAAATCTTTACAAATGGATTTTAAATAAAATTGTTATTTCAACTTTAATTATATATATGTGTGTTTGAATGAAAGTTATGATTTGGAAATTAAAAATAAAGGTTTTCAAAATGTTTAAATTAAAATAAACATTATTAATATTAATATAAGTGTAAAATAAAATAATAATAAGTAATTAAATATTTGTTAGTCTATGTTTAAAAAAATAAAAGAAAAATAAAAAGAAGTACATATGTTGAGTAAAAAACCGTTACAAGTGATAAACAATTTTATCTATATACATTAAGTTTTGAAGGCAACTAAGCAAAGTCAAAATATGTTGCCTGTAAAACTTAGTAGTTCTGTAAAGAAAGGGAAGTAACCATGACTGTAAGGCTTAGAGATGAAGGCAAGATCAAAGTAAATAAAAATATCCCTGATCTTAATTAGTACAAACAAAATTTTTTACATGCTGTATTGTACAAAGACAATATGATCATTGTTGTACAAAGTATAATTAACCTGTCTGCATATCACTCTGTAAAACTTTGTATACATACATCAACTCCTTCTCATTTCAGTTCAAGCAAAGAAAAAGTAAAATAAATATCTATGTATCTAAAAAAAAGGAAAGCAAACCAGGTGTATATGTGTAGCCTGTAAGAAGTTAGGAAGCAAGAACAAAGAAAAAATAAAATAATAATGCAAGTAGCTTGTAAATTAAGTATGCAGGCAAGAATAGAAAAAAAGAAGACAAGTATGAAGACATAAAGTAAAGGCAAACCAGGTTTGTATAAAATAAAATTAAAGAGTGAGGCCGGTAGGTAGTTTGTAGTGCAAGCTAATGCAAACCAAAAATATTTTTGTACACATAAGATAAGGTTAGTTGTAAACATATAGTACATTTGCATTTAATGCTTTCAAAATTCTAGCACATAACAAAGTCATTTCGAATTTGTGTTATCATCATTTCAGTCTCCCTAATATAACATTTTGCCTGATAAAACAAAAACATAAATTGTAACAGCATTTGCAAAACCCAGTTATCACCTTCCCCTGAAACTTCTTTATATATGTCATCTTATTTGTTTTAGTTCGTTCAAGTCATAACAAACCTGAAAATATACAAGTTAGCATTTTTTTTAACTGAAGCATTACAACAAAGGCAAGATGAATTAAAGAAAAAAAATCAAGCAAAACTACTTTCCAGTTTTTAAAATCCAAAGTTGTTCATACAAGCATGCTCTGTCCCTCTTTCCAAAAGCAAGGTGAGTAACACTTTTTTTTATAAATTTCTTAAGTTTTAAAATCTGTTGCATGCTAATATTTGGATGCATAAATATATTGTGTGAATATTTATATATTCATTTTTCCCTGGGTGTTTGTGAGATGAAATTTCTGTATATTTCAAGCCGGCAAATTCAAACTGCTTTCATTTTAAATTTGCTCTGTTTTTCATTTGCTGTAAGTAACTTTAATTACTAAAACTTAAGTATTTAAACTAGTTTCAAGGTTAAAATCTGGAATAAGTGTGATTTGTATGTATGGAACTTTCTGTGAATATGGATGTTGTCTGAGTACATATTGAAGTCTCTGTAAACAAACCTATTCATTTTGTTCCCAGGCTTGAGTTGATCCAAATCATTTTTATCTCTTGATCGAATAGCCTGCATGACCTAGTATACAAACAGAAATTGTTTGTTTCAACATAATTTTGAGTTTAGGTTTTATTTAAGTTGAATTAAATTTGAATATGGTTCTGGAAAATCAAAATAACAGTGAAAACTTGAATAAGAGAAAACCCAAACAATTTAAATTATAAATTCAAGAACATACTTTGAATCTGTGTAGTAAAATATGAATTTTAAAACTTAAACCAAGATTTTTAGTACAAGAGGTTAAGTACCGTTCTGGTATGAACTAAAAATGCAAATTTAGGGTTTTTGGGGGAATCACTGTTATTTGGGGGGTCGTGCTTGTATGTGACGGACGAGGGGCCTACTGTGGCGTAGGGAAAAATACCTGGAGTTGCCCCAGTTCGTCGAGGAAGCGACGGTGGGGTTTTGAATATTTTTAACCTAATCTTGGTGTGGCCGTCTTGTTCGATTCGTTCCTCGCTTGGAATCGATCGAGTGTTGCGTGCTCTTGGGGATTGGAAGTGGGGAAGATGACGAGGCCGTGGCTAGAATTTCAGCGCCTCCGGTGGTCGAGGCGGCAAGAGCGAGGCGTTTTACAGGTTTGGGTAGGGGAATGTTTTGTTTTCCAGGTCCTGTTTGCTGCTCGTTTTGATTTTGGCTAAGGGAATGGATTCTGGTGGTCGTGATGTTAACTGGTGGTTGTCAGCGACGTGTTGGAGTTCAGATGCGTGGCCGGAGGTGGCCAGAGCCACGGTGCACGTGCACCATGTCCATTTGAAGTGCAAGTGGGGGTCGGTTACAGGTTTTGATAAAAACCTATCACTGTGTTTTTTTTTGGGTTGTTTCCTCGGGTTTCACTCGAGTCATTCGAGTTTATGGCTCGAAGAAGAGGGGTATGCGACTCGAAGTCAACTTGAGTTTGAGTTTGGTCAGTGATTGTTCCAGGCTTGTAACCTGATAGCAAAGTGGTTTGAGTTTTTAACAAATTCAAATGAAAACTTAGTTGTTTACCAGATTTTCATCAAGTTTAAATCCAGATTAAATTTGAATTCAAATTTATCCTTGCATTAAAATCGGAAGTGTAATAAAAAGTTAAAATATTTAAATGAGGTTTCAGGTTTAAAACCTGATAGTTTTCAGATTTTTGAAATTTAATTTAAAATCTGAAATAAAAATTTAAACTGGGATTTAAATTCAAAAATTTAAAGTATGGATGCAAATGGACCTTTGAATCCAAGGTAAAAGTGAAAAAAAAAATGAATTTGGGTTTCAATCAAGAATTAAACACCAAGTTTTCAAAAGCAAGTTAAAATGTAATGTAATGTAAAAAAAACCTAGCTTTTTATCAAAGAAATCAATTAAGTAGTTAATTTAAAGGCTTTCTTATATAAGTAATAAATGTTTCTTTTACATTTCTTTTTTTTCTAAGTTTATAAATAAATATTTAAAATGGGCTAATGTTAAATGATAAATTATTTTGAAATCTTAAATTCAAAATGGAATTCAAATTTAAATTCAAAGGGGGTAATGTCTAAAATACACTTTAATATTTATTTAAATCATCTTAAAAAGAATTAATTAACTTAGAGATAATTAAGATATTGAAGAGAATTAATTAATAAGTTAATTAAAGGTTGACGTATGTATAAATTTATAAAGTAGTAATTGAGATCAAATTTGTAATTAGAGATTAATTAAGAAGTAAATTAAGAAAGATTATTAGTTAATGAAGAAAATTAACTAAGGATTATTAATTGATTTATTAATGTGATTAATTTTATTAATTAATTAGACTAATTAATTTAGAGAATCAATTGTAAAGTGGTTAAGGTAATTACTTGTTAAAAGAAATTAAGAGATAAATTACTTATTGTAATTATTCTTGATATAATGATTAAATTAAGTTAATTAATTTAGTTTAATTAATTTAAGGAAATCATTTGATATATTGATAAGTGTAATTACTTAGTGTAATTAATGGAGCATAATTACTTAAGGAAGTAATTAAAGTTAATTACTGAATGTGAGTAGTAAAAGATGATGTGTTAATAAAGTAATTTGGATAATTACTTTTAATCAAGGGATTAATTAATGGAGACAATTAATTATGGAATGATTAATATATTAATATATGTAATTAATGATAGTCAATTACTGGAATGTTATTAATCAAGGGTGATTAATAATTGAGTTAAATTAAAGATGAATCATTTAATGTAAATTAATTTAACCAAAGTAATTTAATTTTAATCTAAATTAGAGATCGTTAATTAATATAATTAATGATGAAATTAAGAATTGTTTAATTAAGGAATAATCAATAATGTGGTGATCAATTTATTAATTAATTAAGAATAAATGTAATTAGTTATATTTAATTAATATAAATGAAGTAATTAAATGTTAATTACTATGAATAATTTAGGATAATTAATTTGTAAAATTAATTAAAGACTAATTACTTATTAGAGAATGATTAATTAAAGGTATTTAATCAAGATGAATACCTATGGAATAATTAATTAATTTGATTTATAATTAATTAATGATTGTATAAGCAGGATTTATAGATAAGCAATTAATTTAATTTACTTTAAATTAATTAGAGATAGAAGTAGTTAATTTAATTCATTTTAAAATTAATTACAAATGGTATGATTATAAATAATTGCTTATGGATGAATGATATTGATATTTCATTTGATGATTGTGAACTCAGATATGAGATGAATAATATCTATGTGACATGGATGTTTGGTTTAAGTATGATAGTATATTATTATCTGATTGGGTTGATAATTTTGATTATCTGTTTATGATGATGATATGATTATCTACGGTGATATTATGAATTATCTATCTGTGTGTATATTGATAATGTTGAATTAAACTGTTAAGACTAAATAGACAACTTGGCCTTAAAAGACACGTTTTGGATTTCGATGAGACTGGGATCAGGATTCCTTATTTGGAACATCCGAAAACCACATCGATTCCAAATCAACGATAGGCCGTGAATCTGAAATGAAGATGAAGATTCAGATTGCAAGGGTTATCGTCGTTAACTCTGAGGGTGGTTCCAAAATGAGTGTAACGAGATAATGCTTTCGGTTTCGTTCGAACCCGGAATGAACTTGTATGGATTGAATGCTTTCAACACATCGTCAGGTGGGCGATGAGCATTCTAAGAAATGTATTCTCTAAAGGTAATTGTAGCCTCAAGCCTCATCAACCGGGAATGGCTAAAACAGGGATGTGCAGCAAGGTTAGGTGGGTCATGCCCAAGCAGGACAAGATATTCCCCTGTCTAGATGTCCCTTTTTATTCGGCTGTGTAGGCGGTTGGATGTACACCAACTGCGGGGTTATCTTGTTCGGGACTGTTCAGTAAGGAATGGTTCCGGCCTTGTGTTGCGGGGGGTCTGGAGTGATCCTCGGTACGTTGATCTAGGCCACGTACTGTGACGGGCGGTACCCCAGTAGCCCTGCCATTGTATGGAATCCACAATCCAATAAGTGCCAACGGTTTTGATTGTATTACCCACTTTTGTGGCTAGTAGCTGGAATTTAATCATGTAACAATTTCGGCTATTTTCTATTTACTTGAAAACCTTAGACCTATTATAATATCACAGAATTTCCTATCAAATGTTTTGGTTGGCGTAAGGTAAAAACTTTCCCATCTTTATGTGTGGGGAGTCTTACGTGATACCTTTTATTTTCAAGGATTTTCAAAATTAAGCAACTTTAACCTGTTACTCATACCAGACCCATGTCTGATCCGGAGTTTATTTTTGTTTTTCATAAACTCTCGGGTACTCAAATTTTTACGAGTAGCCAAGGGATTCAGGTTGGCTTTGACGAATTCTGGAGGAGCAATGGAGCAGGAGGCTTCAGCGTTGTAGATATACATATAGTTCCGCTGTGTTGGTATCTCTGTATTGTTTTGAGTTGTATCGAGTTGTATTATATAGACAGGAGTTTATAACTGTCTAGTATGCGTTGTATGATATGTATATCTCTAATTGATGTTGTATATTATGTAAATACTTATGTGATTATTATAATTTATTCGTTCCGCTGTGAGATTCTATTGTTGTTGTTCTTTATTCTCTATCTTTTCTATTTTCTCACCCCTTTCTTTCTTTAAGAACGATACGTCTTCCTGGGCGTAGGAAGTCGGGTTGTTACATCGTACGTCTCAGAGAAGGATGTTAAGCTAAGAGAATAAATTCTCTGTCACCAATAGAAATGTATTTGATAGAAACCAGCTTTACATCTCAAAGTGTAACGTCGGACACACATCCATACAAGTCCGTTACGGGATTGAACGAAACCGAAGGCACTTCAAAGAAGCCCATGCAAATTTTGATATTCACTAATCACGTCCGAACTTCCCATCACAAAGGGTGATAAAATCTCTATACCGGAGCAACTCAGTGCAGAGGCATTCGACAGGTAATCCTTTCGCTTTCGAAAATACCCGGTCTTCAACACCATCTTCAAATGCAATCCCATTTCGTCGTATCATTATTCGGAATGGGTTTTATAACACAAAGTCTCTCCCGGCTAATTCGAATAATGAGCGCTTATTTTTAAAAGTAAGTGTTACATTTAGATTTCAAGTAATTCATAACAAATTTCCACTTTGATCTTTTAAACAAAAGATCCATCACAAAGATTCGATGTGGTTTTGGAATAACCGTTTGGAATCCGACCCCCGGTTGCATCGAAATTCAAACGCCATTTAAAGGCCAATATTGATAGTCAATTATTTAACTATCAATCAACATTTACAACAATCACCAGATTTAAATAATTTTCCCCAATTATTTATTTTTAAAATATCTTCGTAAGATATATTTTCACACTTCAACCATTTGAAAACAAATTTCAAATCACTTTTCTTACGCGAAATAAATTTCTAAATATTTTTTTTATTTCCACCGAAATTTGCCGAGTGCAAATACTTTAAAATAATTTAAATTACTTCTCCAAACATATATACTTGGAAATATTTAAAATAAAACTATTTTAAAACACTTTATTTTAAAACATTAGTTATGAAATTTTATGCTCATATCTCATATACTTAAGCCCAAAATAGTTTTAAAATAAAATTATTAGATAGAGTATAACTAATTGAATAACCATTTTCTAAATCGAATATCAATTAAATCTTTAAATAATCACTTCTATAATTAATTAAATAAATCTTTACTCTAAAAATTTTCAGAATAACTTAAGAAAATAATTTCTCCAAAACATTCTTTTAAAACCAACACTAGAACTTTTAATTTATATTTGAAAGCTACTTTGAAAAAAATACTCGGCTTTCCAGGGAGAATACATTTCCATTTCAAAATGGTTCATTTAAATCAATCAATAAATCCTCCTTAATTTATATTAAATTTATCCGAGTCCATAAATTCCTTTCGCACTTTTAAAAATAAACCAATATTTATTTTTAAAACAAAATTCCCTTTCCTTTATAAAATTCCCTTTGTGAGTTTAAATTTTCAAATATCCACAGATATCGATTTTCCAAATATTCACTTTCAAACGCCAAATCAAATTTCCAAATTGATTTTCAAATTTATTTTCAAAACACTAAATCAAATTCCCAAATTGATTTTCCAAACATTTATTTCAAACACCAAATCGGTTTCAGAATTGAGTTCCCAAAATTTATTTTCAAATACCAAATCAATTTTCAAACTGATTCTTAAATTTATTTCAAACACCAAGTTGATTTCCAAATTTATTTCAAACACCAAATCGATTTCAAATCGATTTCCCAATTTATTTTCAAAACACCAAATAAATTTTCATTCAAACACCAAATTTATTATCTTTCTAGAACAAATTCCATTATTTCTTCCAAACTGTTCAAAATTCAAATTTTAAATAAATTCTCCAACTTTTAATCCTTTTATTAAAAACTTTTCCCATATTTTGGAATTAATTCGATAAGATTTCAAAATCAATCTTTACCTATTTAAATTCCTTCTTTTAAATTCACGAATTCTTAAAAATAAATTTACTTAAAGTTTTCTACTTTAATTTCCAAAAATCCAATTTTATATTTCTGGCTTCCTACGATACCAAAAATATATTCGGCTAAACAATAGCCTTCAACGATTTTAATCATAAATATAATCATGCATAGATTATAAATAAATCAAAACACAATATTAAAACAAATTCAAATATTTGAGGAATCCAGTTGGATCCCTCCAACCCGTTTCTCTGCATCCATAGATGTTAGCACAACAATTAAATACCAATTCCACTTCGAGGTAGATCATCGCGGTATTTGGGATTATATAAAATCATCCGTTATTATGTGGTGCATAAGGTCTCATCCGCTATATAATGTGGAAAATCAATCACTCTATATATGTGTGTGTGTGTGTGTATATTACTATATATACTACCACTTCCTAACAGTCAATCAATAACTGAAATTCAAATTTTAAATTTAAGTGAGAAGATCTCACCTTGCTTTTGTTTTGCAATCCATCTTTATTCCAGCTTGACTTCACAATATTTGACCTTGTAAATCAGTATAAAATTTTATTAACACTTGGCAAAAATTGTACGATTAATTATCATTTGAATTGATTCAACAATTAATTACTATTTATCAATTTAACTAATGATTTATTTTTAAACTAATAATTAATTTTTTTAAACTAATTCCCTTTTAATAAAATATTTTTACCAACTAAAATAATTAAATAAGCTTATTAAACAAATTAGTCACCTTATATACGTATTTAAAATAAGCTAGTAAATTTAAAACATATATGTATATTTATTTTCTTTTAAAACTACACATATATATATATATGTATAAAAGTAAGCCATATAGATTTCATTAAAATCTAATTTATATAAACTTTCAAACATTTTCTAAAATTCCTATATAATTTCGAAATCTTTCTATATATATCCTCCATCTAAATAATTTTCTGTTTTAAACAGTGAATAACTAAAATGTGTATATATATACATATATATACATACGAATTTGAATAAAAGAAGCAGCATACCCAAAAATTGAATACAGTAGTTGCCAACCTCCTATCACGAAGTCGAGCTCGAGTTCACCGTGAACAAGAACCCGACTTCGAACAATCCTAACCCTTCCCAAGGTCGCACGCATGTTGACCCTTGTCGCCGCCTACATCCTCGGTCGCGACCACCTTCGATCGTCAATGCCGACCCAAATCGCTGAACCCTAACCCTAAACGAAATTCTCTGACCGCGATCTATAAGTCGATCGTACCTACACACGCCTGCCCCTCTGGCCTTCGCTGCCGTCACTAGCACACGCAACTTTCCATTGGATCAAATTGCTCGATTGAGGAAGCACTGAAAGAAAATATGGTTTCGATTTGATTTCTGAGGTTTTGATTTCGTTTTGATAAAATCGCGTTGATTCTTGTGGCCCTTATTTTTTTGATTTAAACGGGAATTTTTTTTTCGTTCGTTTCCTTTTTCTCGGCCATTTTTATTTTGTATGAAAGAAAAGTTTTTCTTTTTGATTTTGATACGCACGGTTTTGATTTCTTTTTTTATTGAAGACGTCTTCAATGTGTTTCAATTCTTTTGCCAAGTATTGAAGGACAAGGAAACGTGTCATTAGCCTTGTAAATGTGAATATTCATATTCATTCTAAATTCGAATTCAAGTTCAAATTTAAATCGTCTCGAAAACACAACTTAAATTTTCAAACTCCAATTGAGACATGCCGTCAGGCGTTTATAATGTTATACACCCATTTCGAACGCAATGGAAAAGGTTCCAAGTCCAAATTTGATCGTATGGAGAAGATAGCTTTCTGGACCAGTTATCAAATTAAATTTCAATACAAATTCAGCACATTTGCTTATGGTACAGCCAAATAATCACTCCAAACACTACGAAAATTAAAATCCAACAATAATACAATATTATAGATCCAACGAAACTGGTTTCGTCGAATTTCAAGACTGTGCCCCGGAATGCTATTTTTAAATATCGATTTAAATGATATAAATTCAAAACTGATCAAAACATTTTCAAATTCAATTTCGAAGCTTCCATTATTTTCAGTATTATCAATATAGATTTTCCAAGCTTTCAAATTATTTTTAACAGGCTTAAAACTGAAGATTCAATATTTTACCCAGTTTCAATTATTAAATTAAATAATTTAATTGCCAAATAAACAAATATTTTTAAAATTCAAGTTAACCCAACTTTCAAATATTTAAAATCAATTAAATATTTCGATTTCAAATGTTCAAAATTCTGGGTCGTCACATTCTTCCCCCTTAAAAGAATTTCGTCCTGAAATTACTAGTTAAGAAGAATGATCCTTAACCCGTTCACTATTTTTCCAAAACCAAACAGTTTTACCAACTTGCCAAAACAAATCATTTTATTAGAGCCCCATTATCATTTCAACTAACTTTCCAAAACCTTCCATAAATTCCAAACAACATTGTTTTCTTGACCATTCAAATTTAAATTTAAATTTAAATTTTAAATTTTCAAAATTTTCTCAAAATTTTCCAACTCTCTAAATTTTTGAAAAATTTCGCCAGCGTCTCCTTTGCACGGCTAGCTCGTTATGACTATAAAATGTCACCATGGGCCCCCAAATTTCAAAAGGAAAACAAAAGGCCAAGTGGCTGGACAAGAAAATTCTCAAATTTCATACAGAAGTTCAAATACATACCTTTTTCGAGCAATTCAAATTTATCTTTGAAATTAACATCCAATTCCATTTTCCTTTATGACACATGTATATCCTACTTATTATTTTGCACATTTCTTTTCAAAAGCTTGAATATTTATTTCATTCAAATCCGTCGATGCACTTATATCATTCGTACGTAATACCAAATTCGATCGGTCACTGGATCACACAATTTCACTTCCGAACTAATATCATCTACCCGACTTCCTGGTGTGGACTCAGATCTGGTTTCTTGATCAGAAACCATCATTCTCCTAGCATAGCCGTAAACTATGATAGAGAATTTCCAGAATCAACCAAAAATCCATATCCAGGTTTGCTGTCAAAAATCAAGCGAAAAATTCCAACTTGGATCGATATAACTGTCTCGAAATTCTGTGCTCGAATTCTGGATTAAATCATTATGCGAATAGAATAATATATGTACATCCTATATATTTATTCCAATTGATTATTAGCTTTATCAATTTTCTTTACTTTTATTCACGTTAGATTTTCATTCCAATACACTTATTCACAATCGCCATTTCACAATTTCTAGTTTAATCTTCATTCAAAAAAATATTTTCTCAACTCTAAATTTTACTTAAGAATTTCACCACTTTGGTATATAACCACTTATATTTAAACTGGATTTCTGATTCCACATGAATTCAATTTACCTTTTATTTATAAATGTTGAATTCAATTCATTTCAAACCAAATTTATTTGGTCATTCCTTCAATTAGTTTCACACACTAATTTTATTTCAATATTTTCTTTGTTTATCACAAATCAAATTCAATTCCAATTCCAGTTCAATTTACTTACAAATTTGAAATGAATTTCAATATTCAATTTCACTTTCATTTACTTGTAATTGTAAATTCATTTATTCATTCACATATTTATTTTCCATAATTGAAACTTTTGATAACCATTTTCAAACTTCAAGGGAATTTAATCTTTTCCAAATTTCAAAATTTTCAAATCCTTTCAAATTCTTTCAAATATTTCTCTTGAATTCTATTTCTAATTATAAATCACATTTACAATTTATATTTACAAATTCCATTTGCATAGGAATTTATATTCTAAGCTTTTATTATGATTTCAATTTCTTATTCAATAATCAATGACAATAATTTAATATTATCACTTTCTAACATCCAAGCAACCATATACTATAATAATTTACAAAATTGTTTCATTTATATACGAAAATAGTTTTGCTAAAATTTTATTTTAAAACAATACCATGTCAAATTGTTTTATTCAAGTGTTTAGAGATCCCTATTAATAACGTTAATTACTCGTATTGACCAAAATCCATATACCACTCGACAAACCAATCAACACAATATAAAACTATTTTTTTATATTCACTAACAAATACGCGCTCATATCAATTATTACACTCAGACTCATTCTAGAGTACTGCTGACTCTGAGTGTTCCCCACCAGAGCCAAGGTTATCGCTAAACCAATCGCTCTGATACCACTCTGTAACGACCCAATTTTTGACTTTCGAAAGTCGATATCAATACGTCCACTGTATCAAATGTCGCATAGTCGAATGCCGGAAAACCGAACCATTAGGGTTAAAGAAGAAGAAGATAGAAGAAGAATAGAAACAATAACAGAATCTCACATTTCTCAGTGGAACAACATATAGTAGATAGAACAACATATAATAGATAAATGAATATCTTTAAAACAAAGAACTATATCAGTTTTACATTACATCATCAGAGCGTTACAGTAACAACACACAAACAATGGAAATTATAATATCCTGCCCATATGATTGAATACACAGCGGAATGATAATAATATACGGAAGTACATCTCGCCATCCAGGGAATGATAATAATAACGGAAGTACATCTCGCCATCTAGCTCGTCTCTTGAGCTCCATAGCAATCCATCCAAATTCTGCTGATAATCTGACTCTAGGCTGTCCGTGTGGAAAATTTTGGGCACCCAGAGTTTAGAAAGGGAACAATAAACTCCAGGTCAGTCATAGGACTTGTGTGAGATCTTAAAAACAGTTATTTTCACAAAGAAAGGAAAAGAAATCCGCTATGCTTTTGGAAAATGAAACTACCATAAGGCCTCCCGCCACACACACAATGCAAACGCGGAATTGGAGAAGATTTTTCCTTATGATAGTCAAACATGCTTAACACGCAAAATTCTTTTTAATATTATCATTAGTGTATAGTGTGGAAAACATTTCGAAAGTATAATATTAATCTTTGCCGGCATAAAACCATTATTGTATGCCTACTATAGCTACCATGTTCAATAGCAGGTTACCGCCAGATTCCATGCCAGGTTATACAACTAAAATCATACAGGGCGCATATTGTAAAGTTTTTATTTTTTTCAATCAAACAAGGTGTTAAAACATCAAACAAGATTTTCGAAACAGATTAAAACATGATTAGTGGAATATTTTTACTGTAAGCTATGTTTACAGGAAATCAAGCAAGAAACTAATAAATTCAATTATTATAAAAATCTAATTTAAGTTTATATCTTGAATCATTACAGTAAAACATGATTTTTAAAGCAAAAACGAAGAATTTTAGTTTCATATCCGTTGAGCAGTTCGTAATTGAATAAAAATTGCATTTTCACAAATTGAAGATAATTGAATCAATTTAAATTGTTGAAACTTGAATTGGAGCAAGTACAACCATTTGTGATCTCGGGAAAAATGTGGAAAAAAATTATTTATTTCGTGAATTAAGAGAACAAGATCATCTTAGGGTTTTATTTCAAGTTTGTGTTCATGTCAGTAATGTGATGGGTATGCCTCTTGTACGCGACCGAGTTGCACAAAATTTTGGTGGAGGGTTGCTTGGTGGGTTGTCATAGTGTGGCCGAAGTTCGAGCGCCTCCGGTGGCTTATGCGGCGGTGACGAGACGTTGTAGTGGATGGACGAGATTACAGTTTTTCGAGCGTGAAGGTTTTTTTTTTCGATTCAAAATTTTTGAGGACGATTCGAACTTGGATTTCAAGTTTTTGTGTAAATTGTGACTTGCCGGTGAGATTGGAAGTTCACCAAAGTCTCACGTGTCGCCGCGCACGTGTACGGCATGGAGGATATGTGTCAGTGTCGTGAGGGTTTGCGTCGCGTGTTGTTGCTCGAGTTTTTTTGGTGGTTGCTTCCAGTTCTGGGACGACTACGTAAGAGTGAACCAGATGCTTTAATTTGTAACTTAATTTAAACTTGAAACTCCCTGGAACCAATAATTGAAAAGAAAGAGAAGAGAGAAGAAAGGTTGCATACAGGGAAGGCTCGGGTTATTAGGTGTTTAACTCGGAATGTAACCCGAGTAAAACACAGGAGAATCTCGGGTTTGCTTCCTTTCAGAACTGCAAATAAAATAAAAAGAAATATGGTTAAGTAATTTGTGTTGTAGCAGGGTTTTTAGCATTGAAACTAAACAAGTGTTTAACAAGTTAAGCTAAAACTTAAATACAGGTTTAATTATTTTAGTTTATGTGTAACCATGTTTAACACTTAGTTAATATTTTAATTAAGTAATTAATTTAAGTTAAGTACTAAATTAATTAATAATTAAGATGTGTAGTTAATAATAAATTGATTTTCAAGTTTGAAGAAGACTTTTAAATGTTAATTAAGATGAATAATTAATATTAAGTAATTAATTTAGAAAGTAATTAAGAATAATTTCTTTATAATTGTAATTAGAGATTAATTAATGATAATGCGATTAATAAATTGTAATTAACTACTTAAGTTAATTAACGAATGGTTAAAAGTTAATTAGTTAAGTAATTTAATTAAGAATTAAATAAGTGATTAATCAAGTAATTAGCAGTTAATAAATGGGTAATTAAGTTTTATTTATTAATAATTAAGGTTGTTAATTAATGATTAAGTAATAGTTAATTATGGTTAAATAAATTGATTAGGAAGTAACTACTTAAATAGCGTGAAATAAAATAATTAAGTAATTAAGTAATTAAGACTTAATGACTGATTAAGAAATGATTTATTAATTAAATAATTTGAAATGGAATAAGTAATTAATTAATAATATTTGATTAATTAAACAGGGTTAAGTGATTAATTCTCGAGTAATTAATTTAAATTAAATTAATTACGATAAGAATCAAAGATGATTGCTTATGGATTGTTGTGTATGTAGAATATCTGATTTGTGATGTTTATGTGGTGATATTCTGTGATGTTCTATAATATGCTCTTGATATATCCATGATGACTGTGTATGATTTTTCTGTGATAAATGCTATGTGAATTTAAACTGTTTAAGCTAATTAGACAACTTGGCCTCTAAAATGACGTTTGGATTTCGATGAGACCGAGGTCGGGTGTCAATTTGATTATCCGAAAACCACATCGATCCAAATTTAACGTTAGGTCGTGAATCCTCAAGTGAAGATCGAGATGGTGTTTTCAGAATGCAAGGGTTATTGTCGTTGACTCTGAGGGTGATTCCAAAATGAGTGTAACGAGATAATGCCTTCGGTTTCGTTCGAACTTGGAACGAACTTGTATGGATTGAATGCTTTCAGCACATCATCAGGCGGACGATGAGCATTCTAAGAGATATGTTTTATAAAGGTAATCGCAACCTCAAGCCTCATCAACCGGGAATGGCTAAAACAGGGGAGGTGCAGTAAGGTTAGGTGGGTCATACCCAAGCAGAACGAGATATACCCCTGTCTAGATGTCCCTTTTTATTTCGGCTGTGTGGGCAGTTGGATATGCGCACCAATTGCGGGGTTATCTTGTTTGGACTGTTCAGTAAGGGATGGTTTCGGCCTTGTGTTGCAGGGGAGTTAGGGTGGCTCCTCGGTACGGTGATCTAGGCCACGTACTGTGACGGGCGGTACCCCAGTAGCCCTGCCATTGTATGGAATCCAATCTCCAATAAGAGTCGTACGTTTTGATTGTGCCCAACTATGTTGGAATGTGAGATGTAAGCATTTTAGCTATTTCTGTATTTTACTTGAAAACCCTAGACACTATTATAATATTACTGGATTTCCTATAAAATGTTTTGATTAGCGTAAGGTAAAAACTTACCCGTATTTATTTGTGGGGAGTCTTACGTGATACCTTTACTTTCAAAGTTAAACAATCTAAACCGTTTACTCATACTAGACCCATGTCTGACCCAGAGTTTATATTCTGTTTTTCATAAACTCTTGGGTACTCAAATTTTTATGAGTAGCCAAGTGATAGGTTTTGGACTTTTACTTCTGGAGGAGCTTGGAGCAGAAGTTCCAGACGTATCTATATATCTATCTAGTTCCGCTGTGTAATTGATGTATGCTGTATCTTTGATGTATATAGTGACAGATGTATATTTGACTGTCATGTATATGATTGTATAACTCTGATATATGTAAAACTATGTAATAGTTATGTGGTATATTATATTTTGTTCCGTTTCCGCTGTAAGATTCTGATGTTGTTGATCTTTCTTTCTATTCTTTTCTATTTCTATCCCTTTCTTTCTTAATGATGATACGTCTTTCTGGGAATAGAAGGGCGGGTCGTCACAGTTGGTATCAGAGCACTAGGTTGAGCGAATACCTAGGCTCTTGGGTGAATTCTTTCTTGAGAGAGCATATTTGTAATTTTGATATATATATATATATATATATTAATTTCTACCTATTTGTGGGGTTACCTGCTCCGGTATTTCAATATAAGTTATAAAGGTAGATAGGGTAGTGGTGTGTGTAACACGACCACCAATGGTTGGAGTTTGAATGTTTGAGGTTGGAAGTGTATCTGGATGTAAACCTAATACCATCTCGGGTAAACTTTGGGTGGTGTAAGGATTTTATTGATCTCTGAAGGGAACCTGTTAAGGTTCAGAGTTCATTTTTGAAGTGTAAGTTTGGATGAGCTAGAGTTTGGATCTGTCGGTTGGACGAAAGCAAGTCATGATATCTTGATACCTCAGGATGTAGTAGCTGTGTGATGAGACACGGTGGCTATGGATGTCTCTGAAGATGTTTCTTTGGAATAAGTTAAAGAAGTATGTCTCCTTCGGGGTTGTGGCTAAGTTCAGTAGGGTGTTTTTGTTTGGGTTGAGGCCCGAGTTTCTCGAAGAGCTTTGGATAGGAAGTCTTTGGGCATCGGGGTCAGCAGTGTAGCTCGAAGTGTTCTGTGTGCCGTCAAGAAGATCTTCTGGCTTAGCAGTTTTCTTGAGGTAATTTCAGAAGTAGTAGAGTGGATTCATTTCTTCGATGGATTGGCGCGAACAGTATAAGGTTGTTCTGGATTGTGATGGGAGATCAGTTTCGTTGGAAACTGATTTGGGTAGAATTGCCAGAATGTCGTGTGACAATTCTGGAATTCACTTGAGTAGTCTTTTACATGGAGTTGAGACTTCTCAAGAGAAGGTTGAAGTTATCGATGTGGACCAAGATTTCCTGATGTATTCAAGGAAGTTAAGTGTTTGCCACCCCATCGAGAGATAGAGTTTCGTGTTGATTTGATTCCAGGAGTAGTGCCTGTGATTCAGCCTAGTAGGAGGATGGCTCCTAGAGAGAAAGAAGAGTTAGTTGAGCAGACTCAGGATCTTTTGGAAAAGGGGTTGATCAGGCCCAGTTTTTCTTGTTGGGGTTCTGCTGTGGTGTTGTTACTAAATCGGATGGATCGCTAAGGTTCTGTGTGGATTATCGAGAACCGAATAAGTTTGTTCTGGTATTCATCGACGATAACCTGGTCTTCTCTAAGTCTAAAGAAGAACACAAGCAGCATTTGAGGATAGTGTTGGAGATACTGAGGAGGCATGTTTTGAAGGCGAGTTCTCTGAGTGCCATTTTTGGAAATCGAAAGTTATATTTTGGGGGCACATTATTTCTGGTGAAGGTATCTCTGTAGATCCAGCGAAGGTGGAATCTATTCTGGAATAGAAGCAACCGAAGTCATCGATGGAAGTTCGCAGTTTTTCTGGGTTTAGCTGGCTACTACAGGAAGTTTATCAAGGATTATTCCAAGATTTCTTTGCATCTGACTAAGTTGACAAGGAAAGGAGCTAAGTTCAAATGGACACCCCGGTGTGAAGAATCTTTTCAAGCGCAGAAGAAGAGGCTAACCAGTGCATCGATGTTTGTTATTCTGGATGGGAAAAGCAAATTCAAAGTTTATACCGATGCTTGTATAGTTGGTTTGGGAAGCAGTGTTGATGCAGAATAGAAGAGTAATTGCATATGCGAGTCGGTAATTAAAGCCTCATGGAAGGAACTACGCTATGCGCAGACTTGAATTGTTAGCCATTGTTTTTGCTTTGAAGATTTGGAGACACTATCTGTTGGGAGAGAAGTTGGGTTATTCACGGATCACAAATCGTTGAAATATCTTTTCTCTCAAAAGGATCTTAATTCGAGGCAGCAGCGATGGGTCGAGTTTCTGGCATAATATGATTTGGATATTCTATATACTCCGGGAAAGGCAAATGTGTGGCTGATGCTCTTAGCAGGATTGCAGTTTTGTTTCTTTTGGAAGTCATTCCATCTCCCCAAGACAGAATCATTTGTAAGCAAATGGAGGATAGATCTTTTGAGGAACTAATTCTTGGAACTAAGAATGGTCGGTATTCTGATTTCAAGGTGGATGTTCAAGGTGTTTTGAGGATTAATGGTCGTTTGTGTGTACCTAATATAGATAGATTGAGGCAAGAAGTTTTAGCTAAGTGTTATTGCTCCAGACTGAATATTTACCCAGGAGTCTCTAAGATGTATAAAGATATGAGAAGAATTTATGGAGGCCGAGCATGAAGAGGGATGTAGCTGCTTTCGTTAATAGTTGTGTTATCTATCAGCAAGTTTAAGGAGATCAACAGAAGTCAGCCGGTTTGTCGCAGCCTTTGGAAATCCCAGAATGGAAATAGGAGATGATTTCGATGTATTTTATCGATGGTTTTCCTAGAACTAAGAAAGGAAACGATGGACTATGGGTTATTGTTGATCGTCTGGCTAAGAGTGCTCATTTTATACCGGTTAGACAACTCGTACTGTAGTTTCTCTGGCAGAGATTTTCTTGAGGGAGATAGTCAGATTGCATGGCATTCCAATCATTATAGTAAGTGATTGTGATCCTATTTTCACCAGCAAATTCTGGGAGGCTCTGCAATCAGCTTTGGGAACGAGTTTGAGATTAAGTACAGCCTATTATCCTCAGACCGACAGACAGACGGAGAGGCTGAATCGTATGCTAGAGGATATGCTGCGAGCTTGTGTTTTGGATTTTGGTAGATCTTGGGAGGACCATCTTCATTTGGTAGAATTATCCTATAATAATAATTATCAAGCAAGTATTAGGATGGCACCTTATGAAGCTCCATATGGAAGACCGTGCAAATCCCTATTCCTGTTGAACAGAGTCGAAAGATCGTCTTGTGCTTGGTCAGATTTGATTCGTGAAGCTTCTGCTAAAGTCGAGCTTATCAAGAAAGGATGAGAGCTGCTTAGGACTGTCAGAAGGAGTACGCAGATAAGAGACGAAGACAATTTGGAATTTGAGATTGGTGATTTGGTTTTTGCCAAAGTTTCTCCGATTAAAGGAGCTGTTAGATTCGTAAAGACGGGAAAACTTGCCCGAGGTATATCAGACTATTTCGGGTATTGGAAAGGATTGGTGCTGTAGCTTTCAGGATTGAATTTCCAGAATGGATGTCTGGAATTCGTAATGTATTCCATGTATCCCATCTAAGGAAGTTTGTTCATGATCCATCATTAGTTGTAGAACCAGTAGTCCATGAAGATTTGGAAGTCGAGCCGAATTGGACTTTGGTCAGGAATCCAGTTCGGATTGTTGATTAAGACGAGAGGCAACTCAGGAGTAAGGCAGTGAGCTTGTTAAGTTGCAGCAGAGCGAGGATCCCAGAGATGACACCTAGGAAACTCTGGACAGTTTTAGGAAAGCTTATCCGGATTTGTGTTCGGATAGCTAGTGATGTTGGTTAGGATAGACTGTTTGATTGTTTGCTAATGTATGAATGATATGTATGTTTGAATGGTTGATATAACAGTTTTTGAATTTTCTTTGTTTTAAATTTCGAGGACGAAATTCTTTTAAGGGGGGAGGAATGTAACGACCCTGGATTTTGGCCCTATTATTTTAATAAATATTTAATCCAATTAAATAAAATGTGAACTTATCATTTTAAAATGAATATGATTTTGGAAATATTGCCATTTATTTGTATGGATTTGTATTTTTGAAAAGGAAATTGGATTCTGGAAGTTTAGAATAATATCTCTTGGTAATATTTATAATAAAATTTACCTTATATAATTAAATTAAAATACTTTGTCTTGTTATCATTTGATAAAAATATATGTGGATGATAATGTTTAAAATTAAAATCTAATTCTAGCAATATAAAATATAAATGTGTAATGTAAGTCAAACATATGTATATAATTTAAATATTGATAGTAAAGTACAAATAGAAATAAAAACAAATATAAGTAAGTAAACCATATTGAATATAACTTAAACATTGATAGTTAGAAATGAAAATAAAAGAAAAACAAGGATTAAATAATTTTGTTAAACATACAACATAAACTGAAGATTGAAAGCGCAAATGTATAAAATAAAATCAGGCAAACATTATTCAAGCTAGAAAATAATAAAACCAAATATTTATATGCAACATATCTTCATTCACCAGACCAAAGTAAAAATAAACCCGACCCAAACATATTCATATGAATTATTCAAGCAAGCAATTAACAAAACATTTTTATACACAATATCATCACATGTAAATCCAAACACAAAGTATAGAATGAAATAAAAACAAGTATAACATAATATCAGACAAATATATATATTGAAGATTCAACTAGAAGATAACAAAACAAAGCTTCACATACAAGCCAAACATCTACCTACAAAGAGTACATTTATGTATAAATTCTTTATACACAACAAATCATAATTATAATATGTAGACATATTAAGGAACAAAGCATGTACTTGTTATCAACTCAGCCAATCTTTTGTTCAAAAGCAAATATTACAAATCCTTTGCTTTGCAGTAATGTTCGTATAAAACAAAGCAAAAGAAAAACAACTTTACCAGTTAAAGCCTCCCTTAAGCATCCTGATTTTCTTATATATATGAATACATCTGGCTACTCCTAGTTCGTTCAGCAAACCTTAGAAAACTTGCGTAAAAGAAAAAGAAGAAAAAAGGAAACAAAGCTCAAATCTTTATTCAAACTAAAAACAGATCAAAAACTCATGACAGTTTCAGGCTACAGGCTTTCATATCATCAAGTATTCTTTGTTCAAAGATTTCTGGTGAGTAAACAAGGATTTTTAAAAGTTTAAGTTAATTAAAATAGTTCATGTTTCATTAACAGTATAGTTTGTATTTGTTTTTTTCTTTGGATACGATCCTGTCTATATATATACACATATATGTTACTCTGCATATTGTTCAGGGTTGATTATCATTCAATTTAAGTTTGTTTGCAACTGAATCATTGTAAAGTTTTCATTTATTTCAATCAAACAAGGTGTTAAAACATCAAACAAGTTTTTCGAAACAGATTAAAACATGATTAGTGGAATATTTTTACTGTAAGCTATGTTTACAGGAAATCAAGCAAGAAACTGATAAATTCAATTATTATAAAAATCTAATTTAAGTTTATATCTTGAATCATTACAGAAAAACATGATTTTTAAAGCAAAAACGAAGAATTTTAGTTTCATATTCATTGAGCAGTTCGTAATTGAATAAAAATTGCATTTTCATAAATTTAAGATAATTGAATTAATTTAAGTTGTTGAAACTTGAATTGGAGCAAGTACAACCATTTGTGATCTCGGGAAAAATGTGGAAAAAATTATTTATTTCATGAATTAAGAGAACAAGATCATCTTAGGGTTTTATTTCGAGTTTGTGTCCATGTCAGCAATGTGATGGGTATGACTCCTGTATGCGACCGAGTTGCATAAAATTTTGGTGGAGGGTTGCTTGGTGGGTTGTCATAGTGTGGCCGAAGTTCAAGCGCCTCCGGTGGCTTATGCGGCGGTGACGAGACGTTGTAGTGGATGGAGGGGATTACAATTTTTCGAGCGTGAAGGTATTTTTTTCGATTCGAAATTTTTGAGGACGATTCGAACTTGGATTTCAAGTTTTCGTGTAAATTGTGACTTGCCCGTGAGATTGTAAGTTCGCCGGAGTCTTGCGTGTCACCGTGCACGTGTATAGTGTGGAGGAGATGTGTCAGTGTTGGGAGGGTTTGCGTCGCATGTTGTTTCTTGAGTTTTCTTGGTGGTCGCTTCGAGTTCTGGGACGAGTACGTGAGAGTGAACCGGATGCTTTAATTTGTAACTTGGTTTAAATTTAAAACTTGCTGGAACAAATAATTGAAAAGAAGGAGAAGAGAGAAGAAAGGTTGCGTACAGGGAGGGCTCAGGTTATTAGGTGTTTAACTCGAAATGTAACCCGAGTAAAACGCAGGAGAATCTCGGGTTTGCTTCCTTTCAGTACTGCAAATAAAATAAAATGAAATATGGTTAAGTAATTTGTGTTCCAGCAGGGTTTTTAGCATTGAAACTAAACAAGTGTTTAACAAGTTAAGTTAAAACTTAAATACAAGTTTAATTATTTTAGTTTATGTGTAACCATGTTTAACACTTAGTTAATATTTTAATTAAGTAATTAATTTAAGTTAAGTACAAAATTAATTAACAATTAAGATGTATAGTTAATAATAAACTGATTTTCAAGTTTAAAGAAGACTTTTAAATGTTAATTAAGATGAATAATTAATATTAAGTAATTAATTTAGAAAGTAATTAAGAATAATTACTTTATAATTGTAATTAGAGATTAATTAATGATAATGCGATTAATAAATTGTAATTAACTACTTAAGTTAATTAACGAATGGTTAATAGTTATTAATTAAGTAATTTAATTAAGAATTAAATAAATGATTAATCAAGTAATTAGCAGTTAATAAATGGGTAATTAAGTTTTATTTATTAATGATTAAGGTTATTAATTAATGATTAAGTAATAGTTAATTAAGGTTAAATAAATTGATTAGGAAGTAATTAATTAAATAGTGTGAAATAAAATAATTAAGTAATTAAGACTTAATAACTGATTAAGAAATGATTTATTAATTAAATAATTTGAAATGGAATAAGTAATTAATTAATAATTAATGATTAATTAAACAGGGTTAAGTGATTAATTCTCGAGTAATTAATTTAAATTAAATTAATTACGATAAGAATCAAAGATGATTGCTTATGGATTGTTGTGTATGTAGAATATCTGATTTGTGATGTTTATGTGGTGATTATCTATGATGTTCTATAATATGATCTTGATATATCCATGATGACCGTGTATGATTTATCTTTGATAAATGCTATATGAATTTAAAGTGTTGAATTTAAACTGTTTAAGCTAATTAGATAACTTGGCCTTTAAAATGGCGTTTGGATTTCGATAAGACCGGGATTGGGCGTCAATTTGATTATCCGAAAACCACATCGATCCAAATTTAACGTTAGGTCGTGAATTCTCAAGTGAAGATCGAGATGATGTTTTCAGAATGCAAGGGTTATTATCGTTGACTCTGAGGGTGATTCAAAAATGAGTGTAACGAGATAATGCCTTTGGTTTCGTTCGAACCCGTAACGAACTTGTATGGATTGAATGCTTTCAGCACATCGTCAGGCGGGCGATGAGCATTCTAAGAGATATGTTCTATAAAGGTAATCGCAACCTCAAGCCTCATCAACCGGGAATGGCCAAAACAAAGAAGGTGCAGCAAGGTTAGGTGGGTCATGCCGAAGCAGGACGAGATATACCCCTGTCTAGATGTCCCTTTTTATTTCGGCTGTGTGGGCAGTTGGATATGTGCACCAACTGCGGGGTTATCTTGTTCGGGACTGTTCAGTAGGGAATGGTTCTGGCCTTGTGTTGTAGGGGAGTTAGGGTGGCTCCTCGGTACGGTGATCTAGGCCACGTACTGTGACGGGCGGTACCCCAGTAGCCCTGCCATTGTATGAAATCCAATCTCCAATAAGAGCCGTTCGTTTTGATTGTGCCCAACTATGTTGGAATGCGAGATGTAAGCATTTTAGCTATTTCTGTATTTTACATGAAAACCCTAGACACTATTATAATATCACTTGATTTCCTATAAAATGTTTTGGTTAGCGTAAGGTAAAAAACTTACCCGTATTTATTTGTGGGGAGCCTTACGTGATACGTTTATTTTCAAATGTTTTTCAAAGTTAAACAATTTAAACCATTTACTCATACCAGACCCATGTATGACCCGGAGTTTATATTCTATTTTTCATAAACTCTTGGGTACTCAAATTTTTGTGAGTAGCCAAGTGATAGGTTTTGGACTTTGACTTCTGAAGGAGCATGGAGCAGAAGTTCCGGACGTATCTATATATCTATCTAGTTCCACTGTGTAATTGATGTATGTTGTATCTTTGATGTATATAATGACAGATGTATATGATTGTCATGTATATGATTGTATAACTCTGATATATGTAAAACTATGTAATAGTTATGTGGTATATTATATTTTGTTCCGTTTCCGCTGTGAGATTCTGATATTGTTGATCGCTCTTTCTGTTCTTTTCTCTTTTTATCCCTTTCTTTCTCAATGATGATACGTCTTTCTAGGAGTAGAAGGGTGGGTGGTCATAGATTTGAACGGAAAAAAAATTCGTTCGTTTTCTTTTTCTCCGCCATTTTCATTTTGAATGAAAGAAATTTTTTTTTTCATTTTGATTTTGTTACGCACGGTTTTGATTTCTTTTTTTATTGAAGATGAACATGTGTTTCAATTCGTTTGCCAAGTGTTGGAGAACAAGGAAACATGTCACTAGCCATGCAAATGTGAATATTCATATTCGATCTAAATTCAAATTCAAGTTCAAATTTAGATCGTCTCGAAAACGCAACTTAAATTTTTAAACTCCAATCAAGGCATGCCTTCAGGTGTTTACAATGTTATACGCCTATTCTGAACATAATGGAAAGGGTTCCGAGTCCAAATTTGATCGTATGGGGAAGATAGCTTTTTGGACCAGTTATCAAATTAAATTTTCAATATAAATTCAGCGTGTTTTCTTATCATACAGCCAAACGATCACTCCAAACACCACGAAAATTGAAATCCGATAATAATACAATATTATAGATCCAACGGAACTGGTTTCGTCGAATTTCGAGACTGTTCCCTGGAAGGCCATTTTTAAATATCAATTTAAACGATATAAATTCAAAACTGATCAAAACATTTCCAAATTCAATTATGAAGCTTTCATTATTTTCAGTATTATCAATAGAGATTTTCCAAGCCTTCAAATTATTTTAAACAGGCTTAAAACTGAAAATTCAATATTTTATCCAGTTTCAATTATTAAATTAATTAATTTAATTGCCAAATAAACAGATATTTTTAAAATTCAAGTTAACCCAATTTTCAAATATTTAAAATCAATTAAATATTTTGATTTCAAACGTTCAAAATTCTGGGTCGTCACACAAGGTGGGTTAATCTCACTCATTTGGATTACCATTAAATTTAAATAGTTAAATTTAAATTATTGGTTGATGGATTGAATTGTTTGGATGTGATATTATATATAATAAAATATATATATTGGAGTGATTGATATTCCCACATTATATAGCAGATGAGACCCTATGCGCTCCACATAATAGCGGATGACCCTTTATACTGCGATATCCTTCTCGAAGTGGGATTGGTATTTTATATTGTGCTAGCATCTATGAATGCAGGAAAATAGGTTGGAGGGATCCAACTGGATTCCTCAAAACGTTTAATATATTATATTCAGCGATGTGATTTATTTGATGATCTGTGATGGATTATATTGATTATACTGGGTATTGAAATTATTGAATGCTATGCTTGGCTGAATATATATGTGTATGTTGAGAAATGAAAAATAATATAAGTTTGGATTTATTTTAAATAAAAATGAAAAGAAAATTCTTAAGTAAATAATTATTTGGGAATTGGATAAATCGAGCAATAAATTTAAAACCACGAAATCGATTTGAAATCAATTTAGTGTTTTGGAAACTGTGATTTAAAGGAAATGAGAAATGGAAATTTGTAAACTGGTTTATAAATGAAATGGAATATTCATCAGTGGATAAATTGAAGTGTAGATTCTGATGGAATTTTTAAGGAATGTTGCAATTCATTTTAAAAAAAATAAAAAGGGTGATTTTATTTTTAAAAGTTGGGAAGTATGTTTTTCCTGAAAAACTAAGTATATTTTCAAACAAAAGATTTCAAAGTATAAACTAGAAGTTTAAAAAATGTTTTTTTCAATGTTTCAGAAAATTTATTATTTTAGTTATTTTTAAGTGAAAAGTAAATATTTATTTAAGTTAATTATGATAATTGATTATTTTTAAAGGTAAATTAGGATTATGATTTAAAAAGAAGGAATTTTAACATAAATATTTGATATAATAACTTTATTTAAAAAGAAATTTTGGTTTAAGTTTTGCTCAGAAACTCTTATAGAATTTCTTAAGTAATATTTTTATTTAAGTAATTTTAGTAGCCTTAATGTAAATAATTTAAGTATATATATTTTTAAAAGTGATTATAAGGAGATGAAGATGTGTTTTAAAAATAAAAAGTGGTTTTGTTTTTAAAATGTTGAAAGAAATTTACGGATTGGGTCGTAAATTAAATTGGGATAAATCGACCAAGATTTATAAAGGATTAGATGGACTATTTTGGAATGGAAAGTGTATTTTCTTGAGAAGCCAAGTATGTTTTCAAGCAGATTTTTAAGTATAAGTTAGAGGTTTAAAAGTGGTTTTAAAAGAATGTTTTAGAAAGAAATTTTTATTTAGTGGTTTTAATTTTTTTTAAAGTTAATATTTATTAAGTTAATTATATAACTAAATTATTTTAAAGGTTTAACTAGTATTATGATTTAAAAGATAATTATATAATATTTATACCTTATGGAATAACTTTTATTTTTAAATTAGTTTTGCCTTAAGTTTTACATGAGAAATTATTATGAAATTTCATAACTAGTATTTTAAATAAAGTGTTTTAAGTAGTTTTTATTTTAAATGTTTTAAAGTATATATACACTTTTGGATAAAGTGATTTAGATTATTTAAAATCTAAAGTATTAAGACTTGGTGATTTTCAGTGAAAATAAAACAATTGGTGGAAATTTATTCCACGAGAGAAAAAGTGATTTGAAAACAATTTTCAAAGGGTTGAAGTGTAGAAAATATCTTGCGAAGATATTTTAAAATAAATAGTTCAGGAAATTATTAAGGCTTGATGGTTGTTTGTGGATGTTATATGATAGTTTAATAACCGACTATCAATACTGGCCAATGCGCTGATCGTTTCGAAGAGAACGGGATTGGGATTAATTTTCGACAACACTTTGATCTGGTTTGAATGTTTCCGTGAGGAAGACAAGAGCTTGGAGTCGAAGATGGAGCAGTGAAGTGCAAGGGCTAATCGCTACTAATCCTGAGGGTGATTCCAAAATGGATGTAGTAGGAGTAGATCCTTCGGCTCCGTTCGGACTGGGAGCGGACTTGTATGGACGAATGCTATCAGAACATCGTTAGGGGGATGATGAGCATTCTAAGTGAGATGTGTTCTAAAAAGGTAACGCATATCCTCGAGCCTTATCAACCGGGAATGGCTAAAATAGGGAATGTGCAGCAAGGTAAGTGGCTAGCAACCAATTAGGGTAAGGTCATCCCTGCCTAGATGTCCCTTTTATTTCAGCTGTATGGGCGGTTGCTGATCCCAACCGCGGGGTGATCTTATTCGGACTATCCTGTAAAGGGTAGCTCCGGTCTTCTGTTGCATGGGATCAGGGAGGATCCTCAGTACGGTGATCTAGACCATGTACTGTGACGGGCGGTACCCCAACAGCCCTGCCATTGATGGAAATCCAATCTCCAACAAGTGCCTTCGGACTTGTTTGTATAACTATTATGCTGGAATTTAATGAATGTAACAATTTCGGCTATTTAAATAAGTATTTGTATAAAGACACTACTATAATGTCAGAGGATTTGATAAGAAATGTTTTGGTTATCGTAAGGTGAAAACCCAACATGTTTATTTGTGGCGTGGTCTTATGATATACCTTTGATTTTTAAAGGATTTTGGAAACTTTAATAATCCAATTGAGTGTATTTTCTCACGCTGGTTTTCCAAACTGACTCGGGTGCTATTTTACTATAATGCTCGGGTCAGATCGAGTATTATAGATACATGAAAGGATGCCGTGGAGCTCAGGAGACGAGCTAGATGGTGAGACGTATCACACGTATATGATGTATATTCTGTTGTGTATGGTTAACTGCGTAGTCAGTTTTGTGGAGACAAGTTAATATAACTGTCTAGTATTTTGCTATTGATTGTGTTGTACCCTGATAATGTAATGTATAAAACTGATATAATTCTTTCTGTACAAAGATCAGTCATTTATCTATTTTATATTGCTCCACTGCATTTGTGAGATTCTTACATTGTTTTCTATTTCTTATTCTACCTCCTTCTTCTTTAACCCTAATAGTTTGGTTTTCAAGCATTCGATTGTTCGACATTTGATATAGTGAACGTATTGATGTCGATTTTCGGGCTTCGAAAAAATCGGATCGTTACACGAGCCGTATAGGTCACTATGTACAAACAATATGAGTTCATCAACTTTTTTGTTTCTCCCATTGAAGGGGTGATTAGTTAATTTACCTTTAAGACACGACTCACACGTGTTAAGTGATTCAAAATCAATTGATGGTAGAAAACCTTTGGTTTTCAATTTGTTTTGTCATTCCTCACTAATATGACCTAGTTTACAATGAAAAAGATAACAATCATCTACATTGTAAGAAGCATTATTCATAGAACACGCATAATTAGTATTAATCACATAAATGTCATTTCCAAGAACACCTTTGCAAACTTTATTTCCATCCAAACTAATGTTTCATAACATTATTTGCATAATGAAATATATATCCAATCTTAGATAATGTAGAAAAGAAATAATCCTATAAATAAAATCTTCTACAATAGCAATTATTTAGTACTAATACTAATCCACTAGGAAAATTTAAATGATAGCCTCTTGCCACCGTTGCATCTAACATAGATCCATCAGCAACATGGAGCCTCATCTCTCCTTTTCCCACGCGATACTAATCCCTAAGCCCCTGTAATGAATTACATATATGAGTATCAAAAGCAGTATTTAAAACATATGATATTTTGTTGATTACAAACAATTTCGAGTCATAAATGTACCTAATAGAGCCACATAACCAGTCTTCTTTTTCTTAAATCTCTTCAAGTGGTCAGGACCATTTCCTTACCAATGACCTTTCTTATAGTAGTGGTGATTTCTTCTTGTCAACGATCTTCTTACTTATTCTTTTTTTGAAATTGGGTACTTAAATGGTAGTATATATTATTCTATAAGATTTGGATAGCATACATAACTACATGTCAATATATGTTCGAATCATGTTACGTAAGTTTCAAACCTGTGACTACTTACACCAAAGTTGAAGTGCCTAACCATTAGGACAATGGTGCTTGTCCTCTTACTTTTATTATTTTTACCATCTTTTTTCCACTTCTTCGAACTGTTCGAAGATGATGCACTACCCTTCAAAGAAAGTACCGCAACTTGATCCTTAGATGTAGACTCAGTCGACTTCAATTATATTAAGGAGCTTCACGAATTCAAATTTAATTGCTTCATGCTATAATTCAGTATGAACAGATCATACTAAAGAGTAAGGGAGCCATGGATCAAGTCAACTTGTAGTTCGTTGCTTATTTGTACATCCAACTGTGTAAACCTATCAATATAGACCTTCATTAATAGTCCACTTTCTATCCTTTGGTCATTTTGTTATTGAACAATTGCTTTGTAAGCTAGTACCTTACGGAACGTGACTGTTTACCAAACAGGGCTTGAGACTATCAAATATCTCATGCACTTGCATATTTTTCTGCCGCCTCTACAATGATTTGTCTAATGTAGACTGCATGAAAACTTGGGTAGTCTCTAAGTCTGACACCCATTTTAAACAAACAAATCGTAGTTCGAAGTCTACAACATCGGTGGGTTGTTCCTTGAGTTCGCATGTAATAGTAATCCAAAGGTGCTCATAAGTCAAAGCTATTTTAATTGCTCTTAACCAGTCAGTTTAGTTAGGTTCGTTGAGTTTTCCATTTTCAAAAGAAATTTTTGGAGTAATCATTTTTTTGTAATTTTTAATGGTAGATTATTAGGACAAATCATAGTAGATGTTCTTGTTATACTAGTAAGGTCAAACTTTGTATTTCATTTTACTAATAAGCTCCCACTAGTTTTTTATGCTTGCCAAACCCTAAGTCAAAACATAGAAGTCTTTTGACTTCACTAGTAGGTGTTAAAACTCGTCCGTGTTGGAATTCTGACATTGAGTTTTCTCAAAAAGTCATAGCTCCAAAAACTATGGATTACTCCTTATTGGTTGTATCGTTTACAACTCCTAACCCTCGTTACTTTGTCTTAATTTCATTTTGATCTTGATGTTTCTCAACAAATATATATAGTTATCTATCCTCGACTATTTAATATATTAATAACACTACACATAACATCCCTGGCTTGAATTTATTCAACAACTAAAGAGTATGCAAGTAATTTACTTATATATATAGTGGAGGATAACATTATATTGAAGATTCATAATCTTTAATATATTATATTATATTCCGTGATATCGACTTGTAGAATAATGTAATTCTTATGACTCACTTTCGTGATTCATGTGTCGGACACATCGGAAATCATGGTATATGTACATTTAGGCATGTATTTATTCCTTAAGTATATTTAGGTTTCTTAAGTTCCGCCTTTTAATTTACACATTCATATTATATAAGTTTTATAATATATAATTTTATATTTTATATTACTTATATAATAGTCTTATGTATGGAATTGTATTAACTAAATCTTATTCAATTAATTTCAATTAATTAACATTTTAATTAACTTTAAATTACGTTGATATAGCATTTATATTCAATAATTATTATATACTATTACCTTTATAGTTTGACAGGTACATCATAAATATGTGTGTATTATATAATTAATTAACCTTTTGATTGACTTATTTAATTAAATTTGTATTAATTTCAAAATTAAACTCATAAACATACAGGTATACTTATGTTATTTCAACTAATTTAAAACAACATAACATATACTATAATATATAATACATGTATACATTTATTAATTAATTAATTTTATTAATCTTATTGATAAATTTAAATTTTGAAATTAATTTGAATTATTTTCAATCATTTCAAAAAATTTATTATATTATAACTTTTATAACATATTTGAATTTTATTTTCAATTTGACTTTTAAAATTAAAATCTTTTATCTTTATATTTTCAAACAAATTTGAAAATTTGCCCAAAGCCAAATTCAAATTGGACATCTTCTATTAAGGGCAACCTTTTGTGCTTAGATATCTATTTGTGCCAGGTTGTAGCCAGGTAGGGCAGAGTACCATATTACTCAAATCAATCCTAGACATTACCATTCTAGACACCTTACTGTCTGGTTTTTGAGCTTAATTAGTTAACCCTAAGATGGCTAATTTACACCGCATAAACTATTGTTTTTGATATCATTATCAGAACTGGCCTAGGCTATAGTGGATGATATGGGTGAATTTCAAAAAAAATTCCCTTGTTGGATCCATATTGGACCTTTGAAGTCAAATTTATTTAGAACATTTCTACGTTTAATTGAAATAAAATCTCTTGCTTTATTTGAATTTATACATCGTACATAAAACTTAATTTAGTTAATATTCTACATGTATAAATATCCATATATGTATCTTATACATATATGTATGTGTGTGCATGTGTAAACTTATGCAAG
The DNA here is from genome assembly GCA_030765085.1 of Allium cepa. Classification (NCBI taxonomy): domain Eukaryota; kingdom Viridiplantae; phylum Streptophyta; class Magnoliopsida; order Asparagales; family Amaryllidaceae; genus Allium; species Allium cepa. The sequence continues at coordinate 477,498,942 of CM060931.1, forward strand.
GTATAATATGCTCATGTATAACTGTTGAGATTTATATCGCAATGAACATGTTAGCTCATCCGATGTGTATTGTATGTCCTTCAAATATATGTATGTGAGTAAACTTGTTTATATATATATATATATATATACGTGTGTATATATAATTAATATATAAATGTAAAATATTAATAATATATACACATATGTGTAATATTAATAAATACTAACTAATATACATATATATATATATATATATAAAGTTTCTTTTTAAATATGAATATGTGTGTGTTCCAATTATAGAATAATTATTTTTTAATATATAATATCTAAATAATTTATTTATTTAATAATTTTTAAAATAATTCTAGATCGTATGCATAGCACAATAAAAAAATTTATTATAATTTTAAAATATTAATATATATATATATGAATTGATTAATTAGTCAAAAAATAATAAAACATTAATAAAATTAATTTTGAAACATATTATTCAAACTTTAAATTTTTAAAAAATGTAATATGATATTTTGAGGTTAGGAAAAAATTTCGTAATTTTTTCTCAGTAAAAATTTAATTTATATTAGTCAATTATTTTCGATATTATATTATAATAAGTTTGAAAATATATATTATTAGATTTTTAAATTCTCATTTTTTTTGCCAAATGCTTATTTCATGATAAAGTAAATACAAAATTTAAAAGTTGATTTTCGAAACATATTTTGTTTTATATAAGTTATTTAAATAGTTTAATGATTTAGATAATATTAAACAATAGTGAATAATTATTAATTAAGTTACGGCTTCCTAAAATTATAATTATTGTAAATATGAATTTATAATATATATGTTAAATTATTAACCTGATATGATGGTATAAATAAATACAAACCTTATAATTATGATTAAATGATATATTAATACATTATATTAATTAATCATTGAAATATTATTATTATGAATAAAATATTCGGCTATGCGTATCAGATCTATATGTGAAAACATTTTTTTATTTAAATGAATACACATATGACCAATCCAGTATATGACAGCAACAATACATATAAAATTCGTCACCTAACTAACAATATAATAATATGTATGAATAACAGAATGTTATTCGAAAATTATAAATAATATATACAATATAGTAAAAAAATAACTAAAACTAATGCCTTGAAGCGCACCTAGAATGATGAATTCTCCATCCTTTGTATACTTCTTGATTTGGCAGACTGTTGATCATTGAACCGTAGACCTTTAATTGTCTATTAGTAACTGTCTTTTTAATTAATTTGAGTTGGATTTTCTTTAGCTCTTAGAGGATGAAATCGACCAGCAATGGCGAGGACAGTGGCAGCTAAAATAGATATAATCAAATTTGGGTTTGAGGCTTTAATAGAATGACCCGAAATTTTGGTCATTGATTTTGAAATAATTAACTAATTTAAATATTAAAATGATTAGTTTAAAGGGATGAATAATTCAAGATTCTAAATATTTTGATTTTATTATAATTAATAATTAAAATTGAAATACAGTGATTATTAAAATATTTAAATTAATGGATTTAATATGGAATTGTTCAAATAACTAAATTTTCAATTGAATATCAAGTCAGTGAATTTAATGGGTTAATTTGACTCATTTTAAATGAATAGGTATGTAACGATCCATAATTTAATCTCTTTGAATTTGAATAGTCAGTATGTTTTTAAATGATTTAATAATGGATTTTTTATCTAGAATAAAAATATGGATAAAACGTCTCGAATGGATTTTTTTAAATTGATGTAAAATGTTAGTTTAAAGATGGTTCGAGTTATAAGGCGGTTAGGGGTATCAATTTATATAACAATAAATTTACCTAATAAAACAGAATAGTATAATTAATTGCCTAATAAAACAAGAGAGAATTATTAACCTTGCCTAATAAAACAGAGTAGTATAATTACTTGCCTAATAAAATAGAAAGATATAATTACTTTCCTAATAAAACAGAATAGTATAATTACTTGCCTAATAAAACAAGAGAGAATTATTAACCTTGCCTAATAAAACTGAATAGTATAATTACTTGCCTAATAAAATAGAATAGTATAATTACTTGCCTAATGAAACAAAATAGCATAATGAATATTATATTCCATACGGATGGTTGCCATTGGACCAAAATCTTGTCGAATCAGGTTCTGCCATGCGGATGGTTGCCATTGGACCAAAATCTGGTCGAATCAGGTCCTACCATACGGATGGTTGCAATTTGACCAAAATCTGGTCGAATCATGTTATGTCATAGTTGACAAGGAGGATTCCTATTAGACCGAAATATGGTCAAATCAAATTAAGCCATCAAGATGTTTTCTATTGGACCAAAATGTGGTCGAATCAAATTAGGCCATCCAGATGTTTTCTATTGGACCAAAATGTGGTCGAATCTTGTTAAGCTGTAGGAAATGACTAAAGTACCATTCTCTTCATCTATAAATAGCTAAGTCCATATCTCATTTTATTCATTCACAAACTAAAGAAAATAACTAAAATTCATTATCAAAGGTGAAGTATTCCAAGCCTTCATCAAAGCAAATAGGATGTGAGTATATTCCATATTTTCATAGTTTAGTGAGTAAACTCCTAGACTATCATATACGGTTGGATGTTATATATGTTTGATTTTGATTATTGATGATGGTTGTTTAATGTGAATGTTGAATATATATGCAAGTCATGTAAATACACGTCGATAAGCACAAAGGAAATCAATTTCCTTTATTTAATGAACTAGTGTATATGGATGTTAAACCTCTTTAAAATTGTTTAAAATATGAAATAAATTCTAAAAATATTTTAAAATGTTTAAAAAGTGATCTGAGATATAAAAATGAGTTTTCAAATGATAAAAAAGAAGTCATTTTGATCAATATAGCTTAAAAAGCACTTTCCGCATCACCTTTCCACAACACTTTTGTATAACTTTTGAAATGTAGTTTTAAACGCTACGGTTCATTTCCAAATCTTTTGTAAATACTTTCAAATGATTAGTAAGTATTTTAAAGATGATTCGAAAGATTTATGGAATAATTAGATATTAAATGATTTAGAGTCGATCAAATTACTTAACCGCCTTATGGGTGTTAGAGAGATAGTGTCTAGGCTTGAATTTGGAAAACGAGTTTCTTGCTCTCTCTGGATATCCGGACTGGCCTGACGGATGGGATAGTAAATATGATTTACTCAGATCAAAATTTTCCAAAGTTAAAGGGTATAATTCTTAGAATATAAATAACTTGAATTTTATGGAGATAATCTTCTTGTACTCGGTGTTAAAGCCCGAAGGGGGAACTCACACTATTCATGGGATTTAAAGGGTGCTTTCGCCGTTGTTCCGCCCATAGTATCTGTTGAATTTGAAATCGATATTGAGTAAAATTAGATGATTTCTATAGATTCTGCTCACTTAACATTTACTGGTTTTGGATTAAAATCCTAGATAACATGCTTTTCACCGAATTAAAATTATGAGTTTTGAATTAGAAAATTCTTATTAAGATTTAAATGAAATGAATTGGAAATATTTTTCTAAGTAAAATATGAAAGGGTTTGGAATTATTCCACGATTTAAAAAGGTTTAAATCAACTAAAAGGATTTGATAATTGAGGCTTGATAATTTCATATACTCTGAAAACGATAAAGAAATATTTCAATCATAAAATCTCTAAGGTATATCTATGAATGAATAAAAATGTGAATTACATGAATGATGATTGATAATTACATATGAACTTAACATCTTTTTAATCGATGATTGGTTCAGAGGATTCGGGGTCGGATTCAGGTAATTCCTATCCGAAGACCATTTCGAACCAATTTACGTATTCGAAGTGAAGATATGGATATGATATTAAGGATTTTCGTAATGAAGGACCGCTTGTTGATCATTGGGGATAAACTCCCAATATACATACAATAGTAGCAGTCTCTTCATTATGGAATATCCAATGCAAGGATTAATTGCTACTAATCCTAAGAATAACTCCCGATAGGATGTGGTTGGAGAGTGCCTTCGATTTGTCCTGTTCCTGGACAACTTGCATGGAAGGATGTCTGATGTTGCAATTGTAATTACATTGGTTGATTTCTACGAACGTATCATCTGATTGGTGGTGGAGAAGGAAACTTCTCTTAGCTTAACACCCTTTCCTGAGACATACGTACTCAGGAGTTATACGTTTGTAGAATCCAGTTCTGTGATTATGGATTGGTAATGTGGAATTCAAAGTGGAATGTGCCGTGAGTAAGTTAATCGTTGTCTTGAGCCTCATCACCTAGAAATGACTAAAACAGGGTAGATGCGACAGAGCTAAGTGGGTCGCTCCCATTAGGATATAGTCATCACCTTTCTAGATATATTTTTCCCACTATGACGTCGGGTTTTTAATTAATGTGGTGTATGCAATGAGAGCTCTCGGGTAGGTCAGGAATGACCAGGGTGATGACATGTTCGGTACTATCTATGGTAAAGGTAGGCTGGTTCTGTGTTGGTAGAGGTTGGGGCCTCAGGTGCATTTTTCTAGAGGTGTACTGTAAGAAGATAGTCCCCTACCTTGTCATTGTATGGAAATCCATTCTCCAATAAGTGCCTTCGGATTTGATTGTAGAGTCTAGTATGCTGGAATTTAATAATGTAACAATTTCAGCCAAGATTATGTATACTTATTTGAAAAGTGTTTTCAAAAGAATGTCATTAAAAATAATATCCACATATTCTATATAGAAAATGTTTTGGTTATCATAAGGAAAAAACTCGTTCCGTGTTTATGTGCGGCATGGTCTTATGAGATACTTTATGTTTTCAAACATTGTTTTGAGTTTCTCACACCTGTCTCATGACTGATATGGAGTTTATTTTTTTTCTCCCTAAACTCTAGGTGCCCTATTTTCTTAGGCAGCCAACTAATTAGGTAAGCTTGGAGCATTTTCGAATGGAGCATGGAGCATTTTGGGTCTTTTGTTGAAGTCATCTATCACTTTCCATTGTGTCTGTATTATGTATTATTATTTGCCAACACTGTAAGGATAGGTCGTTATAACTATCCTAGTTGGGTTAGTACCTGTCATAACTTTGATGGAACAACTTGGAGTAGTTGTGTGTACTACTCATATGTATAATTATTTTTTGAATACGATGTGAGATTCTATTATTGTCTATCTTCTATCTTTATATCTTTATCCCATGATAATCTGCCTCTCCGACACTTGGATTTTTGACACGTGAATACCGAGTATGTATTAGTGTCAATTTCTAAGGGTCGAGGAGGTGGGTCATCACATTTGATATCAGAGCTTATGTTTGAGTGAATACCTAAGCCTAGACGGGGATAACTCATTAGAGATAGGGTTAGTATTACCCTAGAATGAGTTTAGTCCGAAAGAGAATACATTTGATATTTTTATCCGAATAAGTTTATTCAGGTTTATACAAATTCTCTAACATAATTTCGTCTATATATTTAAAAGATGTTCCCTTAGTACATATAGATAGTAGGAAATGAGTAACAGAAGAGGACCAAGGGCAGGTGGCAACAATACGACCACTAACGGTCGATCAAATGCTACGGTAATGGAGGAAGCGGTAATTCCCATGCCACCTCAAGTTAACTTTGCCACTCTTTGCAAAGATTATACCAGCTGGGGAGGAAAGCCATTCTAAGGTACATAATCTATTATTGAAGTTCAAGCCTAGCTAAGATCCTGTGAAAAAATCTTTAAAGGATTAGACATTGATGATAATCGAAAGAGGTTCTTGGACTCCTGGCAATTGAAGGATGGGGCTCTAGCTTGGTGGGAGTTTGTTACTCTTAATGAATCAGAAGATAATTTCTCTTGGGCAAAATTTAAAGAAGTTTTTTAAGAGCAATACATGCCCGCCACTGGCAAATCCTGCCTCTATAGAAGTTTCGTGGATCTAAAACAAGAAGCGATGCCTATGGAAGAGTATTTGCACAAATTCAATGAATTATCTCGCTTTGGGCCTAGATTGATAGACCCGCCTCTAAAGAAAAACAAGATGTTCATTTCTGGGATAAAGGAGTAGTATCAGTATAAGATGACCGCCCATGTTAAAGGAACCTTTGTAGATTTAATAGATATGGGATTCCGTTATGAAAATTTGGATAAGAGGTATCCAGTCGCAACCGAAAACAACAACAACAAGAGGAAGTTCAACAATAATGAAAAGAAGCCATGGCAAGGCAAGTATGGAGGAGGATCTGAGGATAACCATTTCAAAGATGTTGAATGTTTTAATTATGGAAAGAAAGGACATTATTAAAAGTACTACAGAAGTCCCAAGGTTCAAAGGCAGCAGCAAGGAATCGTCTCTCCTATGGTGTAGAAAAGCCTTCGCCATAAATGCCATCAACCTTGCCATTGGAAGATCAAGTGCCCGCTAATGAAGAAAGGAGAGATGGTTAAGGCATGTGCTATCAAAGATGAGCCTTCAACCTCTACTGATGTAAAAGGCAAGGGAGTTATTGAAGGTAATACTTATGTCAATGATGATTTAGTTAAAGTTTTATTTTATACCGGGGCTTCCCATAGTTTTATTGCTAAAGGATTGGTTGATAGATTAAAACTGATCACAAAAATAGTAGATACCCCTATTTACGTGTCAAATCCCATAGGCGGTACAATTAATATTTGTATGATTTGTGAAAACGTCCGAGTTACTCACCTCTCCCAAAAAATTTCATGCAACCTATTTGTTCTTGACTTTATTGGATTTGAAGTTTTGCTCGGTATGGATTTGTTATCCAAGAATAAAGCTGTCCTTGATTGTGTTAAATGGACGGTAACTTTATGGACCAGCTTCGAGAAGTTTATAGAAATATCTTGTGAAGAACCTAGTCCAATAAGGGATAGTTTCATGTATTCACTAGACTCATCTCAAAAAGATTTGGAGACAATGCCAGTTGTCAAGGAATTTCAGGATGTTTTTGAGGAAGTTAAAAGTTTTCCCCCGTGTCAGGAAATTGAGTTCCGAATTGACTTAGTTCCTGGTGCAAGACTCGTTATGCACCCTATTCGAAGGATGGACCTAAAGAAAAAGATTGATTTGGCAAACCAAACCGAAGAGTTGTTAAAAAAAGGACTAGTTAGACCTAGTCGCTTAAGTTGGGGTGCATCGGTAGTTTTCGTAGCTAAATCTGATGGCTTCCTATGGCTTTGTATAGACTATCGAGACCTAAATAAGCAAACGATTAAAAACAAGTATCCTCTACCTCGCATAGATGACTTGTTTGACAACCTTCATGGTTCCCAATTATTCTCACAAATGGATTTAGCCACAGGATTCCATCAACTAAGAATAGCCGAGGATGGCATTCCATTAACTGCATTTAGAGGTCCAGATTGCTTTTATGAATGGCTAGTTATGCCTTTTGGGTTGACTAATGCAGCCACCTATTTTGTAGAACTTATGAATAGAGTATCCAAAGATGTGCCAAACAAATTCATGTTGGTTTTTATTGATGATATTCTTATCTATTCTAAAACCGAGGAAGAACACGAAAGGCATTTGGAGATTGTGTTGGAAATATTGCAGAGAAATGTACTTAAAGCTAAATTCTCGAAATGTCACTTTTGGGGGAAAGATGTAAGATTCCTTGGGTATATTGTGTTGGGAGAAGGGATCTCAGTAGATCCAAAAAATATTTTGGCTATACAAAGTTGGAAGCAACTACAAACCCCGTAGGACATCTGCAACTTCTTAGGATTGGCAGGATATTACTGGTGATTCATTCAAGACTTCTCCAAAGTTTCCTCTCATCTAACAAAATTGACTATAAAGGATGTTAAATTTGAATGGAAACTAAATTGTGAAGAAGCATTCAAGGAACTCAAGAACAGGTTAACTACTACTCTAATCCTAGCTATTATTGATGAAGGCAGCGGTTTAACTGTATATACTAATGCTTGTAGGGAAGGAGATGGTGCTGTTATGATGCAGCATGGAAAGGTCATCGCTTATGCAAGCAGACGACTAAAGACTCATGAGAGGAATTATGCAACACATGAGTTAGAATTATTAGCCGTTGTGTTCGCATTAAAAATATGAAGGGATTATCTACCGGGTGAAAAGTTCGAGCTCTTCATGGATCACAAATCTTTGAAGTATCATTTCACTCAGAAGGACTTAAATATGAGACAACAACGTTGGTTAGAATTTCTCGCATCATGTGATCTTGATATCTTATACACAGCTGGGAAAGCCAATGTAGTGGCGGATGCGCTAAGCAAAAGGGATGTCTTTATAGCTTATCTAGTGGTACATCCACCTTGATTAATCGTATAAAAGAGAATCAGCTCAAGGATCCAATCATTTCAAGAATAGCCAGGGAAGTAGAGGAGAATATAATACCGGGAAGATGGATAGGATTCAAAGTAGACAAGCAAGGAATCTTAAGAATGAATGGAAAGATATGTGTTCCTAATGTCGATGGGCTAAGGCAAGAAGTTTTAACAAAATGTCATAATTCTCGACTTTCTGTACATCCCCGAGTTACTAAAATGTATCGAGATATGAAGAGAACTTTTTGATGGAATGGCATGAAGAGGGATATCTCTATCGATATTAGAAGATGTGCAAATTATCAACAGATCAAAAATGATCGGCAAAAGACCGCTGGATTACTCCAACCTCTTGAAATTACGACTTGGAAATGGGACCAAATATCGATAAGATTTGATCGATGGTTTACCCCGATCAAGAAAGGGAAATGAAGGCATTTGGGTTATCATAGATCGATTAACCAAGAGCACACATTTAATCCCAGCAAAACTAACAAGAACTGCTGCAAGTCCAGCAGAAATATACATGAGGGAAGTAGTTCAATTGCATGGTGTCCCCAGTATTATAGTCAGTGATCGAGACCCTATCTTTGCCTGTATGTTTTGGGAGGCATTATAAACAACTTTAGGAACTAAGCTAAACATAAGCACCGCATTTCACCCCCAGACCGATGGGCAAACTAAGAGAGTAAATCGAGTGTTGGAGGATCTTCTAAGATCTTGCATCTTAGATTTCAGAGGTTCATGGGAAAGCTGCCTTCATCCGGTAGAAATTTTCTTACAATAACAGTTATCAGGCTAGTATTGGCATGGCCCCATATGAAGCTTTGTATGGTCGTCCGTGTAGATCCCCAACATGTTGGATCAAGACCAAAGATCGATTAGTACTAGGTTCTGACATGATTAGAGAAGCTTCAGAAAAGGTTGACCTAATTAGAAAAAAAAATGAAAGAAGCCCAGAGTAGACAAAAGAGCTATGTTGATCATAGGCGAAGAAATTTAGAGTTCTCAGTTGGAGATTCTGTATTCCTAAAAGTTTCTCCAATGAAAGGAGTGGTAAGATTTGGTCCGGCAGGGAAGTTATCCCCTCGACATATTTGCCCTTTCCCATACTGGACCGGATTGGTAAACTTGCATGTAAAGTGGAGTTACCAGATCGACTATCAGATGTGCACAAAGTATTTCACGTATCTCATTTATGTAAGTATGTACATGACCCTTCGATGATAGTAGAACCATGACAACAAGTTGATTTAGGGATTCCGCCAAACCTAACCATCCTTAGGCGGCCTATTCGTAGTGTAACTCGTGATATAAAGCGATTAAGGAAGAAGGTTGTGAATCTTGTTAAGGTTCAGTGGAGTGGAGATGTTAGAGAATGTACTTGGGAAACTGAGGACTATATTAGGGATTCTTATCCCGAGTTGATATAGTTGTTGTTTGTATTTGTTGTTTCTTTTTATTGTACTCATCAGTTGTGTTGATGTCACTTCCCTTGTTTCTTTGTTTGGCGTATATGATATCATTTGGGTATCTTTGATATCTTGAGTTTATCTGATTAATTTCGAGGACGAAATTTCCTATAAGGAAGGGAGGATGCAACGATCCATAATTTAATCACTTTGAATTTGAATAGTCGGTATGTTTTTAAATGATTTAATAATGGATTTTATATCTGGAATAAAAATTTGGATAAAATGTCTCGAATGGATTTTTTTAAACTGATGTAAAATGTTAGTTTAAAGATGGTTCGAGCAATAAGGCAGTTAGGGGTATCAATTTATTTAACAATAAGTTTACCTAATAAAACAAAATAGTATAATTGATTGCTTAATAAAAAAAGAGAGAATTAATAACCTTGTGTAATAAAACAAAATAGTATAATTTCTTGCCTAATAAAACAGAATAGTATAATTACTTGCCTAATAAAATAGAATAATTACTTGCCAAATGAAATAAAATAGCATAATGATATTATATTTCATGTGGATGGTTGCCATTGGACCAAAATCTGGTCGAATCTGGTTCTACCATGCGGATGGTTTCCATTGGACCAAAATCTGGTCGAATCTGGTTCTGCCATGCGGATGGTTGCAATTGGACCAAAATCTGGTCGAATCATGTTATGCCATAGTTGATAAGGAGGATTCTTATTGGACCAAAATGTGGTCGAATCAAATTAAGCCATCAAGATGTTTTCTATTGGACCAAAATGTGGTCGAATCAAATTAGGCCATCAAGATGTTTTCTATTGGACCAAAATGTGGTCGAATCAAATTAGGCCATCAAGATGTTTTCTATTGGACCAAAATATGGTCGAATTTGGTTATGCTGTAGGAAATGACTAAAGTACCCTTCTCTTCACCTATAAATAGCCAAGTCCATATCTCATTTTAATTCATTCACAAACTAAAGAAAATAACTAAAATTCATTTTCGGAGGTGAAGTATTCGAAGTCTCCACCAAAGCAAATAGGATGTGAGTATATTCCTTGTTTTCATAGTTTGGTGAGTAAACTCTTAGACTATCATATGCTATTAGATGTTATATATGTTTGATTTTGATTATTGATGATGGTTTTTTAATATGAATGTTTATTATATATATATATATATATATATATATATATATTTGTGTGTGTGTGTGTGCAAGTCACGGAAGTACACGTTGATAAACACAAAGGAAATCACTTCTCTTTATTTAATGAATTAGTGTATACGGAATGTTAAACCTCTTTAAAATTGTTTAAAAATATGAAATAAATTTGAAAAATATTTAAAATGTTTTAAAAGTGATTTGAGTTATAAAAATGAGTTTCCAAATGATAAAAAAAGAAGTCATTTTGATCGATATAGCTTAAAAAGCACTTTCCGCGGCACCTTTCGACAACACTTTTGTATAACTTTTGAAATGTAGTTTTAAACACAACCGTTCATTTCTAAATCTATCGTAAATATTTTCAAATGATTAATAAAGTATTTTAAAGTTAATTTAAAGGATTTATGGAATAGTTAAATATTAAATGATTTAGATTCGATCAAATTACTTGATCGCCTCATGGGTGTCAGAGAGATAGTGTCTAGGCTTGAGTTTGGAAAACCAGTTTCCTATCCTTGGCAATTCGGACAGGCCCGACGGATAGGATAGTAAATTTGATTTACTCGGATCAAAAAATTTCAAAGTTATAGGATATAATTCTCTAAATATAAATAACTTGAATTTTGTGGAATCTTCTTGTACTTCGTGTTAAAGCCCAAAGAGGGAACTCATAATATTCGTGGAATTTAAAGGGTGCTTTCGCCATTATTCCACCCATAGTTTTTGTTAAATACAGAATTGATATTGAGTAGAATTAGACGATTCTATAGATTCTGCCCACTTAACATTTACTGGTTTTGGATTAACATCCTAGATAACATACTTTTAACCGAATTAAAATTATGAGTTTTGAATTAGGAAATCTTTGTTAAGATTTAAATGAAATGAATTGGAAATATTTTTCTAAGTGAAGTATGAAAGGGTTTGGAATTATTCCACGATTTAAAAAGGTTTAAATTAACCAAAGGATTTGATAATTGAGGATTGATGATTTCATATACTCTGAAAAAGATAAAGAAATATTTCAATCAATATATCTTTAAGGTATATCTATGAATGAATAAAAATATGAATTAAATTGAATGATGATTGATAATCACATATGAACTTAACATCTTTTTAATCGATGATTGGTTCGAAGGAACCAGGGTCAAATTTGGGTAATTTCTATTTGAAGACCAATTCGAACCAATTTACGTATTCAAAGTGAAGACATGGATATGATATTAAGGATCTTTGTAACGAAGGACTGCTTGTTGATCATTTGGGGATAAACTCCCAATATACATACAGTAGCAGTAGTCTCTTCATTATGGATTATCCAATGCAAGGACTAATCGCTGCTAATCCTAGGAGTAACTCCCGATAGGATGTGGTAGGAGAGTGCCTTCGGTTTGTCTTGTTCCTGGACAACTTGCATGGACGGATGTCTGACGTTGCAACTGTAATTACATCGGTTGATTTCTATGAACGTATCATCTGATTGGTGGCGGAGAAGGCAACTTCTCTTAGCTTAACACCCATTCCTGAGACATACATGCTCAGGAGTTATACTTTTGTAGAAATCAATTCTGTGATTACGGATTGGCAATGTGGCATTCAAAGTGGAATTTGCTATGAGTAAGTTAATCTTTACCTCGAGCCTCATCACCCGAAAATGACTAAAACAAGGTAGATGCCGTAGAGATAAGTGGGTCGCTCCCATTAGGATATAGTCATTACCTTTCTAGATATATTTATTCGAGTTATGACATCGGGTTTAAAATTAATGTGGTGTATGCAGAGAAAGCTCTTGGGTAGGTCGAGAACGACCGAGGTGATGACATATTGGGTACTATCTATGGTAAAGGTAGGCCGATTCTGTATTGGTAGAGGTTGGAGCCTCATGTGCATTTTTCTAGAGATGTACCGTCGGAAGGTAGTCCCTTACCGTGTCATTGTATGGAAATCCATTCTCCAATAAGTGCCTTCAAATTTGATTGTAGAGCCTAATATGCTGGAATTTAATAATGCAACAATTTCGGCTAAGATTATGTGTACTTACTTAAAAAGTGTTTTCAAAAGAATGTCACTAAAAATAATATCCACAAATTCTGTGTAGCAAATGTTATGGTTATCATAAGGAAAAAAACTCGTTCCGTGTTTATATGCGGCATGGTCCTATGAGATACGTTTTGTTTTCAAACATTGTATTTTTAGTTTCTCACACCGGTCCCATGACTAATTTGGAGTTTATTTTTTCCCCTTAAACTCTAGGTCCCCTATTTTCCTGGGCAGCTAACTAGTTAGGTAAGCTTGGAGCATTTTTGAATAGAGCACGGAGCATGGAGCATTTTGGGCCTTTTGTTGAAGTCATCTGTCACTTTCCGTTGTGTTTGTATTATATATTACTATTTACCAGCACTGTAAGGGTAGGTCGTTATAACTATCCTAGTTGGGTTAGTACGTGTCATAACTTTGATGGAACAACTTGGAGTAATTGCATGTACTACTCATATGTATAATTATGTGTTGATACAATGTAAGATTCTATTATTCTCTATCTTCCATCATTATTTCTTTACCCCATGATAATCTGCCTCTCCGACACCTTGATTTATGGCACGTGAATATCAAGGATGTATTATGTCAATTTCTAACGATCGAGAAGGTGGATCGTCACATTTGGTATCAAAGCTTATGGTTGAGTGAATACCTAAGCCTAGATGGGGTCAACTCATTAGAGATAGGATCAGTATTACCCTAGAATGAGTTTAGTCTGAGAGAGAGTATATTTGATATTTTTATCTCAATAAGTTTATTCAAGTTTATACCAATTCCCTAACATAATTTCATCTATATATTTAAAAGATGTTCCCTTAGTATATGCACATAGTAGGAAATGAGTAACAGAAGAGGATGAACGGGAGGTAGCAACGCTACGACCACTAACGGTCGATCAAATGCCACAGTAATGGAGGAAGCGGTAATTCCCATGCCACCTCAAGTTAACTTTTCCACTCTTTGCAAAGATTATACCAACTTGGGAGGAAAGCCTTTCCAAGGCATAGATTCTATTATTGAAGTCCAAGCCAGGTTAAGATCCTGTGAAAAAATCTTTAAAGGATTAGACATTGATGATAATCGAAAGAGGTTCTTGGCTTCCTGGCAACTGAAGGATGGGCTCTAGCTTGGTGGGAGTCTGTTACTCTTGATGAATCTGAAGATAATTTTTCTTGGGCAAGATTTAAAGAATTTTTTGAAGAGCAATACATGCCCGCACTGGCAAATCCCACCTCTATAGAAGTTTCACGGATCTAAAACAAGAAGCGATGTCTATGGAAGAGTATTTGCACAAATTTAATGAATTGTCGAAAATTTAGAGTGTTAGAAAATTTTAAAATTTTTTGGAAAATTTCCCTTATCTAAAATTGAATTTGAAACTTTAACGTGCAACAAAGGGTTTTGATGAATGTTTGGAAACTAGTTAGTAAAGGTAGGTCTAAAGATTTAGAAAAGTGAAACATCGAGTTTTAACTAAGTGGATTTGAAAAGTTAATAGGTTTGCAAGGATTTTTCCTACCTTTTTAATTCCGGGGAAGAAATTATTTTAGGGGGTGAAGAATGAAGTATTCGAAATTTTGGTCATTGATTTCGAAATAATTAATTGATTTAAATATTAAAATGATTGGTTTAACGGGTTGAATAATTCAAAATTCTGAATATTGTGATTTTATTATAATTAATAATTGAAATTTAAATACAGCGATTATTAAAATATTTAAATTGAGGGATTTAATAATGAATAATGATTCAAATAATTGGATTTTAAATTGAATACCAAATCAGTTAATTTAATGGGCTAATTTAACTCATTTTAATTGAATAGATAATAACGGTGAATTCAACTGTTATTCAATTGTAGTAATAACAGTTTGAATAAATAATCGAAAACTAAAATTTATTTTTAAGACTTGATTTCTTTTGATGTATCTTTAATTTTTTTTGATTTTTTTCCATAATTTTTAGTTTGGAAAATACTGATATTATTCGTTTGATGATTTATCGCCAAATAGTGGAGATCCTGTGATTGTATAAAATTCAACAACCTGTGTATATTATTATTTTGTGCGCTACTGTCTTGAGCGCAACCATATTTTTGTTTTGGCATTCACCGTCCGTATGCGAACGAAAGTCTGTGCGGCGAGTTGTCGGAAAAATTAAAAATAAATATAATTTAGCGTTCACTACCCCAAACATTTTTCTCTGCTTAGCCTCCATATTGTCTCCCTTCGTACCTTCCACTCACCAAAGCAAGAAAATTGAGAATCGCAGTACATTTCAAATGTAAAATCAAATTATACCCCTCATCCAACGGCCATAATTGCTTTGGACCACAAAAGGCGAATTTAGCCTCGACGTCAACAGGATAGAGGAGCGTCTAGGTGTGATGAAGCCATTGGTCGGTGGAATTAGCATGATATGGTAGGAGGTGGTGGTAGTTCGACTTCGTAGGCGTTCGATGTTGTGTCTCGGATCTCGATTGTGGGGTAGTCTTAGGAGTGAGGTCGGTGCCGATGGAGACATTAGGGTGGTGGCTATCTTGGGTGAAGTCACGGCGTAGGTCTGTGGCAGGTGGCGGTTGCTGTAGGTAGTTGAAATTAGGAAGTTTTTAGAGCATGTTTTCGCGCTAAAGTGGGAGATGGACAGCAGCGCTGGTGGTAGTGTAAAGTAGACGGTGGAGGCTACCTCTAGCGAAGGAGCGACGATGGCTCGTGGCCGATGCTGGTGGTGGTGAGTGATTGAAGTTGGCTGCTAATCAAAGTCAGTGTTTATGTAACAGCCCAATTTTTTTTACAAATATTATATTCTTTTATTTTAAACTTTGGGTTTTATTTTAAAACAAAAGGTTGAATTTTTAAAATTCAACTATAAATAATCACCCAAATTTTATAAATATAAGAAAATGTCTATAATTCCTATTTTGGTCAAAGTCTAACATTAATTGAAGTTTTAAATTTTAATTCTAACTTCCTAATCTTTTATAATAACTGAATATATTCGTAACAACGTTTTATTTCATTTTTGTTCTTTTAAAAAAAAGGATTATATACCTTTTAAAATTAAGTAATTAATATTTTACTTATATACATCCATTTAAGTAATAAATTTCTTAGTAAATGGTAAATGAATAAAAAGGATGTAAGCAAATCATATTTTATTATAAAATTTAAAAGTTATAGTGTATAAATAATCTTTTTAATTACACCTTTAATTTGTACGTTTAAAGTGTACGTTCATATCCGTTGGCTGATTTATTTGAGCTATAAAAGTATGTTATTTTCTTTTGCATATTTACTTAAGGAATAAGTAACGACTAAAATTGAAATAAATACGCGCTCATTCTTTCCTTAACTTTTCTATTTGAAAAATAAATTTCCGTGCACTTCGGGGAGGGGGGGATTCAATCGTGACTTGCCATTTACATTTAAAGATATCCCTCTTTCATTTACTTCAATTTGTTTAATAAGTATGAAATCTTTGATTTCCCTTAACGTTCAAAATTTATTGCTTACCGTTTTTCTTCCCTTGATCAACGCAATCACTGATAAATAAGCTACTCGCATGCGTGTTTCTTGCCGTTCAAACATATTTATTTCTTGTATTTGTTAACAAATGCAATTATCTCCTAAATCAAATATCACGTGCAAATTCCTCATGACAGTTTCAAAGTGAATTATTTCCTGCCGTTTCTTCAAGCAATCAATACTAGTTTTCATTTAAATACTCAACCTTAAATGCAAATAATTTTCATTACCTTTCCATTTTATAAATATTTCTTGCGTTTTAATCAACGCATTTACTTCCTAAATAATTTTAAACGGGTACAAAATGTTTGCCAATATTTTTGTCATTTACTTTGCTAAATTCACGTATTTATACCACTGCAAATATTTGCTCCAATCTTTCTTGCCTATATTCTCTCACCTAAATTCACGCAACATTTGCAAACTTCCCTATTTAAATATATACCCACGCACCCCTTTGATAATGAAAGAAATCATTATTTCCTTTAACGTTCTAAAAATCAAAATTTATTTTCCTTGCCAAAACTTTATCACTTTCCTTTTGCTGCAATTATTTTAAAATGGTACAAAATCTTTGAACAAAATAACGTTCAAATCAATTATTGCTTGTCGTTTCTTTCCTCTTAAATCACGCAACTTCACCAATGAATTCAAACCCTTCGTGACAAAGTATATGACATCTTATTTTTGGTCTACATCTGATTTCCTTCTATATTTTCGCGCTCCCACTTTAATTATTTCTTGCGTTTTAATTTACTAATCAACAAAACCACTTCATATAAACACAAAACCACACCCATACCCCCTTACCACTTCAGTGCCTTCTTCCCTACATTACGTGTGCTACTGCTACAACAGGTATGGCCGCCACCTTCTTTTTTTCTTCTTCTTTTATTTTTATTTTATTATTTTATTTTATTTTTCTTGTTCCGCTGATTCACCTGCTCGCCTCTCCACCACCTTCACCTTTCACCTCCAAGTGCTGTTGCACTATAGAAATTGGTTCAACTCCTTCTCAACCTTTACACACATACGCACATATCAAAACCGTGCGTGACTATTTTGTTTTGTCACCTGGGCTTTAAAAGGAAGAGATAATTAATGCGCGCACCACCTTTTTGCATTTTGGATCATAAACTTTATGCCTAATATTATCTTACTGTGTTGAACTCGCGTGCATGCATATAAAAAAAAAGAGATAGAAAAAATGTATATATAACAATAATAGTTGATGCCTACGCCACTTATAATTATAGCCATGATTTGCCGAGCCTTCATAACGATGCACACGATGTGTACATGTTAAGACCGTGCATTGATATGCATTTGACCAAACCTTGAACAAAATTCTACGCACCACCTTTGGATTTGAACGTAGTATATATATTTACCATTTCACATGGAGCGTTTACGTATGGTAAATGGCCGAGCATGGGGGTGGAGTTTGAGTCGTGGGATGATGGGGCGTGTTATTAATTTTTCATATCGTTTATTCAATATAAGCTATTCAGTTTTGCTTCTATGATCGTATTTAAAAATTTTCGTACTGAGTTGTATACGTTTTGTTTCAAGAAATTAAATCTGATCATCGCCTCCGCTGAGTTTTGATTGTGCCTTCCGTATGCTGTTCTTGTGTGGTTACCGTAGTTTGAATCAAAATCTTCAGCTTCGTAAAGGTGAGTATTCTCACCCAACAAACATACTTATAGATCTGTAAATTAATAACAAGTGTAATCGTAAAATAGTTATATTTTATTTTTACTTGCCTGTGGTATAAATCTATGATGTTAAAAACCCTATTTTTACATTTACACATCATCAGTTATATTATTTACCATCATATTTATCGCTGTTATTTATTTATTTACTGTTTATCACACTGCAAGTTCCCTGCAGAATAGAATCGTTACGGGCTAAAATGATAGGCCTGAACGATATTTATTTATTTATTTATTTATTTATGTATTCATTTATTTATTATTTAACTTGGGATTGCGGGTTTGAAATGATAGAACCCGGATTTTCTTTGTAAATTACGGATTGAAATGATATACTATCTGTATCACTTGACCTAGGTAAGAAAATATTATACAGACCCGTGGTTATATATATATATATTTTCTGCAAATATTAAATATTTTTAATTTAGAATTTATAATATTTTCTTTAAAATTGGATTTAAAAATGATGCTTATAAGTATAATGATATTATACAAGTTAAAGATGTAAATAAATAAAGGTTAAAGATTTTAAAGTATAAATTTATTTTTGCAAATTTTGATTTGGAAAATAAAATGGAATTTAAGTTAAGAATAAAATATGATGTTTTGGTATAAATTTGAATATAAGAAAATAAATAAAGGGTTAAGTTGTCTATGAATTAAATAGTTAAATAAAATGCATACTTAAAATGGAAGTTGAAATATAACTAAATTTAGAAATGTAAAGTGGATAGAACAAAGGTAAGTTACGAAATTGATTAGAAATTAAGTTCATTTTTGAAGTGGTAATTGAACTTAATTATTAAGTAAAATTTATAGAGAATTTTGCACTTTATTTAATAAGTAAGGTATAGAGAAGTTAGAGATATATTTGAAAATTTTACTTTATAATTATCATAAATTATTGAGTAATTTAATGACTATTCCAAGGTGAGAAATATGATTATATAAGCTAAATTGGTTTAATTTAAGGTTTAATTATTATTAAATTAAAATGTAAATTTTAATTTGCTCAATTCTGTTGTAAAGGATACTACCGCACCACGCAAGTGTTGTAGTTGATACAAATGAACCAAGGCTAAACCTTTGGGATTTATTTTGGATGTTGTAGGAATTATAACTTCACATTTAAATAGTATAAATGTAGTATTCTGATTTGAAATATAAAACTATTTGAATTTTTATAACCAAGTGTAATAGTAACGTTGGTTGTTAAAGAGACCGGGATCGGATATGGGAATACTCTCTATCGATACCAAAAACCACTTTGACAACCGGGTACACGGTGGAGATTTCAGAATGAAGTAGGATGGTGGTGACGTTTCCTTTGAGGTAAATACATGGACTTGACTCCCGTAAGTTGGCATAAGGTGGCTAAAACAGGAGCGATTGACGGACTAATGAGGTAGCGCCTTTGATCGGACGCACTTCTTCGTATGCCATTCTATTACTTTGTGATTGTTTGGTGTGCACCTTTGATTTCGAGAGTGTTGTTCGAGGTGGGCGGTAGTAGCAACTACGCGTTACCACCGGTCCGGAAGCTAATTGGTATATCTACCCTGGCATTGCCTAGTTGTGCCGAGTCACCTACCATAGCATGCCTTGTACGAGTTTGGTTTTCTCCCATAGCCCGTGGAGTATTTAGGGTAGTCTCCCGATCTAGAGATGCGCTGATACTGGATGGACTACTGGAACTATTAAGTGCTAAGGGGAATATTGGGTCACTCCTTAACGCTATTTTAAAGTAAGTTTATTTTACTAATAGACACTATTATAATAGCGAAGTATTACTATATAGTAAATAGTTTAACGGATCCTTAGAAGATGGGCGGTCCCAAGCATCCTTTAAGTTACTTGCCTTTATATTACAATTCACTTGAATTAGCTAACACTGTATAAGTATGTATGTCCTGACTCGAGTGTTTATGTTTTATTTTACGCTCAGGTCAGCCTGATTTTCAGTTCGGACCTCTTTCTCCGGAGCTAAGACTTCTGAAGATTTTCTCCTTTCAAGCTGCTGTCAAGTTTCTGTTCAGTTCTTATTTTAGCTTTTGTAATCGAGACGATTGAATATTGAGATTTTCTGTGGTGATTTCAAACTATATTTGGTTAAAGACTATGTACTTTATACTTATTTTGAGACTATTGATAGTGGCTTCATGAACCACTAGGTTATTTTAATTCCGCTGCGAGTATTTTGATTTCTGTGTCTGTGATTCTGTGATTTGATTTCATTTGCTCCAAATTTATTTACAATATATTGTTTTGAACTATTCAAGTTTGACATGTTTTAAATTTATTGTCGAATTTAAATGGTGCAAAATAGTGGGTCGTTACAGTTGGTATCAGAGCTTTGGTTTTTAGGCAAACCATAGCCTGAGGAGCAAAAACTCATTAGAGTTAGGGTAGAAATACCCTAGATTGAGTAAAGTCAAATCCTAGAATCCTTTCCTTGTGAGAGAACGTATTTTAAAGAATAAAATGAGTTTAACAAGGATTTTCAAAGAAATATTTTGATATAAAAACTTTCTTGTTTTGAAATAAAATTTTCCAACTAATTCTTTCCCTTTCTCCACCTTATTAGGTCCTTTGTTAAAGGCCCGTTCTAGTTAAACTCTGTCTTATATAAGGTTACTTTGGTCTCTATATTTATCCTCTGCCCTTAAATTCATTCTTGATTTCTCAGGATGAATCGAGGAAATGCCAGAGGTAGGGGACGAGGTGCTGACCCAGCTCCTGCACCCGCTGCTCCAGTAAGATTTTCTAAGCTTTGCAAAGAATATACCGAGCTTCGTGGCACCAAGTTCACAGGGTCTGAAAGATATCATAGAAGCTCAACAGTGGTTGAGAGACTTGGAGAGAATCTTCTCGGGTCTCGAAATCACTAACGCCCAACAACAACAATTGGCAGCTTGGCAATTAAGGGAGCAGCTTTGGATTGGTGGCTGTCCATTACAGCTCACACTGCTGAGACTGACATCACTTGGGAACAATTCAGGTATCTTTTTCGGTTGACCAAGTATGGTTCAGTTTCCTCCATTTTGAAATCTATCTTATATTTCCTATCGTGCTTTAGGGATGCTTTCCTCGCGAAATGGATGCCCGAAGAGGGTAAGTCTCAGCTATATCGAGACTTTATGGATTTGAAGCAGGGCGATATGTCCTTTACTGAGTATGAGAGGAAATTTAATGAGCTATCGCGGTATGGTCTTAATTTGATAGGCGCCTCGCTGAAGAAAAACGATAAATTTATCGCTGGTGCACGCCCCGAGTACTAGATCGCCTTATTACCCACGTGCATTGTACGTTTACCGCTTTGATGGACATGGCTATCCGATATGAGAACCCTACCTCTAGGGCACCTTCAGCTGCCTAGTCTGCCCCGTCTCAGTCTTCTGGGAATTCTAAAAAAAGGAAGTCAAACTTCTACCGTCATAAGAAGAATAGGTCTCCAAGGCTTGGATCATCGTCTTCATCATCCCAGAGGCAGCCTGTAGATCTTTCTACTATTACTTGCTACCGATGCGACCAGAAAGGACACTACGCAAATGGTTGTCCTACATTGGGTGCTGCTATTCCACCTCCTTCCCAGTTGGCTAGACGAGACCTCTGCCACATCTGCCTACAGCCGGGATACTTCAAGAAAGACTGCCCTACTCAGAAGAAGGGCAAGGCATCAAGGATTTTCGCAATGACTTCTGCATCCTCCCCAGCTCCCCAGCCTACACCTGCACCCGCTCCCTCTCCCAACGACTCTCAAGGTACACTCCAGGGTTCTTTTACCTTATATTATTTTCCTGTATGGGTTCACTTTTATACTGGAGCTTCCTATAGCTTTATCTCAGTAGATATTTGTAATAAATTTGAGAATCTTCTTTCTCCCGAGTTTTATTCTGTGCCTCTATGTGTTTCAAACCCTATCGGAGGTCCTGCGAACCTTAGTAAGATTTGTAGGGATGTGAAACTTTTCCATGATAGTTTTCGATTCACTGATGATTTCTATGTTCTAGGTTTTGACGCTTTCGATCTACTACTTAGAGGTGATTGGTTGGATAGGCATGATGCCCGTATCTCGTGTAGTGCTCGAGCTATTTCCCTTAAAGATGATTTTGGTAATTCAGTAGAGATCCAGTGTAGTTTTCCCCGGGATTACGCTGGTAGTTTCATTTATTCTCTTGATTCATCCCCTAGTGACCTTGACTTGACCCATGTGGTCAAACTTTATCCCGATGTATTTGGTGAAGTCACTTCTTTACCTCATAAGCAGGAAATTGACTTTCGTATCGACCTTATTCCGGGAGTCCGACCTGTAGTCCTTTCACCTAGAAGAATGGCACCCCGTGAGAAGGCTGAATTAAGAAAACAAATTCAAGATTTATTCGCCAAGGGACTGATCAGACCAAGCTATTCTGAATGGGGAGTAGGTGTAGTTTTCGTCACCAAGTCTGATGGTTCCCTCCGGATGTGTGTTGATTACAGAGAGCTGAATAAACTCGCTATGAAGAACAGATATCCCATGCCTCGCATTAATGATATGTTTGATCAACTCTATGGAGCTACTGTTTTCTCTCAGCTTGATCTGGCCACAGGTTTTCACCAACTCAGAGTCGTTGAGGAGAGCATTCCCAAAACTGCTTTCCATACTGAGAATGGTTTCTTTGAATGGTTGGTTATGCCTTTTGGCTTGACTAACGCTCCCGCTTTCTTCGTCGATTTGATGAATCGTGTCTTCCGTGATGTGCTCAATAAGTTTGTTCTAGACTTTGTTGATGATATCCTTGTCTTCTCAAAGACAAAGTAAGAGCACGAGTCACATTTGAAATATGTTTTAGAGACTCTCCGAAATCATCAATTAAAGGCTAAATTCTCGAAATGCTATTTCTGGGAAGAGGAAGTCCGATTCCTCGGACATATTGTCTCTAGTGAAGGAGTTTCTGTTGATCCAGTCAAGATCGCTGCGATCAATGTAAGTCTTTTCCTTCTTCCCTTTTTAAAATTTTCTCACTCTATCTTTTCTGGGGTCCTTATTTCTCCTTATTCTATTACAGGATTGGGAAGAACCTAAGACTCCAACTGATATTCGCAGTTTTCTAGGCCTTGCCGGTTACTATCGGAGGTTCATTGAGAACTTTGCTCAGATTTCTGCACCTCTCACTGCTCTGACTCGGAAGAATGCTAAGTTTATTTGGAGAGATAAGTGTAAAGCGGCATTCCAAGAGTTAAAGAATAAGCTTACTTCCGCACCTGTGCTTACCGTTCCGAATGGAAATGAGAGATTGATGGTATACACCGATGCTTGTCGCGAGGGTTTGGGAGCAGTATGGATGCAAGATGGGAAGGTGATTGCCTATGCTAGTCGTCAGTTGAAGAACCATGAGGCTAATTACGCTGACCATGATTTAGAATTGCTGGCTGTTGTCTTTGCATTTAAGCTTCGAAGACATCATCTCTTGGGGGCTAAGTTTGACCTCTTCACCGACCATCAGTCTTTGAAATATATCTTTACCCAGAAGGATTTGAATCAGAGACAAGTTCGGTGGCTCGAGTTTCTTGCTTCTTATGATCTCGATATCAACTATACTCCTGGGAAAGCTAATGTTGTGGCGGACGCGTTGAGTAGGAGGAAGTCTTTGTTGTTCCAGCTTGTTGTTTCTTCTCCTCTTTTGGATCGTATCATGGCAAAGCAGGATGAGGATGTGATGCTTAGAGGCATGAAGGAGAATGTCCAGAGCAGAGGTAGTAGTAGTTCTGATGGTAGCGGAGCTCAGATTGATGGTAGAGGGATTTTGAGGATTAATAATAGGATTTGTGTCCCGAATGTTGATCGTTTGAGGCAGGAGTTACTTCGGGAACATCATCAATCCAGACTTTCCATACATCCTGGTGTAGCGAAGATGTATCAGGATTTGAAGAAGCTTTATTGGTGGAGGGGTATGAAGCGCAATGTCTCTATCTTTGTTAGTAGATGTGCGACTTGTCAACAAGTCAAGGCGAGTCATCAGAAGACACCGTGTTTATTGCAGCCTCTTGAGATTCCCGATTGGAAGTGGGAGCAAGTTTCTATGGGTTTCATCGATGGCTTAGCGAGATCTAGGAAGGGAAATAAGAGCATCTGGGTTATTGTGGATAGACTGACCAAGTCCGCTCATTTTATTCCAGTCAAGTCTACCCGTTCAGCTTCGAGTTTATCTGAGATCTATATGAGGGAGATTGTTCGTCTCCATGGTGTTCCCCTTAGCATTTTTTGCGATCGACACCCTATCTTCACTAGCCAGTTTTGGAAAGCTTTCCAAGAATCCTTGGGTACACGGCTGAATCTGAGCACTGCTTATCACCCTCAGACTGACGGTCAAACAGAAAGGGTGAATCAAATTCTTGAGGATCTTCTTCGGGCTTGCATTTTGGATTATGGAGGATCTTGGGAAGATCATCTCCATCTTGTGGAATTCACCTATAACAATAGTTATCAGGTATAAAATTCTAATCCTCTGTCATTTCTTATCTTAAATGCCCTATCTATTTCTATCTTTTTTAGGCTAGTCTTAGGATGTCCCCGTTTGCTGCTCTTTACGGGCGACCTTGTAGATCTCCATCCTGCTGGATTGAATCCGATAATTGCTTGGTCCTTGGTCCTGATATGATTTTAGAAGCTTCAGAGAAGGTTGAGGAGATTAAGAGAAGGTTAAGGATTTCTCAGGATAGGTAGAAGAAGTACGCGGATCGTCGAAGAAGAAGTTTGGAGTTTGCGGTTGGTGATTTAGTTTTTCTTAAGGTTACTCCTTTAAGGAATGTGGTTCGATTTGGGCGTAGAGGAAAGCTTGCTCCTAGTTTCATCGGTCCATTCCGCTTCTTGGAAAAGATTGGGTCTCTTGCTTATCAACTGGATTTGCCTGAGAAATTCGCTGGAATACATAATGTATTCCATGTATCCCACCTTTGTCGCTGTCTTCATGATCCATCCCTTCTTATCCAGCCTTCTGCTCTTGATAGTTTGGACATCGAGCCTGATCTACCTATTGAAAGGAAGCCGCTTCCTATCGTCAATCGAGGTACGAAACAGCTAAGAAGAAAATCTGTTCGCCTGGTCAAGGTGCAGTGGAGCACTGATGAACGAGATTGCACCTGGGAGACGGAGGAGAGCATTCGTTCTTCGAATCTGGAAATATTTGTTTCAGGTACTTTGCTCTATTATCTTATCTTCCTTTGTTTCCTTCTTTCGTTCCTTTTCAAGGACGAAAAGTTCTGAGTGGGGAAGAGTGTAACAGCCCAATTTTTTTTAATATTTTATTCTTTTATTTTAAACTTTGGGTTTTATTTTAAAACAAAAGGTTGAATTTTTCAAATTTAACTATAAATAATCATCCAAATTTTATAAATATAAAATGTTTATAATTCCTATTTTGGTCAAAGTCTAACATTAATTGAAGTTTTAAAATTTAATTCTAACTTCCTAATCTTTTGTAAAAGCTGAATATATTCGTAATAATGTTTTATTTCATTTTTGTTCTTTTAAAAAAATGGATTATATACCTTTTAAAATTAAGTAATTGATATTTTACTTATATACATATATTTAAGTAATAAATTTCTTAGTAAATGGTAAATGAATAAAAAGGATGTAAGCAAATCATATTTTATTATAAATTTTAAAAGTTATAGTATATAAATAATCTATTTAATTACACCTTTAATTTGTATGTTTAAAGTGTATGTTCATATCCGTTGGCTGATTTATTTGACGCTATAAAAGTGCGTTATTTTCTTTTGCATATTTACTTAATGAATAAGTAACGACTAAAATTGAAATAAATACGCGCTCATTCTATCCTTAACTTCGCTATTTGAAAAATAAATTTCCGTGCATTTTGGGGGGGCGATTTCAACCATGACTTGCCATTTATATTTAAAGATATCCCACTTTCCTTTACTTCAATCTGTTTAATAAGTATGAAATCTTTGATTTCCCTTAATGTCCACAATTTATTACTTACCGTTTTTCTTCCCTTGATCAACGCAATGAATAAGCTACTCGCGTGCGTGTTTTTTGCCGTTCAAACATATTTA
Organism: Allium cepa; assembly: GCA_030765085.1. NCBI lineage: Eukaryota > Viridiplantae > Streptophyta > Magnoliopsida > Asparagales > Amaryllidaceae > Allium > Allium cepa. Next base: position 477,525,227 of record CM060931.1, read on the forward strand.
TTTCTCGTGTTTTTTAACAAACGCAATTATCTCCTAAATCAAACATCATGCGCAAATTCCTCCTGACAGTTTCAAAGTGAATTATTTCCTGCCGTTTCTCCAAGCAATCGTTACTAGTTTTCATTTAAATACTCAACCTTGTACGCAAATAATTTTAATCACCTTCCCATTTTATAAATATTTTTTGCGTTTTAATCAACGCATTTACTTCCTAAATAATTTTAAACAAGTACAAAATGTTTGCCAAAAATTTTGCTATTTACTTTTGCTAAATTCACGCAATTAATACAACTGCAAATATTTGTTCCAATCTTTCTTGCCTATATTCTGTCACCTAAATTCACGCAACATTTGCAAACTTCCCTATTTAAATATAAACCCACGCACTCCTTTGATAATGAAAGAAATCATTATTTCCTTTAACGTTCTAAAAATCAAAATTTATTTTCCTTGCTAAAACTTTATCACTTTCCTTTTGCTGCAATTATTTTAAAATGGTATAAAATCTTTGAATAAAATAACGTTCAAATCTATTATTGCTTGCCGTTTCTTTCCTCTTAAATCACACAACTTCACCAATGAATTCAAACCCTTCGTGACAAAGTATATGGCATGTTATTTTTGGTCTACATCTGATTTCCTCCTTTATTTTCGCCCTCCCACTTTAATTATTTCATGCGTTTTAATTTACTAATCAACAAAACCACTTCATATAAATACAAAACCACACCCTTACCCCCTTACCACTTCAGTGCCTTCTTCCCTTCATTACGTGTGCTACTGCTATAACAGGTATGGCCCCACCTTCTTTTTTTCTTCTTTTTCTTCTCTTGTTTTTCTTTTATTATTTTATTTTCTTTTTCTTATTCTGCTAATTCACCTGCTCGCCTCTCCACCACCTTCACCTTCCACCTCCAAGTGCTGTTCCACTTTAGAAATTGGTTTCAACTCCTTCTCAACCTTTACACACATACGCACATATCAAAACCATGTGTAACCATTTTGTTTTGTCACCTGGGCTTTATAAGGAAGAGATAATTAATGCACGCACCACCTTTTTGCATTTTGGATCACAAACTTTATGCCTAATATTATCCTACTGTGTTGAACTCGCGTGCATGCATATAAAAAAAGAGAAATATATATATATATAATAATAATAGTTGATGCCTGCACCACTTAGAATTATAGCCATGATTTGCCGAGCCTTCATAATGATGCACACGACGTGTACATGTTCAGAACGGGCATTGATATGCATTTGACCAAACCTTGAACAAAATTCTACTTACCACCTTTGGATTTGAATGCAGTATATATATTTAACATTTCACATGGAGTGTTTACGTATGGTCAATGGCCGAGCATGGTGGTGGAGTTTGAGTCGTGGGGTGAAGGGGCATGTTATTTATTTATCCCGTCGTTTATTCGATATAAGCTATTCAGTTTTTCTTCTATGATCGTATTTAAATTTTTTCGTACTGAGTTGTATACGTTTTGTTTCAAGAAATTAAATCTGATCATCGCCTCCGCTGAGTTTTGATCGTACCTTCTGTACGCTGTTCTGGTGTGGTGACCGTAGTTTGAATCAAAATCTTCAGCTTCGTAAAGGTGAGTATTCTCACCCGACAAACATACTTATAGATCGGTAAATTAACAACAAGTGTAATCGTAAAATAGTTATATTTTATTTTTACTTGCCTGTGATATAAATCTATGATGTTAAAAACCCTATTTTTACATTTACACATCATCAGTTATATTATCTACCATCATATTTATCGCTGTTATTTATTTATTTATTTATTTACTGTTTATCACACTACAAGTTCCCTGCAGAATAGAACCGTTACGGGCTAAAATGATAGGCCTGAACGATATTTATTTATTTATGTATTCATTTATTTATTATTTAACTTGGGATTGCGGGTTTGAAATGATAGAACCCGGATAGAATAAATAAAGGGTTAAGTTGTCTATGAATTAAATAGTTAAATAAAGTGAATACTTAAAATGGAAGTTGAAATATAACTAAATTTAGAAATGTAAAGTGGATAGAATAAAGGTAAATTAAGAAGTTGATTAGAAATTAAGTTCATTTTTGAAGTGGTAATTGAACTTAATTATTAAGTAAAATTTATAAAGAATTTTTCACTTGATTTAATAAGTAAGGTATAGAGAAGTTAGAGATATATTTGAAAATTTTACTTTATGATTATCATAAATTATTGAGTAATTTAATGACTATTCCAAGGTGAGAAATATGATTATATAAGCTAAATTGGTTTAATTTAATGTTTAATTATTATTGAAATTAAAATCTAAATTTTAATTTGCTCAATTCTATTGTAAAGGATACTACCGCACTGTGCAAGTGTTGTAGTTGATACAAATGAACTAAGGCTAAACCTTTGGGATTTATTTTGGATGTTGTAGGAATTATAACTTCACCTTTAAATAGTTTTAAATGTAGTATTCTGATTTGAAATATAAAACTATCTGAATTTTTATAACCACGGGTAATAATAACGTTGGTTGTTAAAGAGACCGGGATCGGATATGAGCATACTCTCTATTGATACCGAAAACCACTTTGACAAACCGGGTATGCGGTGGAGATTTCAGAATGAAGTAGGATGGTGATGATGTTTCCTTTAAGGTAAATACGTGGACCCGACTACCGTGAGTTGGCATATGGTGGCTAAAACATGAGCGGTTGACGGACTAATGAGGTTGCACCTTTGATCAGACGCACTTCTTTGTATGCCATTCTATCACTTTGTGATTGTTTGGTGCGCACCTTTGATTTCAGGAGTTTTGTTCGAGGTGGGCGGTCGTAGCAGCTACGCGCTACCACCGGTCCAGAAGCGTAATTGGTATATCTACCTTGGCATTGCCTAGTTGTGCCGTGTCACCTACCGTAGCGCGTCTTGTACGAGTTTGGTTTACTCGGGTAGCCCATGGAGTATTTAGGGTAGTCTCCCGATCTGGAGATGCGCTGATACTGGATGGTCTACTGGGACTATTACGTGTTAAGGGGAATATTGGGTCACTCCTTAATGTTATTTTAAAGTAAGTTTATTTTACTAATAGACACTATTATAATAGCGAAGTATTACTGTATAGTAAATAGTTTAACGGATCCTTAGAGGATGGGCGGTCCCAAGCATCCTTTAAGTTACTTGCCTTTATATTACAATTCACTTGAATTAGCTTACACTGTACAAGTATGTATGTCATGACTCGATTGTTTATGTTTTATTTTACGCTCGGATCAGCTTGAGTTTCAGTTCGGACCTCTTTCTTCGTAGCTAGGACTTCTGAAGATTTTCTCCTTTCAAGCTGCTGTCAAGTTTCTGTTCAGTTCTTATTTTAGCTTTTGTAATCGAGAAGATTGAATATTGAGATTTTCTGTGCTGATTTCAAACCATATTTGGTTAAAGACTATGTACTTTATATTTATTTTGAGACTATTGATAGTGGCTTCATGAACCACTAGGTTATTTTTAATTCCGCTGTGAGTATTCTGATTTCTGTGTCTGTGGTTCTGTGATTTGATTTCATTTGCTCCAAATTTATTTACATTCTATTGTTTTGAACTATTCAAGTTTGACATGTTTTAAATTTATTGTCGAATTTGAATGGTGCAAAATAGTTGGTCGTTACAGTTTGGGTTTCATTCGTGATAGTATGTGATTAAAGGAGGGTAATTCAAATTTAAAATGTTATTAATTTAGGTTGATGATTGTTTAATTAATTAAAAAAATCCATTAATCCATTTTCAACTCGTACGAGGGCTGTTTTGGATGCGACGAGTTGCGATCGTATCGTCGAAGGCTACACAATAGAATTGGATTGGACGTACATTCAATTCTAATTCAAAACAAAGCGATGCGACAAGTATTAAAATAAGTGTGAGTAAATCTCACTCATTTTGGATAATTGGATTTATTTCAAATAGTTAAAATTATTTATTATTTGATTTAATGGATTTATAATAATTTATCAGTTGGATATCGCATTATTATGTACATAATAGTATATGTTAGTAGTTCGGTATATTTCCCACCGATTGGAGCGGATGAGACTCTATGCGCCCCGCATAATAGCGGATGACCCTTTTTATTGCAATATCCCACCTCGAAGAAGGATTATTATGATATATAACATCTGTGGTTGTAGGAAAACAAGTTGGAGGGATCCAACTGAATTCCTCAAAAATGCTGATTTTAATTGCATATATAGTGATATATGATATGTGTGAATAATCAGATATAGATTATGTTGTGATTTGAATTATTGGATGCTATATTAGCACCAGCCTTAATTTTGGTATTATAAATATCATAGATAATATGTTTGACTTTAAAAAGGAAATTCAAAGGCGATTTTGGAATTGAAAATTTTTATATTGAATTTTGGGATTATTAAAAAAGGAATTGATTTGGATAAAATACATAAATTTATTTTGGATATTTATTTAGCTATTTCGTACAATGGTTTCAATAGGGAATTTTAAACTAAGGATTTTTAAAACAACGGATTTTTAAATGAGATTCTTTAAATACAGAATGGAAGTCGAAATCGAGGTTTGATACTGTTTAGGAATATAGGTTGGATTTTATAAGAAATAGATTTCTAAATGGAATCTTAAATAGAAATTGATTTATAAATGTGATTTGTTTAACATAAATCTGCTATTAACAGAGAACAACCAGAAATGAGTTTAACATTTATAAACGATGTTTATAAATAAAGTGAAATGATTATCATTTGATAAGTTGGAAATATAAATTCACCTTTTGAATTTAAAGTGAGATACAGAAATCGGTTTTGGAAAAGACCGTGGATTCTATTTTGGAATATGGAAATGATTGTGAAATTAGAAATGAAAATCAATTTGGGATAAATCAAGAGAGATTTATAAATATAAGAATGGTTATGTTGAATTTTAAAAATAAATTTTTATCGAGAAGTTAGTTTTGTTTTAAAAAGAGATTTTATTTACTAAACTATGTGGTTTTAAACTGTTTTAGTATTGAAATGTTTCGAAAAGTGGATTATTCAAATTTTTAATGTTTATTGAAATGAATTCCAATTTTTATAATAAGCTTTGTAAATTAATTAGTTTATATAAAAATGAATTAGAAATAAGTTATCGACGTTTATTTAAAGTGTTTAGATATTTTTAATAATTACTTAAACGTGTTTTAAAAATAAATTATTATTCTTTAAAAATACTTATCATATATATAGAGTTTTGAAATGATTGAATTTTTTTTATAAATCCTCTCGAGATTTGTAAACAGAGTTTATTTAATGTACATGATTTTGATAAGAAGAGTCGTATAAGGGATTTTGGGAGAAAAATGGAATTTCCCAAATGTAGAAATATGGGAACTTCGAAAATGATTCTGAATTCATAAAAGATGTTATAAATTGTTGGCTGGGTTTATGAAAGAGTATAATCGGTTTTGGAAATTGTAAAAAGTAATTTATAAATAATTCCCGAAACTTATGAGATAAGTTATGAAATATTTCCTCAGTTTGATACTAAAATGAATTTTGGAGAATCTGCCAATAAATATTCTCCTAGTTATTGAAAAGAAGTTTTTGGAAAATATTTTAAGCGTGAAATGATTTATATAGAAATAGTTTTCTAAGTGTTATAAACTGAATTTTGGAAATATTTCTAAGTGTTGAAATGGTTTACAAATATCCTATTATGGATAAGTATTTGAGATTGTTTTCAAATGTTGGAATGTTGGAAGAGAGTTGAATATATATCTTTGTAAAAATGTTTTGAAATGAAGGTTTCGTAAGATTTATAAAGTTTGAGCCAAGTGACTGCTTATATGCGTAATTTGATAGTTAAATAACTGACTATCGAATCTGGCCAATTTCGTTAATCGTTTCAAAGAGACTGGGATCAGATTTAATTATCTGAAAACCACTTTGATCTGATTTGTGTGTTACAAATTGTGATATCTCAAAGATAATAGAGATGGTGATCTTGAAGGAGGTCCAGTTCGTTCAGACCCAAAACAACTTGTATGGATGAATGCTATCATTGCATCATTGCTCGGAAGGCAGTGTTAGCATTCCAAGAACGAATGCTATTCTTATGGTAATACGTAGCCTCAAGCCTCATCAATCGGGAATGAATAAAACATCGGAGATGCAACAAGGCTATGTGGGTCGCTCCCATTAGGGTATGATCATCACTCATCTAGAGTGGACATTTCTCATCACTTTCATTTGTATGTGTTTCGCAGCCCATTGGTGGTGATCATATTCGGTACTATCCAGTAAGGGGTAGGCCGGTGTTCTGTTGGTAGGGATCGATAGGTTCGATCACAATATATTTTTCTAGAGGTGTATTGTGGCAGGTGGTACCCCAGTAGCCTAGTTATTGTAAGGAATCCAATATCCAATACGAGCTTGTACAGTTTTAGATGTGCCCAACTATGCAGAAACGTGAGATGCAAGCATTTCAGCTATTTTATTGTTTACTTTCTATATACACTATTATAATATCATATGATTTTGATATAAAAAGTTTTGGTTATCGAAGGTAAAAACTCATCATGTTTATGTCTGACGTGGTCTTATGAGATACTTTTGTTTTCCAGAAGGATTTTTGATAACAGTAATAATTTAAATTGAATGTGTTTTCTCATGCTTGTTTTTCAGACTGACTCAGGTGTTATTTTATTATAATGCTCGGGTCAGATCGAGTATTGCAGATCTAGGATAGGATGTTATATACTGAGGATACGAGCTGGAGGATTTCAAGCGTATTACACATACTTGGTTATTCCCACATTGTGTGTAATGTTGTATATTCAGTACATGTGAGGACATGTAATTATAACTATCCAGATTGATTGTTGGCTATTGTACTCTGATGACTGATGTATATTACAGTTACAGTTTCTTTGTATAAAGTTTTGTTATTATATATTATATTTTGTTCCACTGCGATTGAGAGATTTTATATTGTTGTTTCTTTTTCTTCTTCCATCCTCTTCTTTCTCATAGTTATTCGTCTTTTCGTACAATTTCTATTGGACAAGTGTGATTTAATGTCAACTCAAAAGGTACGGAACGACGGGTCGCTACATTTAAATAGTGGATGGAAGAAAAAGTTATGGATCTGATCTCATAACAATTCTCAATAAATCTAAGTCATTAATTACTAACACCTCTAATCCATTTTAGCCGCCCTATATAGTTTCTACTATAGCTGAAAATTATCAACCTAACATCATGGGCCAATATCTTGTTTAAGCCCAAACAAATATTATTAATTAAATCTAATTTAATTGCTTATCGATGTCGCATATTGGTTGATAAATTTATAACTATTATAAATATATACAATAATAATTATTCATATTCAGAATTTTATAATTGATATTAATTAATTTAATTAAGTTATAACAATTATAAGCTAATTAAATCATTCGGTCTAAAGAGAATTTATCATTTCTGTTGTGTTACTTGTCAGATGTAAATTTGGTCAGCAATTAACATCGAACTATTTGTATATTAATGTTCATACGTCACTTAGCATGTTCTGTGATATTTTGACTAAATTTATTGCTTACTTTGTTTCGATAAATTCCAAATTCACTTTATTAAGCTTTACTCGATCGTGACATTTATTTTCACCGATGCTCTTCATTAAAACTATATCACATTGTACTTATTAAATTTAGTAAGGGTCAAAGTTCCAATAACATCCACTTTCAACTCTACAGTCCAAGAACAAGATCCTGGGTTCAATAATAACAATTATTATTAACTGCACTACTTTGGCAAGAGATTTTGATTTTGAGTCGACTTGATTAACCGTGATACTAATCCCATACAAACGAGGAGACGAATCCTCTCTTAAATTGTGCTTCACTTCCAATACTTCCATTCGACCCAACTATAGTCACTTGATGGATGTCGTGCAATAATTTGACTATAATCAAAGCATATTTTTCATATTGAGATTGATAGTATTCTCAAGTCAAGAGAACTATGTAAATCAGTGACGTCAATATTTTCTATTTGACCTTAGTTATATTAAATAATACAAAACTATCAAGTGAGTCGTTTCATAGTTATCCGACAATGATTAGTATGTAACACCTAGGTACTCCCAATAGTCATTAGTAATCCACTGCCCAATACTTGGAGAGCTTTATGTACTCTACTCTCGAAGAATACATCAATATCCAATCTCGATGCGTCTTGACTAGAAACATTTAAAATAATATGTTTTGTAATATTATGTTATAATATCATGATTACTACCATTTGTAATTACTATCACAAACACATAATTTAGTGATAAATATATTTTAATTAAACATTTAATAAATTATATCACATTATAACAAATATATAATAAAAAGAAAAACACCTTTATTATGAATGAAAATTGATGCAGAGTTGATTAATTTACAATAAATTACAGAATTGACCCTAGGGCATATCCCTAACTCTATCGGTTATTTCTTTCTTTTTTGGTATTTTTATTTTTAATTTTCACTTAGAGTGTTTGTGAGCTTTTTCAAATGCATGTGAGTTGCACCTTAGCGAGGATCTATGTATAACCTAACACTCTTATTCTAAATATAAGTATCATTTTCTTTAAGAAAAAATTCAAAATTTTCATATTTTCGATAAGGATCATCAAAACGTCATATCATAAAAGGAGAAATATTTAATAATCCACTTTTAATGGTCTAATTGAAGGGAAATCGAAATATTCAATTGCACACATGAGAATACAAGTACAAAAGCTCAATAAATCACTCCACAAACTAAGTAGGAAAAAGATGCGATTGCCTTATATTATCTAAGACAACGAAGCTTAAATCCTTTTCATATTGGGGACAAACCCACTTTCTATCATTTTAGGATAGGAAATTTTTAAAGAGCCAACCTAAAGAATAAGAAAATTAAAATTAACCAAGGAAAACTACTTTGACCAAATGCAGTTAGTCATCTAGTCTCAAGCCAAAGTAGCAATTTACGATACATATCTTCTCCATAGGTTAAATCAAATTGTGAAGGACAGATGATGCAAATACTTAATATAATAATAGAAATATTAAACCTCCTTTAAGAAATACAGGGAAAATTGATAGTTACTAAGGATCTAATGTGGAATATTATCTAAATTATCTACTAGTGTGGAATATAAATATAACAGTAAATAGTAAAGTAAATGACACCAGGGATTTTTATACTGGTTTGAACCTCCCGTTCTACGTTTAGTCCCAGACTCCCTCTAGAATTTAACTATCAACCCTCTCTTAACCCGAAGGAATAAGTATTACGCCGCTTGAGCAACCGAACATGATTTCTTTCACCTAAGCAACATAATAGGACTTCAACCGCTTAAGCAACTGAATAGGACTTCTAATACAATAGTAAAATGCTTCTGACTGAGTATGCTCTTGAGTAGCACTGATAAGTCAATAACATACACCCTTCCTGTAATCTTCTCCTTTGTTGTGTATAGTGTAGTTCATGAAGATAGGAAGTTAATTTAATCATGAATGAATTTGTCCTTGAATGTGCAAGTTATTAGAACCGAAATTTAAATGCAAATGGCATAATGTTTAGACAATAGGTATAAGAGAATAGAATCAGAAATTAGGTTATTAAAACAAATGAATTGAAGGCTATATATAATGCTTAAGTATTGCAAATTATCGTGAAATGTAAAGATCAAAAGATACAAAAACAACTCTTAAATAAAGGATTGTTTATGTTCGATGAATGGAAGTTACCGTTCAGAAAAATTGCCGTTATACAATGTCAGTCGACTGAATAAAGGAATTCAGTCAGCTGAAATTTAAATAATTCAAATCAAAAAGTGATATTACAAAAAATATATAATTCAGTCGATTTAAATGGTTAATTCAGTCGACTGAACTTCATATGCACAGTGCATGTGCACAGATATTCAGCCGAATGAACGGCCTGTTTCAACCGGCTGAATACCATCTTTTTTGCCATATTGAGATTATTCTGAGAAAATTTTTATGTGTGAATTTGTAGTAAAATATTTGGCATATGTAACACGATTTAAAAACATTTTTTAAGTACATGTGTGTGCATATGCCATCTTGGAGAGATTTTAACAAAAACCAACTACTAGACTAGACTATAGACAAACCAAAAACAATATTGAGACTTCTATCTGAATTAGGTCTCAATCTATTGTCAAGTAGAAAAACATCTTCTTTTGCAAATATCGTTAGTTCACATAATATTTACTTATATAGTTATCATGATCAAAACATCAAAATACAAGGTTCTAACATTCTCCTACTTTTTGGTGATGACAACCATGTAAGTTTAAAATTTTATATAAAAAGAAGATTTACTCCTCTTGAATGAATATTCCCCCTACCAAACAATTTCTCCCCGTTTATCATCGACAAAAGGAATGAACAGATAGTATGAGAAATATTTATAAGCATAGAAACAAACATATACCATAGGGATAGTAAAATGAACAGAGCATCATAGATAAATATGATCATGAAATTTTAAACAGCAATGTTATAGAATAATATCAAAACAACAAAAACCATAAAATAATGTCTTAAATGATAAGATGGGCAGAAAACTAGACCTCCTCACTATCTGAAGCTTCTTCCTCCTCTTCTTCAATAGAGGTAGACCTTATGAAGGAAGCAGAATTCTCGACAATACCAGTAGAGGTAGAGCCAGTACACAATATTTTCTCCCAAATCTTGTTTAAGAAACCGTTGATGGAATTAAGCTTCTTATTTGTTTTGATGACATTTTTCTTGACGGTGGCCAACCATCGTCCAGGCTTACTTTGGTTGCGGGAGAGCATGAGAACTACTTGCTTCGGAGTAAAATCACTGTGATGCTTATGGATATCGTCGTCATCTTCTTCCTCTTGACGGGAAGGTTGAGATGATGAAGAGGCAATGTTCATATCTCATGGTTGAGGAATCCCTTGATCTCAATTGGTAGTCCATTATTGAAAACTTATGATTTGTTGAGCTTCTGAGCTTTTGGGAAGATTCATAAGACTTAGAGTCATTGAAGTAAGCTCGCCAATGGTTGTGAAATCGGCATCGGGCAAAGAGGCTCTAAAATGTTGAAGAATACACATTATACAAGACCCTTAGTGAATGGTCTTGTAGTTCCTATTATGGTTGATGGTGAGGAGCTCATCTAAAACAATTTTAGCCTAATTTACCCTTTGAGAAGAATAAATATCATAGAGAGCTTGGAAATCTCTCTTTCACAATTACTCATGCTGCTGGTACGAGATTGTAGAGACCGAATAAGAGTTCGATGAAGATTGCGTCCCTTTGGACGTAAGGCAATGTATTTCAAGATTGTTAAGTCGTCTGATAGAAATCAATGAGAGGCTTCATCTCTATTGTACATGTCAACTTCAATATCACCGATATCTACTCTTTCGGACGGACAACAGAGAATATGGACAAGTCTTTAAATAGGGAGATAAATTTTGACGTCGCAAATTAAGTTCCAGATACAATCGTCATTATTCCTTGGATCTTGGTGATCTAAATTCATATCGGCAAAGAATAAATTAATTAGAAAAGGAAGATTTTGAGATTATCTGAGTCATACGCAATTAAATGATCGATGCCACTCGCTTCTGCAATTTCTTGAAGGGCATATCCGCAAAAATCAGCGAACTTGACAAAAAATCCTTCAAAGGTTCAAGAATTCTTTATTGAATTGAATCCTGTTACTGCCGTTTCATTGGGAAGCCAAGAGCGGATTTGGCTTTCGGAAGGAGCAGTAGTGAATTCTCAAGCCTATTTGCTTCGTGGTGCCACTGATTTGAGAGGAATTGGTTGAAATTTTAGATTTTTAGAAATGGAGGCTAGGGTTTTGCTTAAATGAAGTTTTTTAGGTAAATGGTAAATGGGAAAGTAAAGTGAGTTAAGTCGTAGGTTAGTGAAAAGGCGTATTAGGAAATGTGTAAAGGCATTTTTAAAAAATAGCAAAAATACGAACCAGTCGACTGAATAGAGGTCCTCAGTCAACTGATGTGCAGGCTATTCAATCCCTCATGTTTTCACAGCAAATTTAGAAAATTCAGTCGACTGTTTATATGGGCTCAGTTGACTGAATACTGAGTCGAAATCAAAGATATTGAAGCTTCAGTCGACTGAATTTATGGACCAGTCGATTAAATTTACGGACCAACCGACTGAGTTGTAGAGAAAAGTAAGCTGTAAATTCATTGTTCAAAATTAGGAGTATTCAGTCGACTGGCTTCATTGATTTAGTCGACTGAATCTTAGGTAATATCAGTCGACTGATTTACCTATATCAGTCGACTGATTTTGTTGATATTTCTGAAACTCATCTTTACTTTAAGTTTTTCTTAAATTAATTATTCAATATAAGTATACTTATGAGTTCTTTAATTTTAATCTATCGTTAATCAAAAAATATATGCTTGTTTACCAGAAAATATACAATTTATACAAATTTTAATATTAAAATAATAAACAAAACAACTTAATTTCCCGAATTTTTTGAGTCATCCGAGTGTGGTTCAACCTTAGTGATTTCTTGTAATGGATGGAGAGGAGACCATACATTATCACGTTCCCGAAAGTTTAGCAACACTTGTGGACATTGAGGGCTTCATTCCCAAGAGTTTGATGATACTTAAGGGCATTGCAGAGACGGTCGATGTACGCATTACATTAAGGATGATCTGCAAAACTTCAAAGCGAATTGTTCTAGGAAGCTTAAGCATTTTTCATTCACTTTTTTCTCATAGTGAATCGCGTTGAAGTTCTAATGTTTCTCTTTGATAATGGTGTATGTCATCAATATTTTCTTTAGTTGATGGGGATCCAAAACCTAAGTTTCATTTAGCTTGTTTTCCTTATGGTGTATACCCAGTGTGATGATTTGGTGAGAGTGTAATCTTAACTAGGATATATACAGAAGTGGTATTATTTGAATTATTTGATGACTCGGAGGTTAGAGTGCTAAACACTAGAGATGATCGGCTGTATCCTTCTTGCGATGACATTGTAGAGATCGTAGATTGGCTGAAAATGAGTGATTTAAATAGCTTTGAATTTAAGCGATGACTGAAAAGGTGAGTTTGAGCAATGAAAAATGATGCATATTTATACTAATCTTATACGCTATTTCAGGTTTTTAAAGATTGAGGTGAAAAACGTCTGGAGATTCTTAGCTATGAAAGAAAACATGAGATAAGGAAAACTAAGGATTAATGGTCAAAAAGATAATTAGAGGTGATGTATATTGCTGAAACAATAAATATAATAGTACATTGGAACAATATACAACTTCCTCCCAAGAAAGAGACTTGAGTTCGACGGTTAGCAGCTCTAATTTTTTTTTCAAACCAAAATTTTGAAACAAAATTTTATAAAATAATATTTAATTATAATTCATGTAACGATATAATTCCTAGTTCTCGTCATAATTTTAAAAAAATTCATTTAAGGGTTTAGTAAATATATCAGCTATTTGATTTTCTTATGATACAAAATCTAACAATATGTCACGACCTGAAATTCGATGCTCGAAAAAATCAACATCCATACTTCACTTGTATCTGAATGCCGCAGATTCAAACGTCAAACTCCACTTCGGATGGAGCTTATAACACACTAAGTATAATAACACAGCGGAAGAAAACAATATCATTAATATACTACAGTTTATTACAACGATGATACAACTAATTGATCCATATTATCAAAGATACAAGATATAGCGGAATGAAATAACTCCAAAAAGATAATATCTTTAGAAGTCCTCAAGATAGATACTCCAACATATAATGACTCCATTGCCAAAGTTTCAAAGACTCCAAAAGCTAGAACCACCAACATGCTTTCCAAACGCGAAGCGAGAAACCCCCATCACGATGTATTAACCAAGATCGGTCCAAAATATTGAGGAGAAGCACAAAGCGATAACCAAAATCCAAAGACTCTTGAGGTATCAAATCTACATTTACTATCTGACTATCTTAAAAACCCAACACTAGACTGCCGTGTGGAAAATTGTGGGCACCTAGAGTTTAGGAAGGGAACAATAAACTCCGGGTCAGTCATGAGACTGGTATAAACAAACAAAAATAGTTTATCTTTAAAAGAAAAACAAAAAAGTTTAAAAGAAATCCACAATGCTTTTTGGAAAATGAAACTACCATAAGGCTTCCCGGCACACACACCATGCAATCGCAAACTTGGGGGAGATTTCTCCTTATTATAGTCAAACTTGCTTGATACGCGAAATCCTTTTTAATAATATTATTGTTAGTGCATAGTGTAGAAAAAAATTTCGAATGCATAATATAAATCTTAGCCAGCATAGGTACCATTATATTATGCCTGCTATGGCCACCACCTGAGGTTGCAAGTTATACAACTGTAATCGTAAAGGGCGTGTATTGGTGATTGCATTTCCAAAAAATGGTCAGGCTAAGGAACTTCTTATTGCCACATGGGTACACCTCTAGAGGGACGCCCCGAGAACCTACCCAGCACTCTGCCAACACAAGGCTGGGTTACCCCTCCCAGAAGTAACACCTGCAAGTATGCCATTCTCGGTCGTTGCGACCTTTATCCGAGAGCTCTAACCACAAAGCAACCACAAAGTAATAAATTTGCAGTGTCCACATGAGTTAAGTATCTGGGCTCCATACCATGATACCACCCTTTTCCAGAAGAAATGGACATACCCTAGGGGTGCGACCCCTAAATAACCTTGCTACATCCTTCCTGTTTCGACCATTTATGTGACGACCCGACTTTCTCACCATAGAAAATCGCATCATCTTGAAGAAAGAAAGGGATAGAAAAGAGAAAAGAAAGAGAAGAAAGAAGAAACAACATCAGAATCTCAACAGCGTAACGAATAAATTATATTAATAACATAAATATTACATAGTATACAACACTAATCAGAGTTACAAAAAATTTACAACACATACTAGACAGTTATAAACGCCTGTCTAGTTATACAACTCAATACAATACAAGAAAGAGATACCAACGCAGAGAACACACAGCAGAAACTATATATCTATAACACAGAAGCCTCCTGCTCCGTTTTCCCCTCCACAATTCATCAAAAGCTAACCTGAATCCCTTGGCTACTCATAAAAATTTGAGTACCCAAGATTTTTAGAAAAAAGAAGATAAACTCTGGGTCAGACATGGGTCTGGTGTGAGTAACAGGTTAAAGTTGCTTAACTTTGAAAACCTTTTGAACAGAAAGGTATCACGTAAGACTTCCCACACATAAACATGGAAAAGTTTTTACCTTACGCTACCCAAAACATTTGATAGGAAATCCAGTGATATTATAATAGGTCTAGGGTTTTCAAGTAAATAAAAAATAGCCGAAATTATTACATTCATTAAATTCCAGCTACTAGCCACAAAAGTGGGTAATATAATCAAAACCGTTGGCACTTATTAGATTTTGGATTCCATCAATGGCAGGGCTACCGGGATACCGTCCATCACAGTACGTGTCCTACATCAATGTATCAAGGAGTACGCCCGCTCTCCTGCAACACAAGACCGGAATCATCCCTTACTGGACAGTCCCGAACAAGACAATCCCGCAGTTGGCTTACGTTTCCAACCGCCCACTAAGCCGAATAAAAAGGGACCTCTAGACAGGGAAAAATCTCGTCCTACTTGGGCATGACCCGCTTAGCCTTGCTGCACCTCCCCTGTTTAGCCATTCCCGGTTGATGAGGCTTGAGGCTACGATTACCTTTAGAGAACACATCTCTTAGAATGCTCATCGCCCACCTGACGATGTTCTGAAAGCACTCAATCCATACAAGTTCGTTCCGGGTTCGAACGAAACTGAAGGCATTATCTCGTTACACTCATTTTTGGAATCACCCGCAGAGTTAACGATGATAACCCTTGCACTCTGAATCTTCATCTCAAATCTGAAAGTACTACTCCGTCAACTCATCTCGGAATCACCCTCAGAGTTATACTGACGAATAGTTCTTACACCTCGAGTCTTCACTCTTCACGAGAGATTCACGACCTATCGTTAATTTGGATCGATGTGGTTTTCGGATATCCAAATATGGAAACCCGATCCCGGTCTCATCAAAATCCAAAGCGTGTCTTTTAAGGCCAATTTGTTTTAAAGGTTTAAAACAATTCAATTATCTATATACATAGATAGATAAATCACTTATTCACAATAGATAATCAATATTATCATCACAACAGATAAACCATATTATCATTATCCAAAAGGCAATCTAAATCATCATCACGATGCAACCAATGCATCAATATCATTCAACATTACTTATCTCATATCTGAGATTCAAACCATTCAAGGCAACAATATCTATCCATATAAGCAATGATTAATATTCTCACGAAATATAATTAATTTAAAATTAATTAAATTAATTACATCATTCTAATTAATTTAAAGTAAATTAAATTAATTACTTTATCAATATAAATCTTGCTTACATCACTATTAATTAATTATCAATCAATTAATTAATCATCAGCCAATTATTCATTTTAAATTAACCATCACTGATTAATTAACCTTAATTACATTCAAGTAATTATTCACTAATTAATTTCTCAAATTAATCATACTTAACCAAATACAGCAATTAATCTTTAGTTACTTCCTTAATTAATTAACTATAATTAATTACATTAATCCTTAATTAATTACATTAATTAATCCCTTCATTTATTAATTCTTTCCAAATAAATCTATTCTTAATTACATCATTAATTAATGATTAATGATTTCTAATTACACTTTCTATTCAAATTAATTACATTAAGTAATTAATCTACAATTAAACCATAATTGTTAATCACCCTTGATTAACTCCATTTAGTAATTAACTACCCTTAATTACTTCACAAAATAAATAAATTACTCCTTAATTAATTATTTCTAATTACTCCCTTGATTACTTTTACAAAGTAATTATACTCAAATTACTTCATCATCAAATCTCTTCAATTAATTACATACAGTAATTACCCATAAATTACTTCCCTAAGTAATTTCTCTTCATTAAATTAAATTATGTAATTATACACCACAATCATCAAATGATTAATCTAAATTAATTAAACTAAATTAACTAACTTATCTAATCAAATTAAACTCAATTAATTACAATTAGTAATTAATTCCCTAATTACTTCCATAATTAATTATACTTAACAATTTACACAAATGATTATTTTTAAGTTAATTAATTATTAAAAATTAATCACATTAATTAATTATCAAATAATCCTTAGTTAATGATCTTCATTAACTATTAAAAATTCATTAATAATTTTTCTAAAATAATTAACTTATTTTAATCATTATTAATTACAAATTAATTAATCATTAATAATTCATTAATTAACCTCTTAATTATTTAATTAATTAAGTGTTAATTATAACTTAATTAATCCTTTATTACTTGATTAATTAATTACTAATCATTAATTAAAATCAAATCTTATCTAATTAATGAATCTTAAATTACAAGTTAATTATTTAAGAATAATTAATCTTAATCTTTTAAAATTAAACCCTTAATTACTTTAAATAATTATCTATTTCATTAATTTTTAAAATAAATTAATTATTCATTTGATTATCCTAATAATTAAATGCATAAAAATCATTAAATTATAATTTAACTTCAACAAGTTTTAGAATTAATTTAAAAACTTTAAATGATAAATAATATTTTTCTTATAAAAGAATTTTTTACAAAAGTTTAAATCAAATTCCCTTTTTAAATTTAAAACATTTAAAATTTTCTTTATCATTCAAATTTGTTAAAATATTTAAATTTATACAAATTAAATCTATTTTGAAACAAAGGTTCAAATTCATATTTAAATCAGTTTAAACTTTGTTTATAACATCTGTTATATATTTCAATTTCTAATTTAAATACAATTCTCTTTAAAAACATTTTTAAACAATACATCTCTTAAAGTATTTTAAACAAATTTGAAATTTAAAAACTTCATTCATTTCCTGCTCAAGATTCAAATTAAACTTGAATTCATAATTTAAAATTAGATTTAAAACTTATTTAAATTTCTGCTTAATACTTTAAAATTCATTTTTAAATTTTGAAAACATAACAGGATTTTAACCTGTAACAAAACCAACTCGAACTACACCTAATCCACTCGAGCCTAATCCTAATCCTAGCTCGAGAAATACACTACACAACTCGAGTAACTCGAGTTAACAATTCCATTTGAATTCATTCAAATTCAAATACAATCAGGTTTTACAAAACCCTGTACTGACAGTTACAAAAATCTGTAACAACCATTCTTCCCCGAGCCACAACAATATCTACTTCGAGACAGTCAACCCCAAGCTTCGAGCAACTTGCGAAAGAACCCGATACAAACACGAGTAACCCTTCTTTCCCAAAAACTGCTGACATTCCAAATTCACCGTGCACCTGCACCAACCCCGCCGCCACCTCCGGTCTCTCGCGACCTCATGAGCAAGTCGACGATCATCTCCTATTGTGATTCCGACCCTCAAATTGAATGCAGAATCCCAAAATCAAAATTAAGTTTCGAGCTCCAAAACTAGAAAACAAATGCCGAATCTGAAATTCGCTTCAAACACCACAATCTGATCACCAGAGAAGTTATGCCTCCGGCCACGAACTCCTCCACACTCCATCCATCATCCACTTGAGTCTGGAACAACTCGATTAATCATAGGAGTTGCGGGGATCAAATTTCCAGATGAACAACAAAACTAGGGTTAAAATCTATAATCCCAAATCACCACTGCCTCACTGCTTTAATCTCTTTTCCAATATTTTTCCATGATTCAACCATCACCAATCCATCACTAGAAACAATGCTGGCCACCCCGATCACTCAAATTGATAGAACCACCCCAAAACTCCATTTCTAGACAAACCAGAAATGCTCTTTCAATTTTAAACTAAATTTTCTGATTTTAGTTTTAGAATTCAAGTTTTAGTTTATGTAATTGGTTTAAAATCTTAAATCTATGAATCTGGAAATTAAAAAATTTTCTTTCATAAAATTTTCTCTGTTATATTATGTTTCCTGAGACAGTACAATATTTTTTTTATTTAATTAAATTTAAACTTAACTTACATTACACAACCATATTTTGATTAAATGTTAAATCTTAAAATCTTAACACAGCTTAGATTGAATGAATAGAACTTTAAGAAATTCTAAAAGCTGGAAGAGCTTAAAATATAGAAAATAAATTACATTGCAGCAAGCATACTACATACAACCATATATTTCCAGTAAAGAACTTGTAAATTGCATGCAAAACACACTTATTACTTGAGTAAAACCAGCAACTAATTTATACTTAAGTTAGTTTTAAATAAAAGTGTTACTCACAGAATTTATGAGCAGAGCCTTTGAAGAGTATGAAACTGGAAGGTGCATGATTTGAAAACTTGAAGTTGCTACAGTACTTTAAAAACTGCAGTTTGCTTTTGCCTTTTCTTTTTAAAGACTTTAGTCCTGATGCATTTGCATGTTTGTTTCCAGGTGAAAAAAATGCAGGCTTCCAGACTTCATTTGTATGTTTTCCAAAAAATGCAGACTTGGTTGATTTAAAACAGAAATGGAGACTGCAGGCTTTTGAATGAAATTCAAAACAGAAATGAAGGATAGTGCAGGCATTTGAATTGAAGTTGCAGTTGCATGTAATTCTTTTGAGTTTCAGAATGAATTCAGGCATTTGAATTGTAATTTGATTTTCCAGGTTGATATATTTGAAGGGCTACAGGTTTATGATTCAGATGGTTTTGGTTTTAGAGGTAACATTAGTTTCAGCTGGGTTTTTGAGGGGAAACAGATTTTGTTTGGACAGATTTTGTTTTCTGTTTTGAAGAAGAAGTTTGCAGATTTTCATTTTTGTTTAAATTTTGATTTCAGAATTCTTAGCTAAAGATTTCTCAAGGTTTTGAAAAAGAATAGAAAAGAAGATAAAATGTGAAGCAAAGTTTTTATATAAGAATTTTTTTTGATTTAATTAGAAGAAAATGAAAAAGATAAATTAGGACACTTGTGAAAATTTTAAACATTAGTCACTTTGATAATTTTATAACTTAACACATGTCTTTTAAGTGTTAATAAATTAACACATGTATTAAGAGTATTTTTATTTTAATTTAAAATTGTTTATAAACTTTTAAATCTTAATTTATTATTCTTATGTATATATAAATTCCTTCCCTTTGTAATTTAAAAAGAAATGAAACAAAACAAATATAAATATAAGCTTATTCAAATATTTTAAATATTTATTCTTTTAAATTCAAGACATTAAATTCAAATTTTAAATTAATTTATCAAATCCAATTTTAAAAATCAAGTTATATATAGATGCATATATAACTCTTATTAAAATTAAAAATAACAAATCCTATTTCTAAAAATCTATTTATGTTTATGAAAAATTAAGTATTATAATTATTGGCAAGGCTATTTGAAAATAACAAATTAAAAAATATTAAATAATTCATAAAAGAGATTACAAACTACTCTTATTACTTAATATAATAAGATCAATTGTAAATCGTAATTTAAATTCTTACATATAAATTTCAAGCAATATTTAAAAAAGAAAATACAACTAAGTTTTGATGTTAATCTAATCTAAATTTATATTTAAACTAATTAAAATATAAATTTAAACAAATAAGATCTATCATAAGTATAAACCAAATTATTTATTAGATTGTTTTGAAAAGCAAAATGTTAAATTTAAATCAAATTTCCAATTTACCAAAAATAATTTAGAATTAAAAATTGATTCATTTACTAAATTCTAAATCAAATCTTATTTATTTACAATATATACAATTATATATATTATAAACAGAAAACAATTTATTAGCTTTAAAAAGATAAAATCTTCCAATTTAAATATTTATTAAAAGAATATTATTAGATTAATTCAAAATTTATTATCAAAAATTATCAAATCAATTTAATTTTTAACACAGACTATTAGATTATATTGCTAAATTTCCGGGATATCACAATTTACGGGTGTAAGGTCCTGATGTAGTCTCATCCACAAAGCTATGCTTTTCACAAAAGCCATGCTTCGATCAGCAAATGATCAGCAGCACTTCGTATGCCATATTACCATATTGCGAATGTATCACTAGTAACCATCAACTACATAACCGCTGAGTTCGTACGTCTCATAGAAGGGTGTTAAGCTAGGAGAATAAATTCTCCCCCACCAAACAGAAATGTATTTGATAGAAACCCGCTTTACATCTCAAAGTGTAACGTCAGACACACATCCATACAAGTCTGTTCCGGTTTCGAACAGAACCGAAGGCACTTCCAAAGAAGTCCTTGCAATCCGGGTATTCACAATCCCGATTGGACTTCCATCACGTATGGAGATCTATATACCATAGCTCCTCAGTGCAGAGTCATTCAACGGGTAATCCTTTCGTTTTCGAAAATACCTGGTCTTCACCCCCAGTCTTCAAATGCAATCCATAACGTCGTATCATTATTCGGAATGGGTTATATGACACAAGGTCCTCTCCCAGCTAAACCGAATAATGAGCGCAATATTTTAAAGCCATATGGATAATGAGATCTCAGTTAAGTCACAACTTAAAGCCCAAAATCTTTTTTTAAATGGTATAAACAAATTACCATTTTAATCTTTTAAAAAAGATTCGCTTCACAAAGTTTACCAATATTTCACAAAGATTCATTCACAATATTTAGATAAAGATCTATCTTTGATATCCTTTTTTGTTTGAAAACAAAGTTCACCAACTATTTCACAAAGATTCCTTCATAGATTTCGAAACAATTCTATTTCAAATGTTTTATACAAAAGATAAACCTTCAAGATCCTCTTTAATTTCAAAACAAGGTTCAACCATCTTTCACAAAGATTCATTCATAGCTTTCAAATAATTCCATTTCAAACTAGAAATCTTTGAACACAAATTGGAAATCCTTTCTTTATATGAAAGCTATTATTACTATTTGAAAACAAATAGTTTTCGTTTCGGACAAATCCGATTTCATTTGCACAATTTAAAGTCCTTCAAGTATAAAACTTGGGTTAAATTCAATCCCAAAATAATACTTTTAAAATGGCTTTAAAACCTATATAAACACATCTATAACTTGTATAACCTTTTTAAACCATAATTTCCAAACATAGAATTCAATTTCAAATCTTGAATTCAAATTTAAATTAAATTATTTAAATTTCAAAACTTTATCAAGTTATTCAAAATAAATTTTATCTTCACAACTCCTTTTCAAAAGCTTTTCATATTTAACCCAAATCCATTTCCAAATCCATTTGAATTCAAAATTCAACTTTCAAAAATAATATTTAGATTTCAAAATATCCATGACTTAACCGATTTCCTTGTGCAATCCATATTTGTGTGTGTATAGTGTAGTCTAGGGGTTTCACTCAATAGTGCAACATCATCAATCATCACAGATTCAAACCCATCGATATCGATAAGCGGTATATTCCTATAACGCTTACCTTCGATTCACAAATCCACAGATAATGCATTCATCACAGATTAAATGAATTACATTCATCACAGCTTGAATCAAAATAACTCATATCACAAAGCATCACACATCAGGGATATCAAACAATTCAAACATTCAATATAATCCCAAAACATCCATAAGTAAGATCAAATAAACATCTGATTAATTTAAATCATATTAATTACTTATTTAGGTTAATTAACATTAATTAATTATAAATTACTTTAATTAATTGACCTTTAATTAATTAATTAACCTTAAAACATTAACTAATTAATGTCAATTAATAAATCAGTTATCCTTTAATCATCAAATAATTAACCTTTTAATTATGTAATTATCCTTAATTAATTACATTGATTAAATTAACCTTCAACTAATTACCATTTAATTAATTATCCTTCAACTATTTAATTATCTTTTAATTAATTATTCTTAATTAATTACATTAATTAATTAGCCCTTAATTAATTATCCTTTTATTAATTACCTTAATTAATTAATCTCATTAATAATTATACTTTAATTAATTAATTATACTTTTATTAATTAATTATACTTTAATTAATTAATTATTCTTTAATTAATTAATTATTCTTTAATTACCTGATTAATCAAATCATTAATTAATTAACCTTAATTACTTTCATTTAGTAATTATCTTTAAGTAATTAATTACCTTTAATTAATTATCATAAATTTATCAACCTTTAATCATACTTTAATTACTTAAGTACTTAATTAATTAAAAGATAAATCGTTTATCTTAATTAATCATTAAATTCTTTAATTAATAAACCTTGTAATTAATTATCATTAACCCATAAATTAACTTAAGATATTTAAGTTAATTAATCATTGAAAACATTTCTTAATCAACTTATTAATTACATTTTTAATTTAATTTAAAAATAAAGGTTAGATATGTATATACTAAACACTTTTAAATCTTTGTTAGTTCAAAATAATTTATTTTCAAATCTTTAATTTTATACCAAACTCAAATAAACCTATTTTATATCAAAAAAATTGGTAAGAAGGATTTTTTTTTAAAACTTGACTTAGTTTAAATTTTCAAAACATGGGATCTTCCTTAATTCAAAATTATGATTTATTAACAAAACCGAGCCAGATTTAAAATTTACCCGAACCAAAACCCAGTTTCCCCGAGACACTTGCAACCCTACATGACTTCGAGCAAGTCCACGAAGTACTTCAAGTTCATCGCGACAAACCCACTTTCTTCCCAAACCTGATACACACATACACACGCGTTCACGTGTACAACCAAACGAAGCAACTCCGACTACCTATGCCACCCCCCGACACATCACCAACGACTCACCCATATGCTACGATCACCCAGGTTGACGGACTTTCACCAAAATTTTGAAATCGAATAATCAAACCCCCATAAACCAAAAACTAGTCAACAAAAACGCCTCGTTTCACCACCTGAGATCACTAGAACCCTCGCTACTCCATTAGGACATTCGCCTGAGTCCCCCGTTCCTGCTCCCCCACGTGCTATCGACCAAAAAGCCTTGACGACGATGCAAATCTCATCGAGAACAAGTTTGACAAAAACACCGCTCAAAACCTAAAACGTCGAACCACCGCCACGCCGATCGCCTAGAAAATCCCTAGCTATTTTTCCCCAATCTACAACACCCAAGCCACCCTCGACAAGAACCCCCACCACCCTAAGTTCCCCCATTACCAGAAATCCCTCAAAGTACATTTTCTGGTCAACTTCAAATGTCTCTCACGATCCCAAACTATAAAATGGGATTTAACTGCTAAAATTCATGATTTTTGATTGCGATTTAAATTATATATGTAAATCAAAGAATTGTGATATTGGAAATTTTCATGTTTATAAGTTGCCCACTGTCTTCCTAATTTCCAGATAATTTGCAAACCTATTGCACTCAAGTATATTTTTAAATCTTAGCTTGAGTTTAAACAAACATATTTTATTTGAAATTCAGAACCTATAAGAGAATGTATGTAGAAAACTTGATTTTTTTTGTTATCAAGAATTTTTTTAACCTTTCAATAAAACAGAGCTATGCCTCTGTAAACAGACATGCAACTTATCATCCTATATTTATCAACATGTAAAACATAAATCATTATATCAATTCAAAGATCAGGTCAAAGAAGTTTGCTCACCTGTTTTAGATTGAAACTGAGGACAAAGCTTGGAACTTTGGTTTTGTTTTTAATTTGGAATTCCTTTTTGTTGAATCTGAATTGATCTTGATAGTTGCTTGATGTTTACAGAATTGCTTACAGTGTTTAAATAGAGAAGCAAGATCTAGAATTACTTCCAGAATTATAAACTGGAAATTGATTTTGTTTTGCTCCCGATCCTTGTTCTAGGTTGAGGATTTTGTTTGATCTCAGGCTTCCATTTTTTTTCTGTATTGATTTTCAGATTTTAATTTGGTTTCCATGCTTTGATCTCTGCCTTGCTTTTAAACTGAGCTTTGATTTCTCTGGTCTATGCATTGAATCTTTCCGGGTTCTGTTTTGATTTTTGTTTGAATTCTTTGAGAACTAAAGATATGATTTTTCTCAGGTTTTGTTTTGTAATTTTGTTTTTCTGTTTTGATTTCAGAAAGTGGAGATGAAAGAATATGAAAGAAAACTGTAAACAACCTGGTTTCACTTTCTCAAATGTATTTTTATAAAATCCAAATAAAAAAAAACACTTGCTTGCCACTTGTTACCATAAATTAACACTTGTTAATTCATAACTCTTTAACTTACACTTGTTAAAAATAATTAATATTATGTTTAAGCCCTTGTTAAACTTTTATTTTAATTATAAAACATGTTTTATGTTTTTAAACCTTTGTTTTATTTTTATTTATTTACATACATTTAAGTTTTATCAATTATGTTTATATTTGTACATTTTCCATTATTTATTTTTATACAACTTTTTGAAGTAATGATTTAAAATGCAATTATATACAAATTACAAATGATAAATGCACATTTATTAGTTCTTTAAAACATAAAGATATTTTTTTAACTTCAATTTATAAATATTTACTTTTGAATTCCAAATCAATATATATATGCATACATGTACCTATATATACATTATAATATTAGAAAGCAAATTTTTATTAATTTTAAAATATGGAGTTTTCAAATCCAATTTATTTTTCAAATATATTTATTTTGAATTTCAAATCCAAATTCTGTTTTACAATATATTTTATTTTAAAATTCGCAGATTAAAATTCTTTTTACAAATTTTACTTTCACAACCTACTATATGTTTTTATTCCCAAATATTCAAATTATTTCTCAAATAAATTCACAAATAAATCCAAACCTAATATATTATTCAAAATATTTATTTCTGAATTTCCAATTAGAAATTCTATTTAAAATCATATTTATATACATTTATATCAATAAACAATCAAATATCTATTTAAAATTGGAAAATACCAAATTAATTCACAATTAGATTCAAAAATTAAATTAATTACCAATTTAAATTTTGCTTAAAAATTGGGATCGTTACACGATATATTTCCTGTTTCTATATTATCGCGAAGAAAATGATGTCTTATATCAATGTTTTAGTTCTAGAATAATTTATTGGGTTTTTTAATAAATTTATTGCACTTGTATTATCAAAGTAAGTTGTTGATTTAGAAAGGTTTATTCCAAAATCTTATAGTGTTTTTGCATGTATATTACTTGAGCACATGCCAAAGCAGCATAGTTATATTCTCCTTCATACGTCGAAAGTGAAACACAATTTTATTTCTTTATAAACCAAGACACTAAAGATCATCCAATGAAATGACAAGTACCACTTGTACTCCTTCGATCCGTTCGACATCCTCTAAAATCAGCATCGCTACATGATACTAATTCAAAAGGACATTCTTTTGGACAAAAGTGACCGTAGTCTTTAGTCTTGCTTGAGTATCGCAAAATTGGTTTACTGCCCTCAAATGTGATTCTTTAGGATTCGCTTGAAATCATGCACATAAGCATACAGTCATCATTATATCTGGTCGACTAGCAGTTAAATAAAGTAGAGAACCAATCATACTACAATATAGTTTTTGGTCAACACTTTTTCCATTTTCATTTCTATCGAGATGTACTGTAGTACTCATAGGAGTTGGTTTTGGATAAATGTTTTCCATACCAAATCATCGTACGAGACTATTACAATATTTTTCTTGATTAGTGAGATTCCATTGTTTAATTGTTTAATTTTTAAACCAAAAAATATGAAAGTTCTCCCATGTGAGACTTCTCAAATTATATTGTCATAATATTTAAAAATTCCTGACATAACTTTTCATTAGTTAAATCAAATATAATGTCATCTACATATATTGTATTATTAAAATACTATTTTTATAAAGTTTTATAAACAAAGTTTAATCTTCTTTTCCAATTTTAAGACCAAAAGTAATTAAATAATTTTTAAGATGGTCATATCAAGCACGACGTGCTTCTTTTAAACCATATAAGGCCTTTTTCAATTTATAAACATGATCTGGATATTTTCGATGTGCATATAATGTTTATTATTCTATATATAATTTTCTTTTATAAAACCATTTAAAAAAGCATTCTTTGCATCATTTGATATAGTTTAAAATTATTAAAACACGCATAAGCTAATAAAATACGTATGGCTCCTAGACGAGCTATAGGAGGAAATGTTTCATCGTAGTATATTTCTTCTTCTTGATTATAGCCTTGAGCAACTATCCTAGCTATATTTAGAATAATATTTCCTTGCTCATCGGCTTTATTTTGTAAACCCATTTTATACCGATAAGAGCTTGATTACTTGATCTAGGAACTAAGTCCCAAACGTCATTATGTACAAATTGATTTAATTCTTCTTGCATAGCAATAATCCAGCAATCATCAGTTGAGGCTTCTTTAGTATTTTTGGGTTTGATGTTTGAAAGAAAAGCAACATGACCCATTTTATTTGGTTGATTTCGAGTTCTTACGTTAGTATTTACTTCTCCAGTGACATTTTCAACAGGATGATTTCTGAAAAGTCTTGGTGGCGTTCTAATTTCATTATTATTTGGTAAATTGTTGTTTATATTATTTTCAATATTTTGTACATCATCTTTTGTGTTATTTGTTTTAGGAACAATTTCATGATCTTCATATTTATGATTTAATTTGTAATTTCATCGAATGACACATGAAGTGTTTCTTCGATTACTTTAGTTCTTTTATTATTAATTCTATGGGTTTTTCTTCATTCCAAATATCCAATGAATATTCCTTCATCAAATTTTGGATCAAATTTACCAAGATTGCCTTTTGTATTTTAAAGAAAACATTTTAAACCAAGAACTTTAAAATTTGATATATTGGATTTTCTTCCATTAAAAAGCTCATATGGGGTATGTTTTGTTAATGGTCGAATGAAAAATCTTTTTAAAACATAAAAACCAGTTGCTACAGCTTTTGCCCAAAAATGTTTGGTAGAGTACTTCCATTTAATAATGTTGTAGCACATTCTTGAAGTATTCTATTTTTCCTTTCTACAATTCTGCTTTGTTGCGTAGTTCTAGGAAATGAAAAATTATGAACAATTCCTTTCTTATTACAATAATTTTCTAAAGATTCATTTTCTAATTCGCCACCATGATCGCTCCGAATGTTTTTAATTTTTAGTATTTTGAATTCTTTTAGTAAATCTTTTAAAATTAAAATGTATCACTTTTATTTTTCAAAAATATTATCAAAATAAATCTTGAGAAATCATCAATAATAATAAAAAAAAATATCCATTACGGTTTGTAGACTGAACATGAGTTGGTTCCAAAAGATCCAAATGTTATAACTCAAGTGGTTGTGATGTAGAAATTATTTTCTTTAATTTAAAAGAAGATTTTGTTAATTGTCCTAATTAACAACTATCATAAGTACTTTTTACTTTAACATTCATTTTTGGTAATCCTTTAACTATATTATTCTTAGATAATTTGCTTATTGTTTTAAAATTTATATGACAAAATCTCTTGTGTCATAACCAAGGACCATTTTCTTTGGCTACTAGACACATATTTGCGTTATGATAAATATTTCTTTATCTAGTTCCTTTAAATATGAGATTATTATTCTCATAAAATGTGTTGCATTTATTTTCAGAAAAAGTTATATTAAAACCTTTATCACAAAGATGACTTATACTAAGTAAATTATGTTTTAAATTCTTAACTAATAAAACATTTGTAATAAGAGGTAAGTTAGATTTACCATCATTGCTCACATCGCCTTTGCCGATGATGTATCCTTTGGAATTATCTCCAAATGTGATAGATCCTCCATTAGAGTGGATAATGTTGGTCAGCATATCTTTGTTTCTTGTCATATGTTTTGAGCAACCACTATCAAGCATCTACTTTCCTCTTTCCTTAGTTGGCACCTGCAAAAAATATAGGCACGACGTTAGTACCCACTTTTTATTAGGGTCCTAAGATTTAGATCTTAGGAAGCCAACCCAAGAGGGTTTATAATTCCCTTTATAAGTAAAATCTTTATTTTTATGAACTGAATTTATAAAAGATTTAAAATACTCATTTCTGATTAAATTATTATTAGTTTTTGGTACTCAAATCTTTATAGTGTTTCTGTTGCTAATTTCTTTCTTTTGAATGAAAATCCTTGGTTTTGGTTTTACAAAATTATTATGTAAATTGAAATTTTTAAATAATGAGCTATTCTTCTTTGAATTAGTTTTTGAAGAATTTGTATATCCTAATCCCTTTTTATGAGAAGTATTTTGAGAATTACTAATAATTTTAGAAAGATTTTCTCTTCCTTTATTAAAATTAGATACTATTTGAGTGATATTCTCTAACTCAGTTTTGAGACTGGTATTTTTCAATTCAAGAATTTTGACATTTGATTTTAAATCATGATTTTCTGAAGCCAATGTCGTATTCCTTTCTTTTTGCACTTCTATTTCATTTGATAGTATAGTGAGTTGAGAAGAAATGTTAGACAAAGATTCTTGTGTTTTAATAAGTTCTTCTTCCAAGATTTTATTTTCATCTCTTAGCATATCAACTTATTTCATTTTTGTTTAATTTTTCTATAGCGTCTTTATACTTTCTTTTAACCACTTTTAGTTTATCCAATAGCTTTGGATTTATTTCTATTAAATCATCAAAAGTAAGATCACTTGCATCGTTAGTTGAAGCCATAAAGCATACATTTGTGTTCAAAATCACTATCAGTGTCATTGTCTGATCATGAAGATGATCCAGAATCATCTCATGTCATAGAGAATGCTTGTTTCTTCTTATACTTGTCTTTTATTCTTGTATCTGTCTTTCTTTTGATCGGGACAGTCCTTCTTTACATGACCTTTCTTATGATATTTATAACATTCGAGATTTGAGGCTGCTGATTTATCGGTATTATCTCTCCTGTTGTTTCCGAATTTCTTATTCTTTCTAAATTTGAAAAAACAATTTGAAATTCATTGCTATAATTGCCATGTCTTCTTCATCTTCATCTGATCATCTTGTTCAACTCGAAAAGCTACATTCTTTCTATCTTGGGCTTGATCTCGTTTTGTTGGCAAATTAACTTCATATGACATGAGATTTCCTATTAACTCTTTAGGTTCAATGATAGAAATGTCATTAGCTTCTTCAATAGTTAAGACATTTTGTTCCCATTCATCTATTAAAAAGTTTAGCATTTTTGAGACAATATCAAAATCTGAATATTTTTCTCCTAGTGCTAAAAGTGAATGATTTGTCTTGGAATCTAGAATACATGTCATGTATAGTTTCATCTGATCTCATTCTGAAATTTTGGAACTGATGTTTAAGCATAGAAATTTTGCTTAGTTTCACTTTTTATGTTCCTTCATGTGTAACTTTAAGAGTTTGCCAAATTTCATAGGCAGTTTTACACATACTAACTCGATTAAATTCATTTTTGTCTAGGCATAAAATAGCATATTCATGACTTTTGCATTTGAAGTAGCGTCTAATTTTTGTATGTTTGACCGTTGTTCATATGGCGTGGTATATGTATTCATTCTAAGTGATATTCCATGTTTCATATCCATTTGCTTGCATATAAATACTCCTCCGAGTTGACCAATAGTTGTAATTTAAACCGTTAAATAGTGGTGGTCGTGTAGTGGATTGGCCTTTAATAAAACTTGTGTTAGTGTTACTTTCCATATTAACTGAGTATCAAATAACTGTGTTATGGTTATATGATGACCTACTCTGATACCAAGTGATAGTTACTGAGGATCGTAGTGTGGAATGTTATCTAAGTTATTGACTAGCGTGGAATATCAATATAATTGTAAATAGTAAAGTAAATGGCACCAGAGATTTTTGTACTGGATCGAACTTCCTGTTCTACGTCCAGTCTAATACTCCTTCTAGAATTTAACTATCAACCCTCTCTTAAACCGGAGGAATAGGTGTTACATCACCTAAGCAACCGAATGGGACTTCTACTGCCTAAGCAACAGAGTAGGACTTCATCTGTTGAGCAACTGAACTGGACTTCTAATACAACAGTGAAATTACTTCTGACTGAATATGCTCTTGAGTAGCACTAATAAGTCAACAACGTACACCCTTCCTATAATCTTCTCCTTTGTGGTATATAGTGTAGTTCGTGAAGATAGAAAGTTAATTTAATCACAAATGAATTTGTGCTCGAATTTGCAAGTGATTAGAATAGAAATTTGAATGAAAATGGCAGAATGGTTAGACAATATGTATAAGAGAATAGAATCAGAAATTAAGTCATTAGAACAAATGAATTGAAGGCTATATATAGTGTTTAAGTGTTGTAACTTATCATGAAAAGCAACGATCAAAATATGCGGAAACAACTCTTGAACCGAAGGTTGTTTCTATTAGACGAATGGAAGTGACCGTTCAGAAAAATAGTCGTTATGCAATTTCAGTCGACTGAATAAAAGAATTCAGTTTGGTGAAATTTAAATTCGAATTGGAAAGTGATATGTACAAAAATCATACAATTCAGTCGATTGAAATAGGTAGTTAAGTAGATTGAACATTCATATGCACTATGCATGTGCACAAATATTCAGTCGATTGAACTGCCTATTTCAGTCAGCTGAATACCATATTTTCTGCCATATTAAGGTTCTTTTGAGAATCATTTCGCGCGTGAAATTGTAGTAAAATACTTGGCATATGTAACTTGATTTAAAAACATTTTTTATTATGTGTTTTTGTGTAACGACCCAAGATTTTAATTTAATTTAAATTGATAATTAAATGAAATTTTGAATAAAAATTTATAAAATTAATTATAAATGGAAGCGAGTTTCCTCGATTCAAACAGAAAATATATTAAGTCATATGAATTTGAAAATTTGTATATATGTGAATATATATTTAAATTGGATTTGAAAT
The DNA here is from genome assembly GCA_030765085.1 of Allium cepa. NCBI lineage: Eukaryota > Viridiplantae > Streptophyta > Magnoliopsida > Asparagales > Amaryllidaceae > Allium > Allium cepa. The sequence goes on from CM060931.1 coordinate 477,557,310, forward strand.
AAAATCTTAAATAAATGGTTTTAAAAATAAATAAATAATTTAAAAGATAAAATTTTGGAAAATATATATATAAAGAAATAAATAATTGCTAAAATCTAAACAACAAATTAGAACTCTAGAAATTCCTCTATATTACGAAATAAATAAATTTTATTATTTTATTCGATATAAAGTAAATATATATCTTAGTAAATCAATATAAATTAGTGTCAAGTAATGAAACAAACAAAAATATACAAAGGAAAATAAAACACAAACAAAATTGTACTTAATAAAAACAATAAATATATATGAAGACTAAGCAAACATAGTCAAGTTGAACAAAAGAATACAGCATTTTATATGTACAAGTATGTATACTTGTAAAATTAAGTATACAAAGCAAGGAACAAAAGTACATTCTGATATGTTTCTGTGAAAAACAAAGTATTGTTAAGCTTGCAAAAGAAAGAACAAAGCAAACAAAAGCATTTTGTCAAGACAAAGCTGCAGCTCACCATACTGCTATCATCATAGCCGAGATCTTGTTAAATAATCACCACCAAGACAATGTCTCCATGCTTTGTGCAGCTAAAATGAAGGAGGGAAAGTATGGTTTGTACAACCTCATTACTGCAAACATGCTATAAATTCACATCTCTGTACAAAATAACAACACTCTATAGGCTTCTTTCTTTATATAGTCATCTTCCTCTCAGTTTTGTTCGTTCCAAACTGCTAAAGTAGTATCATCTATAACTAAAACAAAACTTCAAGTTTAAACAATCAATCAATGCAAGCCAGAGAATCAAGGAAGAGGAAGTTCCAGCTTGCATCTCCAGAACCCTATTTCAAACAACACATGTGAGTAACTTCATATTTTAAGTTAACCTAAGTTTAATCTAGTTGCCTGATGAATATTAGAGATTTGGTTTGTCTTGAAAAATATATGCATTGCACTGAATATTTGTGAGATGAAGCCTGCATACTGTTATCTGGATATATCTCTGTGTTCTGTTTGAAAGGAAAAAAATACAGAGTTCAAACAAGTTAAAGATTTAAACTTCACTATAATCTCTGTTTTAAATCTTTAACAAATAAGTTAATTCAAACATCATCCATGAGCTAAAAAGAAAAAGAAAAAAAAACACTATCTGGAACAATGAACTTACAGTAAAAATCATATGTATCAAGAATTTGAAGATAGAAAAATTTGGGTTTTGATTACATAAACTGTTTCGAATTTAAAAATGTTGAATTTTAATAATCAAATCAGGATTTTTAAGTGAGTGGTTAACGTGTATTTCACATTTGAACGAAATTGGCATTTTGATCAATTTCTAAAGATCGAAGGAGTTTTAGATGCTACGGTTTTTCTTGAAGATGCGTTAAACATCTATGATTCCAGAAAAATTGTTAAATAATTTTTCTAATACGTGAATTTTGGGGTCGATTCGAATTTAGGGTTTGGGATCGTGTTTTTGAGCTCGGTTTAAATTCGTGTTTTCGGCTCCGTGTGATGATCGAGTGTCACGCGGTTATAGGTGAAGATGGAGGAGGGCAAGGTCAAGGTATGGCCGGAATCTGGGGGTGCTTCGATGACCGGCGACATGGATGTGGGTGTGTTTTCAGGCAGTGGTTTAGGTTCGAGTTCTCCAGTGAAGCTCGATTTCGTTTTGGGTTCTACGGTGACGGGTGGATGGTCGGTAGTGGTTGTTGAATGAATCTCTGATGTGTAGGAGGATGTGGAGTTGATCGCGGCGGCATCGAGTGCCGGTGCATGTGCACAGGCGTGTGTCAGTGTTTTGCATATCAGTTTGGACTTAAGTGAAGAAAGAACATAAAAAAAGGAAGGAGAAAATAGGCACGGGAAGAAGAAAAGGAAATGGGCTCGAGACCCTATTTACTCGGGTGTGCATTATAATGGGCTAAGCCCAATCAAAAAAAAATGAGAAGAAGAGCGCATGAAGAAGTGTGGAATGTCTCGGGAAAAACTGGAGGGACACCCGAGTGTTTACTCGAGTGCAGGCCTGGGCATTCGCTTTCAAAAATGGGTTAAGCCCAAAATCATTTAAAGTTGATAATGTTAAATTGATGAATGTTTTTTTTTTTTGAATTCAATTAGTCCTTTGATTAAGTATAAAGTCAATTAACATTGAACTTTTTATAACTATAATAACGTGATTTCCAAAATATGAAGAAGATTTTTAAGAAATGATAATTAAGGTAAATAAAATTTCTTAATTAATAGTTTTGGAAAGAAATTATAAGTGATTTATAAATTGTAACTAAATGGATGTAATAAACAATTTAGTGTTTAAATTAATTTGTAATTGAGAATTTGTAAATTAGACAAATTAAGTTAATTAATTTAAATTGGCAGTTAATTAAAATAATTAATTAAGGAATAATCGATGTACCAAGATGATTAAGATTAATTAATTTATCATTAAGAATAATAAGTCATTGATTTAAAATGATCAATAAAATAATTATTTGGTTAATTTATTAAATCCTATTCACTTTGATTAGTAAACGATTAACTATTGTTGAGCACTGTATTGATATTTCTGTCCCGATTTTGATGCTATGTAATGAAGATTGGCATGTATTACACTGTGTTGTGTTTGTTCTGTATTGATGTGAAAACCCTATTGCCGGTAAAACGGCATTTAAACTTCGATGCGACAGGGAATCGGATTCCAGTTGGTTATCCGAAACCCACATCGAATTGTAATGATGAATCTTCGCGATTGATAAATTTATTTTATCTGTGAAACTATGAAGGAAGATAAGCGTTATTGGTTATACCGCTTATCGATATTGATATATTTGTGATGATTGTCGTGCACTATTGTGTAAAATCCCTGGACCACACTATACACATACAAATATGGATTTCATGAGGAAATCGGTTAAGTCACAGATTTTTAAATAAGTTTGAATTTGAATTTTTAATTCAAATATTTTTGGAAATAAATTAAGTTTTAATGTGGAAAAGCTTTTGAAAGCTGTTTTAAGAATAAAAGTTATTTTTGAATAACTAATAAAGATTTGGAATTTAAATAATCGGATTTAGATTGAAATTCAAAAGAAATCTGAAATTGAATTCTATATTCAGTATTTATGATTTAAAAAGGATTTTTACAAGTTATACGGGTTTAAACCATTTTTAAGCGTTGATTTGGAAATTTGAATTAAACCAAAGATCGTAACTTGTATAAATGGAATCGGGGTTTTTTTTTTCCAAAATAAAACTATTGTTTCTAAGTGATAAAAAGCTTTCATATGAGTAAGAACTTCCAATTTGTATTAAAGAGATTTCAAGTTTGAATCGAAAATGATTTTTCCAAGTTATGAATGAATCTTTGGAAATAAGTTTTGAAAGCTATGAGATAAATCTTTGATTTAAAGATTTAAATGAGTTAATCCAATTGAAACGGAAATTGTTTTGAAATCCGTAAATGAATCTTTGTGAAACTGAGTGAACCTTGTGAAATAAATCTTTTTGTTTAAAAGATTTGAAATGGTAATTGGTTTAAACCATTTGAAAGAAAGTTTGGAATTATTAAGTTGTGACTTAATCGAAATCTCATATCCATATGTTTAAATGTTGCGCTCACTATTCGGGTTAGCCGGGAAAGGACCTTTGGGTCGTATAACCCATTCCGAATATGTGATACGTCGTTATGGATAGCATTTGAAGACCGGTGTTGAAGACCGGGTATTTGCGAGAGCGATAGGATGACCTGTCGATTGACTCTGCACCGAGTTGCTCCGGTATAGAGTTCTCCATATGTGATGGGGAATCCGATCAGGATTGTGGATATCCGGATTTCAAGGACTTTTTTGTAAGTGCCTTCGGTTCTGTTTGAGCCCGAAACAGACTTGTATGGATAGTATGTCTGACATTACAAATTGAGATATAAAGCCGATTTCTTTCAAATATATTTCTGTTGGTGGCGGAGAATTTATTCTTTTAGCTTAACACCCTTCTCTGAGACGTACGAGCTCAGAGGTTATGTAGTTTAAGGTTATCAGCGATATATTCCCAATTTGGTAATGTGACATGCTGAGTGTTGCTGTGAAATGATCATTGTGTTGATTATTTATGATAGGATCATTTGTTTGATCGTCTATCTTTGTGATCATTTCTATGATCATTTGTTGACCCAAAGCACGGCTTTTGTATAAAGTGTGTTTTTGTGGACGAGACTTCGTAGAGCCTCACAAACCGGTAATGGTCGAAACAGGAATTGTGCGGCAAGGTTTTCAGGGATAGCGTCCCTAGGGTATGACCATTCCTTCTGGAAAAGGGTAGTATCATGGTATGGAGCCCAGATACTTACTCATGTTGAAACACTTATTATTATGGTGTGATGTTGATTAGAGAGCTCTCGTTTAAAGGTTCCAAAGGACCGGGGGTGGTATATCTGAGGGTTTGTAATATCCCTTGGGAAAAGGGGTTCCCGGCCTTGTTTAGCAGAGAACGATTTGGTTCTCGGGGCGTCCTTCCAGAGGCGTTTCCATGTGGCAATGGGAAGTTCCTTGGCCCGACCATTTGTTGGAAAATCCATTCTTCAAATACGAGCCTTGTACGGTTTTAGTTGTATAACCTGCCATCTACTTATGGTGGCACCCCACTGTTTGGATGGTAGCTATAGTAGGCATAGTTCGAAATGTCTATGCTGGCTAAGATTTATATCTTTACTTTCGAAATGAATTTTCTCTACACTATGCACTAGTAATAATATCAAATGTTCTTTTTAATGCGTATCAAGCATCTTTGACTATCATAAGGAGAAATCTCCTCCGATTCTGCGTTTGCATTGTGTACGTGTGCGGGAGGCCTTATGGTAGTCCCATTTCTAAAAAAAAGCATTGCGAATCTATTTTAAAAATATTTCGTTGCTTGTTTTTAAAGATAAACTGTTTTTGTTTGCTCACACCAGTCCCATGACTGATCCAGAGTTTATTGTTTCTTTCCTAAACTCTGGATGCTCAAAATTTTTCTACACGGGCAGTCTAGAGTTTGGTTTTTCAGATAATTAGATTCAGTGGATTATCTGGAGCTAGTTCAGTTTTCTTTGGATATGGACGAGATTTTCTTGGTGGAATCTTGATGGTGAATCGAGCTAGGAGTTTTGGAGCTTTGTCTTTGGAGCTTTTCGGATCAGAGTTGCAGTATTATATTCTGAGAAGACTTATTTCATATTGTATCGTGTTCCGCTGTATTTTGTTTTGTATATTCTCTGATGTTGATGATTATCATTGTATCAAATTGATGTATCGGATATTGTATTCATGTTATATCAGTGATATCATCTTTTATTTCCGCTGTGTTATTTATCATTTAATGGTGTTGCAAGCTCCCGCGAAACGAATTTGATGTTGTTTGTTGGACATCGAGTTCGGGTCGTGACAGATTGGTATCAGAGCTGAAGGTTGAGTAAGAACTTTAGCTACGGAGTGTAACACATTAGATGGCTCATTAGAGATAGGGTGAAGTATACCCTAGAATGAGTACAACCAGTGGAACCAAAGCCAAATTTCTTAATCTATTTTCTTTATCTGTTATTATTCTCTGAGATATTTTGTCTGAATGCCTAAATCGGATTTCTTACTATTTACAGATAGTAAGAATGAGTGGAAGAAGAGGACGAAATAGGAGACAGGAAAATACCACTTCAGTTGGTCAAAACCCTGCAACGACAGATATTCCTATTCAAGCTCAATTGAATTTGGCTGATTTATATCAAAAGTTTTCTAGACTAGGTGGAAAGCCATTCATAGGCAAAGAAACCGTTATCGAAGCACAAGCATGGATTCGATCGTGTGAAAAGATTTTCAAAGGACTAAAATTAGAAGATGATCAGATGCGAATGATAGCTTCTTGGCAACTCCAGGAAGAGGCTTTAGTTTGGTGGGAAACTGTTACCGTGGATGAGTCGACAGATGAATTTACTTGGAGTCGTTTCAAGGAAGTGTTTGAGCAGCGATATATGTCGTCTGCTGGTATCTCTAGAGTGTACCAGGAGTTTTTGGATTTAGAGCAAGGGAGTTTATCGTTTGAGGAATACTTAAACAAATTTATTGAATTATCTCGATTTGGTCCAGAATTGGTGAATACACCGTTAAAGAAGAATGAAAAGTTTATTCGGGGAATGAACAAGGAGTTTCAGGAACGGATGACTACTCACGTAAAGGAATCTTTTTCTGAATTAATTGATATGGGCTATAGATACGATACTCTAGAAAAGCAAAAAGATCCGGAGGAGAATGTAGATGCAAGTAATCTGAATTGGAGAAAAAGAAAGTTTGGCGGAAAGAAATCGAGGAAAACTAAAGGAAAGAAGAGTATACCGAAGAAAAAGAAGGATGTTACTTGTCTCAATTGTTTGGAGAAAGGTCACTACTCGGATAAATGTAAGAATGATTGGAAGCCAGGAATGAGAGAGCCATTTATGAGGCCAGATCAGGAATCTACTGGATGTTATAAATGCCGCAAGCCAGGACATAGGATCAACAACTGTCCAGCAAAGAACCAAACTTTAGTAAAGAAAGTGTATGCAATCAGAGATGATTCTTCAACCTCAACATCTGATTAAGGAAATGAATTTTATAAGGTAATCTTCTCGTTTACGATTAAATTGTTTGAATTTTGTGCGACACTGGAACTACCCTTAGTTTCATTTTTCAGCAAATCGTAAATGAATTAAATCTTGAATCTGAAATCATAATCGAATCTATTTCTATCTATTTCATTGGGTTTCGATATATTCTACGAACGGTTAGTTATTCCTTCGAACTAACCAATACCTCTGTATACTTCGTAGATCAGATAACCCAATTGTTTCGTACTTAATTGAGTTTGTTCTCGCATCTATTGTCAATAATTCTGATTTGGTAAACCAATTGCAGAATTGATATCCAGTTTGATCTGGAAAGATATTTCTCTATCTTTCATCTATCTTCGTTATCTCTCTGGCGAATTTCGAGGACGAAATTCTTTTAAGGGGGGAAGTCTGTAACGACCCTAGATTTTAATTTAATTTAAATTGATAATTAAATGAAATTTTGAATAAAAATTTATAAAATTAATTATAAATGTAAGCGAGTTTCCTCGATTCAAACAGAAAATATATTAAGTCATATGAATTTGAAAATTTATATATATGTGAATATATATTTAAATTGGATTTGAAATAAAATCTTAAATAAATGGTTTTAAAAATAAATAAATAATTTAAAAGATAAAATTTTGGAAAATATATATATAAAGAAATAAATAATTGCTAAAATCTAAACAACAAATTAGAACTCTAGAAATTCCTCTATAATACGAAATAAATAAATTTTATTATTTTATTCGATATAAAGTAAATATATATCTTAGTAAATCAATATAAATTAGTGTCAAGTAATGAAACAAACAAAAATATACAAAGGAAAATAAAACACAAACAAAATTGTACTTAATAAAAACAATAAATATATATGAAGACTAAGCAAACATAGTCAAGTTGAACAAAAGAATACAGCATTTTATATGTACAAGTATGTATACTTGTAAAATTAAGTATACAAAGCAAGGAACAAAAGTACATTCTGATATGTTTCTGTGAAAAACAAAGTATTGTTAAGCTTGCAAAAGAAAGAACAAAGCAAACAAAAGCATTTTGTCAAGACAAAGCTGCAGCTCACCATACTGCTATCATCATAGCCGAGATCTTGTTAAATAATCACCACCAAGACAATGTCTCCATGCTTTGTGCAGCTGAAATGAAGGAGGGAAAGTATGGTTTGTACAACCTCATTACTGCAAATATGCTATAAATTCACATCTCTGTACAAAATAACAACACTCTATAGGCTTCTTTCTTTATATAGTCATCTTCCTCTCAGTTTTGTTCGTTCCAAACTGCTAAAGTAGTATCATCTATAACTAAAACAAAACTTCAAGTTTAAACAATCAATCAATGCAAGCCAGAGAATCAAGGAAGAGGAAGTTCCAGCTTGCATCTCCAGAACCCTGTTTCAAACAACACATGTGAGTAACTTCATATTTTAAATTAACCTAAGTTTAATCTAGTTGCCTGATGAATATTAGAGATTTGGTTTGTCTTGAAAAATATATGCATTGCACTGAATATTTGTGAGATGAAGCCTGCATACTGTTATCTGGATATATCTCTGTGTTCTGTTTGAAAGGAAAAAAATACAGAGTTCAAACAAGTTAAAGATTTAAACTTCACTATAATCTATGTTTTAAATCTTTAACAAATAAGTTAATTCAAACATCATCCATGAGCTAAAAAGATAAAGAAAAAAAACACTATCTGGAACAATGAACTTACAGTAAAAATCATATGTATCAAGAATTTGAAGATAGAAAAATTTGGGTTTTGATTACATAAACTGTTTCGAATTTAAAAATGTTGAATTTTAATAATCAAATCAGGATTTTTAAGTGAGTGGTTAACGTGTATTTCACATTTGAACGAAATTGGCATTTTGATCAATTTCTAAAGATCGAAGGAGTTTTAGATGCTACGGTTTTGCTTGAAGATGCGTTAAACATCCATGATTCCAGAAAAATTGTTAAATAATTTTTCTAATACGTGAATTTTGGGGTCGATTCGAATTTAGGGTTTGGGATCGTGTTTTTGAGCTCGGTTTAAATTCGTGTTTTCGGCTCCGTGTGATGATCGAGTGTCACGCGGTTATAGGTGAAGGTGGAGGAGGGCAAGGTCGAGGTATGGCCGGAATCTGGGGGTGCTTCGATGACCGGCGACATGGATGTGGGTGTGTTTTCAGGTAGTGGTTTAGGTTCGAGTTCTCCAGTGAAGCTCGATTTCGTTTTGGGTTCTACGGTGACGGGTGGATGGTCGGTAGTGATTGTTGAATGAATCTCTGATGTCTAGGAGGATGTGGAGTTGATCGCGGCGGCGTCGAGTGCCGGTGCATGTGCACAGGCGTGTGTCAGTGTTTTGCATATCAGTTTGGACTTAAGTGAAGAAAGAACATAAAAAAAAGGAAGGAGAAAATAGGCACGGGAAGAAGAAAAGGAAATGGGCTCGAGACCCTATTTACTCGGGTGTGCATTATAATGGGCTAAGCCCAATCAAAAAAAAAATGAGAAGAAGAGCGCGTGAAGAAGTGTGGAATGTCTCGGGAAAAACTGGAGGGACACCCGAGTGTTTACTCGAGTGCAGGCCTGGGCATTCGCTTTCAAAAATGGGTTAAGCCCAAAATCATTTAAAGTTGATAATGTTAAATTGATGAATGTTTTTTTTTTTGAATTCAATTAGTCCTTTGATTAAGTATAAAGTCAATTAACATTGAACTTTTTATAACTATAATAAAGTGATTTCCAAAATATGAAGAAGATTTTTAAGAAATGATAATTAAGGTAAATAAATTTTCTTAATTAATAGTTTTGGAAAGAAATTATAAGTGATTTATAAATTGTAACTAAATGGATGTAATAAACAATTTAGTGTTTAAATTAATTTGTAATTGAGAATTTGTAAATTAGACAAATTAAGTTAATTAATTTAAATTGGCAGTTAATTAAAATAATTAATTAAGGAATAATCGATGTACCAAGATGATTAAGATTAATTAATTTATCATTAAGAATAATAAGTCATTGATTTAAAATGATCAATAAAATAATTATTTGGTTAATTTATTAAACCCTATTCACTTTGATTAGTAAACGATTAACTATTGTTGAGCACTGTATTGATATTTCTGTCCCGATTTCGATGCTATGTAATGAAGATTGGCATGTATTACACTGTGTTGTGTTTGTTCTGTATTGATGTGAAAACCCTATTGCCGGTAAAACGGCATTTAAACTTCGATGCGACAGGGAATCGGATTCCAGTTGGTTATCCGAAACCCACATCGAATTGTAATGATGAATCTTCGCGATTGATAAATTTATTTTATCTGTGAAACTGTGAAGGAAGATAAGCGTTATTGGTTATACCGCTTATCGATATTGATATATTTGTGATGATTGTCGTGCACTATTGTGTAAAATCCCTGGACCACACTATACACACACAAATATGGATTTCACCAGGAAATCGGTTAAGTCACAGATTTTTAAATAAGTTTGAATTTGAATTTTTAATTCAAATATTTTTGGAAATAAATTAAGTTTTAATGTGGAAAAGCTTTTGAAAGCTGTTTTAAGAATAAAAGTTATTTTTGAATAACTAATAAAGATTTGGAATTTAAATAATCGGATTTAGATTGAAATTCAAAAGAAATCTGAAATTGAATTCTATATTCAGTATTTATGATTTAAAAAGGATTTTTACAAGTTATACGGGTTTAAACCATTTTTAAGCGTTGATTTGGAAATTTGAATTAAACCAAAGATCGTAACTTGTATAAATGGAATCGGGGTTTTTTTTTTCCAAAATAAAACTATTGTTTCTAAGTGATAAAAAGCTTTCATATGAGTAAGAACTTCCAATTTATATTAAAGAGATTTCAAGTTTGAATCGAAAATGATTTTTCCAAGTTATGAATGAATCTTTGGAAATAAGTTTTGAAAGCTATGAGATAAATCTTTGATTTAAAGATTTAAATGAGTTAATCCAATTGAAACGGAAATTGTTTTGAAATCCGTAAATGAATCTTTGTGAAACTGAGTGAACCTTGTGAAATAAATCTTTTTGTTTAAAAGATTTGAAATGGTAATTGGTTTAAACCATTTGAAAGAAAGTTTGGAATTATTAAGTTGTGACTTAATCGAAATCTCATATCCATATGTTTAAATGTTGCGCTCACTATTCAGGTTAGCCGGGAAAGGACCTTTGGGTCGTATAACCCATTCCGAATATGTGATACGTCGTTATGGATAGCATTTGAAGACCGGTATTGAAGACCGGGTATTTGCTAGAGCGATAGGATGACCTGTCGATTGACTCTGCACCGAGTTGCTCCGGTATAGAGTTCTCCATATGTGATGGTGAATCCGATCAGGATTGTGGATATCCGGATTTCAAGGACTTCTTTGTAAGTGCCTTCGGTTCTGTTCGAGCCCGGAACAGACTTGTATGGATGTATGTCTGACATTACAAATTGAGATATAAAGCCGATTTCTTTCAAATATATTTTTGTTGGTGGCGGAGAATTTATTCTTTTAGCTTAACACCCTTCTCTGAGACGTATGAGCTCAGAGGTTATGTAGTTGAAGGTTATCAGCGATATATTCCCAATTTGGTAATGTGACATGCTGAGTGTTGCTGTGAAATGATCATTGTGTTGATTATTTGTGATAGGATCATTTGTTTGATCGTCTATCTTTGTGATCATTTCTATGATCATTTGTTGACCCAAAGCACGGCTTTTGTATAAAGTGTGTTTTTGTGGACGAGACTTCGTAGAGCCTCACAAACCGGTAATGGTCGAAACAGGAATTGTGCGGCAAGGTTTTCAGGGATAGCTTCCCTAGGGTATGACCATTCCTTCTGGAAAAGGGTAGTAGCATGGTATGGAGTCCAGATACTTACTCATGTTGAAACACTTATTATTATGGTGTGATGTTGGTTAGAGTGCTCTCGTTTAAAGGTTCCAAAGGACCGGGGGTGGTATATCTGAGGGTTTGTAATATCCCTTGGGAAAAGGGGTTCCCGGCCTTGTTTAGCAGAGAACGGTTTGGTTCTCGGAGCGTCCTTCCAGAGGCGTTTCCATGTGGCAATGGGAAGTTCCTTGGCCTGACCATTTGTTGGAAAATCCATTCTTCAAATACGAGCCTTGTACGGTTTTAGTTGTATAACCTTCCATCTACTTATGGTGGCGCCCCACTGTTTGGATGGTAGCTATAGTAGGCATAGTTCGAAATGTCTATGCTGGCTAAGATTTATATCTTTACTTTCGAAATGAATTTTCTCTACACTATGCACTAGTAATAATATCAAATGTTCTTTTTAATGCGTATCAAGCATCTTTGACTATCATAAGGAGAAATCTCCTCCGATTCTGCGTTTGCATTGTGTGTGTGTGTGTGGGAGGCCTTATGGTAGTCCCATTTCTAAAAAAAAGCATTGCGAATCTATTTTAAAAATATTTCGTTGCTTGTTTTTAAAGATAAACTGTTTTTGTTTGCTCACACCAGTCCCATGACTGATCCAGAGTTTATTGTTTCTTTCCTAAACTCTGGGTGCTCAAAATTTTTCTACACGGGCAGTCTAGAGTTTGGTTTTTCAGATAATTAGATTCAGTGGATTATCTGGAGCTAGTTCAGTTTTCTTTGGATATGGACGAGATTTGCTTGGTGGAATCTTGATGGTGAATCGAGCTAGGAGTTTTGGAGCTTTGTCTTTGGAGCTTTTTGGATCAGAGTTGCAGTATTATATTCTGAGAAGACTTTTTTCATATTGTATCGTGTTCCGCTGTATTTTGTTTTGTATATTCTCTGATGTTGATGATTATCATTGTATCAAATTGATGTATCGGATATTGTATTCATGTTATATCAGTGATATCATCTTTTATTTCCGCTGTGTTATTTATCATTTAATGGTGTTGCAAGCTCCCGCGAAACGAATTTGATGTTGTTTGTTGGACATCGAGTTCGGGTCGTGACATTTTGTGTGTGTGCATATACCACCTTGGAGAGATTTTAACAAAAATCAACTACTATACTAGAATGTAGATAAACCATAAACAATATTGAGACTTCTATCTGAATTTCGGTCTGCAATCTATTCTCGAGTAGAATAACATCTTCTCCTGCAAATGTGGTTAGTTCACGTAATATTTACTTATATAGTTGTCATGATCAAAACATCAAAATATAAGGTTCTAACAAAAATCAGATTTTAGATGTTGAAACTGGGCCAGTCCATAGAGGAATTTATGGGTGAATTTCAAAAAATTCCCTTATCAAACTAATATTGGGTCTATGGTTTAATTTATTCAGTACATTTCTAAATTTTATTTAAATAAAATTACTTATCTTATTATATTTATAGGTTATATGTAGTTTTCTTTGATTTATATTTTACACAACATAAATGTACATATATATCATAAACAAATATTTATGTGCCTGCATGTATAACATAATAATTCATGCAAAGAACAACGTGCCCATGGATAGATGTTGGAATTTACATCATAATGGATGCGTTAGCTCATCCAAGATGTATTGTATGTTATCCAAATATATGTGAATATATAAATTATTATTTATATAAATATTATAATCAATATATACATAAGTATATGTTATTTTTATTTATGGTAGTGAAAATATTTAAACATATATATCTGTATGTGTGCATACATATAAAATTAATACATATGTACACAAAATATTAATAATTTAGATATACATATATTTACTGTTTTAATACATATTTAAAAAACATATATATACGTAATATTAAAAAATTATTATGAACTAATTATATATATATATATTATAATGACATAAAATAATGTATTTTAAATATGCATATTTATTCATTCATAAGCATATTTATAATATATATATATATATATATATATATATTGGTTAACAAATAAATAATTTCTTTTTTTACCAATAGTTCCAAATTAGAGGCATAACACAATAAAATTCTTAATTTCTAGCCAAGAGCTTATTTTATGATAAAATAATTTTATAAAATTTAGTAGTTAATTTTTGATATATATTTTATTTTACGTGGATTATATTAATTGGAATTGAATTAAATAATTGTAAAATATATATTGTACAACTATAAAAAATTATAATCATTGTGAATATACGTATAAAAAAATCTGTGTTCAATTTTACCGTGAAATGATGTTATAATTAAATACAAACCATATAAGTATAATTAAATGATATATCTATATGTATATATATTAATTAATAAAACAATAATTACGATAAATAAAATATTTGGTCATGCATATTGTATTTTTAACCGAATAGATGCATATAACCAATCCAGTATGTGACAACATCATTATATATAAGAATCATCACCTGACTGATAATACAATAAAATATATACGAACTGTAAAATATTATCCAGAAATTACAAACTATATAATATAGTAAAAACATACCTAAGATGAATGCCTTGAAGCACACCTTATAACGATGAACCCTCTCTCCTTTAATAGCTTTTCGATTCGACAGGCTGCTAATCTTTGAACAATAGACAACTGACTATCAAATAGCAACTGTCATTAGTATTAATTTGCATTTGCTCTCCTTAAGCACCAAGTGGATGATGTCGAACATCAATTGATGGGAATAATGGCAGCAAAAGGGTTTTTTAATTAGGGTAGAGGTATTTAAATAGTGGATGGAAGAAAGAATATAAAGGATTGTATCTCATATCAGTTCTCACTAAATATAGGCCATCCAAATCCAACATCTCTAACCTCTTTGAGCCACCCCATATAGCCCTCATTACACCTAAAAATATCAACCCATCATGGGTCAATATGCCATTGAAGCCAAAGAAATTATTTAACTAAATATAATATGATTACTTATCATATCGTATATCGATCGATATATTTATAACTATTATAAATACATACAATAATATTTATTCCTCTAATCATACTCAATTTTATAATTTGTAATTAATAAATATTGATTAATTTTTACCAATTATAAACAAATAAAATCGTTTGGTCCAAAGGGAATTCACCATTCTAGTAGTGTGATTCGTCAAGTGTAACTTTGGTCACCGATTAACGTCGAACTATTCGAATATTAATATTCACATTTCACTCAGCAAGAGGTGTGACATTTTGTTTAAATTTATCGCTTACTTAGTTTCAATAAAATCCAATTTTACTTTGTCAAGCATTACCTGGTTGTAACTTTTATTTGCACCAATTCTCTTCGTAAAAGATATATCACTTTGAATTTATGGAATTTGGTATTGGTAAAAATTCCAATATCGCCTGTATTCAACTCAATAGTCTAAACACAAAGTCTTTGGTTCAATAATACTAATTATTATTAACCAAAATGCTCTGGCCAAAGACTTTGATTTTAAGCTAAGTAGAGTTGACCGCGATACTAATCCTATACAGTTAAGGAGATGGATCCTCTCTTGAATAGTGCTTAATTTTCAATACTTCCAGTCGACCCAATTATACTCACTTGTTGGACGCCATGCCATGTTTTGACTATAATCAAAGCAGAGCTTTCATATTGAAGATCGATCATATTTCCAATCGAGAGAATGGTGTAAATCAATTGTATCGATATTTTTAATGTTTGACCTTAGTTATATTAACAAACAGAAAACTATTGAGTGAGACGTTTCATATTTATCCAATAACTATCAGTACGTAATCTCTTGGTGCCTTCGGTAGTCATGAGTAATTCACTGCCTAACAGTTGACGAGCGTTAGTACTTTAGTCTCAAGGATACATTGATGTCCAGCCTCGATTCATATTGACTGTAAACATTTAAAATGATATATTTATTTTCATTTTGATAAATTACTCAAGGTTACAACACTTACTAACTACTATCACAACACATACCTATTAATATACACTTGTAATTAAATTAATAAATTAATACAACACATTATATTAAGTATATAATAGAAAGAAAATACCTTTTATTTTGAACAAGGTTGGTTTTCAAGTTAGATATATATAACAAAGTATATGATTGCCCGAAGGACATACCCCTAACTCTACCAATCTTTGACTTGCACTTAGGATCAACTATGGAATCTTATTCCAACTTCTCCAACCAGCTTCCTCTAAATTAGTCGGGTCAGTCCATTACTGAATGGGTATGCTATTTTGTTTCAATTATATATTTTGTCAATCAACTTCCTTCGACATTGACAAACATCTTTATCATATGGAATGATTCAAAGTATATCTCTCGACTTCTAGTGGGCTCTAAAGTTTTGTTATGAACTATATAGTGACATTGTTATTATACAACAATGTTATGTAATTCTCAACATTTGGAATCATGCTCGGCTCAATTATAATTTTATGCATTTATATTTATATACATTACTTCTATTGTGGAGCTACTCAAGGCGATGAATTAGCCTTTTCATTGGATAAGCAACAGTCTCTTCTATTTGAAATATTCCCAACTCAAAAAATTTAGCTTGAATTTATTATTGACATATTGTACTTATTATCACTTATGAAGTTTGAGTCCATACACTCCTCCATAGGAAGTTGGGGTTTCTGTAAGCATTTATCTAGTGTTTAGTAAATACACGAGAATGCTCCAAACTACAATTTAGTGATATCAATTTTAGATTTGATATTTGCTTCATGTATCAAATACATAAACAAATCATGGTATCATAGACAACATAACATGTAAGATAATTCATATTACCAATGCATAAGGAATCCATCTTACATGTTCCATATTAATATTTTAATAAGATGACCTTGTATATCATTTTGAGACATTCCCAACATCTTTTATACTTACTATAAAAACATCATTTGCAAATTAAATGTCACGTATTAGAACAATTAATATTGATTTTAACACAAATATGGCATTAACAATCTACAATGTGTTGTTTACTTACAGTTAAGAAATCTTTGTGTACCTTTTAACATTCTCTCTTATGAGCATATGCTTCCTCTACATTTTGATTGATAATCAAATTATTTTATATTTCTTATCAAAACACTTGTTCAATTTTTGATGCTTGTCGAATGACACTTTCGTATCTATTCTTGGATCATATCCAAAAAACCTACAAACCAAATATAGCTTCCACTAACTTTGAGATACTTCGGTATTATGTGTAAACAATCTATGTAAATCATTGTTTAGAATTTTCCATTTTATCACACATGTACCAAATCACTAAGTCTTATCAATGAGTAAATCCAAATCAATTTGGGCATGTTGAATAAGGAGTCTGTTATGCTAACTTCAATAATTAAGATTTATGAGTTTATTCTTATCAACGTTGTTCATTATATTCCAACTACATTAGACTCTTAAAGACATAATAGCGGCCGAGGGATCAGATCCCTTCGGATATATTTACCAAAATCATATTTTGATAACATACTTTGAATCCTTTCAGATTTGCAAATTATACCATATCATAGAGTCAATACTTTTAATGGATTAGTTGCCGACTGAGGATAATCTATTCTCCACATTGATAAGAAATTCATAGTTTCTCTTCAATATGTGAGAAAGCTTATTAAACACTCTAATATGGTGTCTTCATTTAAGTTAGGTTAATTTCATTTCAATCTGCATAATTAGTTTCATCTTTAGATCATATATATATGTATATATATATATCCAAATCCAATTTAATAATAATAATTTCTCAAAGAAATTCCATTGTTACGAAGTTGGTATTTCTTGAAACAACAATTGTTTCTTAATGCAATGGAATGGGTATTCGTAATCACTTTATGAGTTACCTTATATATAAAACTATTTGATTTTCATTTACAATATTTATGTTCACAACATAAATTTATCATCCATTGACTATCATATCCAAAATTCTCGTAGGATAATTCAACTATTACGTAGTCTTTCGACTCACACAATGTCCCAACTCTTTGGACTAAGGTAGTAGTGGCTTCTTATAAACCCTTACCTCATATGGTTTTGTGAACTATTATTTGGATGATATTAATTTTAATCTTGTACATAAGTCTTAAGTACACACCACCTATGTAGCGACTCGCCGTTTCGTACCCGTTGAGTTGTCAATAACCGACACTCGTTCAATCCAAATTGCTTGAAAGGGCGAATGACTAAGAGAAGAAGAGGATAGAAGAAGAACAGAAACAACAATACATAATCTCACAATCGTAGTGGAACAAATTTAATATATAATAACAGATCTTTATACAAAGAGAACTGTAACTGTAATATACATACAATCATCAGAGTACAATAATCAACAAATTAATCTGGACAGTTATAATAACTTGTCCTCATAAGTGCTGAATATACAACATACACACATTGGAATATAATCAAATACGTATAATACGCCAGAGAATCCTCCAGCTCGTCTCCTGAGCTTCCATAGCATCCTAATCTGAATCTGTAATACTCGGTCTGACCCGAGCATTATAATAAAATAACACCTGAGTCAGTCTGGAAAACCAGCGTGAGAAAACACACTCAACTTATTACTGTTATCAAAATCATTTAAAACAATGGTATCTCGTAAGACCATGCCAAACATAAATACGACGGGTTTTTACCTTACAATTACCAAAACACCTTTATAGAAAATCTATTGATATTATAATTGTGTATAAGTACAAATACTTATTAAAATAGATGAAATTGTTACATTAATTAAATTCTAGCATACTAGTCTCTACAATCGGAACCGTAAAGGCTCATAGTGGATATTGGATTTCATGCAATGACTGGGCTACTGGGGTAACCCCCATCATAGTACATCTCTAAAAAATGTTCCGAGATCGTATATAACGTTCTCTGCCAATACAGGACTGGCCTACTCCTTACTGAATAGTACCGAATATGTTATCACCCGGATGTTCGCACACTAATCGAACGCTCTCTTTCCCATGCACATCAATATCCATGATTATAATATATTTTATCCGAGAGTATCTAGAAATGTGACAACATACCCTACCTGGATGCGACCCACTTTGCCCTGCTGCATCTCCCATGTTTTAGTCATTCCCGGTTGATGAGGCATGTGGATATGTTTATCTTTAGAATAGCATTCATACTTGGAATGCTAACACCGCCTTCCAAACAACAATGCAATGATAGCATTCATCCATACAAGTTGTTTTGGGTCTGGACAAACCGAATCTCCAGAATCACCGTCTCCGCTACCTTCACGATATCTCGTAATGCACAAATCGGATGAAAGTGGTTTTCTGATAATTAAATCCAATCCCGGTCTCTTCGAAAAGGTCAATGAATTTGGCCAAATTTGATAATCAGTTATTTAACTATCAAATAACATCCATAAGCAGTCACTAGGCCTTATTTTATAAATCTTCAAACATTCATTCAAATATCTTCACATAGATACATCTATATTCAAATTTCTTCCAGTATTCCAATGTTTTAAAACAAATTCAAATCCTTATATCCTTAACGGGATATCTTCAAACCATATTAACACTTTGAAAAATTTCCGTATAACTTTCCATGGTCAAACCTTCCCAAATCATTTTATTCCAATAGTTAGAAATAATTTTCAAGTCCAACTTAGTATTTCATTACATAGAAAAATATTCGTATAAAAATCATTTCGTCGCTAAAATATCTCCAAAGCTTTAATTTCAATACTTAGGAAAATATTATAAGTTTATTTTCCAAATCATTTCTAATATTCATACTTAGGAAATATTCCACACTTATCTCATAAATCTTTGGAATTTCTATTAATTTCCTTTTGCAATTTCCCAACATTATTGACTATAGTTATTTATGATCCAACTAACAATTTGTAACTCCTTAAATGAATTCAGATTCATTTTAAGTTCCTGAATCCAACTATTTTTGAAATTAGCCTAATTTCCAGAAATCCTATTATAACATTTCACTTACACAATCACATCAGTTTAGTAAAATACAGTTACATTCTTGAGAGTATTCATAAATAAATTCCAATTACTTAATTTAAAATTCTATGTATATATATAATAATAATAAATTTCAAGATCATGGTTAAATAATTATTTAAATATATCAAGCACTTTTAAAATGACGTCAATAACTAAATCCAATTCATTTATAAAATTTCTAATCGATTTATAAAACTTGTTTATAATCTTAAGATTCATTTCAACCAATTTTAAATATTTAAATAACTAATTTTATAAAATATTTCAATACTAAATCAGTTTTAATTTTGTATAGTCTAATAATAAAAAAAATCCTCCTTTAAAAAAAACTTAACTTCTCGATAAAAATATATTTTTAAAATTCCAATATAACCAATTTCAATTTATAAATTTCTCTCTTGATTAATAACACATCGACCACTTTCCCAATTTCATAACCATTTTCACATTCAAAAAAATATATACCTTACCATTTCTTCTGAAACTGATTGCCCCATCTCATTATAAATTCTCACCGTGAATTTTATCTCCAATTTATCAGATGATTATCATCTCGCTTTATTTATAAACCTTGTTTATAAATTTTATAATCTCATTCCCTAGCTTATATAAGTTTACATTACAAAATATTTATTTAAAAATCAATTTCTAATTAAAATCCCATTTATAAATCAAGTTCTTAAATATCCCAAACTATATTCCAAAACCAATTAAATCTCGATTTCTACTTCCATTTTGTATTTTAAAAAATCTTATTTAAATCCATTGTTTTAATATCCTCAATTCAAAATTCTCTAGTTGATACCACTTTAAGAAATAGCTAACTAAATATCCAAAATCCAATCATTTATTTTATCCAATTTAATTCCCTTTTAAATAATCCCAAGATTCAATATAAATATTTTATTTCCGAAATCGTCTTTGAATTCCTATTTAAATTCAAAATATTATTTTAAAATACTAAAATTTAGGCTAGTGCTGCTATAGCATCAAATAAAACAAATTATGCAACAATCGATAACAGATTATTCAATCACATCATATATCACTATATGTAAAAAACGATCAATATATTTTTGAGGAATCTAGTTGGATCCCTCCAACCCGTTTTCCTGCATCCATAGATGTTATATAACCTAAAATATCAATCCTGCTTCAAGACAGGAAATTGCACAATATAGGCTCATCTGCTATTATGCGGGGGGCATAGTATCTCATTCGCTCCAATCGGTGGGAATACCCAACTACTAATATATTTACTAATATATATAATATAACATCCAGCTGGTAATAATTATTAAATTCATCCAATCAACCAAAATTAAATTTCAACATTTTAAATTATAACCAGCAATCCAAAATGAGTGAGATTTACTCACCTTGATTTTTATTTGCAATCCATTTCAACCTTAAATTAAATCGAACAACGTTCGATTAAATTTAAAAACCCAACTGGCTCTGAAAAATCCGAAACAAATTCCAAATTGTATAGAATCCAACTTGGCTGATTTCGTGATTTTTGGACCTCGTATGAAATTCTATGATATATAAGACTTCGATTTTTATTAAAATAATTCCTTAATTTTCAGTAATTAACGATTAAATACCTTATTTAGCTAAATCACATACTAGCCAAGCCTAAACCTCCTTCCTCAATCAAAATCGCCGCTCCCATTGATCGTGCCTGAGCCCCTTTCACCACTGATGAACTCACGCCGCCCTCCCAGCTTCCCCTTAATCCTCGCATCCATCTCTTCCATATCGCAATTGCCTCCCCTCACGGCCTCAAGCACACCAAGGTTGCATGCCTTTGACGCCGCATTTATCATCTCTAGGTCACAATAACCCAACCACCGCTTCTCCCATCGTGTGCGAGCTTCGCTTCCCCCATCGCCATCGTGATTTTGATTGTGTTGCTATATTTTTTATGTATGTCGATTTCTTTTGAACTGAAGAAGGAAGGAAGGCACACTCATTATTTTAAATTGGGGGAAAAGTTTCGTAAGGGAGGGGTGCCTACATTGGGTAGGGTTCCTGAAGTAGGCGCTATAGGGTTTGACTTTTCTAAACATATTTTATTTTGTATCCAGAATATCTTGTATAACACAACTCGAAATCCTGAACACTTATCGAGGTATGCCACCTGGGGTTCCTAATGTTACACCCCTATTCCAGACCCGATGAAACTAGTCTCATATGTGGAAGATAGCTTTTCAAACCTAATTATAATATAAAATTTTCGATATTGATTCCAACGTGTTTCTATCTAGTATGATTAAATGGTAAATCCAAACGCTACAAAATTTGAAATCCAACATATGGATCTAATCGAAACGGTTTCGTCGAAATAACTGTGGCCCGAATTGCTATTTTAACGTGAGATTAAATCGACGATTTCACGAAATCACCTGAAATTCCAGTTTTAAAGCTTATTAACTCAATTCTAATTCTAATAGAATTTATATCAAAATTAGAAATCATTTCAAATTCCTATTCAACTCAAATTTCAATTATTCACCATTTTCATATTACGATATATCGCCATGTTTGAAATTTAATTTCATTATATAAATTTCAACCAAAACCTTCATATTCAAAAACCAATTTATATTCCAAATAAATATTTAAAACCATTTTAACATTTAAAATCAAATGTCAAAAAATTTGGGTCGTTGCATTCCTCCCCCCTTAAAAGAATTTCGTCCCCAAAGGTGGGATGAATGATCCAAACCCATTACTTTTCAAAATCCCACTTAGTTAACTAGCTGTTTCGCCTTCCCTTAGTTTAATTCAAACAACTGATTTCCTTTCTTAAATCAAAACCCTTTACTTAAAGTACAGCTGGAAAACAAGTTTTGGTCAACAAAAATTTTCCAAAAAGTTTCAAAATTTTTCTAACACCCTAAATTTTCGAATTTTTTTGGTAGAGTCTCCCTTGTATAGAGAGCCTTTTGTAACAAATATGATAAAAAGATATACATCGGATCCCTGGCCGAAAAACGTAATATATATCAATATATTTATTTTCCGCATGCTAAATTCATAAATGTACCTTATGTTAGCATTATTAAGCAAGTTTGCTCAATTGATATGCAATTACACAACCAAAATCTATCCAAACAGCTCTGTGTACCTGTACTTACGCAAATAAAACTCATGAGTTCCATAAAAATGAAATTTAATAGCATCATATCCTTTTAACTCATTAATCACCTAAATTTCATAAACGAAACATGTTATGACTTGTATATTTAGGATGTGTAAACAATTACAAGGTTCAAACATTCAATTATTCATTTACAGCCGATTTATATATCATCTCATTCAATTTAGAATGGCTCACAAGCAAATTTATTGCCATTCAATTCATGTAACGCCCCACCCTGAGACCTACCTTAGTAAAGAGAATTAACAAGTAATTCCATCTAATAAAGCGGAGAATAGGGCTGGTTAAGGGAGACTATCTATAATTTTGTCTTAAACATCTACTGAATACGTCGATAAATGCAATATAAATTTTTTTCTACTCAAGTGGATCGACATACCCAGTAAATGCTTAATCCAAAACTATAGGTAGTTAACGGATCTATCAGAACAAAATACAATAACTAAATGTAAAGCACATCACAGAACAGTAATCAACATCATGTATATACATATACACCGATACATTTTAGTACAATGCAGTATGAATACAATAAAGGTGGTGCACGACCATACCATAAACATTAAATCAAATATAAATACATCAGAGTATGTGGAAGAAACGAAATTGCTCAAGAGATAGGAGAGTTGATATCCAGCATCAACTTCAAGCTAAGTCCAATAGATGATACTTGTAACAACTCGGTCTGACCCGAGTATAAATACACGGGTCAGTCTAGCTACACGAATAAGTCTAAATCGATAATATGAAGCTGAATAGACATGAAGATACTTCTTCTCTAAAGAGAAGAATGAATCGATAAAATCATAAGCTCAACACTTAAGTAACAAACGCTACTTAAGTGAACAAATACCTCGAAGGAGGTGACTCAGACTCAATACTCAAATCAAACACAAGTGCCTCATATCATCGATGACGTCCCACAATATCTGCATGGTTTCCATGAACCATATCCCCTCAAAAGGAGAAATATCATTGCAACTCTCGCCAAAATAGCAAACATAAAACATTCTCAAATAGAATGATCCATAATTCAACTATAGATGAATTTCCAAATTCAATTATACCTCATCTCATTGGTATAAATGTATATAAATCTCAATCTCAACTCACCAAAATGGCAAAACCCAGAATATCTTATAAAATCCTGAAATTATCAAAACTCATAACTCAAGGAACTCGATAAGAGTTTAAAACATCATAATTGAAATCACCATATATATATATAACATCTCATATAGCACTAGACTATCGATGTAATAAAACATCTTAAAAAGGTGAAATCATAATAAAACAGAAAATTCAGATTGGCCAAATCCCCGATTGTAATGCCGAAGCAATGCTGCACATGCAAAAATCAAACGGCCGAAGCCTCAGACAAGGTCGCTAACACCTCCCAAAGCTGTTCGTCCTCATGACAAGGTCGCTAACACCTCTCCAAGCCATTTTGTCAGCTCTAACAAGGTCGCTTACACCTCCCAAAGCAGTTCGTCCTCATGAGAAGGTCGCCAACACCTCTCCAAGCCATTTTGTCAGCTCTAACAAGGTCGCTTACACCTCCCAAAGCAGTTCGTCCTTATGAAAAGGTCGCTAACACCTCTCCAAGCCATTTTGCCAGCTCTAACAAGGTCGCTAACACCTTCCAAAGCAGTTTGTCCTCATGACAAGGTCGCTAACACCTCTCAAAGCAGTTCTGCTAGATAAACATCGCGAATGTGTCACAAAATCATGGATAGGAACCCGAAAAGTGTTAACGTATGTCCCATACTACACATTCGCACTTAGCTGTTTACTAGCCGTTAGTCGATGCCACACTAGAAACATCATAAAACTCAGAAAATTATATCTTGCCTAGTCTCATTGGCGAGTGATAAAGAGACACCGTACTTGTCTCATCTCATTGACAAGTATTAAATGGCATCGTAACTTGTTTCATATCATAGACAAGTGAAAACATCGTGATGGTTCCTCATAAACCATAAATCTCAAAATATGAAATCATAAACTCAAGACTTGCCTTATATCATTGGCAAGTAAATAAAACATCGTGATGGATCTCAATGACCATACTCCGATATAAGAGATCTCAAACCATAATGTTTGCTAAATATTGGCCATCTTAAATAATTCCAGTAAATAGGAATTATAAAAATCAAAATATGCCATAAAATATCAAAACATCTTAGAATCAATAATCTCAAATAGCTTCGATCGTATAAGTCCAGAATTAACCGAAATAGTAAACGCACTTGTCCCATACCACGTGTTTTACTAAATCCTTTAAGTCTCTTTCTCATACGTTCGAATAGTGTAAAAGTGTATGTTTTATATCTAAAATAGTATACTAGAGAAAACAAGCTTCTAAAACATTTTCCCGAAAAGATTAATAAAACAAATATTTGAAATTCCTTTATTATAGGGAATAAATATATCTTTTTTAAAAAAATAATTTTAAAATACCATATAATAATAATTTGAAATGTCCATTTATTTCAAAAAATCACTTCAAAAATGGTTTAGTAAAAACAGTACTCGAAAACAATAAAAAACAAGAAAGATAACTCAAGATGGATAACTTGAGTTCAATATGAATTCAATTCAAATTTAACCCAAACATAATTGAATTTCTGTTTAAATTTGAATTTCAAATTCTTCAAATATAGCTAGCCTATTGATAGGCATCATAGCTCTCAAAAAAACCTTAAAAAGATCATCAAAACCAAAAGAGAATAAGAGTAAAAACGGGCTAATACAATTCTAAGGCCAATGATTCTTGTTGCTATCATCTTGCTCTCAGGACAGCAACATATAACCATAATTTTGACAAAAAAACATCAAAATTTTGGAAAACATAATGAACAAAACTTGTAGCACAAGATCCAAGCTTTCCGAAACATCCAAAATTATCAAATTCGGTTAAGAAACGAAGAAGTTATGGCTAATTTCGTTTCAGCTTCAAGCACAGAGCAAACATTGGTTTTGCTCTCGGGTTAGCATTAGAAAAATTAGATTTTGACATATCTAACCTTAAAATTGCAGAAAATACAAAACATAAAAGTTGTACACATGAATTAAGCTTTCTGTAACATTAAAAATCATGGAATTCCAATCTAAAACGAGAAAGATATAGCTTAAACAATATTAGATTCAAACTCAGGAAATTGTGTCAAAGGCAGAACTATACTTCTATTTTCAAATCTATTTCAGGTCAACCAAATGTTAAAATATCGTAATGTAACCTGAAGTGAAATTATTCCTTATTGAATCTAGTTTCCATAAAAAAAATTTGACCTAAATCGGATAAGAAACGAGTAACCTATGGCTAAAATACTTCTTAGGCCGGTGATTATTTTTGCTGTCAATTTGCTCTTGGGACAGCAACAAACAAACATAATTTTAAGCAAACAAACATTAAAATTTTGGAAAACTCAAAAAACTTGTAGCTCATAATCTAAGCTTTCCAAAACATCTATATTCAACCAATTTGGTTTAGAATTGAAAAAGTTATGCATAATATACTGACAACAATTTACAAATGAACAAGCAATAAACGAAATTGAGATTTCTTACATTGAAACCTTAATAAAAGCTAGAAAATGTGAGTTTTGATTCTCACCTTGTGATTTGTAGGGCAAAACTCAGATTTGTAGCTGGAAGATTAAAGCTTTGAGGAAGAAACTACTTCAAATAACTTTCTCTAATCTTTATTTGGTTGATTTACTTCTTGAATTTGCAGCAAATTGATTGAAAATATAATTTTTTGTTTGAGGAGGCCATTGCTTTTCATATTTCTACTTACTGTATAAGCTTTTGAGAAAAAGAAGTGCAAGGGAAAAAAAATTCGTATTGTTAGTATTCTCTCATCAAAATCCTCCTTATGTTGGGTTCTGGATTCAAACCTTACCCTATAAGCCCAACCTAAAATACTTAGAGAAAATAAGCATATGTGTTTTAGTAATTGACACATAACTTTTGCATAGAATTTCCAAATCACATGAAACAAGTTGCATTGTTCATGTTTTAATAAAGGGAACATTTTAGTGACATCAAAAATTTAATTTTACAAATAAAAATATTATTTTTTCCTCATATAACATAAATTTTTAACAGTATTTACCGACATTCCCATTTTTAGTGACAAATCACTATTTTCATCCATTTCAACCAAATAAAATTTATTTTTAAGCCTAATGAAGCGTATTAAAATGTTTTAACATTTTTATAACATTAATACATCATTCCAAACCTAATTACACTTTCAAATTTTATTTTATTTTCATATTATTCCTTTTATTTAAAATAAAAGGCTAACATTGGAATAAATTTCCAATATTACTAATTAACTAAAAGTTAAACCATCAAAATTATTTATTTTCACTCCAAATCCATAAATAAAGTTTTTCAAACTTTATTTCAATCATTTACACTTTTTTTCAACCATCAAATGTTGAAAAAGGCTTCAAATAAAATAATATTACTCATTTAAATTTCAAATCCCAAATTATATTCATCAAGATATTGTTTATATAAAATAAACAATATAATCCCTTATTCTGTTATCCAAATCATTTTTAAACACAATATTGAATTATAACTTGCATTATAATTTAATATTAACAGTAATCCCTAAGATCCCGGGTTGTTACAATTCATATTCACATTCACTAGATTAAATTCCATTTTATTAAGATTCGAAGTCATTCCATGTATATCGATTCTCGAACAATTCAGCACTGGTTCATGCACTTGCATTCATATTGATTTCACTTCAAACTTATATTACTTCCTCTCCATTCATTTCCATTTAATTCACATAGTGTTATTTATTTCATTTTATAGTGAACGGGATTTCATTCCATGCTAATTAATTAATAAGCCAATTCATAAAATTATTACTATGGTTTATTATAAACATTCCATACCACTACTTAAGTTCATATTTCATTCTTATCACAATATCCCAAATTGAATCCAATTCATTTACACTTGGTTTGAATTCCATTCCGACTCAATTTCAAATTTAGTTCATTCAATTTCAAATTTAATTCATTCAATTTCAATTCACCATCCATTTTACTTAAATCAGTAACAATCAAAACACTATTAATTCGATTATGCTTAATTTGAGTTCCATTTATAACTCATGTCTCATTCTTACTTAAGTTATGTTTCATTTCTAGAAATCATTTAATTTAACTTGACTTGAGTTCCATTCAATTTTATAATCCCAATTCGAATTTTTTTCCATTTCCTTTAACCAAATATTTAAACATTTTCTTTTAAATTGGATTCCACCTTCCCATTTGTCCATTTTTATGTACAACTTATTATTCATAGTTCCCTGAATTTCCACTTAAGTTACTCACATTCTACATTTATAACATATAGTTATATAATCACTTCACAACTCATGTTCATATTCAATTCAATTTGATATCGTTCTATCCAAATCGACTTTTATTTAACTTAGCTTAATTTAAATTTTAATTCCATATATGAATTTCACGTTTCCTTTCCTTATTAACACAATTCTCAATTTATAAGTTCAAAATTTATTTTCTTCCAGTTTACAAAGCTTATATATGAGAATTCCAGAATTCAAACTCCCAAGTTTTTTTTTCCTTTCAAATCATTTTGAAATCAAAATACACATAAATTTTCTTGGTATATCAAATAACACTTTGGAACTTCCAAAACAACTTGGTTTTAGCCAAAACAATTCCCTTCGTAATTTTAAAACAAACTAGTTTACCCAAAACAAAACTCCCTTTGGAATTTCTAAAACAAGGCTTGTTTACAAGTCCAAAACAAATAATTATGGTTAGCAATCTATCACTTAGAAACTCAAAAATGAAGGCTGATGATGCGGCCGTCATCAACAGAATTATTTTCCAACGATTGAAGTGAGTTTAGTATCACCTTGAGAATCCAATTTAAAGCATCCCATTCAGAAATATTCCAAAAATAATATCACCAGAATCCAATTTAAAGCATTCCATTTAGAAATATTCCAAAAATAATATCACCACTGTCCTTTCCAAAACACTTAGAAAAACATTTCCAAAAATCTCCAAGATTTAATAATTCCTCAAATCTAGTTCAAATCCATTTAAAACATTTCACAAAGCTTCCGGGACTTATATTTCCAAATTCTGGTATGAATCCACCTTTAATTACAACTCATATGTATAATCATACTTATACAATTTCTATTTGGTTATATAAACCATTTCAAATTTTATAATCTTGTTTTGATTAAAATAATAACAACCAAACACATCTATATACTATAATAATTCTAGAAAATTATTTCTTTTATATCAAAAAATATAAGTTAGGTAAAATTATTTCATTACCCTCCTTTCAAAACAATATTGTGTCAATCTGCCCTGTTAAGAGTTTAGAAACCCCTATCAATATAGTTGTTTCCCATACTTATTAGAATTCATAAACACTCAACCGATAAATCAACACAATATAAAACATTTTATATTCACTAACAAATATGCGCTCATATCTATTAATACACTCAGACTCATTCTAGAGTACTACCGACTCTATCTCTAATGAGTAATCCGCATCAAAGCCAAGGTTCTCGCTTAACCTTGCGCTCTGATACCACATGTAGCAACCCGCCGTTCCCTTCCTTTTGAGTTGTTAATAACCCACACTTGTCTAGCCCAAATTGTATGAAAAGGTGAATAATTAAGAGAAAGAAGGGGATAGAATAAGAATAGAAACAACAATACAGAATCTCACAATCGCAGCGGAGCAAAATATAATATATAATAGCAGATCTTTTTACAAAGAGAACTGTAACTGCAATATACATACAATCATTAGAGTACAACAATCAACAAATCAATCTGGACAGTCACAGTAAATTGTCCTCACAAGTGCTGAACATACAACATTCGCACACAGCGGAATATAATCAAATATGTATAATACGCCTGAGAATCCTCCAGCTCGTCTCCTGAGCTTCCATAGCATCCTAACCTGAATCGGTAATACTTGGTCTGACTCAAGCATTGTAATAAAATAACACCCGAGTCTGTCTGAAAAACCAGCGTGAGCAAACACACTCAACTTATTACTGAATCAGAATACTTTGAAAACAAAGGTATATCGTAAGACCGCACCACACATAAACAAGACGGGTTTTTACATGCGATAACCAAAACACATTTATAGAAAATCCAGTGATATCATAATAGTGTCTAAGTACAAATACTTATTAAAATAGCCGAAATTGTTACATTAATTAAATTCCAGCATGCTACGCTCTATGATCAAAACCATAAATGCTCATAGTGGATATTGGATTCCCTACAATGATCGGCTACTGGAGTATCGTCCATCATAGTACATCTCTATAAAAATGTGCCATGATCGTATCTAACGATCCACGCCAACACAGGAACGACTACCCCTTATTTGATAGTACCGAATTTGTTATCACCTCAGTTTTTCGCATCCTAATTGAGCGCTTTCTTTCCCATGCACAGCCATATCCATAATTATAATATAATATATCCAAGGGTATCCAGAAAGGTGACAACATGCCATACTTGGATGTGACCCACTTAGCCCTGCTGCATCTCCCATGTTTTAGTCATTCCTGGTTGATGAGGCTTGATCCTACATTTACCTTTAAAATAGCATTCATACTTTAAATGCTAACACTACCTTTCAAGGAAAAAATGCAATGATAGCATTCATCCATATAAGTTGTTCTGGGTCTGAACAAACTGAATCTCCAAATCACCGCCTCCATTATCTTACAATATCACAATTCACAACGCACAAATCAGATCGAAGTGGTTTTCGGATAATCAAATTCGATCTCGGTCTCTTTGAAACGATTAATGAATTTGACTAAATTTGATAGTCGATTATTTAACTATCAAATAACATCCATAAGCAATCATTAGTCCTTATTTTATAAATCTTCAAACATTCATTTCAAATATCTTTACACAGATATATATATATATATATATATTCAAATTTCTTCTAGTATTCCAACGTTTAAATAAAATTCAAATCCTTATATCCTTAACGAGATATTTTCAAACCATATTGACACATAGAAATATTTTCGTATAGCCTTTCCATGGTCAAACCTTCCCAAATCATTTTATTCCAGTGCTTAGAAATAATTTCCAAGTCCAACTTAGTATTTCATTACTTAGAAAAATATTCCTATAAAAATCATTTCGTCACTAAAATATCTCCAGACCCTTAATTTCAATACTTAGGAAAATATTATAAGTTTAGTTTTCAAAATCATTTCTAATATCCATACTTAGGAAATATTCCGCACTTATCTCATAAATTTCCGGAATTTCTATTAATTTCCTTTTACAATTTCCCAACATTATTGATTATTTTATTTACAATCCAACTAACAACTTATAACTTCTTTAATGAATTCAAATTCATTTTAAGTTCCCGAATCCAACTATTTTGGAAATAAACCTACTTTCCATAAATCCCAGTATAACATTTCACATACACATCACATCTGTTTAATAAAATCTAGTTTACAATCTCAAGAGTATTTATAATTAAATTTCAATTACTTACTTAAAAATTCTATATATATATATATATAATAATAAATTTTAAGATCATGGGTAAATAATTATTTAAAAATACTGAACATTTTTATAATGACGTCAATAACTAAATCCAGTTCGTTTATAAAAAAATTAATCGATTTAAAACTTGTTTAAAATCTTAGGATTCATTTCAACTAATTTTAAATATTGAAATAACTAACTTTCCAAAATACTTTAATACTAAAACAGTATTAATATTACATAGTTTAATAATTAAAAATCCTCTTTTTAAAACAAATTTAACTTCTCGATAAAAATATGTTTTAAAATTCCCATATAACCAATTTTAATTTATAAATCTCTCTCTCGATTCATAACCCGTCAACCACTTTCCCAATTTTATATCCTTTTTCACATTCAGAAAAAATATACTCTACAATTTCTTTCTAAACCAATTACCCCATCTCATTATAAATTCTCACCATGAATTTATATCTCCAATTTATTAAATGATAATCGTCTCACTTTATTTTTAAACCTTGTTTATAAATTTTATAATCTCATTCCCCAGCTCATATGAAAAGCCAACCCCGAGACCCGCATTAACAAAGTGTATTACTAGGTAATACTGTCTGCTGATGCAGAGAATAGGACTGGTTAGAAGTGACCATCCCTAAGCTTTTCTTTACACGAATGTCGAACATGTAAATAAAATGCTCCCTTTTTAAGTGGATCGACCATATTCGGTACAGGTTTAAAACAAAACTATAGTGGCTAATGGATCTATCAAAACAAAACATATAATAATATACAGATCATAGATCAAAGAATAGTAATACATAATTACATGATCATAGATACAAAAGGAGTACAACATACGAGTACAACATAGTCTCGGTTCTTATGAACCATATTCGTCGAGTCACCAAAAGAATATAATACATCAGACTACCCCAAATATACATCAAAGTCAAAAATCAAACAAAATGCTAATACATGCACTATACACAAGAAGACACTAGGGTAGTCCATTTGTGGAAGCAAAGGCAAGATGAGCATCAACTACAGGGACTGACCTGAAATAACTCAGTCTAACCCGAGTAAATAACATACACCGGATCAGTCTAGCTTAAATAGTTAGTGCACGATAAGATAGTGAATAAGTTCATATACACAACGGTTCTCTAGAGAGGGGGTCAATATGGTATATAAACAACTTGTGTACATGAGATATAGTTCAGCTTACACAATCGACATACATATAAATCTCATGTAATAAATAAAAACATCTATTTCCATCAACATAAATTTTGCTTACTTGTTAAGGTTAAGCGATAGAAAATCATAACACCAATAAACATTAAGATGGAATCACCAAAACACCATATAGAACTCGTATAAGAGTCCAAAACACCACAAATGTAATCACCTTGTATATAAAATCATTGTATAGCACTAAGGCTATGTATAACACTAACACAAAATAAAAGGTGAAAACATTTAAAAATCATCAAAATATATAATAAAAACGGAACCATATCACCGTCGCATGATTTTTATTAAATGGAGGAAACCTACCGGGTACCATAATAGACCCACCAGTCTAAATAAAGTCCCATTAGACTTTTAATCGACCCCCCAGTCGAATCTTTGATCCACCGGTCAATGTATGGCCCACCAACCTAGTATTGGCATCACTAACCATTGGAATGTGTCACAAACTTCCATATAGTAACCCAAAAGTACCAACAGTGCGTCCCATACCACACGTTCTCACTAATTGGTTTCCTATACATCAGTCAATGAAACACTAGTGTAGCTTCAAGCGAACAAGTCCGAATTTAACCTGATATAATAAACATATGTGTCAGATACCATGCAGTTTATTATATTGTATAAATCTCTTCCTTGTTCTCTCGAAGAGTGCAAAAACATGTCATTTTATATTGAATATATACTTTGAAAAATGGGGTTTGAAAACGATTTTCTAAAAATTATTTGAAACCATTTCTTTGAAAATTCCCACTATATCGGGGATAATATAAATTATATATATTAAAATAGCTTGGCAATATGTTTTTATTTTTAGAAATCAATTTGAAAAAATTTATTTTGAAATCTACTTATATATGGAAATTCACTTTGAAAATAGTTTATAAATCGTGCACGAAATCATCAGAAAGCAATGAAATCAATAGTCCATAACTCAACACAAACATTGTCAATTCGCTTGGCGAATTGCTGTAAATGTCGGCACTCCGTTATGGAGTTAATTTCCTTTGAAATCATCCTAGACGAGTTTAGAAAAATACAGGAAATAGCGTCAAAAATTCATGTGAAACCACTCAAAAATTTTCAACTGGAGCAAAACCTGCTCCGATTCAAAGTTCGACAGCAAATTTCTATAAGCTACAGAGGTCGGGATGGCCTGAAATTGGACATTCATATAGTTTAACAACAATACTATCAACAAGAAAAAGTTTGGCATAAATAGAATAAGAAAATAGAGAGATATAAGCTCAAAAATTTGGACTCACAACCTGTTTTCACTGTAAACAGCTGGAGCAAAACATGCTCTGCTTCAAAGTTCGACAACAAATTTATATAAGCTACAGAGGTCGAAATGACCGAAAATTTGGCATGCATATCTTACAACAACAATAATATCAAACAAAAAAGTTTGACACAAATTGTATAGAAACGAGAGAGATATAAGCTCTCAAAGTTGGACTTACAGCATGTTTGCACTGTAAACAGCTGGAGCAAAACATGCTCCGATTCAAAGTTCGACAATAAATTTATATAAGCTAAAAAGATCAGAATGACCTGAAATTTTACATATATATACTACAAAAACAATAATATCAATCAAAAAATGTTGACAAAATTGGACAAGAAATGAGAGGGATATAAGCTCTCAAATTTTGACTCACCCTGTTTTCACCGTAAACAAGTGGAGCAAAAACATGCTCCAATTCAAAGTTCGAAAGCAAACTTATATAAGCTATAGAGATCTAAAAGATTTGAAATTTTACATACACGAGTTTAACAAGTCTACTTTCAATCAAAAAAGAATGGACTCAATCCGACAAGAAACAGAATAGATATAAGGTCACAAAGTTAGACTCACAGACAGATTTCACTGTAAACAGCCGATTCAAAGTTTGACAGTAATAGAATAAGGTTACTGTGAACATTCAAATAGCTTAAAACATATATTAAACAATCAAAAGACAAGATTTATTAGTATGCACAACATATTTGAGCTAGAAGTGTGAGGTTAACTCACCTTAACATCTTCAATGTTTGAATGCATCAACACACAAACAATCACTGATAAAACTGCCTTTTCATCCTCAGTGCAGCAAGGGTTTGGCATAGTAAAACTAAGTATTCTCCTACGAAATTTTTGTAGAAGGTTTTTTCATAAGTTGAGAACAACATATCCAAATTTTATACTTTTGTGATTTTTATACAATTAGTTATGAATTTTCTATTGACCTTCATTTTCATCCCAGATCTAACCTGGAAACCACTAGAGAAAAGAAGACCTTTGACCCATCAAAACTAAACCAAATGCAACGAAATTTGGATCAAAGGTGCTTGAACATATCATCAACAATATATATGAATTTAAGAATTTTTTAGAGTTTATTTGATTTCTTTTGACTTTCAGAACATCTAGGGTTATGAGAAATTTGGAGAAATATGGAGCTTGCTCTTTTGATTTAGTTTGGGAAGAGGATGGGGATGATTTGTGTTTGCTGGTTTTGGAGACAAGAAAATGACATGAACTTATACTTATTTTTTTAAGTGTTAATGGGCTTTAGGGTATTGGTTAGATACCTAGTAAGAAGTGTTGTTAAAATCTCTTTATTACAGTGTGCTGCCAACTACAACTTTCAATTATAAAACACTTTATTTTTATATTAAACAAACTTGTTCATGTTATAAAATTAACCAATATATTTAAAACGAGATATATATTATAAGATATCTATTTTATAAATTAAATTTTTTTTGAATCTAACTAAACAAGGTTTCACAATTAATTTTTTGTCATTGATATTAACGTTGTAAAATACACCGTTTGTGTCAAAATATCATTTTTTTAAATGAATTTTTTTCTCTATTTTTAAATAATATGAATCATTAAATTGAGAAATCACATTCCAAATTATGAAATTATCTCCATTAAAATTTATTTATTCATTTCCTTTAAAATAGCTCTTACATAACTAAATATAAGAGTTAATAATATAAAAGAAAAATTGTTAAAATTCCAGTTTTATTATATTCTAAATCCATTTAAATTTGGAGACACAATAAATTATAAATTTCCTAATTTATTCGATTAACTAATTAAAACTTAATTCAACTGTATTTTAGATTATAAATCTAGGTACCTCAATCGGGTTGTTACAGACTCCTCCCTTATAAAAATTACGTCCTCGCAATTTCCTAGTGAAGGCTATATTCAACACAATTTATTTCATCTAGCAAAGGAAGATAGATAAGCTTGAGTTAGAATTCTCACCCTCAATACAAGAAGATAGAAAGCCATGATAAGATTGCTCGATAAATTCTTTGGTTTTCCAAGTACAATCATTGAATTTGCGGAGCATTAAATTTTCACGAGCGGAACATCCTTGTTTCGAAGGCGTTTAAACTCCGAAACAAGTACGCGAAAAATATTTTGCACAATTGATAAGATTGGTGAGATATCAAGCTCTTGCAAAACATAAGAGTCACCAGCAGAACCTTAATCTCGAAGACATTTAAGGAGTTGAGATTCATGAAATACATTGTGAATACCAGATAACTAAGTGGGAAGTGATTCGGGATGAGCAACTGGGCCAATATGTTCAGCAAGAATGGTCCTATATCAAGGAGCCAACTTCCCTGGACCGACTAAGACACATTACCCCTTTAAATAGGAAAACTCGAAGGAATACAAGATAACTAACAAAGAATTGTAGAGACTTCCTACCGTTGCCCCGTAGGATTTCTGTCTGCTCCGTGCCTCTATCATTCTTTGACAAATGAGATTGATCTTTCCAAAAGCTCTATGAATGAATTTGGGGCTTAGCACAACTTTACCCCTGACTCCCGCTAATAAGAAGGTGATCGACATGGCCTTTTGAATAGGGCTACGAAAGAAGCTATACCTATACTAGATCGACAATAATTGTTGTGACAGAACTCAATAGGAGGTAGGTGGCCTCCTAAAATACCACCAAAATCATACGGCTCCATAAATGCAAGTCAATAAATAATTGCACTAAGGCAAGTCAAACACAAGAAATGGATTTTATACTTTCCTTTACTAATTAAATGTTCTTAGAGTTTTCAAATCCATTATCTTCATAAAAAAATCTCAAAATTCAACACTTGAAAGTTCTCAAAGTTTCTTACAAAAAATTTAATTTAATCTCATTACCCTTTACTTAAAGTATAAAATTTAAGTTGTTACATCCTCTTATTCCACCATAAATATACTATAGCTTATAACATATTTTCCACACTAAGAATCAATCCTAAAACAATTTCATACAAGACTTGAAAAGCAAAATTATTATCATTAGACCCTTCATCGATGGCTAATTACACATAGCTATCCCCCTCGCCCATTTTCTACTATTATGGACTTTTAGTCATACATAACTTATTTAGGATATACTAAAACTACTCAAAACCTATGGAAATTTTTTCTTCCAGACTTATTTCTCGAAATTTTCAAAAAAATCGACGGATTCTCCTTTGTACGTAGGGCCAATTACAATCTTACAAAATGATTTATATAATATACGTCGACCATTAGGTCGGAAATACAATATATATCAATCTTTTACACTTAAAAATTTAATCCGAAAACATAGTTTTTTTTAGCATTTTTAAAACGAGATTGCTTAATCTTATATATAAGACTTCTACTCAAAATATAGTCCAACTATCCACTTTCACTTGTACTTAACTCAAATAAATCATATAGTGTTACATTCATAAAATATGAAGCATTACATTTGACTATTAAGGGAAGCAAATTATTTTATTCTACTTTAGACCTGCTGTAAAGAACTCAGATTTTGACACAGAAAACTTCAAAAACTGAGAAAACTTATAAAATGAAAGTTGTTCTACTAAGTCTACGTTTTCGAAAAATATAAAGATCATAAAAATTGGACTCATAATTTGAAAGTTATGCTAAATTTACTTTCAGCTTAAATCTTAGAGATTTTTGAATAGGACAAACATGTCCATTCGTTATCAAAACCATTTTAAACCGAATAAAATGCAAAATCTTCCAAAGTCGTAAAGAAGATTTATATCTAACAAAAAGCACTTTCATTTACAAAAAGATTGAGCTCGTTTGGACTTATAAATCTTAAGTTATCGCTGTTTTAGTCCAGCACTTTTCCAGGTGAAATTTCAACTTTTAAAATCAATTTAAAATTTATAATTCTCAATCCACTCTAATTCCAAACCACATTTTCTAAACAACCTTTTTATGCTAAAACATTTATTAGATGATTCTCTTTTCTTGAAAGCTAAGATATTCAAAATTATAATTAACTTCATGTAATCATATTTTGAAAGAAACAATTCACTAATTGGAAACACTTTCATCACTTTACACAATCAAGTTTTTTCAAACAATTAACTTTAAAGATTATTTTGAATGATATAAATAATCTCTTCTATTATCAAGAGATAATTATTCATCCAAAATAAATTTTGGAGCTATATATTAATTTTTAAATTGTTGTCACAATCTAAAATGATTGTATCTCATGCCTTATTCATTTATTATACCTTTCACTTTTTAATATAACATTTTATACTAAATGAACCATTCAAATTAATATTTCCTCTTATCACAAAATTAAATTTTCATCTTATTATCACATAAAACTAGCTAAGGTTGATAATTAACTTAAACTTGTTTTTAAAAGAATTTTACAAATTCATACCAACAAATTTTTAGTACTGTCAAAATTTAAAAACAAAATCTTGCTCACAAACACATGTTAAAAGTCTAAAATTATCGTTTCTTCCTTTTCTTTAAGATAGAGTTTTATATAGTACCATTTAATATTATTCAAACAACCAAATGTCAAAATAAATTTTCATAGTCATCATTTATAACTTTGTACTAAAATATCCTTTCAATTGATATTTTAATTTTCTGACCAATGTATTTTCTTATCTTGGTTACATCATTTTATTAATCACTGCATCACACGATTTTTTCTTCCAATTAAGATATCCTAATTAGAATTATTTACGCTATTTACTAAAATTACCATATGATACCGTTATTTTGATTCCTACAGGTTATACTTACATAACCAATTAAAAGCATAACCATATTCAATTTCACAAATACCAAATGATATATTAGCATAGCTTCGCCATTTATTTATAGCAAATGACTTCATCAACTGGCTGCAGAGTTGACTAAATGGTCAAGACTGCGTAGCCACCGATCTCAACAATCACTAAGGTTCGATGGCTGCATTTGTCATCAGAAATAAAAATTAATACTCAATCCAGTACTAATTTATTATCAAACTTTTACTTATTATAACTCAATTTACTGTATCTGATCTCATCATAGTGTTTAGGAAAGTCCTATCGATATCGTTGATCAGGCACATCGATTTGAATACTTAAAGCACTCAATGGATAATTCAACACAAATATTTTATATGATAAACATGCCTGTTATAATTTTATAAATATTCTTTGCTAGTCTCAGTAAGAAAAATCCAATTATACTTACAAGTATATCTTCTATCAGAAAGATTTGCAATTTAAATTGTTGCTTTCACTCATCATTATTTTTCTCAAAAGCTCTTTTAATAATCCCACTTCTTACGAACAATCACTTTCATAATGCATCCATACAATTCTCAAAACATTTAATATATATATATATATATATATATATATCCAATTTAATCTTTGGTTTAATTTCGCTTATGGATTAAATTTCATTTTCTCAATTTAATCTCTCTAATACTCCTTGCGGTAGCCACACTTTAGTGATACCGCAAATTCTTATTCATTAGGTTTCTAATTCTCTATTATAACGCCTACTCAGTAGGAAATTATATTTTTTTTAACGACTACTATTCTATTAAACATCTATGTAACTCTTAATCAAACAATCATTTTTTTTGAAAACAACTACTAAAAATGCTCTGCAAAAACAGTTCCACCGTTTTCGCTGCGCAACTCTTATCACTCCAAAATCAGGACACACAACTTAAACCTAATCCATCTGAGGTCTAAGTTCTATTATTTTACAAATATCATTTTTTATAAAAAGTGACATTTAAAATCTTATAATATTTTCAAAACTTATTATCTACCCCCAAGGACACGAAAAGATTAAAGGCAACATTAAGGATAATGACAATTTAGGACTTTGACATATGTTATACTCTGATGTACTGTAATACATGCTCTGCTCTGTGTTTATAATATCTTGTTCTGAACTCAGCTCTGATACCAAGCTGTAATGCCCCACCCCGAGACCCATATGATAAAGAGTATTATTAGGTAGTACTGTTTATTAATGCGAGAATCGGGCGGGTTAGGAGCGACCGCCCGTAAGCTTTGCTTTAAACGAATGTCAAATACATCGATTAAATGCTCCATTTTTTAAGTGGATGATCGTATTCGATACAGGTTAAAAACTACAGTGGCTAATGGATCTATCAGAACAAAACGTATAAAAATACACAGGTCTCAGATCATAGAACAATAATACATAAGTATATGATCATAAATACAACAGGAGTACAACATACGAGTACATCATAGTCTTGGTTCTTATGAACCATATACATCGAGTCACCAAAAGAATATAATATATCAAAGTACACTAAATATACATCAAAGTGATACACCAAACAAAATGCTAATACATGCACTACACACAAGAAGCCACTAGGGTAGTCCATATATGGAACAAAGGCAACATGAGCATCAACTACAGGGGCTAACCTAACACAACTCGGCCTGAATCGATAACATACATCGGGTCAGTCTAGCTTAAACAGTATTAGTGCATGATAAGGTAGTGAATAAGTTCATATAGACAACGGTTCTCTAGAGAAGGGGTCAATATGGTATATAAACAACTTGTGTACATGAGATATAGTTCAACTTGCACAATCAACATACATATAAATCTCATGTAATAAATAACAACATCTATTTCCATCAACATAAATTTCACTTACTTGTTAAGGTTAAGTGATAAAAAATCATAACACCAATAAACACCAAGATGGAAATCACAAAAACAAAATATAAAACTCGTATAAGAGTTCAAAACACCATAAATGTAATCACCTGGAATAAAAAATCATAAATATAATCAGTATGTGTCACAAACTTCCATATAGTAACCCGAAAGTGACAACAGTGCGTTCCATACCACATGTTCTCACTAATTGGTTTCCTATACATCAGTCAACTCCACACTAGTGTAGATTCAAACGAACAAGTATGGACTTAACCTGGTATAACAAACATACACGTCCCATACCATGCAGTTTATTACATTGTTTAAATCTTTCCACGTTCTCCCGAAGAGTGCAAAAACGTGTCATTTTATATAGAAAATATACTTCAAGAAAATGGGGTTTGAAAATGATTTTTTGTAAATTCTTTCAAACATTTCTTTGAAAATTCCCACTGTAACGGGATAATATAATTTATATATATTAAAATAGCTTGGGATATGTTTTTATTTTTAGAAATCAATTTGAAAACATTTATTTTAAAATCTAATTATATATGGAAATTCACTTTGAAAATAGTTTATAAATCGTGCACGAAATCATGAGAAAGCAATGAAATCAACAGTCCAAAATTCAACACAAACATTGTCAATTTGCTTGGCAAATTGCTGTAAATGTCGAGAATCCACTATGGAGTTGATTGTCTTTTGAAATCATCCCAAACGGCTTTAGAAAAGTATAGGAAAGAGCATCAAAAATTCATGTGAAACCACTCAGAAATTTTCAGCTGGAGCAAAACATGCTCCGATTCAAAGTTCGACAGCAAATTTATATAAGCTACAGAGGTCAGAATGATTTGAAATTTGACATGCATATATTATGTAACGACCCAGAATTTTTAGAAATTAAAATTTGAATATTTAATTAATTTTAAATATTAATAAGTGAATTTATAAGTCAAATAATTTTTTATTTGAATTATTGAATTTAATTTGATTATTAAATCAATAATTTAATATGTTAAATTATGGAAATAATTGAAAATTGAGTTAAATATGATTGAAAATAATTTGTAAAATTTTATTTTATCATGTTGAAGTTAGAACGATATTTTAGAACTTTTAAAATCGAATTAAAAGTTAATTTGTGAAAATTGAATATTTTAATATTTAATAATCGACTGTAAAATAGCCAATTTTTGAACAGTCTCAGAATTGAACGAAACCAGTTCCATTGGATCCGTAATAATTAGTTATTACCGGATTTCAATTTTCGTGTCAATCGGAGCTATCGTTTGATCGTGGCAGCTTGAAACGCATCGAATCGTTTTTAATTTAAATTTGGCGAGTCAAAATAGCCATTTTTCAAAAAGTCTCGGAATTCGACGAAACTAGTTTCATCGGATCCGTAATGTGATATTATTGTAAGGTTTCAAATTTCAAGTCAATTGGATTTACCGTTTGTCCGGTACAAATTAAAACGCCTAGAAATCGACTTAAATCGGTTTAATTTAAATTGAACGTTTTCAGCCATAACTCGCACATACTTCCGAATTAGCTTCCGAAACCTGTTCCATTGTGTCCGGAACGCGGGATAAACCCTAGGTACGCTGGTTACGGCGCCTAAATCGGAGTTCGGAATTCCCGGGATGAATAGTGTTTACGCTTGCTCGTTCCTTATAAATATGCACACTACCCCCTTCATTTAAAAAAAAAAAAAAAATACAAACCCTAATTAACCCTAGCCGCCACCTACAATTGAATGGCCAGAAACCCACAGCCTTCCTCCCTCAATAACTCTAAATCCATGCATCGATTGCAAAATCTTTCAACTACAAAATCGAAGAGCATTGCGAGAGCTTTAAATCCGTACGGTGGAGTTCATTGTTATCGACCATAGGCCGAGATTTGGGGCTGACAAGGGGGGGAGCTGCGCACGCAACACGAGATGGATGGTGGGGCCGAGCTCCACAGGAAGATGGCCGAAGTTTGAGCATGTAAAGGGCTTTGATTTGCAACGTCTTGATCGAAGAATCATCGAGTGTTGGAGTTGTAAAGTGAAAACCTAAATTGGAAGGCTATGGGTTACTTGCGTGCAAGATTTCTGGAGAGGGACGTGGGGAAGGAGAAGAGCAAGCACGGCCCTGATGTGTTTGAGATGGAAATGGACGGTAGAGATGAGTTGTGGTTTAAAATATATAAGTATGTTGTAAATTAAGCTATTTAAAACGTGTACAAACTTGTAAATTGCATATCTTTTTCATACGAGGTCGAAAAAATGCAAACTCAGTTGCGTTGGAATCGTATGGACGAGCACTACGCGATGGAGTTGGTTTGGAGTCGTTTGGAGTTAGTGAGAATTTCGGGTAAAATTAAACGCGCGTTTAATTTTATTCGAAATAAAAGCTTAAACGGAATTTAAAACCAAGGTGAGAACTTCTCACTCAATCGAATAGATTTCGATTTTATTTTAAATAGTTAGATTTAAAATATTTGAATGCATGTTTAAATGAAGACTGTAAATTATTGATTGTTAAAATAGACATTATGCGCCGTTAGTAAGCGGATGTTATTTAATAAAAACATATACCGCGAATATTTCATAAACAGTGAAATTGGTATTATATATAATATCAATATATATATATTGGCATATGTATATATTGCAGTTATTGATTTCCCGCATTTTTTGTTTAGCGGATGAGACCCTATTACGCCGTTATTAAGCGGATAATATTTATTAAGAACATATACCGCGATAATTTCGTACTGGAGCGAAATTGGTATTGTGCTAATGTTTTTGGATGCAGGAAACAGGTTGGAGGGATCCAAATGGATTCCTCAACAGTATTTATTTTATTTCAGATATTTTGATATTTGATGGATTATCATATCGATATATGATATCGTTGTTAGTCGTGATTGACTATTTGGTGTGTAGCATCATTGGACCCAGATTTTGGGATTTTAAAATGGTTTTAAAGTGATTTTTGAAAATATACTATATTTTTGGAATTGATCCATTATAAATAAATAACGTTATAATTTCTAAAGTTATAAAAATTATAGTTTTTGTGAAATATAGTTAAAAGCTGATTTTTGAGAAATATGAATTAATGACCTTATAAAATAGTTAAATTGGATTTTTGAATATATTATAAAAGTTAAAAATAGGATTTATAAAATTTGATTATTTTATAAATCAAGATGGTGGAATTATAAAGGAATTTAAAGACGTTTTAAAAGAATAATATAAATTAATTTATCTTAAGAGATTTATAAATGGATATTTATAAATTGAATTATGGACATTTAAAACGAGTTTTTATAAGTGTTTGAATGTAGTGAAAATGAATTTCCTAAATGAATGAAATTTATAGAATTATAAACTGTGAAGTTATAAATGAAATTTATAAATAGTAAGATTTATAAATTTGTAAAATTAATTGAAGAATAGATTTGGTTAAATAAATGAATCTTATAAGTTATAAGATTTATAATTATGAAGTTTAAAGAACGATTTTATAAAATAATCGTTTTATAAGGATTTAACTTATAATATGAACTTTTAGTTTATAATTGAGATATGAAATCAAATAGGTTAATAAAGGAATTTATAAAAAGGAAGTTTTTATAAATAAATAGATATGGAATTTATAAACGTTGTTTTATAAATTCGCAAACGACTTATTTTGATAAGTTAATTGTTATAACTTAGAAATAGAGTTATATTCACGTTTTAGACTGTGAATAATCCTTTAAGTTAAAAAGTATAAAAAGGATGAAATTTGT
Source organism: Allium cepa (assembly GCA_030765085.1). Classification (NCBI taxonomy): domain Eukaryota; kingdom Viridiplantae; phylum Streptophyta; class Magnoliopsida; order Asparagales; family Amaryllidaceae; genus Allium; species Allium cepa. The sequence continues at coordinate 477,601,646 of CM060931.1, forward strand.
TAACATAGTATATTCACGTTTTTGAATAGTGAATAACATGTTATAGAAAATGTTTTAGAATGTGATATTTTAAACAGAATTAAAACGATCTAACGATGTTTTTAAGGTGTTGAGATTCGAAACCATAGATTTCAACATTAATTGTTGAAATAGATGTTTCGAGAAATAAAAGGAAATAGTGGACTATAACACTGTTGTTATAGTAAATGATTTCCGAAAGGAAATGTTTAGAATAATATTGGGATTTATATATCTATTTTAATTTCGAATCCATATACTAGTGATTTTGGGTTGTCGTAACGATGTTTTACGTAACATTCGTTTTGGCCCAAATAAATATGTTAAGTGAATGATTTCCTTAAAGAAAGAAATATATACTTAATTCGGTTTAAGTGTATTGAATATTTTCTAAGTGTTGAAAATAAAAGATTGTGAATTACTTATTTAATAAGTATGGAATTGTTTTCCAGTATAAAGTGAATAATTAGAATTTATCTTTTTGAAGATAAATTGAAATGGATAGTTGAAATTGTATATGCATGGATATTTTGAAATATAAATTCATTATGGAATCTATATGTGAAAGTGAAATTTGTTTAAAAATAAATATTGATTTATTTTTGACGTATTGAAATTATATATCTAGTAAAGATATTTTGGAAAATAAATAATTTGGAAAATTATTTGGAATCTGGTGATGTGTGCATATCCATTGATAGTTCAATAGCCGACTATCAATATTTCCCTTTGAATGGGTATTTGATGTGATTTGATTGAATTTGAATGTCACACTTATTTTTGAATAAGCGCTCACTATTCGGGTTAACCGGGAAAGGACCATGGGGTCGTATAACCCATTCCGAATATGTGATACGTCGTTATGAATTGCATTTGAAGATCGGTGTTGAAGACCGAGTATTTGTGAAAGCGATAGGATGACCTATCGATTGTCTCTGCACTGGGTAGCTCCTGGTATTGAGATCTCCTAAGTGATGGGAAATTCGATCGGGATTGTGAATACCCGTATTGCAAGGGCTTCGTAAGAAGTGCCTTCGGTTCTGTTCGATCCCGGAACAGACTTGTATGGATTGTATGTCTGACATTACAATTTGAGATATAAAGCCGATTTCTTTCAAATATATTTCTGTTGGTGGCGGAGGATTTATTCTTTGCTTAACACCCTTCTTTGAGACGTACGAGCTCAAAGGTTATATAGTTGAAGTTATCAGCGATATATTCCCAATTTGGTAATGTGACATGCTGAGTGATGCTGAAATGATCATTGTGTTGATTATTGTGATAGGATCATTTATTTGATCGTCTATCTTAGTGATCATTGTGGTGATCATTTGTTGACCCAAAGCATGGCTTTTGTATAAAGTATGTTTTTGTGGACGTGAATTCGTCGAGCCTCACATCCCGGAAATGGTCAAAACAGGAAAGAAGCAGCAAGGTTATGAGGGGTAGCACCCTTTAGGATGTGTCCATTTCCTTCTGGAAAAGGGTGGTATCATGGTATGGAGCCCAGATACTTACTCATGTTGAAAACACTTTGTTATGATTGTGTGAATTGATTAGAGAGCGCTCTCGGAAAAAGGTCCCAAAGGACCGGGGGATGGCATATTCGGTCAGTTGTTGCTCAGTTAGGAGTAACCCGGCCTTGTGTTGGTTGAGATCCGGTTTGGTTCTCGGGGATGTCCATCCAGAGGCATTCTCAGTGGCAATGGGAAGTTCCTTGGCCTGACCATTTGTTGGAAATCCAATTCCCAATACGAAACTTGTACGGTATTAGTTGTAGAACCTGCTATTCACTTATGGTGGTCACCACTGTTTGGATAGTAGCTATAGTAGGCATAGTTCGAAATGTCTATGCTGGCTAAGATTTATATTCTACTTTCGAAATGATTTGTTATACATTATGCACTAATAATAATATCAAATGTTATTTTAAATGCGTATCAAGCATCTTTGACTATCATAAGGAGAAATCTCCTCCGATTCTGCGTTTGCATGTGTGTGTGTGCGGGAGGCCTTATGGTAGTCTCATTTTTAAAAGCATTGCGAATTGATTAAAAATATTCCTCTATTTGGATTTTAAAGATAAATAAACTGTTTTGAGTTCTCACACCAGTCACATGACTGACTTGGAGTTTATTGTTTTCCTTCCTAAACTCTGGGTGCCCACCAATTTCCACACGGGCAGTTAAGAGTTAGGTTTATCAGGATATTCTGGATATTCTGGAGTTGCTGGAGGCAAGCTGGATGGCATGGCGTATTACTAGTTTATATAGTATTTCTTTTCCGCTGCACTGTTTGATGTTGTTGATGTTGTACACTCTGATGATATGATGTAATGAAATGAAATGTAATGTAATAACTGATATAGTTCTTTGTTTAAAGATTATTCATTTATTATTATATGTTGTTCCGCTGCGAATTGTGAGATTCTGTTGTTGTTCTGTTCCTTTCTGTCCCGTTCTATTTTCTTTTCTGTCTTCTATTTTAAAATTCTCTTTATCTATTTTTAAAATTCTTCTATCTTCTCTTTTTCAAAATTCTCTGTTTTCTAAAAATTGTCTATCTTCTTTTCCCTCTATTTTTCTTTTTCTTTCTTCTTCTTTCCTATCTTCTTTCTTCTTTTCTTTTTCTTAAAAACCCTCAGTGTTCGGTTTTCCGTCGTTCGATTTCTCGGCAGTCGATAAAGTGAGTGTCGATGTCGGATTTTCGGAAGACGAAGAATCGTGTCCTGACAATGTGGTATCAGAGCTCTGATGGTTAAGCGACAACCATGGTTCTGTTGGGTATTACTCATTAGAGATAGAGTCAGCAGTACTCTAGAATGAGTTCGAGTGTAATAATAGCTATGAGAGCGTACTTGTTAGTGAATATGAAATTGTTTTATATTGTGATGATTGGTTTATTGAGTGGCATATGAACTTTCGTCAGCACAGCCTCGAAACTGAGCCGAAGGGGTTTCTAAACACTTGAATAGAACAATTCGGCACAATATTGATTTTAAATTGGGTAAATGAAATAATTTTACCTTGAGTATATTTTTATATGTAAAGGAATAATTTTTCAGAATTATTAAAGTGTATATAAGTTGATTGTTAGGTTGTTTGAATAATCTAAATAAAGAGTAATTGCATAAGCAAATGAATTATAAGAATAGAATTATAATTAAAGTGATTTACAATTGTGAAATAAACTTATATATGTAAGAAGTGAAATTATATGAATATGAGTTGTAAATAATCAAGTGGATTAAATGAATATGAACTTGAGCTATGTAATAGAATTCAACTTTGTAATCGAATTGAATGAATGGATTGGATGTTAATCAATTGAATGTGAATGATTGATATGATATAATGAATATAAGTGATAATTCATTAAAATCTAATTTTATTGGAAGTTGAATAAAATTGAATGAAAATCAATTTAATTAAACCAATTGGAAAGTAAAGATATTAAACCAAAATGAATGTAAGTGAAGCGAAGAAATTTGGTTATAATTAATATACTTTGGTTGTTATATGATTGTAGTTGATAATATATAAGTTCATTAAGTGTTAATGAAGTTGAAAGCTATGTAATTGAATTCAAATTAGAAGTAAATAAATTTGAATAGAATTGAATGTGAATTGGATTTAATTAGTGAATGTTAACTAATTGAAACTAATTAGAATTGAAATGAATGTTAGTAAATTCCAACATTAATGAATCAAATGTGATTTAAATTGAAAACCATTTCATTAAATATTAATGAAAATATGAATGAATATATTGGTTATGAATTTGTTGAATGGTAATTGGTTGATGGTTGAATATACATTGCTATTGTTGCATTTTCTATGTGACATATATAGTTATTATGAGATATATGTTGTATATTGAGACTATTTGCATATATGCATGTTCTCATGTTGTTTGTTGAGTTTAGTAGGTGCGGATCGCGTTTGTTTCGCATTTGGAGCTCGCTTTTGCGCTATATTAGCCGTATATGCTTGCTAATAAAATATAAGGTACATATCTCGGATTAAATATCGTACTTTTACATTTTTTTCCCTTCGGGATGCCTCATTACTTGATGAGATGTATATTTGTGATATATATACTGTCATTTTTTTTTTCGGATCGAGCCGCGCAAAGGAGACTATGGCGAATTTTTCCGAAAATTTAAGGCGTTAGAAAAATTTGAGAAAATTTGGAAAATTTTTGAAAACTTTAACTTTGTTTTGGAATTGAAAGTTAAACAATAATAGTTGCTTTTGAAAAGATAACTAAGTATGATTTGGAAAACTTAGTAAAGATTTATAAGAAGTTTAACTATGGATTTTGGGAAAATTAATAAATTCTGTAACTTTCTTACTTGTAATTTCGAGGACGAAATTCTTTTAAGGGGGGAAGATTGTAACGACCCAGAATTTTTAGAAATTAAAATTTGAATATTTAATTAATTTTAAATATTAATAAGTGAATTTATAAGTCAAATAATTTTTTATTTGAATTATTGAATTTAATTTGATTATTAAATCAATAATTTAATATGTTAAATTATGGAAATAATTGAAAATTGAGTTAAATATGATTGAAAATAATTTGTAAAATTTTATTTTATCATGTTGAAGTTAGAACGATATTTTAGAACTTTTAAAATCGAATTAAAAGTTAATTTGTGAAAATTGAATATTTTAATATTTAATAATCGACTGTAAAATAGCCAATTTTTGAACAGTCTCAGAATTGAACGAAACCAGTTCCATTGGATCCGTAATAATTAGTTATTACCGGATTTCAATTTTCGTGTCAATCGGAGCTATCGTTTGATCGTGGCAGCTTGAAACGCATCGAATCGTTTTTAATTTAAATTTGGCGAGTCAAAATAGCCATTTTTCAAAAAGTCTCGGAATTCGACGAAACTAGTTTCATCGGATCCGTAATGTGATATTATTGTAAGGTTTCAAATTTCAAGTCAATTGGATTTACCGTTTGTCCGGTACAAATTAAAACGCCTAGAAATCGACTTAAATCGGTTTAATTTAAATTGAACGTTTTCAGCCATAACTCGCACATACTTCCGAATTAGCTTCCGAAACCTGTTCCATTGTGTCCGGAACGCGGGATAAACCCTAGGTACGCTGGTTACGGCGCCTAAATCGGAGTTCGGAATTCCCGGGATGAATAGTGTTTACGCTTGCTCGTTCCTTATAAATATGCACACTACCCCCTTCATTTAAAAAAAAAAAAAAAAAATACAAACCCTAATTAACCCTAGCCGCCACCTACAATTGAATGGCCAGAAACCCACAGCCTTCCTCCCTCAATAACTCTAAATCCATGCATCGATTGCAAAATCTTTCAACTACAAAATCGAAGAGCATTGCGAGAGCTTTAAATCCGTACGGTGGAGTTCATTGTTATCGACCATAGGCCGAGATTTGGGGCTGACAAGGGGGGGAGCTGCGCACGCAACACGAGATGGATGGTGGGGCCGAGCTCCACAGGAAGATGGCCGAAGTTTGAGCATGTAAAGGGCTTTGATTTGCAACGTCTTGATCGAAGAATCATCGAGTGTTGGAGTTGTAAAGTGAAAACCTAAATTGGAAGGCTATGGGTTACTTGCGTGCAAGATTTCTGGAGAGGGACGTGGGGAAGGAGAAGAGCAAGCACGGCCCTGATGTGTTTGAGATGGAAATGGACGGTAGAGATGAGTTGTGGTTTAAAATATATAAGTATGTTGTAAATTAAGCTATTTAAAACGTGTACAAACTTGTAAATTGCATATCTTTTTCATACGAGGTCGAAAAAATGCAAACTCAGTTGCGTTGGAATCGTATGGACGAGCACTACGCGATGGAGTTGGTTTGGAGTCGTTTGGAGTTAGTGAGAATTTCGGGTAAAATTAAACGCGCGTTTAATTTTATTCGAAATAAAAGCTTAAACGGAATTTAAAACCAAGGTGAGAACTTCTCACTCAATCGAATAGATTTCGATTTTATTTTAAATAGTTAGATTTAAAATATTTGAATGCATGTTTAAATGAAGACTGTAAATTATTGATTGTTAAAATAGACATTATGCGCCGTTAGTAAGCGGATGTTATTTAATAAAAACATATACCGCGAATATTTCATAAACAGTGAAATTGGTATTATATATAATATCAATATATATATATTGGCATATGTATATATTGCAGTTATTGATTTCCCGCATTTTTTGTTTAGCGGATGAGACCCTATTACGCCGTTATTAAGCGGATAATATTTATTAAGAACATATACCGCGATAATTTCGTACTGGAGCGAAATTGGTATTGTGCTAATGTTTTTGGATGCAGGAAACAGGTTGGAGGGATCCAACTGGATTCCTCAACAGTATTTATTTTATTTCAGATATTTTGATATTTGATGGATTATCATATCGATATATGATATCGTTGTTAGTCGTGATTGACTATTTGGTGTGTAGCATCATTGGACCCAGATTTTGGGATTTTAAAATGGTTTTAAAGTGATTTTTGAAAATATACTATATTTTTGGAATTGATCCATTATAAATAAATAACGTTATAATTTCTAAAGTTATAAAAATTATAGTTTTTGTGAAATATAGTTAAAAGCTGATTTTTGAGAAATATGAATTAATGACCTTATAAAATAGTTAAATTGGATTTTTGAATATATTATAAAAGTTAAAAATAGGATTTATAAAATTTGATTATTTTATAAATCAAGATGGTGGAATTATAAAGGAATTTAAAGACGTTTTAAAAGAATAATATAAATTAATTTATCTTAAGAGATTTATAAATGGATATTTATAAATTGAATTATGGACATTTAAAACGAGTTTTTATAAGTGTTTGAATGTAGTGAAAATGAATTTCCTAAATGAATGAAATTTATAGAATTATAAACTGTGAAGTTATAAATGAAATTTATAAATAGTAAGATTTATAAATTTGTAAAATTAATTGAAGAATAGATTTGGTTAAATAAATGAATCTTATAAGTTATAAGATTTATAATTATGAAGTTTAAAGAACGATTTTATAAAATAATCGTTTTATAAGGATTTAACTTATAATATGAACTTTTAGTTTATAATTGAGATATGAAATCAAATAGGTTAATAAAGGAATTTATAAAAAGGAAGTTTTTATAAATAAATAGATATGGAATTTATAAACGTTGTTTTATAAATTCGCAAACGACTTATTTTGATAAGTTAATTGTTATAACTTAGAAATAGAGTTATATTCACGTTTTAGACTGTGAATAATCCTTTAAGTTAAAAAGTATAAAAAGGATGAAATTTGTTAACATAGTATATTCACGTTTTTGAATAGTGAATAACATGTTATAGAAAATGTTTTAGAATGTGATATTTTAAACAGAATTAAAACGATCTAACGATGTTTTTAAGGTGTTGAGATTCGAAACCATAGATTTCAACATTAATTGTTGAAATAGATGTTTCGAGAAATAAAAGGAAATAGTGGACTATAACACTGTTGTTATAGTAAATGATTTCCGAAAGGAAATGTTTAGAATAATATTGGGATTTATATATCTATTTTAATTTCGAATCCATATACTAGTGATTTTGGGTTGTCGTAACGATGTTTTACGTAACATTCGTTTTGGCCCAAATAAATATGTTAAGTGAATGATTTCCTTAAAGAAAGAAATATATACTTAATTCGGTTTAAGTGTATTGAATATTTTCTAAGTGTTGAAAATAAAAGATTGTGAATTACTTATTTAATAAGTATGGAATTGTTTTCCAGTATAAAGTGAATAATTAGAATTTATCTTTTTGAAGATAAATTGAAATGGATAGTTGAAATTGTATATGCATGGATATTTTGAAATATAAATTCATTATGGAATCTATATGTGAAAGTGAAATTTGTTTAAAAATAAATATTGATTTATTTTTGACGTATTGAAATTATATATCTAGTAAAGATATTTTGGAAAATAAATAATTTGGAAAATTATTTGGAATCTGGTGATGTGTGCATATCCATTGATAGTTCAATAGCCGACTATCAATATTTCCCTTTGAATGGGTATTTGATGTGATTTGATTGAATTTGAATGTCACACTTATTTTTGAATAAGCGCTCACTATTCGGGTTAACCGGGAAAGGACCATGGGGTCGTATAACCCATTCCGAATATGTGATACGTCGTTATGAATTGCATTTGAAGATCGGTGTTGAAGACCGAGTATTTGTGAAAGCGATAGGATGACCTATCGATTGTCTCTGCACTGGGTAGCTCCTGGTATTGAGATCTCCTAAGTGATGGGAAATTCGATCGGGATTGTGAATACCCGTATTGCAAGGGCTTCGTAAGAAGTGCCTTCGGTTCTGTTCGATCCCGGAACAGACTTGTATGGATTGTATGTCTGACATTACAATTTGAGATATAAAGCCGATTTCTTTCAAATATATTTCTGTTGGTGGCGGAGGATTTATTCTTTGCTTAACACCCTTCTTTGAGACGTACGAGCTCAAAGGTTATATAGTTGAAGTTATCAGCGATATATTCCCAATTTGGTAATGTGACATGCTGAGTGATGCTGAAATGATCATTGTGTTGATTATTGTGATAGGATCATTTATTTGATCGTCTATCTTAGTGATCATTGTGGTGATCATTTGTTGACCCAAAGCATGGCTTTTGTATAAAGTATGTTTTTGTGGACGTGAATTCGTCGAGCCTCACATCCCGGAAATGGTCAAAACAGGAAAGAAGCAGCAAGGTTATGAGGGGTAGCACCCTTTAGGATGTGTCCATTTCCTTCTGGAAAAGGGTGGTATCATGGTATGGAGCCCAGATACTTACTCATGTTGAAAACACTTTGTTATGATTGTGTGAATTGATTAGAGAGCGCTCTCGGAAAAAGGTCCCAAAGGACCGGGGGATGGCATATTCGGTCAGTTGTTGCTCAGTTAGGAGTAACCCGGCCTTGTGTTGGTTGAGATCCGGTTTGGTTCTCGGGGATGTCCATCCAGAGGCATTCTCAGTGGCAATGGGAAGTTCCTTGGCCTGACCATTTGTTGGAAATCCAATTCCCAATACGAAACTTGTACGGTATTAGTTGTAGAACCTGCTATTCACTTATGGTGGTCACCACTGTTTGGATAGTAGCTATAGTAGGCATAGTTCGAAATGTCTATGCTGGCTAAGATTTATATTCTACTTTCGAAATGATTTGTTATACATTATGCACTAATAATAATATCAAATGTTATTTTAAATGCGTATCAAGCATCTTTGACTATCATAAGGAGAAATCTCCTCCGATTCTGCGTTTGCATGTGTGTGTGTGCGGGAGGCCTTATGGTAGTCTCATTTTTAAAAGCATTGCGAATTGATTAAAAATATTCCTCTATTTGGATTTTAAAGATAAATAAACTGTTTTGAGTTCTCACACCAGTCACATGACTGACTTGGAGTTTATTGTTTTCCTTCCTAAACTCTGGGTGCCCACCAATTTCCACACGGGCAGTTAAGAGTTAGGTTTATCAGGATATTCTGGATATTCTGGAGTTGCTGGAGGCAAGCTGGATGGCATGGCGTATTACTAGTTTATATAGTATTTCTTTTCCGCTGCACTGTTTGATGTTGTTGATGTTGTACACTCTGATGATATGATGTAATGAAATGAAATGTAATGTAATAACTGATATAGTTCTTTGTTTAAAGATTATTCATTTATTATTATATGTTGTTCCGCTGCGAATTGTGAGATTCTGTTGTTGTTCTGTTCCTTTCTGTCCCGTTCTATTTTCTTTTCTGTCTTCTATTTTAAAATTCTCTTTATCTATTTTTAAAATTCTTCTATCTTCTCTTTTTCAAAATTCTCTGTTTTCTAAAAATTGTCTATCTTCTTTTCCCTCTATTTTTCTTTTTCTTTCTTCTTCTTTCCTATCTTCTTTCTTCTTTTCTTTTTCTTAAAAACCCTCAGTGTTCGGTTTTCCGTCGTTCGATTTCTCGGCAGTCGATAAAGTGAGTGTCGATGTCGGATTTTCGGAAGACGAAGAATCGTGTCCTGACATATTACAACAACAATAATATCAATCAAAAAAAGATTGACACAAATCGAATAAGAAACAAGAGAGATATAAGCTCTCAAAGTTGGACTCACAGCCTGTTTTCACTATAAACAGCTGGAGCAAAACTTTCTCCGATTCAAAGTTCGACAACAAAATTATATAAACTACAGAGGTCGAAATGACCTGAAATTTGATATGTATATATTACCACAACTATAATATCAACTATGTATTGTTTAACACAAATCAAATAAGAAACGAGAGAGATATAAGCTCTCAAAGTTGGACTCACAGCCTATTTTCACTATATACAGCTGGACCAAAACATGCTCCGATTCAAAGTTCGACAGCAAATTTATATAAGCTACAGAGGCCAGAATGGCCTAAAATTTGACATGCATATATTACAACGACAATAATATCAACCAAAACAAGTTTGGCACAAATGAAATAATAAACGAGAGAGATATAAACTCTTAAAGTTGGACTCACAACCTATTTTCACCGTAAATGGCTGGAGCAAAACATTCTCCGATTCAAAGTTCGAAAGCAAATTTACATAAACTACAGAGATCTAAAAGCCTTGAAATTTTTACATGAATAGAACTTAACAACTCTACTTTCAACCAAAAAAGAGAATGAACACAATTCGACAAGAAACGGAAGAGATATAAGGTCGCAAATTTGGACTCACAGCTAAATTTCACTGTAAACAGCTGGAGCAAAACATGCACCGATTCAAAGTTTGATAGTAATCGGATAAGGTAACCGCAAACACTCAAATAGCTCAAAAATTATAGTAAATAATCAAAAGCCAAGATTTATAGCATGGACAACATATTTGAGCTAGAAGTGTGAGGTTAACTCACCTTAACATTTTCAAAGTTTACTTGCATCAACACACAAACAATCACTGAAAAAACTGCCTTTTCTTCCTCAGTGCAGCAAGGGTTTTGCATATCAAAAATAAGAATTTTCCTACCATATTATTACCAAAGGTGTACTCATGAGTTGAAAACAACATATCCAAATCTAATATTTTTATGATTTTTATACAGTTAGTTACGAATTTTCTACTGACCTTCGTTTTCAGCCCAGAGATAACCTGGAAACCACTAGAGAAAAGAAGACCTTTGACCCATCAAAACTAAAAAAAGGCCACGAAATTTGGATAAGACGTGCATGAACATATCAGCAATAACATATCCGAATTTGAGAATTTTTGAGAATTCATTTGATTTGTTTTGATTTTCAGAACAATCAATATATTTTTGAGGAATCCAATTGGATCCCTCCAACCTATTTCCTGCATCCATAGATGTTATATAAAATAAAATACCAATTCTGCTTCGTGGTGGGATATCGCAGTAATATAGGATTATCCGCTATTATGTAGGGCGCATAGTGTCTCATTCGCTTCAGTTGGCAGGAATATACCCAAGTACTAATATATATACTAATATACATAATATAACATCCAATTGATAATAATTATTAAATTCATCCAATCAATGAAAAATTAATTTTTAACATTTTAAAATATAACCAGCAATCCAAAATGGATGAGATTTACTCACCCTGATTTTTATTTGCAATCCATTTCAATTTGAAACTAAATCGAATAGCGTTCGATTAAATTTAAAATCCCAACTGACTTCGAAAAATCCAAAACTAATTCCAGATTGTATAGAATCCAACTTGACTGATTTCATGATTTTTGGACCTCGTATGAATAAACTATATGATATATAAGACTTTGATTTTTGTTAAAATAATTCCTGAATTTTTAGTAATTAACGGTTAATTACCTCATTTAGCTAAATCACATATTAGCCGAGCCTAAACCTCCTTCCTCAATCAAAATCGCCACTCCCATTAACCATGCCTAAGTCCCTTTCACCATCGACGAACTCGTGCCTCCCTCCCCAGTTTCACCTTAATCCACACGTCCATCTCTTCCAGATTGCGACTGCCTCGCCTAAATCAAAATACACTATTACGGATCCAATGGAACTAGTTTCATTGAAATCCGAGACTGTGCCCTGGATTGTTATTTTAACGTTTCAAAAATTTGTGAAATCACTTGAAATTCTAGTTTTTAAAACTTACTAACTCAATTCTAGTTCAAATAGAATTTATATCAACATTAAAAATCGTTTCGAATTCTTATTCAACTCAAATTTCAATTATTCACCATTTCCCTATAACAATAAATCACTATATTTCAAATTTAAATTCTATCTATAAACCTCAACCAAAATCTTCATATTCAAAATCAATTTATATTCCAAATCAATATTTAAAATCATTTAAATATTCAAAATCAAATGTCAAAAAATCTGGGTCGTTACAACCTAGAAATAATTTAACTCGACTTCACTCACTAGTTTGGATTTTCTTTCATTTTCCAAAATTACATCACTTTTATTTTAAAATTTTAGAAATGCTTTTAAATTCACATAATACTATTAAAATAAACTTATATAAAAATACTTCTCATAACTCGATGTCTCAACCAGTCCATCCTTGTTCTTACAGAAATTCAGTCATACGTTGATCAGGCGTAGGACTGAAAATCTATAAGTACTTGGTAAGCCTGTTTCAACACCCAGTGAAAATACTTGGAAAATAATTTTATCGAAAATATAGAAAATAGTTATTTGAAAATAGAGGAAATATCTTGGTGAGAATGCTCTGGAAATCATCACCCCCATCCATGGTCGCAGTTACATCCTGGTTACGTTGCCATCGCAGCAATAGTCCATGTAACTGTAGGCACTTCGCGCCCCTCAATTACGCCATGGAACCTAAAACAAATCGCAGTTACATTCCAGGGTTACGTTGCCATCGCAGTAAAAGTCCATGTAACTGTAGGCATCATCGCCCTCAATTTTCGCTGTCAAAATGAAACTTCTCCACTCCTACATAGGTCACAGTCTTCCGATATAAAATCAAACGCAGACCGTTGGCTCTCAGCGGCACACACGACTTTCGCTATGTTACCAAAGGTCGTAGTCTACCGATATAAAATCAAACATAGACAGTTGGCTCTCAGCAGCACACACGACTTTCACTATGGTCTGTAGTAGATCGCAGTGACATCGAGTTACACCGTCCTTACAGCATAAACCAAATGCCTTTGTAGGCATCAGCGCCCCTCGACTTTCGCTACACACTACTCATAATCCTCATGAACTAGTTTTGCCCGGACTCCTCACAAGATCAACTTCAAAACCCCACTTAGGGTTCAAGGCAACACCACCCGGTGGCACTCCTAAGAAGTTCATTTCAAGGGAGCGCCTTTTTTCCCAGAGTCATTATTAAAACACTTTATATTATACATATAGTATCTTTCAAATCATACACCTAGTATGATCTTATACAAAACTCCTTTACACAAAATCGATTATCCGAAAATCGATAATTCTCAAACTAGGCTTTCCAAATTCCAATATTGATTTAACCCAATAATCAAAAACCTTTCCAAATCAAAAGGTTCCCAAAACCTTTTTCCAAAATCCTTATAAGATCCTTTATATATATACACGGATATATATAATTTTTAGAACTTTGGATCATTTCAAACTTGTATAAAATTCCTTTTGTACTTCAAACACTTTCAAAATCCTTTTCTTCCGTCAATAGATACAACAAGGGGAGATTTATCTTATATAACAAAGATATGTAACTTTGTTTATTCAAAATAAAATATTCAAATTTGATTACTCTTTCCAATATCAATTTCATTCAAAACTGTATGATGTACACTTATCATCCGTACGCTATACCAATCTGATCTCTCACTCGATCACACAATTTCACTTTCGAACTAGTATCGTCCACCCGACTTCCTAGTGCGGACTCGGATCTAGTTTCTTGATCAGAAACCGTCATTCTCCTTGCATAGCTATAACTATGATGGAGAATATCCAGGTTCGCCGTCGAAAATCGAGTGAAAAATCCAAACTCGGATCGATATAACTATCTCGAAATTCTGTGCTCAAATCTGGATCAAATGACTATGCAAATGGAATAATATATGTACATCCTACGTATTTAACTTCATTGATTATTAACTAAATCAATTTCTCTTTCTATTCACATTCCCTTTAATTTACGTTCACTTATTTACATTTGCTTTAATCCCCATTTGGATTATCACTTCAATTCTTATCTCAGTTGGGTATCTAATCAACAACGGTTTGAACTCCGACCAGTTTATATTTAGAAAATAGCTTGAAAATTTTAAAATAGATAAGTCGTTGAAAATAATAATTATTAGTTTGTAAAATAGCTGTAAAATAGTTAACTAATTGTAAAATAGTTAGAAAATAGTTGAATAGTTTCAAAAAATTTAGAAAATTACAAAATAGTTGTAAAATAGTAATTAATTTGTAAAATAGTTGAAAAAATAGTAATTAGTTTATAAACAGTTGAAAAATTGTTAATAGTTCCAAAAATAATCGTAGAACAAATATAAAATAATTTAGTTTTAAAAAGAAAGGTTGTATTTATTAAATAGCTTGGAAAAATAAGTTTATATTAAGACAACTTATTTATATCGAAAATAGTCCAGAGTCAAAACTGTCCACTTTCCTATCCATTCAATTTAAATTTCCACTTCCATTTAAATTGACTCAATTCCAATTTGAATAATCTTCAATTTCCAGTTTGAAATTGATTTAACCCCAATTCAAGTTGAATCAACCTTGATTTCTTTCCAAATTCAAATCAAATTCCATTTGATTTTAATCCTACTCACTTTAATTACAATTCCAAATTATTCCAATCAATTTGGACTAATATCAATTGAACTTACCTTAATTTCAAATCATTTCAATTCAATCCAATACAATTTTCCATTTAAAATTTTAAACTTATACATCTTCAATCTTAAATCCAATTAATTCGAATCAACTTCAAATTGAATGAATTCAATTCCAATTTCAAATTTAAACCATCTCGAATTATATAAATTCGAGTTAAAATTTTAAATGTTGACTTAATCCTTTTAAATCAAATCAACTTATCTCTTTATACCATTTAGTTCTGAATCCATTTCAAACTTATCTTCATTTAATTTTAATTTGGTTGTATTTCTATTACCACTTAATTTGATTCCAATTCAAGATTTCAATTTGGTTGTATTATATACTTCTTAATTTAATTCCAATAATTTAACAACCAATCACCTTAATATTTATTAGAAGGAAATATTGCTTTATATATCAAAATATATTTTTATATAAAATCATTTAAAATCTTTATATAAGAAAAAAACAAGTACGCTCTCTCACACACACACACACACACACACACACACACTCAACTCATCCTAGAGTACTACGGGCTCTATTTAAGGAGTAATCCCCACCAGAGCCAAGGTTCTCGCTCAACCTTTCAGCTTTGATACCAACTGTAACGACCCAGAATTTTCGATCTCGAAAATCCCAGATAGTTATGAAAAGAAGAAAGAGATAGAAGAAGAAGAAAAAGATCAGAAACACCAACATCTCACATTCGCAGCGGATAAAATATAATAACAAATAATATCAGTTATACAAAGGAATTTTGTATCTGTCATATACATTAATATTACATCAGAGTTACACATATATATAGCCACTGGATATACACAATCATCGTGTCTCCTATATGCATTAATATAATACAGCGGAAATACTCTATACGTTCTTACCATCCAGCTCGCCTCCTGAACTCCAGAACGTCCTTAGCTGAAAATGTGTAATACTCGGTCTGACCCGAGCATTACATTAAAGTAACACCCAAGTCAGGCTGGAAACCAGCGTGAGTAAACCCATCTAACATGGAATACAAAGCATACAACTTATATAAAACCCGGGGTACCTCATTTCAATTCACAAAGCCACAATTTATTATAGACATCGTTTATTCCACAAATCCATTTTCTAAGCACCAAGATTTAGATTTAAATAGTGCAATTTCTTTAAATCACTTCATTCCAGCCTATAGATTTCACGTATCAATCTATAAAAATTTGAAGTGATTTCCGGTATTTCCTAATACCCGACCCCGGTCTCTTCGAGTCTCATGTCATCCTAACCCAAGTTATCCAAATGAAATACCCAACATTTCATATCAGAGATATCAACTCACTCAAAGCATTCAATATCATTCAATCATCCATAAGCAAATCTCAATCGCTACCAAAATTAATTTAATTAACTCTAATTGAATTTCTAGCCTCAATCACTTGGATTCCTTCATTTAACATTAATTAATTGTAAATCAATTTATTTATCATCCCTTAATTATCCATCTTAATTAATCAGCCTGGATTAATTATTCTTCAATTACCTTCAAGTAATTATCTTTAATTAATTTCACAAATTATTTATTCTTAACTAAAATCAATAATTAATCTTTAATTACTTCACAAATTAATTAACTATAATTAATTACATTAACCCTTCATTACTTATTATTTAATTTCTCATAAATCACTTATTATTGATTAATTAATCTTAATTAATCAAGCTATAATTACGTCATTGATTATATAAATTAATGATTTTCCATCTACATTTCAATTTATCCTAGTCTAATTTAATTACATTAAATAATTAATTATTAATTAAACCACAAATATTAATCACTCTTGATTTATCTCATCCTGTAATTATCTCTTTTTTATTTACTTCATTAAATAAATTAATTTCTCGTTTTAAAATAGTAGTTTAAAAGAATTTAAAACCAAATTTATTTTTAAATTCAAATCAATTTCAAAAATGCACTTTAACATTCAGGTTGTTAAAATAATTAAATTTTAAAACTTATTTGTTTGAAAACCCAGATTTACTCTTGAATTCAAACTTGTTTTAAATCTCTACTTTATAACTTAACTTCGGTTTTTAAATATCACTTTCATTTCTTTCCACTTCATTTTTAATTTTTATTCTATAATTATTTCACTTTCAAAATTCACCCTTATATTTCTTTCAAAAATCCAATTTTTATATACTTCGATAACTTAGGGTACCGAAATATTCAAGCAAACCACAACATTCAATATTCCAATTACCAATAATATCCATCACAGAATATCAATCACTTCAATATATACTATATACTACTATATATAATATAGCACATCAAAATAAGCCAATCATTCAACCAATTATTTAAATTTAACCATTTAAATTTAAATAAAAATCCAGGAGAGTGAGATTAAACTCACGTTTGATTTTGCAATCCTAATCCGATCTCGATTTGTTTCCTTCAGATTTAAACCTTGTATAAACAGTTATACGATTTATTAATATTTTACATAATCGAACAATCAACTATCCCATTTAAGAATTTTTATTTAACAAAAAGTTAAATATAAATTAATTACTTCATGTGATAATTTAAATCGACCAATGATTTAATTAAATTATTAATAAATTTTATTTAAACCAATTTGTTCGAATTGAAGTCCACTTTAAAATTTTAAAGTGTTATTAAAATTCCCAGATTTACTTACTATCCGATATATATATAACTGATCCCAAAATAAAATTGTTTAAACCATTTGTTTATTTCACTATTTGAAATCAGCAATTCTAAACTTACTTTTTTTTATAAAATCAAAGCTTTAAAATCAATGTTAATATACCTTACAGAAAAATAAACCCAGACTCTGCTGATTTCCTCACCATCGCGAAGTCCAATTTACGCCGACCAACTCCAAACTCGAAGACGCCACCGCGACTTTGCCTCAGGCCTCCTCGCAACCTCCACAGTCCATGCTTGCGCTGCGCTCGAGCTCAAACCTCATGCCATCGCGGTTCGCGACCTATCAGAAGCCCTAGCGTGCGCATCGAGCCTCAAACTTACGTCATCGGCCACTCGCATCGTTAGCTCGACACTCCCCTCGGGACGTGGCCATTTGAAACTCCCACACGAGCGATCGGTTGAAGACAATTTCGTTTGAACGGTTTGGGATCAATTTCGAATCCCCCCCATATTTTCGCTCGAACTGGAAATAGGAAGAAAGGGGAGACGCGGTGTAAAAGAAACGTAGGCAGTAATTTCGATTTGAATCCCCTTTTACGATTCCGCCATTTTTTTGATTTTCTTGATTTCTTCTGCACGACATAGAGGAAGAATATGTAAAAGAGATGTCGTGATTTTTAATAAATGGATGCAGCGTGATCAGATGTAGGTTGGCTCAAGAAGGGTAGGTCGGCTGATATAGGGTTTGACCTTTTTTTTATTTTTTTAATTAAAATATCTCGTATTATATAGAAAAATCCCGACTCTGAATCAGACATGCCGCCAGGCGTTTATAAAGTTTTACCCGTATTTCGAACACAATGGAATGTGTTTCGGAACCTAATTCGGTCATATGTGGAAGATAGCTTTTGAATCGAGTTAAAAAATTAAATTTTCGATTCTAATTTCAACACCATCCTCATCCGTACGGACAAACGGTAACTCCAAACGCTATGAAAATTGAAATCAAATAATAACTAACTATTTCGGATCTAATGGAACTGGTTTTGTCGAATTCCGGGACTGTGCCTCGGAAGGTTATTTTTAAATATCGTTTTAAACGATATATTTTTAAAACTAAACAAATCACCTTTAAATTCAATTTTAACACTTCTACTATCTTCAGTATCATCATTATAAATTTTATAAGCCTTCAAATTACTTTTAATAGGCTTAAAACTCCAGATTCAACATTTTACCCAACTTCAAATTATTTAATTCAAAATTTTAATTATCAAATAGATGGTGATATTTGAATTCAAGCTAAAATTGACTTTTAAATATTTAAAATCAATTAAATATCTCAATTTAAATTGTTAGAAATTTCGGGTCGTCACATTCCTCCCTCTTAAAAGAATTTCGACCCCGAAATTGCTAGTTAAGAAGAATGTTCCAATACCCATTACTATTTTTTCCAAAACTAAACAGTTTTATCAACTTGCTGTAACATATCTTTTTATAAAAGACCTATTATCATTCTTACTAACTTCCCAAACTCTCCCACAGTTTTCAAACAATACCTTTTTGCTCAATCATTCAAATTTCATTTTAAAACCAAATTTTGAATTATCAAAATTTTATCAAAATTTTCTAACTCTCTAAATTTCCGAAAATTTTTACCAGCTTCTCCTTTGCGCGGCTAGCTCAGTACAACTACAAAATGCCTTTACGGGCTTCCAAATTCCAAAAGAAAACAAAACGCCAAGTGGCTAGATCAAAAACCCAATCAAATTTCATATAAAAATTTTAAACACATACCTTTGCCGAGCAATTCAAATTTATCTTCTGAAATCAAAACCAATTTTCCTTTCCCTTTATAATACCTGCATATCTTGCTTAGCCATAATATCCAATCGTAACTTTTCAAATCATTTTATACATTTCCTTACATAGGTTTCATAACTACTTCTATTCAAATTAGTTTTGCCATTTCCATATGAATTCAATTTTTCTTCAATTCTAAATATTGAATTTTATCTTCCAATTATAACTGATTCATATCATTATCTTAAATCAGTTTCATTCACTAATTTATTTCAATTTCCAATTTGAAATCGTTTGTCGCTAACAAAATTTTCTCAAAAATTTTCTAACTCCCAAAATTTTCGAAATTTTTTGGCAGAGTCTCCTTTGTATGGAGGAGCTTTTGCAATTTGACAAGAGATATAAATATATATACATCAATCCACACGGTCGAAAAAACAAAAACAATTCATATTTCCTATTTTTATTGCGTAGGCGTACCTTTATTTAGCATTTTAAGCAAGTGGCTTATTATTTTTGCAATTAGCGCAACCAAATCCAGCCAAACGGCCTTCAAGTTCCTATACTTACTCAATTTAAATATGTAAGTGCCATATATAGAAAATCTATTGGCATTTCACTTACTTTCAATAGCTAAACACACGCATTTCATAAGCAACAAGCACCAAACGCTTTCCATAAGTGATTTATATGATTTAAAGCTAATTCAATTGCTTTCAACCAATTTACATACCATTTCGTTCAATTTTATTGGTTTACAACTCAATTGCTTGCATTCAATTTATTTTAACCCAACAGCTCATATTCACTTCAAATGATTCAAAAATCAATTTTATTTGCTTCTATTAATTCATAGAATTTCTGTATCTTCGTTTACGTCAAACAACTATTTTTATGCAAATTCGGCGATATTCGCTTAATAGAGTATCCATTTTAGTTTATAACTACTTCAAATTAATTTCAACTCATTCTATATTTAATTCCATTTCATTTCTTATTTATTCAACAACCATACATTTGCATTTCATTTCATCTCTGCATTGTTTTCATTTTAAAACTATTTCATTAAGCTTGACACATTCGATGCTTATATTAATATACATTCTCCAAATAAATTTAACCCAAACTTTTATTTAATGGTCTTCCATTCTGATAATCCAATTCCAATTAAAACTTTGATTTATTTTTATTCAATCGGACTTTATCCATTTATTATTTAATTCAATTAACCCATTTATTAACCCCATTTTAAATTTTAATTCACCTACTTAATTCATTTTCGAATTTATTTTATTAATACAAAGCCATTCTCAATTTATTTCTACTTACCTCGGTTTTGTTTGCAATCCAAACCATGTCTATTATAATTCAGTTTCATTTTATATTGACAACATCTCTACTTACTTTAATTCATCATCAAATCCAAGTCGAATTCTATTTATAATTCGAGTTCATTTCCAAACTCCATTATCAACTTACAATCCATTTATTTAACCGAGTTAAATTTTATTAATATACTCAATCGAATAATTATTTAGCTAATTAGCTTACTTCTAACTTTTAAATCAATATTAGATTTTATTACAAAAAATCACTTTATTAAATTTTCCTGAGTTCAAATTTTCTTTTATATACTACTAGTTTGGATTTTATTTCATTTTCCAAAATACCATCACTTTTATTTTAAAATTTTAGTAATGCTTTTAAATTCACATAATACTATTAAAATAACCTTTTATAAAAATACTTCTCTTAACTCGATGTCTCAACCAGTCCATTCTTGTTCTTACAGAAATTCAGTCATACGTTGATCAGGCGTAGGACTGAAAATCTATAAGTACTTGGTAAGCCTGTTTCAACACCCAGTGAAAATACTTGGAAAATAATCTTATTGAAAATATAGAAAACTTTTTTTTGAAAATAGAGGAAATATCTTGGTGAGAATGCTCTAGAAATCACCACCCCCATCCATGGTCGCAGTTACATCCTGGGTTACGCTGCCATCGCAGAAAAAGTCCATGTAACTGTAGGCACTCCGCGCCCCTCGATTACCGCATGGAACCCATAACAAATCGCAGTTACATTCCAGGGTTACGTTGCCATCGCAGCAAAAGTCCATGTAACAATAGACATCAACACCCTTGATTTTCGCTGTCAAAATGAAACTTCTCTACTCTTACATAGGTCGCAGTCTTCCGATGTAAAATCAAACGCAGAATGTTGGCTCTCAGTGGCATACACGACTTTCGCTATGTTACCATAGGTCGCAGTCTATCGACATAAAATCAAACGTAGACCGTTGGCTCTCAGCAGCACACACGACTTTCGCTATGGTCTGTAGTAGATCGCAGTGACATCGAGTTACACTGTCCTCACAGCATAACCCAAATGCCTCTGTAGGCATCAGCGCCCCTCGACTTTCACTACACACTACTCATAATCCTCAAGGACTAGTTTTGTCCGGACTCCTCACAGGATCAACTTTAGAACCCCTCTTAGGGTTCAAGGCAGCACCACCCGGTGGCACTCCTGAGAAGTTCATTTCAAGGGAGCGCCTTTTTTCCCAGAGCCATCATCAAAACACTTTATACTCTACATATAGTATCTTTCAAATCATACACCTAGTATGATCTCATACAAAGCTCCTTTACACAAAATCGATTATTCGAAAAACGATAATTCTCAAACTAGGCTTTCCAAATTCCAATATTGATTTTACCCAAAAATCAAAAACCTTTCCAAATCAAAAGGTTACCAAAACCTTTTTCCAGAATCCTCATAAGATCCTTTATATATACAGATATATATAAATTTTAAAACTTTGGATCATTTCAAACTTGTATAAAATTTCTTTTGTACTTCAAACACTTTCAAAATCCTTTTCTTCCGTCAATAGATACAACAAGGGGAGATTTATCTTGCATAAAAAAATATAACTTTGTTTATTCAAAATCAAATATTCAAATTTGATTACTCTTTACAATATCAATTTCATTCAAAACTGTACGATGTACACTTATCATCCGTACGCTATACCAATCTGATCGCTCACTCGATCAATCAATTTCACTTCCAAACTAGTATCGTCCACCCGACTTCCTAGTGCGGACTCGGATCTGGTTTCTTGATCAGAAACCGTCATTCTCCTTGCATAGCTATAACTATGATGGAGAATATCCAGAACCAATCAACAATCCATATCCAGGTTCGTCGTCGAAAATCGAGTGAAATATCCCAACTCGGATCAATATAACAATCTCGAAATTATGTGCTCGAATCTGGATCAAATCACTATGCGAATAGAATAATATACGTACATCCTACGTATTTAACTTCATTGATTATTAACTAAATCAAATTCTCTTTCTATTCACATTCCCTTTAATTTTCATTCACCTATTTACAATTGCCTTAATCCCCATTTGGATTATCACTTCAATTCTTATCTCAGTTGGGTATCTAATCAATAACGGTTTGAACTCCGACCAGTTTATATTTAGAAAATAGCTTGAAAATTTTAAAATAGAAAAGTCGCTGAAAATAATAATTATTAGTTTGTAAAATAGCTGTAAAATAGTTAACTAATTGTAAAATAGTTAAAAAATACTTGAACAGTTTCAAAAATTTTAGAAAATTACAAAATAGTTGTAAAATAGTAATTAATTTGTAAAATAGTTGAAAATAGTAATAGTTTATAAACAGTTGAAAAATTGTTAATAGTTCCAAAAATAATCGTAAAACAAATATAAAATAATTTGGTTTTAAAAATAAAGGTTGTATTTATTAAATAGCTTGGAAAAATAAGTTTATATTAAGACAATTTATTTATATTGAAAATAGTCCAGAGTCAAAACTGTTCACTTCCCTATCCATTCAATTTAAATTTCCACTTCCATTTAAATTTACTCAATTCCGATTTGAGTAATCTTCAATTTCCAGTTTGAAATTGATTTAACCCCAATTCAAGTTGAATCAATCTTGATTTCTTTCCAAAATCAAATCAAATTCCATTTGATTTTATTCCTACTCACTTTAATTATAATTCCAAATTATTCCAATCAATTTGGGCAAATATCAATTGAACTTACCTTAATTTCAAATCATTTCAATCCAATACAATTTTCCATTTAAAATTTTAAACTTATACATCTTCAATCTTAAATCCAATTAATTCGAATCAACTTCAAATTGAATGAATTCAATTCCAATTTCAAATTTAAACCATCTCGAATTATATAAATTCGAGTTAAAATTTTAAATGTTGACTTAATCCTTTTAAATCAAATCAACTTATCTCTTTATACCATTTAATTCTGAATCCATTTCAAACTTATCTTCATTTAATTTTAATTTGGTTGTATTTCTATTACCACTTAATTTAATTCCAATTCAAGATTTCAATTTGGTTGTATTATATTACTACTTAATTTAATTCCAATAATTTAACAACCAATCACCTTAATATTTATTAGAAGGAAATATTGCTTTATATATCAAAATTTTTTTTTATATAAAATCATTTAAAATCTTTATATAATAAAATAACAAGTTCGCTCTCATACACACACACACACACACACACACACTCAACTCATCCTAGAGTACTACGGGCTCTATTTAAGGAGTAATCCCCACCAGAGCCAAGGTTCTCGCTTAACCTTTCAGCTCTGATACCAACTGTAACGACCCAAAATTTTTGATCTCGAAAATCCCAATAGTTATGAAAATAAGAAAGAGGTAGAAGAAGAAGAAGAAAAAGATCGGAAACACCAACACCTCACATTCGCAGCGGATAAAATATAATAACAAATAATATCAGTTATACAAAGGAATTTTGTATCTGTCATATACATTAATATTACATCAGAGTTACACATATATATAGACACTGGATATACACAATCATCGTGTCTCCTATATACAATAATATAATACAGCGGAAATATTCTATACGTTCTTGCCATCCAGCTCACCTCCTGAACTCCAAAACGTCCTTACTTGAAAATCTGTAATACTCGGTCTGACCGGAGCATTACATCAAAGTAACACCCGGGTCAGGCTGGAAACTAGCGTTAGTAAACCCATCTAAAATGGGACACAAAGCATACAACTTATATAAAACCTGGGGTAACTCGTTCCAATTCACAAAGCCACAATTTATTGTAGACATCACTTATTCCACACATCCATTTTCTAAGTACCAAGATTTAGATTTAAATAGTCCAATTTCTTTAAATCACTTCATTGCAGCATATAGATTTCACATATCAATCTATAAAAATTCAAAGTGGTTTCGGGTATTTCCTAATACCCGACCCCGGTCTCTTCGAGTCTCATGTCATCCTAACCCAAGTTATCCAAATGAAATACCCAACATTTCATATGAGAGATATCAACTCATTCAAAGCATTCAATACCATTCAATCATCCACAAGCAAAGCTTGATCGCTACCAAAATTAATTTAATTAACTCTAATTGAATTTCTAGCCTCATTCACTTGGATTCCTTCATTTAACATTAATTATTGTAAATCAATTTATTTATCATCCATTAATTATCCATCTTAATTAATCACCCTAGATTAATTATTCTTCCATTACCTTCAAGAAATTATCTTTAATTAATTTCATAAATTAATTATTATTAACTAAAATCAATAATTAATCTTTAATTTACTTCACAAATTAATTAACTATAATTAATTACATTAACCCTTCATTACTTATTATTTAATTTCTCATAAATCACTTATTATTGATTAACTAATCTTAATTAATCAAGCTATAATTACGTCATTGATTATATAAATTAATGATTTTCCATTTACATTTCAATTAATCCTAGTATAATTTAATTACATTAAATAATTAATTATTAATTAAACCACAAATATTAAACACTCTTGATTTATCTCATCCTGTAATTATCTACCTTTTTATTTACTTCATTAAATAAATTAATTCCTCGTTTTAAAATAGTAGTTTAAAAGAATTTAAAACCAAATTCATTTTTAAATTCAAATCAATTTTAAAAATGCACTATAACATTCAAGTTGTTAAAATAATTAAATTATAAAACTTATTTGTTTGAAAACCCAGATTCACTCTTGAATTCCAGATTTAACTCCGATTTAAAACTTGTTTTAAATCTCTACCTTACAACTTAACTTCAGTTTTTAAATATCACTTTCATTTCTTTCCAATTCACTTTTAATTTTTATTCTATAATTATTTCACTTTCAAAATTCACCCTTATATTTGTTTCAAAAATCCAATTTTTATATATTTCGATAACCCACGGTACCGAAATATTTAAGCAAACCACAACATTCAATATTCCTATACCAATAATATCCATTGCAGAATATCAATCACTTCAATATATACTATATACTACTATATATAATATAGCACATCAAAACAAGCCAATCATTCAATGAATTATTTAAATTTAACCATTTAAATTTAAAGGAAAATCCAGGAGAGTGAGATTAACTCACCTTTGATTTTGCGATCCAAATCTGATCTAGATTTGTTTGCATCAGATTTAAACCTTGTATAAACAGTTATATGATTTATTAATATTTTACATAATCGAACAATCAACCATCCCTTTTAACAATTTTTATTTAACTAAAAATTAAATCTAAATTAATTACTTCATGTGATAATTTAAATCGACCAATGATTTAATTAAATTATTAATAAATTTTATTTAAACCAATCTGTTCAAATTGAAGTCCACTTTAAAATTTTAAAGTGTTATTAAAATTCCCAAATTTACTTACTATCCGATATATATATATATATATATATATATATATATATATATATATATATATATATAACTGATCCCAAAATAAAATTGTTTAAACCGTTTGTTTATTTCACTATATGAAATCAGCAATTCTAAACTTACTTTTTTTATAAAATTAAAGCTTTAAAATCATTGTTAATATACCTTATAGAAAAATGAACCCAGACTCTGCTGATCTCCTCACCATCTCGAAGTCCAATTGACGCCGACCAACTCCAAATTCGAAGACACCACCGTGACTTCGCCTCAGGCCTCCTCGCGACCTCCACAGTCCATGCTTGCGCTGCGCTCGAGTTCGACCCTCGTGCCATCGTGGTTCGCGGCCTGCCAGAAGCCCTAGCGTGCGCATCCAGCCTCGAACTCACGTCATCGGCCACTCGCATCGTTAGCTCGACACTCGCCTCAGGACCTGGCCATTCGAAACTCCCACGCGAGCGATCGATTGAAGAAGATTTCGTTTGAACAAATTTGGGTTCAATTTCGAATCCCCCCCATATTTTCGCTTGAACTGGAAAGAGGAAGAAAGGGGAGATGCGGTGTAAAGAAACGAAGGTAGTAATTTCGATTTGAATCCCCTTTTACGGTTCCGCCATTTTTTTCGATTTGTTTAATTTCTTCTGCACGACATAGAGGAAGAATATATAAAGAGATGTCGTGATTTTTAACGAAGGGAAGCGGCGCGATCAGATGTAGGTTGGCTCAAGAAGGGTAGGTCGGCTAGTATAGGGTTTGACCTTTTTTAATTAAAATATTTCGTATTATACAGGGAAATCCCGAACTCCGAATCAGACATGCCGCCAGGCATTTACAAAGTTTTACCCGCATTCCGAACAAAATGGAACGTGTTTTGGAACCTAATCCGGTCATATGTGGAAGATAGCTTTTGAATCAAGCTAAAATATTAAATTTTCGATTTTAATTTCAACACGTTCCTCACCCGTATGGACAAACGGTAACTCCAAACGCTACGAAAATTGAAATCCGATAATAACTAACTATTTCGGATCCAATGGAGCTTGTTTCATCGAATTTCGAGACTGTGCCTCGGAATGCTATTTTAAATATCGTTTTAAATGATATATTTTTAAAACTAAACAAATCACCTTTAAATTCATTTTTAACACTTCTACTATCTACAGTATCATCATCATAAATTTTATAAGCCTTCAAATTATTTTTAATAGGCTTAAAACTCTAGATTCAACATTTTACCCAACTTCAAATTATTTAATTCAAAATTTTGATTATCAAATAGATGGTGATATTTGAATTCAAGCTAAAATTAACTTTTAAATATTTAAAATCAATTAAATATCCCAATTTAAATTGTTTGAAATTCCGGGTCGTCACAAGCTTAATTAGTTAACTCAAACATGTCAAATTTAGACTGCGTAGACTATTTGGCTCTGATATAATTATTTAAAATAAGCCACCTCGCAGTAGAAGTTATGAATGCATTTTAAAATAATTCCTTTACTTGATCTATATTGAGCCTACGAAGTCTAATTTATTTAGAAAATTTCAAAAGTTTATTTATATAAATTTCTCATGTTATATTTAAATTTATAAGTTATATACAGTTTTACTTAATTAATATATTACATGTAAATGTATACATATGTATCATATACATATATGTATATGTATGCATATGTAACAAGATAATCTGAGCAAGGAACATGCCTGTGTATAGATATCGGGATTTACATTATAACGAACACTTTAGCTCATTTGAGATTTATGGTGCGTTGTGCAAATATATATATATATTGAACTAATTATTTATATAAATATTATAATCTACGTACATGTATGTACATAAGTATATATTAATTTTATTTAAATGATTTTATAAAATGAAAATTCTTAAATAAATATGTATATAATACATATGCAAAAACCATTTAAAGTGTATATATATATATATTTAAATAATATATAAACATACACAATAAAAAAAATTAATAGTTACATAATATATAATTTTTTTTATTATGAACTAACGTATATATATATTAATGACAAAATAATATTTTTTTAATATATATGTATATATTCATTAGCATAATTATAATATCTATATTATTAATTGACAAAATAAATAATTATTTTTAAATAGTTCTAGATTATATGCATAGTGTAATAAAATTTTATTATATTAGAATGAATATAAATTAATTTATTAGTCAAAAATTATTAAAATATTAGTAAAAAATATTTTTGAAACATTTTATTCAATTTAAAATTTCTAGAAAATCTAATTTGATATTTTGATGTATGAAAAAAATTCATAATTGCTTTAGTCGAAGTATTTTTTAGTTAAATATTATCTGCTTCTATACCGTAATAATTTAAAAAATAGAAATAATGTTTTTTATATCTTAATGTTTATTCGAGAGCTTATTTCATGATAAAATAATTTTATAAAATTCAACAGTTAATTTCCAAAACATAATTTATTTTATATGAACTATTTAGATAGCATATTAATTTGAATAATTGTTGACAAGAAAATATGTCAACACCCCAAAGTAGAATTTTGGACATAGATGTTCCAATTAAACCACCTTTCGACTAAATAAGAATAGTTTGCACCTTTCTATTTCATTTGGTCTATCTTCCAAATGGGTTGTAATGGTTGGAATTTCTTAATTGTGACATTTTGACTTGGTCAAAACGCTTAAATCCTTTCTCAACACCTTTTGAGGTTGGCGAACTGATTTAGAGTCTTATCGAAACCTCCCTTTTGGAATGTCTATGGTAACTCAAAGTTTAACTCTAGTGTTTAAGGGTGTGGGCTGAATGGATGGGTTTCAACTTTGTCGAAAGCTTACTTCTCTTATGACTTTGGCTTGGGTCGTTAAGCCTAGGGATTTTGACCAAGTTATGGTTTCGGCTCTGCAAAGATAAGCTTTTGGAGATTTATGTTTTGAAGCTAGAACTTATGTGTTTTGGGCGAAATAATGGGTTTTGATTCAGTCCAAGGGTATCTTTTCAAAGAAGTCATCATAGCCATAATGTAATCAAATCCAGTAGAAATCTTTGAACAGTAGCACAATCAAAAATATAAGAATCTCTTTTCTTTAACTAATGATGTACAAAATGGTCAATTTTCCCCATTTGATTCCAAACTATATTTACAAATTTATAATTGTAAGAAAGTATAAAGTAGAGTGAATGTAATTCGAATCCCCTAATCCATGACCCTGGGGTCTTATTTATACATGTGGGTGGCACCTTTCGACTCAGAGCTTTCAACCTAGTTGAAAGGTGGCTTTATATACCTAACGTCTCTTTTGACACATGTGCATCCCTCTGTAATGCTTTAGATTGAGTTTGAATGCTTCCGTCTTCGTCGAAAGGGGTAGACACCCTCTTTCAGTTGTATTGCTTTATTGTTGCAAGTGTGTAGGAATAAGAGCTTTCGACTATGTCGATAGGTTGTTCTCTAGAGTTTTGAAGGTGTTTATGGTTTCGACGCAGTAGGTAGCTTCCGAATGCATGCTTGCGACTTGACACTGAACCTTCCCTAGATGTTAAAGGCTTCGACCAGTTCGAAAGGCTTGATTATGCTTTTGAAAGGTTTGTTCTGATCAAGGCATTTTTATGAGTAATTTGAATGAAGGCAAAACCTTTCGTTCCTAAAGGCCTGGCGTGCATGTTGCCTTCGAAAGGAACTCCTCCTCCCATTCAAAACATCTTCATGTTGGCGAAAGCATTTGTTTTGAAAAGTAGACGTTGATGCGAAAGGGAGCTTTTGACCACATTGACCCCTTCGAAAGCTTGTTACATATCTGGCTTTTGGCTGTGGCATCCTTTCAACTCCTTCGAAAGGTTTTGTTGGTGCCTTCATCTCTTGTTCCATTTTAGTTTTAACTTTTTTTGTCATGACAAGGTTGAAGTAGGAATTTGTGTAACGTTTGCCCCCCCTCCCCCCCCCCCCGAATGGATGCTCTTGACTTTCCAAGTCAACTCTTTCAAAACCTATTACACTTCCCTCCTTTTCATATTCATCTGCAAATCCTGGCAATTCAATTAAATTCAATCATACGGTTTGCCAACCATGCTGACTTTTCTTATAAAGAAAGTTCTCTTCTTCCCTTCTTTCACTTATCTAAAATTAAAAGAAATTTATAGCAAGAATCCATGTTTTCAAATTCTCAGATAATTCCTATTTCCAATAATAGAAACTCAAATCCAAAGTAAGTTTTAGTTATCCTGCTTTCCGAATCTACTTTTCATGATGGATTTCGATTTGTAAATCCAGCGTGTTTGGAATATCCGAACTACTGCTTTGATGTAATAAAAATCATCTTGGTTTCTATTTACTTGAAAGCATCCTATAATTTATGTTCATGATTTTTTTGATCTATTTCTTGTTAATCTTCATTCTAAGCTTATCTGATTTGGATTTTATTATCATTATCATTTTTAAAGAGTTTGGATTTTTATCTCAAATACTCTACAATATTGAATGGTAAATTCGCGCTTAAATCCATCTTGTTATTGATTTTTGATTGATTTTTTTGAATCTGGATTGAAAACTGAATTTGAGGAAGAAGGAGATATCCAGCTACTTCATAGAGAAGTTTTGAGCTGTACAAATCAGAATTTAGCACTACAACTTTACATTACTACCCCTTTAAAAGGGATTAAGGCGGTAACTTTTGTTTTGCTTTTTCAACCTCTTTCGATGGGATAGAAAGGTAGTTTAATCCCTCATTCAATTGACTTCGTCAAAAGGTTGTGTAGTCAATAGTAAGTGGACCTCTTCGGAAGCAGAATTGTACTTTAGCGTATCCTGATACCTTTCGAAGAAGTTGGATAATTTGTCTTACTTAGTAATTATCTAATACATACTTTTGGAAGCATAGTCTTTGTTTTATAGGTTTCGAAACCTTTAGAACATACTTACTTTCAACCTATTTTCGGAAACATGTGAAGTTAGAGATACATCTATTTTATAAATTGGATTGAAGAAAGCATACTTTGTATAAGTTGTAAATCAAATCAAATGTTTTGACTTAGTCGAAACCTACTATATTAATTCGATTTTATTATTGGTATGCTTTCAAAACCATACACTCTTTTCGACTCTGTCGAAATTGTTTGTAACTAAATGAGATTGAATCATCATTTTTACCAACATCGTCAAAATGTCCCAAGTCTTTTATTGTTATCAATATGATTTAAACTCAACGCCTTTCGACTTAATTGGCATAAAAAGTTTCGACAGCATTCGTATTCCCTCGGGAAAATTAAGTTCATGGCTTTCGACATCGTCGAAAGGTTCTTTTTCCTTGTTTATTGAATGTTGGTAGCATATATTTTATTAAAATTTGTCATGTAGGTTTTAACTTCTTCTTTCAATGACAAAATTTTCCTTGAGCTTTCGATATTGTTGAAGGGAACTTGTTGTGAGTCAATTTTTATTTTCCCTTTTGACTCTGTTGAAAGCTCAATAAATTTCATTTTTCTAACTTTAAAATTCTTTAAAGAATATGTAATTTCATGTTTTTGGTCGATGTTATAATTTTTGTAATAGGGTTCCAATATCTTTGAGAGAATGTTAATTTCATAACAAACTATAATTTCTAAATAAAATGATTTCACCTGGCAGAATCTTGGGTTAACTCAAGAAAATTGAAGACACCTCCAAACATTCCTTAATATCCACCTAAGATGAGGTGGATGTGATTCTTAACGACTTTGGCATTACCAGGGTGGAAGCCATTCCCCTTTTGACAACGATACCATTCGCAGGCCTCCTGAAGGGTATTTGGCCGATACAGAAGTCCATATTTGGCATAGAGAATTCCTTCCCTTCCTGGACTTCTTATCCAAGTACCTGACCTATCTAGGTATTGCCCCTATACAACTATCACCCAATGTGTAAACCTATCTTCTATCTTTGGAGCT
Source organism: Allium cepa (assembly GCA_030765085.1). Classification (NCBI taxonomy): domain Eukaryota; kingdom Viridiplantae; phylum Streptophyta; class Magnoliopsida; order Asparagales; family Amaryllidaceae; genus Allium; species Allium cepa. The sequence continues at coordinate 477,633,739 of CM060931.1, forward strand.
CTTGGCATTAGAATCCTGCATTCCCTCTCTTAATGCTGAAGTGTTGAATTACCTTGTTCGATTGGTTAAGCTTAAAAACTTGAACAACCAAATCTTCAGAGCCAATCCCCCAAAAAGTTAATAGCTAAGGAGTTGAACGAATTCAGGCACTGGGAAACACAATTCTTCTTTGTTAAGTGCTTTCCCAACATTAGTGGGGTTTTCTCTTCTCCCCATAAGTTGACTTGGACTTTGTTTTTCCATTTAATTATTTTCTTTACTAATCTATGCTTCTTCGTCAGGTGCTTCTGTTAAGTACTAAATGAAGAAAAAAGGGAAATAGTAAAGTCACTGATCGCCACTTCAAGCAGGATTGGAAACAGACTAGCTCTGTTGAACCCCCTTTAATTTACAAAAGCATTCCCTTTTGCCAGATAGTCAAAGGGTACGTGGCTAACCTTCACTCATCCAACATACATCTCAAAGCAAGCGCTTCCTTTCTTTGGGTGATTCAAAGAGCTTCTTCTCGATGTCTCCAATTTATCCCGATCACTTTGGTAGGCTTAAATGTAGTACTTGTAGTTTATCGCTGCATTACTTCGCAAATTACTTTACTGACTTATATTTTGTTTGAATTTTCTACAGCTGCTCCTTAGCTTGAACAAACTACAAGTGATATGTCTATCCCTACTTCTACTTCTCGTGTGTCGTCTTTGTCTCAGGCCATTGCTAGGTTGAAGATGGCTGGGAAATGGAAAATGGAAAAATTTGTCGTGGCGGATCCATCCTCCAAGAAAGTTCAAGATTATAGAAGTTCCTAGTTCTCCGCCACAAGCAGAGGAGGAATTTGTAGACATTGATAAATCCTTGGAGAATCCAACTATCGAAGTTCCTCTTGATCAATCTAAGAAGACTCCTTCAAAGTTTGATCACCTCTCTCCATTCTCATCTCATGCTCCCCTAGAGTGATTGAGTAGATGTAGAAGGATTTGGGGACTTCGTCCCCTTCCCAAGGGTTGATTACCTCTAGACCATCATCTCCTATGCCCTCAAGTGATTTTGAAAAGATAGCCCAATCTATCTTGAATTCTTCATCTTTCGCTTCTATTTGCCCGCCTTCCTCTATATCGATCCAGTGGGTCATTACTGGTCCTTATAGAACAACAATTCTTGGTACATTTCACTTCAATTAGCTTTATCGCTAATGTATTTCCTTAGATTTTTGACTTATGTTGTACGTTTTCTTCCAAATTTCTAACATATACCTTCATTGCATGAAAGCACGTCAAAATCCTTCGTTGTATCGTCTAGGTTCCAAGGAGAAATTTCATACTTAAAGAGTCAAGTTTTCTCCCTATCCGAGGAGAAAAATAAGGCTATGATAGAGTAAGAGCGACCGAGGGCTTCTCAAGAGAGAAAAAGAGGAGCCTGCTTACATTAATGTAAAAGAATCAAGAGAGAAAGTGAAGGTTTCTCAAGCGTCAATTCCCTCTCTCAGGTATGGGATTCTTTGTTTAAATAGCTTTCACTTCCAAGATAGTAATAATTTAAATCCTTTATTTTTGATAAGGAGGAAACTTGTTCATCCCTATAAAACCAAGCTTGAAATAAAACAAGCTTATTATAGACATCCAACCATAGATTTTTCATATTTGGGTGATTTTAGCGGGTGTCTACTTAGGCGTTTACACAAGATATATTTGGATGAATTTAGATCTGGTCCACATCAAAGAGCCTGTTGGAACTTACTACGAGTCAATTCAAGATTTGCCTTCTAAAAAACTTAAATATTATAAGGAAAATTTTATTTCTGTATTCAAAAAGTTAATTTTATATGAACTAGATGAACACTCATAATTATGTAGTAATATTGGTTTGTTAATTTTTTCTCTGGTTTCCTTTTATACTTAGTTGTATTTTATTACATTATCACATAATTAATGTCCCCAAGGCAATCTTGTTTCTAAAGATTATTTAAGAAAGTATTTTAAACTAAGAAGAGATTATCTAGAAAAAGCTTCACTTTTGAAATCTTCAAAATTAGCTAGATATTGCTTTCTAAGAGATTTGCAAAGACTTTACACGGAACATCCTCGTCTTTATGTCGATTTTCTTGGCAAAGAAAAAGAAAAGTTTCTTAAGGAAATTCGGATATATCATACCTAATTGATATGTGGTCGTGATATTCCTTCTACCGGGGAGTGGGACTATAGCAAATATTCCCTAGTTATAACCACGGAAGGATTTAATGCTCCTTTTAGCTCAATAGCTATTCTTTTAGCTAATTCTTTGAGTAAAGTGAGAAACAGAGTTTCCCAACTTTAAGTGTGAAACAATTGTCCAATTGTACTTTTTTTATTTCTACTTAAGTTGTAATCTTTTAATAAAGGAGATTGACTATTCGAGTCTTGACTTTGTTTTCTTCTTGTTTGTTCAAATAGGAGTTGCGGTAATCTACAATGCCACTCTCGTTAGATTCAACACCTTGCTTTATCAATATTAGAGATAGGTTGTTAGCAGATATTGAAATGAGAAAGCTCATTAACGATCTTTTGTCTACTTGCTTTCAAAATAATGCCGAAGCTCTAGAATGGCACATAAGATATTTTCTTCAAAAGACAATCGTTAGAAATCTCAATGATCATATCGCTAATCTTGAATGGACATTAAGAGTAAGAGCAAAATAATTTCTTGAAGCGCCAAATTAAATCAAATCCTTCAATTGGTTTTGACCACAAGATATCCGAACTTCTCCGGCAAATAAGTGATTTGGAGATTAAGTTAAAAGATAGTCAAGCTTAGTATGAACCGCTAGAATTCATTATGAGGAATAACATTTCAAACATTAATTTACCAGCTTCTCCCATTACTTCATCTGCCACAAAATCAACAAGGTCTACTTCCCTTACCATCCAAAAGTTTCCTACTACGACTAATCCTCCTCCTAGCTTAAGTGAGAAAGTAGTAGGAGAATGGTGCAGGAAAATCAAATTTGAGATGATGAAATATTTTGGCGAACAATAGAAAATGAGGTTCTCGCAGCGCATAAATGAGTATGCAACCAAGATTCGAAAACTTGAACGTGAAAAGTATCTTCTTCATAAGTGTATTGCTGATTTAGAAAGGGAAAATAAAACTCTCAATGGTGCAAATAAAGCCTGTAATCATGCTTTAAAGACCCACATCAAATCTATTGACGACACCGATAAGATAAGGATGAAAGAGAAGAAGCTTAAGAAAGTTCTTTATGTTGCAAGTTGTCACATCATTGATCCTTTAATTGCTAAAAATATAAAAGTTGTTCAAGATTTGTGAAAAATGTATTTGTACCATATACTTGTAAATAATTTCATAAATTATGTAAATTATATCACCAGGTCTGTAGTCCTTTCTTATAATATGAATCTGCTTTCTGATAGATTAGTCTTTGGATTTTTGTATTTGCTGATCCATTCAGTCTTCTTTTCTGATCTTATTTCCCTAAAAAGTATGAAGTAAATAATATTCTTTATCGTTAATTTAAAATATGTATAGAAATTTATCTATATTATTAGCGGAGGTAAACAGATCATTTTGTAATCATATGATAATATGTGAAAGATAATTGCATAATTGAAAACGGTTAAATGTCTTGAAATCCATCTTTGGTAATGGTGATAGAGAAACAAGAATTCAACTTTAATTATATTGGTGGAATACCAGAAATACAATGGTAGAAAACCATAAATTCAGTTTAGGATTTAATTATAATTGTTTAGAAACTAATTTTCTAGAGATAGCTAATAAAAAGTCAATAATGATCACGTAAGAAGTCCAGAAATCATTGTCTAAAATTTTGTAGTAGAAGTCCAATGACCCAGATTCAGGTATTAGCGGTCGATAACCGGAAGTCCTTAATAATCTTCTTAATAGAAATCTTAAACCCAGATTCGGGCATTAATGATTGAAGTCTAGTAATCAATAATAATAATCTCGAAACCTAGATTCGGGTATTAATAAGTATTCTTGAACTTAATAATGAAAAACCCAAAGCCTAGATTCAAGTATTAATGAGTGAAATTCAAAATTTCTTCTTTAATTAGTTGGAGACCGTAGATTCTTATTTAAGCCTTCCGTTCTGTACCACACCTAGGGTTTTGGCTCATTTAACATGTGTTACCATTTAGGCTTTGCATTTAGTTGTTGTTTGATTTTCCTTTTCTCGAGCTTGGATGTCTTAGTCCATCGTTTAATTTGCCACTTCTTGGGCTTGGACGCTTAGTCCATTGTTTGATATGCCACTTCTTAGGCTCAGAATTTTAGTCCATTGTTTGATATGCCACTTCTTGGGCTCAGATGTATTATTCTGTTGTTTGATATGCTTCTCCTCGGGCTTGGACGTGTTAATCCATTGTTGTCTGGTGCGCTTGGTTAGCTTATCCATAAATAGGACCCAAGGACTTATCCAACCTCCATCCAGGAGGCGCCTTGACCTGGCAATAGCGTGGTGCAATCAAAGATTTGTTCGGTGCCTTGGCTAAGCCATAGTGTGGCAGGACCAAGGGCTTACTCTATCCTCCCTCTAGGAGGTGTCTTGATTTGCCATAGCGTGGCGCAATCAAGGGCTTGTTCAGTGCCTTGGTCAGGCCATAGCATGGTGGGACCAAGGGCATACTACATCCTCCCTCTAGGAGTCATCTTGACCTAGCCATAGTGTTGCACGATCAAGGGCTTGTCGATGCTTTAACCTAGCAATTAGCATGGCGCGGATAAAGACGCACTCTAACCTCCCTCCAGGAGACGCTTTGACCTGGCCAATGTGGCACGGACAAAGGCTCTGACCGTTTAAGGTAATGTCCAAGTGTAAGGAGAATTTTACTCCCAACATGTAGATTTTTCTTATTAAAGTAATTCTTTATTGAATCCAATTAGGATCTCTTTATAAATTCCTTGATTTTGCCTGGTATGAAGAAACTAATCACCATACCTTCCAATGCTCCACATTGATTTGTCTCATGTCCATTCATCATGTGGTAGTAACAATGGATCCTCCCAAATTCCTATCAAATTTAGTTTTTTCCTTTTGTGATGGACAATAATTGAGCTCTTCTTTGGTTAACAGGTATACATTCTAGATTGATGTTGTCAAATTGCATTCCTTAGGGAGTCTCGACTTGAAGCTTGTCTTTAGAGAATGGTTTCTGGATTTTTTTACTAATTGGTTCTGGAGCATCACCCTCAACGACCAGCTTTCTTTTTGAAACCCTTTGAAGTTCCTATGTAGGAAACGTTCTACTTGTTGCTTGATGCCACTTATGTGCAACGGTGTTGTAATCAACCATCATTCCCTCCTCAAAGATTATGCCTTTGGTGAAGAGTTGAATTGTTCTCCTTATTCGGTCAAACATGTTGTTACTTTCGTTCTTTATTCCTCATAAGGCAAAGATAGGGGTAGGGCTAATATGAAAAGAGTTTAAACACCATTTATCTGGATCATAGGATTCAACTTTCTTTTTCCTTATGATCCTTAAGGCCTTCATTCTTAATAATTGTTCTTCATGTAGATTTGAATCATGAGCTTTTCTATGGGAGAATCCAATAAGATGTGGCTCCCAGGATCCTCGCACGGATCTTCTGACTGCTAATCATGATGAAGTAAAGTCTAAAGTAGTTAAGCTTGGAATAGAATTGGGTTAAAGGAAAGTGAAGTTGGAAGTTCAACAAGAGCATAGGCTTGACCCCTCCTCTAGCACCACAAATGTTCACAAGCAAAATTGTCAACACTTTAAAGTAGAATTTAAAGTGTAGGATTCTCCTTCAAAATCCCTTTTTTAATTAGATAGAGGTGTTTAGAATCTTATTATTCCTTTAATCTACCTTTTGAATAGGTCGTCCAGTATAAACTTCTCTTTATTCAACCTTTCATCTCAGTCGAAACACCTATCTTCCTTTCTTGAACTTGCTCAATCGGTTGAGTTATCCTTTCAAAAAAAAACTTTCGAAATAGTTATGATGTCCTAAAGGTTGGCTCTAATGATTCAATAATATGATTTTAATGGATAGGTTCCATCTTCTTTGAAAGATGGCCTCTTTGATGGCTTGAGTTTTGTGCTATAAATATAGGAAAATAGGCTGAGTTAAAGGTTTCAATTCACTCGAAATATGACCTTTTGGTATCTTAGGGTTAGGGGCTAAAAATTTTTGAATATTGGTTGAGCTAAGGGCTTTGAATCATTTAAAAGATGACCCTTCGACCAATTTGACACAGCAGATCATAACTGAACCCGATTATAGATTTAAAGTAGCTGCATATTCAAAAGTTTGATAACCTTGCTTTCATTAAGCTAATGTTGTACAAATTGATTAAGTCCCCAATTTGATTTCAAAATTAAGGTTTACAAATTTAAGAAACTATAAGAATGGAGTGAGTGAATTTGGATCCCTAAAACCAGACCCCTAGGGTCTTATTTACAAGTGTGGGTTGTCACCTTCGACTCATTGCTTTCGACCTGGTCGATGACGACCTTATAGACCTTTCGTTGTCATCAACATTTAGGCATTCTTCTACATTGAATCTGAATGGACTTGAGTGCTTTTGTCTACATTGAAAGTGGTAGGTGAGCCTTTTCAACCTATGTTGCTTTGTTGTTGCAAGTAAAATAGGGCTTGAGCTTTCAACTTTGTCAATAAGCACATCTTTGTGGTTTTGAAGGTATGAAATAGTATGTGTTTCAAGGTGGAAGGTAACCTCCGAAAACATACTTGTTAATTGATGCGGAACCCCTCTAAGTTGTGAAAGGTTTCGACTGATTCGAAAGGTTTACTCAAGCTTTCAAAGGGTTTCTCTAACCAAACATCTTTCTAAGTAATTTGAATGAATGTGAAACCTTCGGTTTCGAAAGGTTTGGCATGCAAGTGAGTGGCTATTATTTGCTACCTTCGAAAGATATTCCTCAACTTATTCGAAACGTCTTCATGCAAGTGAAAGCATCTGTTTCGAAAGGAAGCAACTGAAATGAAAGGGTACTTTCGATCCTTCAGACCCCTTCGAAAGCTTGTGGCACATCTGACTTTTGTCTATAGCATCCCTTCGAATCCTTTGAAAGGCTTTGTTGATGCTATCATCTCTTGTACATCTTTCCTATTAAATTTTGTTTTGACAAGGTTGAGGTGAAAATTGGTGGTAATAAATACGTCCCTCAGTGCCTACAAATGGTCCGACCAATCTGAGACGTCACGGTCTGGGTTACGGGCCATAATCATGTTATTGATATGATAGGAAAATTCTTTAGAGGGACCGATTTTCGGTTTAGAGGGATTAAGCGACTGTTGTAGGGTCCACCTCTTTACTATTGGCGAAGTATTAAGTGACCTATGGGATTTATGACGATGTCAGTTAGAGAGAATAACTAAGGTACATGCTTAGAGTTAAGTACTAAATGATAGGAACTTGCCTATTTTATACGTATTAAATGATTAGAGTTCGCCTAACTTCAAACAAAAAGTTATTAAGTTATTAAGTTATTATTGTTTTAAGATATTATACTATGGAGGTTCTAATGAGACATTAACAGATGTTGTGATGATACTGTTATGTTATGAAATGGTTTTCGTTATGTAGTGGGTACACGTTTTTATATTATATTTTATCCATTCCGCTGTGGGATCTTGGAAGTATAGTTAGATAGTTGTGTGTACTATGTACTATGAAGTAAAAATGCTTATCGGTTCTATAGTGTGGAGGTACAAAAGTTATAGCGGAGCTAAAGTAGGGATATAGCGGCGGTGCAAAAAAATTTATTTGAATCAAAACCAAATATTTAAAGTTAGATTATTCTCATTCTTACACCATTTATGTAGAAAATTAAATATCATTTAATCTTATACAACAAAATTGAAGAATATCATGATTTATGCAGTCCATATTTAGTGACTACAATAGGTTTGTAACTTATATTGAGCATTTATGCCTTAAAGTTAGGACTTTACCCTGACTTTGTTGATTTGGTTTAAAGAGAACTAGTAAAATCATGAGTTTTATATTAATGTTGCTAAAGCAGTGCTAAAGAGCCTTGATTTAGCGATTGTAGCGGAAAATAGTGAGGCTTAAAGCATATGCACTATTCATTAGGGCTAAAATGAGTTAAGGAAACAGTTAATGCCATGAGCTATAAATTCATGGAAAATTGTGGGAAACCCTTACGATATTTCCCATAGCGAGAAGATTCCATGGTGACGGAATTAATCTACCTATCAAGCTATGTAAGAGAATATAATGAGATAGAATGGGGCAAAGTAGTAAGTATTATGGGAAAAAGAGAAAGATCGTTCATGCTGTACAGGAAATTCTGAAAGAAGAAGAAATTGAGCTTGACCTCGACCGAAGACAAGAAACCGAGACAACATCAGCAGCCAAAACTCCAAAAGAAGTGTACCTTAATGAAAATGATAAGACTAAGACAATTAAGGTAGGAACTTATTTTCATCCATCTGTCTGAGAAGAGCTAATCTCCTTTCTCTTGTATAACCAAGATACTTTTGCCCGGACTCATGATGATATGGTATGGATCGACCCCTCCGTCATTTTCCATTACTTGAGTATAGATCCAAATTTTACTCCCGAAAGGCAAAAAAGGGTATCTTTAGACAAGGTCCGTTGTATGGCCCTATAAGAAGAAATCAGAAGGTTGCTAAAGAATAACTTCATCCAAGATGTTTACTATCCGTAGTAGATAGCTAATCTGGTGTTAGTAAAGAAAGCAAATGGGAAGTGGAGGACTTGTATTGACTTCACCGATTGAAACAAAGTTTACCCAAAGGATTGCTTCCCTCTGCCTAGAATCGATCAATTAGTAGATGCTGCCAGTGGGCACCAATTGCTTTTGTTTATGGATACTTATTCTGGGTATAATCAAATTCTAATGTTCAAGCCGGATAAGGAACATAGGAGCTTTGTTCCCAACATGGGTTTGTATCGGTTTTGAGAATGCAAGGACAACATATCAAAGATCGGTCAATCGAATGTTCTCTAATCAGATAGTTCGGAACATGGAAGTATACAATGATGACATGTTGGTTAACTCTAAGCGGTTAGAGAGTCATGTTTCAGATCTAGTCGAGATATTTGAGGCTATCTAGAAATATTTGATGAAGTTGAAGCCTCAAAAATATACCTTCGGGATACAATTTGGGAAATTTTTAGGTTTTATAGTAAGTGCTAGAGGATAGAGATAAATCTAGATCAGATAAAAGCCATAATTAACATGAAGGCTCCAACTAATAAAAAGACCGAATGAGCTTGAATGAGAAGATTGCAGCTTTGAACACGTTCATAAGTCGATCAACCGACAAGTGTGTTCCTTTATTTAACCTCTTAAAGAAGCATGTTACTTTCAAATGGACAGATGATGCCAAAAGGCATTCAAAGACCTGCAAAAGCACCTAAGTTCTCCCTTAATGTCGTCTAAACCAATAGATGGAGAAATTCTATTCCTCTATTTGGCCACCTTGGATCAAGCCATAAGTTCAACCTTAGTGAATGATGATAATAGGATCTAAAGTTCTGCATATTATGTAAGTAAAATGCTAGATCAAATTGACAAGCACTACTAAGTAATTGAAAAGCTCGTTTACAGCTTGGTGTTCACAGCAAGAAAGCTTCGATCGTATTTCCAAGTCCATCCTATTAAAGTCCTTACGAATCAACCACTTCGACAAGTTTTTAGCAGACCTAACACTGTAGGGAGGTTAATTAAGTGGGCTATATAACTCAACCATTATGTGACATCATATGAACTTAAGACGACAATCAAGGGTAAAGTACTAGCTGACTTCATTACTAAATGCACTGGTTTCGAAGCCAAAGTCGAAAAAGAGGAGAATGAGAATAAACAACTCTCTTGGCAAATATATGTTGATGGAGCCTTAAATGAACAAGGGGCATATGCCGACTATATCTTGGCGAGCCAGACAACTACTAAATTTACTGTGCAATCAAGATCGCCTTCTCAGCAACAAATAATGTAGTCGAGTATGAATCCTCGATCGTTGTATTTAAGGTTGGCTACTTCCATCAAGATTTCGGAGATTCGAATATATAGTAATTTCCAGATAGTAGCCAGACAAATCCTTGGCCACTACTAGGTCCGAGACCTGAGATTAGCTTTCCATGTTAAACAGATGAAGCGTCTACTTGAAGCTTTCGGGGGTTATCATATAGAAAAAACTCCCACGAACTGAAACTCTAGGTCGATGCCCTAGCAAAACATGCAAGTTCAAAGGATGTAAGAGATTTCAATTTCATCCCAGTTGAGATTCTAGAGAAACCTAGCATATAGGAACCGGAGAAAGTTTTAGATATAACACAAGCTCAAGCTGTCCGAAGTAAGTCTACAACACTAGTAATAATTAAAGTAAATTGGATGTCGCCACATATCCAATATTTAACTAAGGACATTCTAACTTTGGATGCTGCTGAAGCAAGCCGGGTTAAATATAATGCCCAAAAGTTCAGCATTATAGATGGAGTACTCTATAAGATGGGATTCTCAACTCCATACTCTCAATGCGTAACAATATCTGAAGGTCAACAATTATTGAGAGAAGCCCACGATGGGATTTGTGTAGACCAATGTGGAGGCCAGAAGTTAACAAAAAAAATACTTAGACAAGGCCTTTACTTACCATCACTAAACCAAGATGCATTAGACTATGGATGAAAATTCTATAAGTGCCAACTTTATGCAGAAATGCCAAGAGCTCCTCCCGACGAGCTCAATCTAATGATGAATCCATGGCCCTTTGATATCTTGGGCATTGATCTTATCGGTCCTCTTCTGACTACCAAAGGAGGGCAAGGTATTCCATAGTAGCAATTGATTACTTTACAAAATGGGTCAAAGCCGAACCCTTGGCTACTATAACCTCCCATCAAGTGATAAAGTTTTGATGAAAATTGTAGTATTCAGATTTGGTCTTCCGCATAAGATTATCATGGATAATGGCATTCAATTTGAATGTTAAGAGTATGCAGAACATTACCGATATCACGACACTATTAAGAGTTTTCTTTAACAGCCCATCCACAAGCAAATAGGGCCATAGAATAGCCAAAAAAAAAACTATCAAAGCATGTTTAAAGAAAAGATCAAACAAGGCCAAAGGCAACTTGGAAAATGAAATGCTTTTCGTTCTGTAGGCTTATAGAACAAGTTCCAAGACCTAGACAGGACATACTCCCTTCTCTCTAGTTTAGGTTTTGAAGCTATGCTCCCAGTTGAGTTAGATATTGCCTCTCATCGAAGGTATTATTATAAATGCACCAGATTGTAGAGCTCTGAGCCGAGTCATTAGATTTGTTACTCGATCTCCAGGACCAATCCATTTTAAGAACGACGGAGATTCGAAAGATGACCCGATACTACAACTCGAGGGTTCAAACCAGAAAAATTGAAAAAGAAGACCTCGTCCTTCGAAAGGTAATTCCAAACACCAAGAATCCGATAGATGGACCTCTCAGCCCAATTGGAAAGGACCTTTAACAATTCATGACGTCATCCCTCTAGGAACATATAAGTTAAAAAGGCTAGATGACAATATAATACCTCGGACTTTGAATGCTTAGCATCTGAAACATTATCACAGTACAAAGTTGCAATTTGAAGAAGCTTTATCAGAAGTTTGGAAAAATTGTTAATCTCTTAGCCGTGACTCAGGTGTGCCACATG